>JAPQRP010000006.1:12937181-12969611 GCA_037367295.1 Apogon hyalosoma | reverse complement strand
TCATTGTCAGCCTTGTAAATCCAAGCTGGACTGACTGTACATATCCTGACCAAGGAAAATCCAATTCTCCCTTTGTGGAGTAATCTACACCTGGCTTTACTGCCTCCGTCCACAATAATATACATTATATAGACTTAATGTCCTCTAAAATTAATGTTTATTTGCAACATAGTATAGCAAATTATTACATGATCAAAACCAAATTAATTTTAGCAAAAAAAAAAAAAGTCTCTGTTTTGAATGTCTGGGGTCGCCAGAAATGTGTAATGTTAAAATGGGGTCATGAGCCAAAAAAGGTTGGGAACCACTGGGTTAGACAGCAAATGAATAATATAATAATAAATATATGGCATTTTTTAGTATAGGTAGGTCATTCAAAAGTACCTCACAAGTTGAAAGTGTGGTCGCTTCAAATAAGTCCAGTGTGTTTACTGCCTCTCCCTGCACTGTACTATATGTTATTTATCTTTGCTATTTTGTAGAGGATTGGCCTAGTGTAAAATTTTTCAAAGTGATTTGATATGAAGCTCAACACATGGCTGCACTGATATACCAAAATATACCACTAGGTGTCACACTTCCACTTGACAGAAAAGAAGAGACTAGCAAAGCCCATGACAGAGTGTGGCGACTCCAGTCCATTTAGTGATGGTAATGCACCTCCAAGTTGGTTTGATAACTGCCACTAAAAACCAAATAATGAGGATGAAGCAGACGTGGAGAAGTGTGGTCTTCATCACTGTAGGGCTGGCTATGCCAGACTAGAGAGGCACATAATCAGGTCCGCCAAGTCCATTTTCCTGCAGTGTTTACATGTTGCATAGTCTAAATATTTTGGCTCATCTCTTTCTTCCTCTTGAAATCAGCAATGATGCCATTTTGGTGCAATTTTACTCTCTTATGTCTCCTCAAACTGCAAATCAGTTTTCTAGTGAACAGACACACACATATAGCACTGGCCCTTCTGTTAGTTGGTTTATAGCAAAAAATATGTTCATCATGTCATCATATTGTTAATTACTGATGGAAAACTGGCACTGGATTTAGTGCCAAGGCATCTGTGTCATCAGGTTGTTGATGTAGGACACTTTAATTTACAAACTATTGTAAGGGCAAATGTTGGTTCAGCTGGTTTGAATAAATCACATCAGTCTGAGCTTCTACACTGGGCTGGATGAGCCAAACTGGAAATCAACCATCTCTATTTTTGTGTGTTTTAAAAGTGTACAAAAAATAAAAATAGCTGCATTAAATCACAGGCGTTATCATCAACATACCGTCTGATAGGTGATGACCAGCTGGATGACAGGCAGCGCATAAAACACAGCAATAGTGGCAATGTTCCTGGAGAGAAGACCATCATTAGTCTGTTAATGATTCATTGTACTGCATTCCTCATCTTTTTATCTAGTATTCTCACCAGAAGTAGATTTGATATTTCTTGCTGAGGATCCTCTTATCTTTGCGGGCCAAGTCAGATACACACAGAAATTTCTGCAAAAAGAATGGGATACCATGTAAAAAATAAAATAAAGACAAAGGTGATGTAAATGAACTAAGAGAGACTAGGTGTACCTTGGTACGGACAATATTTTTGTCTGAGTCAATATCATCCAGCGTGTCGTAGTCGTCCTCTTCCACAGAGCTCAGAGACTCCTGTCTGCTTCGCCCGACACTGTCTAACGTTCGCTCTGTGAAAAGGCAGGAAAACAAAATGGTGGAGGTCACTAAAAAAAAGGACAGAAAGGCTTTGCCATCATTAATGAGACGTTAAGATCAATTAGATGGTCGGGAAGATTAAGATGATTTTTGAGATCGGGAGCGGTTCAAACATATCAGTCCATATATACTGGGACAGTGACACAAAATGTACAGTTTTACCTCTTTACACGACCACAGTGGAGGTGAAATGAAGCCAAGGGATCAAAGTGTGGACTTTCAGCTTAAATTCAAGGGGTCAAAAATATTGCCACAACCATTTTAACCTATAAAGACCCAAACATCCACTATCTACCAAAAGCATCCACTGATATAAACTGTTTAATCCTTGCTATTCCGCTAATCCGTGTAAATAATTGGTGGAAAATAGTTTGTCATGTTTTCATGGTCATCAGATATGACCCATTTGGATGTTCAGAGGCTCCAGAGTGAATGTGGAAACACCGTCATCTTCTACAACACGGATTCACCAGTAAAACCCATGGAGCTGGACAAACAACAGTGATGATAGATTTTGCTGAAAAAGTTACTTTTTCTTCAGTTTTCCCTCTTTTCAATATAATAATCCTAAACTTTACTCTGAGGTTTTATAAACATCTACATGATTAGTAAATAAAATGTAGGAAAATACCTGAGTTTCATTGAAAAAAAAGAACACAAAATACAGAAGATAATATTACAAAAAATGGTGATAAACCACTTAAGGACAGTTAAAAATAGAGAAAAAATTTTTTGGGAACTGTCACAAATGTCACACTGGGTCCTTGTGGGTTAAATTAAGTCCCTCCATTTTCAGTGGCTCAAAAGTACAGGACAAACTAAGATTGTTATGAATACAAGGACTGTTTGTATAACAATGCCTGGAACCCAAGGACATCACCAAATGCTGGGTTTCCTCCCTTGAGATGCTTGATCAAGCCTTTCCTACCGCCGCCTTCAGTCGCTGCTTGTTCGTGGGTCTTTCTGCCTTCTGAACTGCAGAGCATTAAAGCTTCAAGTCCACATTTCAATCACATCTGTACACTGTGGTGTACACTGGCAATATTTAGGTGACTGTCTAAATACATATGGGCCTGACTGTACACTGCAATATTGGAAAAATTGTTGCTTATCATTGTTGATCTTACTGCCACCACCACTTAATTTCTGTGGCATCATTCTCAATTAATTGCTTCCTAACCACTTTACACTTAAACTGCATCAACATCCAATTTTCACTGATGTACAATAGAAAAGTGCTGATTGGTTTGGTGTAAAACCAGAGCTGATTCGACCAATCATGCAGCAGTGTGTCACCAATGCGGATGGCTATGTGGTGAAGGTGATTGAGGAATGGTCGACGTTTGAAAGGCTCCTGTCCTGATGAACAAAAACACACAGAAAACTAGTGAGGCTCCGTCACTTCCTTCTCTAAACCAGGACCAGGCCATGAGTAGACAGCCTGTGGAGGCATACTGCAGAGTGGAAGGGCAGAAAATATATGTGTGTGTGTCTGCATTTGTTCATACCCATGTATCCGTAATTGTTGTCAGTTGATGTGGCGCTGTCAGTGATGGCCTCGGAACTTAATGTACTGCAGTTGTCAGCTGGAGAAGGAGCAAGGGTATGGAAAGAACTTGACAATTCACTTCACCACACAAAGAAAGACGTTCATGACATGAGAGAGACAGTAAGTATTAGGCCGTGGGTCGGCAACCTTTACTATCTACAGAGACATTTTTGGGCAGAAATTTAAAAAAAAAAAAAAAAAATGTCCAGAGCCAAAAAAATCCTTATTATGTTTTACCTTAAAGTGGTGACTGTGAGAAGCTCTTAAAGATTAGTTGGTAAAAATATGTGAAGATGAAATCAAAGTTTTGGTGCATGTACAGAACTACACAAAAGAAAACTGTGACATTTGTCGTTATTGTGATGTGCGGCAAAAACTGGCTGGTGTGAAGGCTTTCTTTGCAATGAGTCAACAGATGAAAACCTTCAGTGTCATAAAATAAAAAGTAGTCTACATTTACCACTACTAGTGCTTCTGTTTTTGTGTTAATTTGGAGTGTAGTCTACGTTTTGATAACTGCATAACATCAGAATGACTTAATGGTTGCAACTATAACAGCAAAATGGTTTGAAAAATAAATGTTAAGTCATTTCCATGTTTTTTGACAAAACACAGGGAGCCACTGGAGAACGGCTCAAGAGCCTAATGTGGCCCTGGAGCCACAGGTTACCCACCCCTGTACTAGGCACAGAAACTTACCAAAGGATCCATATTCATATGGCGATGCTGGAGTCTTGCCTGAAAAGCATAAACAAACATATAGGAATCCAAATTCACCATATGAATCCAAAACCAAGAAGTGCTTCCCATTAGTGACTGTAATACCCATGCCCGCAACAGCATCTAAAATGTTAGTATGTAAAGTTAAAGACATAAAGAGAAGCATTGTCACATGCATGAAAAGCATCAATTCATTTGTTTTAATGAGAATAAATACATGCTACATGTTGTTTCAGGCTCAAATTGTCTGGAAAAAAAAAACATTCTAGTGAAATATCCATTTAAAATGTAGTACAGTGAAAATACAAGGGCGGAAACTGGTGCAGTGGCTGCTGCAGTCTGAGTTTTGAAACAGAGTGGGTCCTGCTGTTTCAAATCAGATCAAGTCAGTGTACACTGCAGTGAGTAGGCACTGGTACACACTGAGAGGCTGAGGAAACACATAATCAGTGGACATAATTGTCATTAGTATGATTATTTTTGTGTTTTTATGTTTTTGTTCAGCCACAAAAAGCTGCAAGTGGAAGCCTAAAAAAGTTGCAAAGAAGCAGAAAAAAACAAGATGCTTCTGTTTAATTACACATCATAAGTGTCTGTATGTTTATGATGTGCTTAAACAACATTCTTATGCTTGCACATTTGTTACTGAACAGAACCGGGAGGCACTGTGGTATCTTTGCCTCAATGAATGCAGCAAATGTGACAAGTGATACAATAATTCATGCATAGAATCTGCAGGCAAGCAACAAAGTGTGGGAAAGGGCAGTAAGTGCACATTAGGAGTAACTGTGTCATTATACCATCTCCGTTCTTCCCAAGCAGAGAGGCTGAACCACACGTTAGCAGGAGGGAGAGAGGGTAAAAGACATATTCAGAACAGACATGTAATTCCACAAAAAAGCTCAAGAGTTAATATTGCATGTTTAGTAGATTTTAAAATCTTGTATATTATAAAATATACATTTGAGAACTGGATTGCTCTAATGAAAACTGCTATGACACACCCACTAATGAGCCCCTAATGGGCTAGTCCATCAGAGCTAGTTGCTGGGTTACCTGTCTCAGCGGGCGACATGTCAGCAGGATTCTGAAACAACTCTCTCCTTTTACCCATTCTGCACAGAGAGGAAAAGATGCAAATAAATATAATTTGTATTCCATTGGGCTCTCTGTTGTGATGCAGTTGCATGACTTTGCATCCTTCATTTTAAAAACACAACGAATTCAACAGTTAATCATATTAATATAATCATAATAGTTTAATATGATCATATTAATAGACACTATTTTAATTATTCATACCAATATTTCATATTTTTATAGTACAAATGTGAGAAATGTTCATTTTCAAAAAAAACAATTACATTAATGTTACACATACAAAACAAAAGTTTGGCCACAACAAAGTGTAAACTAGTGGATTTTATAAAATGAAAGATTCTTGGTTTGCTTAAAGTCTTTATGTCTATTAATTTGATTCAATAACAACTACAATACATTGGATATTCAGTACAAATATCAACACAATCTCAAAAAAGGATGCAAAACATTTACTAATCATCTGTAGTCATCTTGCCACGCTTGAGTGCAAACATGAACAGGCCATCAGCGTGCTGCCAACAGGATGTACACAGACCACAGGTGCTTTTATATTGAAGTTAAATAAACATTACACACAGACTGGCAGCAAAGAGATTAACCTAACAATGTTACAGCTCCAATTCAGAATGCTCACATCTGCCACATCTGGCACATCTCCAGGGTGGGTTCATGTGACCTGCTGTGACTAGCTGTGACTTTAGCTGAGGCTCAGAGTTCATGTGTTGCTTCAGGCCAGTGGCAGCCAATACATGATGAGAGGCTGTCAAATTTCCATTTGCACAACTGTAATTTCATAACTATTACAATCATTACATAATTGTTAGTGACGGCTTTTTGGAGCCTGAAGTGACCATATCTGGGCAAAAGGGGTGGAACTATGTGAGCCCAAGAGGTCAGAGGGCATGGCAGGCAAGTGAGCTGTCATACAGACCTGTCAATCAAAATCCAACACAACAGAAAGCATCTATTTGACCAGAGATTACAACATTAACATATGAACACACTGACTTAATTTTGGAGCTTAAGTCCTTGTCTTTTAGGCATAGCCACTGTACTATAATGTATGGATATGTGTGAGACAAAAACGGATATATGATTTGGATAAATTGTTCAGACAGTTATAAAAAAGGCTTGTACACTTACGTGAAGGTCATGCATTAAATAACTGGTTTCAGGAACACAGATGGATCTTACCGTTTGTTCTCTAGACAGGCCACTAACAAGGTGAGAACGTAGAAGGATAGGAAGATGCCCAGACAAAACAGCATTCCCATGACATACACCTCAGCTGTGAGGAATGAAGACACATATTTGAGCCACAGAAACGTCCACTCGAACGCCACAGTCATGGACTTGATCATTCTTTTAGGTAATGTGACTTACAGTTGATAGCAGGAGAAACCATGACATCCAGGACCTTGCTGCGGTTCCCAGCATCAATGAGCTCATCTGGACGCAAAGGATAGAAGCGCAGGGGACCACCACAGGCCTCGTCCTCTGTTTTCACCACTACTACCACATAGAAACTGTAGCTGGGAAAGTCTTTTCTCTGAATGACAGGAGCAAATGAGAAGAATGGTTAGATGTTTTGTGAAGTAAACATGCATACTGCTTGAGAGATGTTTTCATACTGCACGTATTTCAGCACCACGTATGTTACAGTATGATAAACAATACCTGCACAGTGATAGCACCTTTCTTGGTCATAGTCTGGTACATCCCAATAAAGGCCACATTGTTGTCAAGATCATAGACTGGGCACTGTGAAGAATCAGAGCCAGAACCAAAATATGTTATTAATCCCAGGGGGAAATTTAGTGTGTGTTATAGTTGCTCCATTCAAGTATAATAAAAGTAGCAGGAAAGAAATTATCAATACAACAACAAAAACATATATAAAGCTGTAAATATACATATGAATATATACCAAATATAGATATTAAAAGACAATTAGAACATACATTTGTACAATATACTATCAATATGATAATTAAAGAAATATACATAAATTAGTGTGCAAAAATATTTTTGTATTAAAACTATGTTTTTATGATAAAAAATGAGAACAAATGATAAGAGGAAAATGACCAGTCGACTGTGACATGTGTTAGACCTGAAGGGCAGAAAGAGATGTGATTTTAACAGTATTATTACAAAAGGCAAAATGAAACTCAACGGACACGTTACAATGAACTTAACAACGCCCCCTTGCGGTTCAAGGTTGCTACTGCATGCTGACCACAAAGCAAAGGGCCGCTTAAGGACATCAGCATTGTTATGAAAAGGGAAAGGGAGAGGAATCACTTTACCTGGATGTCCTGAATGGACATAACGGAGCAAGGGAAGTTCATGTCAGAGCTGACCTTGACTATCACAGTGTCCACTCCATCTGGAAAGTCGTACTTAAAGTACTGGAGACAAAACAAAACAAAAAAAAAAGAGGGAAAATTATCCTGCATCAAGAAGATAGTATTTAGAGCAGTAGAGTGAAGAAATACATGGTGTTTGGTCACTGTCAGGACTGAACTGTGCAAAGGATGCAAATAAAGACCTTTAGATAAACAGTTCTGATGTGAAATCTAAGTTTCCAATGTATTGCGCTAACCCTGTTACAACGATAACTTTACGGTAAGATGCTGCCCCCCCTCAGGAGATAGTTATTTTGTACATCTGAAACAACACTATATCAAACCACTGGGTTTAAAGCCATAATTGAAGACACATCATTAAAATACAGGGGTAAATACTGTATCTATACGCTAATGTGTGTGCAAAAAAGAAATCCTTAGAAGTACTTGAATTACTTAATTTCTCTCACTTTTGCTTAATCTATCCACAAACCTATTTTGTCTACTTACCATTCTTAAAGTAAAGTATGCTTTGTAAACAGGCACAATCAAGCTTTCATACCTGAGGCTGAGATGGAGAAGCAGTAAAGCTGAATTTCTTGTCTGTTCTGTTGTCATAGACAGAAGAGCATATCAAACATATTAAATGTACTGTGGCTTTAAGAAGTAGACATTACACTGATAATTAGAGCACAGTGTAAACATGTCGGTAAATGTGACTCACTGTAGAGTGAAGCTTTCAACTCGGCTAACCCTGAGCTGGTAGTTTGTACCCTGGCTAGATAAAGTCGACACATCCACAAAGAAGTACTGGGTCTCAGATGCAGCCCGGGTTGGAGGTTGGCACAATGTTCGGCCCACATGATTGTAAGGGTATTTCCTCTGATATCTAGAAAGAGAGGGAGTCAAAAAGAGAAAGACACTGATGAACAGAAAATGACAGGAAATAGCTTCAGCTCCTATTCAACAGGTTTCTGTTTTAGGCGCACCTCAAATTCATATTAAATTGGAAAATAGATTTTGTCTTGCAGTGACTGGCTAGATACACATGAGAAAGTCATAAATTATTCAGGTTGGTTTACATTACACTGGACTTATATTATATATCTGATAAGGGTAGTTAATGTATGAGACATTTCATAAACATTTGGTCAGAACAGTATACTGAATTTTTTTAGGATTAAACAAATACAGCTGCTGGAAATCATGTTGAATAGATATACTGTTGCTCAAAACACTGGCTCAGAATGTTTTGAGGAAAGTAAGTAAGCGAAGTAACATAAACAGAGTCTGTAACTTCCTTCTGCCGACTCCGAGGCCCCATTTACAGTAAAGCTGGACTGTTTAGAGTTGCAATGCAAAATCTCAGCTGAGGAAGTGAAAGTCCAAAGTTTATTACTGATCTCTTAAAAAAGTGCAGGCAAGATTGTAGCAAGGTCATTCTGGTGTTACACAACCACAGAGACACTGATCACATCACAGATCGGCTGTTTGCCAATGGCTAATATATCAGAACTACTAACCCGTTATGAAATCCCACCTGATTAAGTCAGGTGTCCGATGCTGTGCCAAAAGATCCTTACACAATCAAAAGCACACTACAGGCTGTGGGTTTACTCACCCAAAAAAAAAAATACTATTTTAAAATTTGGGAAGGAAATAATGAATTCAATACTGGCATTTCATGAAGTGCAGTAACTTGAAAAAAGTCAGAAAACTGACTGTGGTCTCAAAAACTAAATAATTTCTGGCTACTTTACCCACACAGGTTCTACAACAAGCACACCTGCTATTCAGTTATTTCCTTCACTAACAGGGCTAGAGTGATACGTACCTTGACATATACAACAAAAACATCTCATCAACCAGAGAAAAGCAGCAATGGGCTGGCCCTCCCATAGAGGACTTTGGATTATTGTACTTTTACGTGCATTCTGCATGACAGTAGCTGATCACAGGGACTGGTAGATAATAGTCTTGGACAGACACAGTCCCACATTTCATGAAGTCCTCCCTTACAGCAAACTTACAATTAATTAATTTATTTTAGTTCTGAGATTGTAACAATAATCAACATTAGATATAATTTTAATCACATCTGAAGCATTTTGGACCTGCTGTTTTGAAAAGCGTAATTTCATCAATACCTACTTATTCTCTACAGAGAAAACTGGATAGAAGACACATTTCAATTTGACATGCATATACCACATAAGCACCACAGACACATATCATTATTGTATATTTAGAACTCATGATGATAACAAGCATAACTCTGTGTTTCTGTAGAAGTCATGCGAGATAACCTTCTCTTGACGATATTTAACAAAAATGCATGAGATATTTTTTACCACACCAAATAAGGTTCAAATTTTGACGAATCCTTGAGGTGCTCTACATGTCACAAGATATGATACAGAGTCCACTAAATAAGAAATACAATAAAACTAGACATGTTGGACTGTCCGGGGTTTTATCATTGTTTAGGATAGAGAGGACAGAAAAATCTACTTTGTTTAAAGAGATTTGCACTAGATGGAGGACTACTCACAGGCCTCTCAGGATCAGAGGAACCTGAAAAGACAGCACAGCCTGCTTCTGTCGAACCACAAACAAGATGGGACTGTCGGAGCCCTGTGACAACACATCCACGGACACACGAACTCCTTCTGTCTGTAATGAGGGAAAAAAAATAGAATTATTGTCGTACATTAGAGCCAATTCATCATTCTGGGTAATGACTCGGTAAAACTTACCTTATTCCTGGACACAGTGTGATTGAAAGCATAGATGGTCTGGTTTTCACTTGTAACCGTGTCATTGTAGGTGACATCGAACTCCGCATCTTTCTGAACCACATTTTTTGTTTCCCCAACCACCACACTGGAACAAGCTACCAGGGTCACACACAACCACAGCAGGACCGTCCATCCTGGCCGCAGCAAACAGTCAGCTGCGCCTGAACTGCTTTTATGTCGAGATTTCCAGCAATTCCTTAAGACCATTTTCTCTGACAACGTCTCCTTAAACCGGCGACTGATACCTAAAGTTATTCTAGCCTGTTCGGCAGCACTAATAAAAACTCCACCCCATTCAGCAACAGTTACTCGGGACAGCGATTTGGCTAGCTTGGCCGTGCCACCTTTGACCAACAATAACAGCAGCTGCTAACTTACAAGCTAACAAGGCAGAGCAGTGTTTACAGTAACCGACGACTTTCTGCTAACATTAGAAACAAAGACGAAACTAAAATCGTGCCACAAATGTCGAAACAACAAGATGATAACGTGTCTCAATTGCTGTTCCTCTTTACCACCAAACGTTTACACACACCTAGCCGTGCTAATGTTAGCATTGTAAGTGCAGACACTGGCACACTGGCTCCATGTTTTGATAACCCAGGCAGGCGTCAGCGGCAGTCCGTGTGAAACATAAAGCGATAAAGAGTAATTTAAGTCCGTTCTCTAATGATGGTTGTCATGACCTGGAATCGTGGCGCAGCGACATACGTAAAAAAAAAAAAAAAATCTAAAATGCGATCCAACGTGTTTACAATGAGACTGTGTGCCATTAGCGCCCCTCTATGATCACACAGTAAACAAACCAAACA
Organism: Apogon hyalosoma; assembly: GCA_037367295.1. Classification (NCBI taxonomy): domain Eukaryota; kingdom Metazoa; phylum Chordata; class Actinopteri; order Kurtiformes; family Apogonidae; genus Apogon; species Apogon hyalosoma. Next base: position 12,958,564 of record JAPQRP010000006.1, on the reverse strand, counting down.
CGACGTCATTACGTCATAACGCCACGACGGTGCCTGTTTTTATGCTTCTTGAAGGGGTTCATGTTTCTGGGCTTCACGTGGGAAGTAATTTTAAGATTATTTACTTGAGTATTAATACAATAGAATGAAAATACTCTACCACAAATAGAAAGTAAAAGTCAGAAAACTGGATGAAAAGAAGGCTTAGTGGTAACTGGTTGTCAGTGTTTTCCATATTATATATATTTACATATATAGCCTATTCATTTACTATTCTTTCAGCCAGGGAAGACTAATTGAGATTAATTTTTTTTTTTTTTTTACAAGAGCGTCCTGGCAAAGATAAGCAGCAGAACAATAAGCCGGTGTTACAGACAGGGGACAAGCCAAACAAACATACAAACTTTACATGAAATGCAGGGTAAGTATAAAATGATGAAGAGATGAAAACAAACAAAAACATAATAATTTTAGATTTTATTGCAGTAAGTAATAGTAATATAAGTTTTATTGCAATCAGGGTGTTCATTGACTATTTTAATCTACAGCAATGCATTATGCCATATAAGATCATCATATGTCTGCTACTGTTTTGAGAGAATCATATATCTCAAAAAGGAAAAGTAAAAAGGTAGGTAAGATTTAAAAAAAAAAAGAAAGAAAGAAAAAAATAAAAACATTTCACAACATACTTCATACTTACTTCATCTTACTTCAGCACCATATTTCATCTTTGTGTCAAGGCATAAACCAAGACAGTTTAGAAGAGTTTATGTAGTTTAAGAAGGAGGATTTAGTCCTGAAAATAACCAAAGGTAAATGTAATGAAGTAAAAACTACATTTTCACCCCCTTGAGACACAGAAGAATGAAAATATAAAACTCTCAAAAAGTCAGACTCTCAAATAAAGTAAAAGTACCTCAAATATTTAAACTGCCTGAGTCCAATAAATAGGTCAAGTTATATTAAACCACTGCTTCCTGGCTTTACTGTTAAATTTGAAAACATGATATTGGGTATATTACAACAATTTAATGCTGATTTGTTATCTAAAATAAATATGTTTTGTACTAGGCCTACATGTGCAGCAAATTGAAATCCAAATATTTCAGTCAAATACTGCCTACCTGCTTTTAAAATTAAATGAAATGCAACACTTTGGTGTCATGGTTCTTAATAATACCAAATCCATAAAAAACAGTGACATTAACAACAGAGGTTTCTGGTAACATGTAAACATACCTGTTCTTCTGGATGAGGTGCCTTGTGAAATACAGAGTTGTCATGGTAAGTACACAGTATGAGGAAAAGAAAAATGGTGTGAACTGTTTTTCAGTATTTTTCCAATGTAAAACTACTACTTTAAGTAGAGTTGTCAACTCATTTTAGTCAGTATGCTAATCCAGCTTTTAGTAACAGGTTGCAGGAATTTCTGTGGACCATGGAGTGGTGCTATCTGCAAACCTTGTCTAAAGGCAAGAATAAAAAGGAATAGAACAACTCTATTGTGTGTGTTTTTTGTGTAATAATATAATGCTCAGTTTATCATTGCAGTTCATGTTGCTTGTTGCTCTGACTTGAATGAATCTTGTTAACTTTTTTTTTTTAACTCTGTACTTAAATGTATCCTGCTTTTAGTTATTTGCGCACAAAGCAGCTATGCATCACATATGTTTAGATGCTTTTAAACTTTAAACTTATGCCTACAAAGTTACAAGAAGCTGCCTGTTATGGGGGGAAGGAATAGTCAACCATAGCACCATTAATGAAAAGTTTTATTGGAGAATCTTTGGTGTCCTGTTTTCCCAGAAGCCAAAAAACTATGAATATACTCAAAACCATGATATAACTCTGGAAATCTGTGGCCTTTAAATTTCCATTATTTGTTGGTACTATCCTGTATTGAGGAACATATACTGAGCAATCCTTTGTTTTCTTTATCTTACATCATACATTATACGTGAAATTACTGCGGTTTATTGTACATGAAAATGTCTGTTCTACTCCACTTGGTTCATTTTCAGGTTAGTGCGGTGTACCCCTTTAAAATAACATGAACCCGTCTGATCATACATAGCGCAGCAGTCAGTTTGCAAGGAATCACTGAATCATGGGAGCCAGAATGCGCACTTCTTTGTCGCCAAGGCAACAACAATACGTTTCAGTGGATGAAGTCATTTGTTACGCTTATCGTTTCCATGGTTACAACCTAGAGAGGGCGCTGCGGAGGAGCGGTCTACGTAAAATGACGCAGGGCGGGGGCGTGCCCGAGACGCGCGCTGCGCAAGCTTGCTTGTTGTTCCCGCAGAGAGGCGAGAAGATGGCGGCCGTGTCAAGCGGAGGTGCTGCTGGGTCTGCTGCGGCCGGGATTACGCACTCTGCCCGACCGACCCACGCAGTCATGGGCTCACAGAACCGAGCCCAGCCATCCTCCGGCATCAGCCACTCCAGTCGCACCAGCACGGCCACTGGGTGCATCACCAATCCTGGCCACACTTCGGCCACCAGGCCCCCCCCAGCCCGTGTGGGCCACTACGAAATCGAGCGGACCATCGGCAAGGGAAATTTCGCGGTTGTTAAACTAGCCACACACATCATTACCAAAGCGAAGGTAAGATGACTGGTGTCCAAGCGTTAGCGGTGAACAATTATAAGTTGTCATTGTTTTATATTCAGTGTTTTCGACCAAATACTCAGGATGACGCTGGGGCCTTCAGGCTCCGGAGACAGAACGACCAGCCCGCTTTGGTGACACCGCTGCCTGGTGTTGGGGGGTCCGTTCGATTCAGGGCATCACATCTAACTATACGACACAGACACAATGACTTCAAGATATATCTAATTCACTTGTGTTAGCTCAGCATATTTGTAAAGGAAACTGGAAAGGCCTGGGGTTAAGATGTGGCAAAGCGTAGAGGACGGATAGAAGGGTATTGACGAAGATGAAAAGAAGAGACCGTGAGTGTTCAGACTCTTGTAGCTAGCTAGCTTAGCTCAGCAGCTAATTTGCTGTCTGGTTAGATGCAGATATATTCTATACACACCAGGAACCTACAACGGCGCGTTAGTCAGAAATATAAGGGACTCTGATAACTTTAGACTAGTAACGAAGTTTTGAAGTTAATAAGTCTGGGGATTGATCGTTCAGTGAAAATTTATGTAAAGTTGACAGCGAAAAGTGGCCCAATTCAAGGATGTTAGAGGTAGAAATTGTACCCTGTCAGTCTAGCTAGCCTGACAGCCAAAGTAAACAAACAACTTTGCCTTCATCTTCTTGCCCTTCAAGAAAGTTTGTAGTGTCTTTGTAGTGAAATTTTACTGTTGCATACTCTGCTTATGTGAAAGCTGTATTTATTTTTCGTTGTTTGTTTACATCCTTACTATAGAGTTAACATATTCGTGAAGCCCACCAATAACAAAGGTAGTGGGTCCAAAGCTGCCACCGCATGTTTCCAGTGGATGTAGATGCTTTTGCTTGAAGCGGAGGTTTGATAGCCATGTACTTTGTTAATGGGAGACTTGCAGCCATTATTACCAACGAATGATACTTGAGCAGAAAGACAGTATAATTTTTAGAAGAAGATACATGGCGTTTCGTTTGTCACAAGCGACATTGTATTGCTTGGCAATTTATTACCGGTGTTATTTGATTTTATAACCATGTCTTTCACGTTTCGTGACTGAAACCGTTTGAATCTTTAAGTTGGTTATGTGAAAGGTGTTGCACTGTTAGAGGAAATTAAAGCTTAAGTTGTTCTCGAAGTGTTTTGGCTGCCTAATGCAGGTGAAGAGGAAAGCCTTAGCTTCTGCATGTAACAACAGCAGCATCATTTAGATTTTTGCAGCAAGCTTTGATTTCCTGTAAGAAGGCCTTTGTTCAGGATGGTACTTGCATTGTGCTGGTTTGAGAGACAGTCAGATTATAATCCAAATTGTACATCCCTCAGACAGATTCCAGAGGTAGAAGTAGTGAAGCTTATCCTTACAGACTTTGCATATAATCTTAACATATTTTAATGGACAGCCTTTCATTCTAAGGACACAAATGAAGCAATGAAGTGTGCTTTACCTGTATGCCATTGTTGGCATACACACAGACAGGTAGAAATGGGTCATTTGAATTTTTTGCACTATACAGTCATTATGAACTTCAATCTTCTATGTTGTTTCATTGTGGCGTGTGAGACTAAATTAAACTATTGTTGGTTAGTTCCATGCATTTTTCTAAATTCAATAGAAGTGATTTCTTGATGAAGATTGACTTTGTATTTTTTAATGTATAGAGTAGGTTCTACACAGTTAAGTCATTTATTTAAGCATTAAGACATAAGGGTTGATGGTTCACAGTGAATGAATGAATTGGATATAAAACTCTATTCCCTGTTTTTGAGGCAAATTTTTTTGCATTATCTTGTATGGGTTTATCTGGATGACTGACACAGGGTGAGACATCAGCAAAAGACAAAATGACAACTGGACTGCTGACCCAATGAAAGTGGGGCCTGGTGTGTTTTCTTTTGGTTGTCAGTGACAAACTGGTCATTTCGTGATTTTCATCAATTAGAACGGGGGTTTCAGCATTGTCAGTTGCCTGTGAATATCAGACAAATAAGAGCGCACTTTTATAACCCGGATGATATCATGAATATGGATATGATGATCAGTCATTAAATGAAATGCGCTTTGCAGCCTTGTTAAATGGCCCAGGTTTTATAACGATCCTAGCAGAAACGCTGACAATTCAAAAATAGCCCAACAACTTTCTCAGTTGTTAGATGGAACAGGATGATACCCTGTAGCACAGGCACACAGAAAAGTACCTGGGGTAGTGTGTACTTTCTAGCCTAAATGCCTAAAGGGATGTTCCCTTTCTCTGCATCACTTATCTCATAAAACCATAAACATTCAACAGGCAAATTGTTTGTTTACCCTTAACTTACTGCCAACCCAGCTGTTATATTGGTTTTTTTGAGAGATGAGTGCCTCCATGTCAACATGGGGGCTGTCACATCATTACTTAATTATACTTACAAGTACTTTTAATAGCTGATAGTGCACTGCACCACAGTGTCTTAATACTGAAAGTTCATCTCTACCAGGCAAAGGTCAGCTAGTAAAGTGGAAGTCAGAACAGGAGCTGTGACACTCTCATACAGACACTCCCGTGGAGGTGGTTAGACCACAGTCTTTCTCAACCAATGCTGCTCAGTCTCTGCATTAAGTTTAGTACCGCTTCAGTAAGGAACTTGTGTTCCTTTAGGACCAACAATGTAAACTCTTCCTGAAGGTTATCCTGTAGTACATAATCACTAGAAACCAATGGATTTTCAATCATCAAATTTAAAACATATTGTTTGGCTGTTAAAAAAATGACCACAGTTTCATCTGTACTTGAAATTATGACAATGGATTGTATGTCACTCAACTAACCAAATCATCTAACCCAAAACTTTTTCAGCTATGCAGCTCTCTTTTTGGAAGTGCTTGGGTATGACCTCTGATTGTGACTGAACCACTACTTTTTACTTGTCACAATGTTTACCTGCAGAAACAGAAAAATGTTTAAATTAGCATGTTGTTGATATTTCGTCCGTGTTGGAACACTGTGCATGTGAGCACAGAGAGCAGGAGGGAACTGAACAAAGGTGTAATCGGCTGACACTGGAGAGAATAAGTGGCTTTGTCTGCTCTGCCGCCTGTGCAGTGAAGTTGACAAGACAATACTTTGTTTTTGTACCTGTGATGTTTGAAAGAGTCAGTGTTGGTCCGTTATCAGCTTTATGTTTACTTTGTCTTGTCAGAAACAGTACTTTGCACTGCTTGTATCATTGCATGTCAACCAGCAGCTATCGCATATTTACAATTTAAACAATTAACCTACTTCAGAATGTGCATTTATATTAGCCTTCATAAATGCATCTAAAAACTTTTCAATGTCCTGTCAAGCTCCAAATTGATGAACTGTGTCTGACTTATCCTCATGAGTAGTCTTAAGTGGATATTCAAATACAATTTACATTACTTATTTGTGCTTGTGATGATTGATAAGTCCACTGAGATACAGGGTTTGTAATAATGGCATTGGATATTTGTTTATATTCATATTTGCATGTAATAGATTGAAAAAGAGATATGGTCAGTGCCCTGGCATCAAGTAAAGTCAAGTAAAGACACACGTTGAATTGTAGTCAGCAGGATAAGTATGGTTGGCATTCGTCCTAAGGGAAGCACGACTATTTTTCTGTCTTCCCTTTCCATTTGAGATTTGTTTTTCAAGGAAAAAGAAGGATGAGCAAAAGGAAGAGGGCTGGCAGTATGGTGAGCCTTAGGTAACAGGCTTAATATACTATGTAACATTTTCACTCACTCCCTTAGTCACACATACTCACAGGGCTCACCAACGTACATCCTCCTCTCTCTGTTTCACTAACATACACACAGTCACACTCAAATGTGATGTCATTTGGGTGAATAATATGACAAAAGCTACATTTCTGCTTGACTTGTCTTCCTGCCCTCTAGTCATCTTCTGCTGCATTCTCAGTGGTGCGAGTCTTCACCTAACTGGCCTCACAAGAGGAAGAATGACATAACAGAGGACATTGTCTGCTTCATCAGTGTTGTCTTGTCCTGTTTAATGTGAACCACATCAGCCTCAGATCCCCTGATACCAGTGGTTTGTCTATATCATATTTGTTTAAGCACATTAATCCATGTATTAAACCCAGTTGGTGTGTACAGTTAATATCTTGGAGAAAACAGTCCAGCATTTAAAATTCACAAGTGTCAGCATCTATGGATTTGCTTTTTGTCAAAGGCGACTGCATGTTGCCAAGGTACCTAGATGGAGAAAGGTTGCTCCATATAGGTCTTAATGGTTTCCATAGCAATGATGATGGTTCTAGTCTACATTCACCAATTCTGAATGAAAGTGAATTGCATTTGCTGGCTAGTTTTCTGTTTAGAAAATATGACATATGTATTTTATTCACAAAGGGTGTGAGGTAGAATTCATCAGGTATGGTAGGGCCTTCTTCCTGAAAGTCTCAGTTAGGCCTGATTACTGGCTTGGCTTTGGCATTGAATAAATTGCATAGTGAGGCTATTTGTCTTTCTCTCTTCTTAATCCTTGCTTGTATCACAATCTGATACATAAATATTTACAGTAAATTTGACAAGAGCTATGTTACGCTGTACTGATGTATTATTTTCATTTTCCCATAAGGTGTGGATTTCCCATACACCACCATACAATAGTATAGCTGAAACAACAGGTGTAATGCATCAGTCACCAGAAAAATATATAATATTGTTTTCTGATAGAGGTACTAAGGAATGCTGTGCAGATTGTATTGAAAGGGGAACTCCATTAACAATGTGTACCTTGTTACCAAGGGTTAAAACGGTATAACATAACAATTAAATGAATTAGTCTTGTTCTGAAATAGAAGCTGCTGTAACAGACTGTTTCAGTATTTGGCCTGACTGCTGTTTAATGTTCTCTTTTTACTACTTTGCAGTTTGCACAGGAAAAAGTGTTCACATTTCTGTAACAGTTTCTCATATCATATATTGTATCATTTTGTGAGGCAACATAGATTCTGTCACAAATGTATATAAATGCTTTGTTGCAACCTAGTCTCATAACAAACTCAAAATATTGTCTCGCTCTCAACAGAATGAAAACTGGTACCTCTATTGCACTTAGTAGTGCAATAGTAATGACCAACTGCGGTCCTGAATATGTCAGACACTCGGACAGGAATCAGGTGGGCGGCCAGAGGGCACAAATGCCCTGAGTCCCCGTGTCTCTACTGTGCAGTCTGGCTCCAAATTGCACAGACAACATGGCAGCTCTCATGTCTATGGGAGGTAATGTACTTTATATACAGTGTATGGGTCATCCAGGCACACGGAAACCTACCATATAGAACTCATACTGTGTTTAAGTCATAAATTTTGAAAATCTGACAAATAACTGTATCTTCACTAAATACTGACTCTTCAACATTGGAAGGATATCACATCTTATTTCTATGAAACAGCGTCTTTTATAGCCCATAAACTACATTGGACAACAGCTAACATTTAGCATATGAAGACTTCTTAGCTGTCTGTGACTGTCACATGAGACAGTAGGAAAGGTGAAGATTAATTCGTTTTTCAGAATTCATTTACTTTCCTTCCATATACATCATTTTGGAAACAGTTGAACACTAATGTTAGCTGCAGTCTGATTGTTAAAAATATTTAGTTTTGTGTTGAAATGTGGTTGGCTATCCAGCCAGATGTTCAATTTCCATTGACTTTTCAGATGCCAAAAAATAGGGACGCAGTGTCTTAATAACAATTTGTCAAATCCCTGCATATCCATGACTTGACCCAGCAGTATGATAGTACATTTTTGCTGCCAGTACATTTATGCTCCCGCATTAGAGGAAAATGGCCATGACTATGTGTTGTCATCTTGTCATCCCACAGAGTTAATTGTAATCTTAACAATTTGGACTAGTGTTACTTGCATTTTACTGGCTGCTTCTCATTGTAACTAAACTCTCAGCAACACACTGGCATATCTTATGATATGGGTGCTTTCAATGCTGCTGCAGAAATATTTATCAAGTATTCTGTCATGGTATACTGTATGTGATTATTATTATTTTTCTCTCTTGTAAAATCCATGTGGAAATTGTCTAGAAATTGTGATAACTTGCCCCTCTGCTATACCAGAACTTAAAAAAAAAAATCTGTAGATGGCAGAAGAATTTGTGATGTCCAAATTTCCACGCTGCAACATGTCCCCAGTCTTGTACTTTGAGGCTGACACACTCAACTGAGTCATTTCCACACAAACTCAAGTGCACAAAACATCAAGTAGAACATTTCTGAAAGGCATCATGCTGATTCATGCTGCTTGTACATTTTCATCTTTGTGTGCACAAGTACATTGCAGTCTGTGGCGCAGCTAGTGATGGCCTGACCAAGCTTTATCTGTGTGTATGATGTGATGTCTTTATAACACACATAAGGCTGTGCAATTTGGCGAATAGTCACAGTGATTATTGTGAATAATGTTGAGAATTTGGATTGTGATTATTATTATTTATTTATTTATTTTTTACACTTGCTTGGGTATCAAGGAAAATGCACATGATACAGATCATTTTGAAACATTTTTTTTTTGTCAATCACACAAACTATAATAAAAGTAAAAGTAAGTAAAATTTTATAAAAGTAAAATTAGCCGTTGTCACTAAATCTAATAAACAGCCATACATACAAACACAAGACAGTCTAAATTGCAACATTTTATATGTACTATACTATTCTCTAATTACACAGGTTGACGTTGCAGTTCATTTATAATTCAGTTGAATTGTGCAGTTGTATTTGGGGATTATGTGAGTTTTTGCTGTATGAACATTGTGGAGAAAAAATACCTCTGAAACTTGAGATCATTGTTTCCTCAGGAGACATGTCTGGTTCAACAAAAATTTTAAATGCAGCCTGTTTATTTGATATACAGTGTTTTAATTGTGAATATGTTTCTTCAGTCATTGCTTCCCAGGTTTTCACTTGAGATTTAAATGATGCCCAGCTCTGTTAAATTTCATGCCACTTCAGCTCTTGAAAGAACTTGGATTGGCATCTTCATGGAAAACACTTTTCTAATGAGTAAAACAAGTTTCAGTTTTGCTAAAATTAAAAGTACTTCTTTTATTTAGAATATTAACAGGAACTATAGAAACACTTTGGCCAAATGTTACTTTTTTATACTGGTTTGTTGATGAGTACTTCTATCAACTGACTAGTTGCTTAACCTACTGGGATCTCAGAACTACTTTAAAGCCTTAATGTTAAAAGGAGTAATTGTGAAATATTATTTTTAGCATATGTTTTTAGTGTTATTTATGTTCTTTACCAAATAGAAATATTGCTTTCCTGGTGTAGAGGAGAAGGGCTTTAAAGTTTCTTCTTTTTTTCATTGTCAAATACATGGTTTGCCGCATGGTTTGTTTTTTTTCCCTTCAGGACGTCCAACCAATGTTGTGTCTAAACTGATAGTGGGAAGAACTTTGTATTTCAGATGATGACAACTGTTTTAGCATGATTATTCTCATTTTCATCAAGCAGTTATTACAAATTCCAAAATATGTTGTTTGTGTGAAGAAATTGCTAGAGTGGTACCAGCTTAGTCCTATTTTGAGCCAAGAAGCACCCTTAAGTAGTGCCTTATTTTATTTACAAACTTTTTTGTTATTGCTTGTTGGATATTTGTCATTTACATTGCATATTTAATGAACATCTTTTATGTTTTATGTGTTTTTTAATTAGATTTATCAATTACAATTGTGAATAGTCTAACATTTGAGAATAAATTGTTTCCTTGTAATGCCCATATCACCCAGACCTAGCTTTAGTTTATGGTTAAATATACAAAACAGAGAACATACTTGTAGTTTCATCCAGGGCAGCTTGTTGTTAGCCAGTTCAAAAACAAGTGACAGACTGTCATGATGCTGTGTTTTCTACCTGCACATGTATATAAGCTGAACTCCCTCACACAGTGATATGGGTTAAGCCTGGACATTACATCCACCCTGTGGGTGTTTATAATCTGTGTCACCTGTTGATGAAGGTTAACCTCATACATTATATCACCACACCACTTTGTGTATGTGTGTGCTTGTGTGTGTGAGAGATGCAGTTACTCCAGCTTACCACAGTAGACATTACACCATAGACCCAGTTCTCTGTTTGGGATTAGTCTCATTATAGTTGAGTCATGGATGGTTGTTTTCAAAGCAAGTATTGGAGAGTCTCAAAGAGAGTAGAGATGTAGAGTTTAACTGTTAGGACATATCCTGAAAAATATGTAATGAAAATACAGCAGCCATCTTCCACATTTTCTTGGACTTTCATTGCAACAATTGCTATAGTAGACATTCAGAACAAAATAAATTGCTGATGTACTAGCCTTTATTTACTTACACAGGTGACCTCTTCATGAACATCAATGACACACTGTACATGTACATTACCATAGATCATGGACTGATAAAGTTGAGCCTATGGGTGGGCAATGTCTTGATTTTATTCAGGGTTTTGCAGCGTGTTTTGTGTGGTGTGTATTAAATGACTACATTGCTAACATACAGCACAAATGGTCATGTAAGTATTTTATTTGGCATCAGTGTGTCTCTTTTGTCTACAGCTCTCTGCCTCAGACAAACATTCATATTCAATGGACTGAGTACCTGTGTATTTTACAGAGGGCATTACAATATTGTTTGTAGAGTTAATGTTGCTCAGCAAGTTTGTTAAAGTCACTTGATAATGATCATATGCACAAAGTGTTAGGCTACGGAGTACATAGCATTGTCTTTATTGCAGAATTAACACAGCTCAGAGAGATGGTGTTAGAAAAACAGTGAACTTTTGCAGTGAGAGGACTCGCTGTAGTAACAGTGAGTTTGAATAGTTGTGTACAATAGCTAGTTAAGAAATCCATAATATACTTGTTGGTGCTGTTGTGTTTTTTATTTCAACGTGACTTCTTTTTCACCATACTGTGTTTAAAAAAAAAAAAAAGAGACTGATTACTCTGGGTGGCTACTTTGTCTATACCAACCTGTGCCAGTGGTTAATGGTGACCGATACATATGTATATATTTTAATTTAACCTTTATTCAACCAGGTTGGTCCCATTGACATGAGGAATCTCTTTTTCAAGGGAGACTTGGCCAAGATGGCAGTGATACAGTCACATAATTGCAATTTTACAATAATAAAAGCATTTGCAAACACAGAAAACATACAGTCAGTCAAAACATTTACAGCTCAATAGCCTTTATTTCATAATTTTAAGGCTGTCTTTAAAATCAGTCAAAGGAATCAGTTTTTGTTGATGGAGCTCAGACTGAAGCTTGTTCCAAGCATCAGGAGCTGAAAACCTAAGATTTCTTCCAAATTCAGTCCTTATCTTTGGAACAAACAGCTTCAAAGTGTTCCTTGACTGGAGCTTGTAACTTCCATCACAAGAGTGTATGGTTTTTCCAAAACAGAAATGAAAAGGCTTTAAAAAACAAACTCTAGACCCTAATAACAAAATTTCCACTTACAGAACAACAGTGATCTTGACTGCATGTGTGTGCCCCTCACATGGGACATAATCACTGTTTCCCATTGATTATATAAACTGGAGCAAACAGTCAGGATCTAATTTGGCCACAGTCCTACAATAAACTGAAAATATTTTGGCAAGAGGACTTTTGAGAAGTTTCACCTTATTGTGTGAAGTGGATGATGTGCCAGCAATTGTTAATAAATCAAAAAACAGTAGGGAAGGCTATGGCTTGGAATTAACTGTTGAAACCACTGACTATCTTTGTACGGCAAATCTTGTGTAAGTCTTGTTTTTTTTTTTTTTTTCCCCTTTTGGTAGCTGCTAATTCTCACCGAGCTGTCATGTGTGTTGTGTAATGTACAGTTAATGGTCGTCCAGGCTGCTCTTTTAGGCACCAGCTGCTCTGGCGTGGCGGTGTGTTGAGGTCACTGCCTTGTGATCAGAGGGACTATGTGACACTTCATCTCATTGCAGCCAGCGTCTGGGTGTGAGTAAGAAGTGGTGAGCTGTGTGTAGAGTCTTCAAATGAAAAAGATCTTTTAAATAAAAATGTTATCGAAATAGGGGCTGGTATTGTTGATATTGTGTTGATACTGCTTATTGATCTGGAACTTTATCAGTATTCTTATCAGTTCTTTTTTCTAGATTTTGAGTTGGGGTTGCAGTTCATACTGTCAACACAATTAGTTACTTTATTTTCTCATTTATCATGTAGGGCTATATAATGTTGTGAAACAAATATCAAAAATATGACGGCATAAAAAGAGGTCATTCACTTATCATTTTCAAGTATAAAACTAGATGCAGGACTGTCAGTATTTTGTGCGATAGTTTTCCTGCACCTTCCACATCCTTAAATCCTCCTGCTCTTGTCTGGAACTATGAGTTTCTGGAAAACAGATCAGATGATGTTCTGACCATTTCAGATTACATTTATCAGTGGACTTGTTGCGAAACAATCGGCAGCCACCAATCCCCTTCAATCAGTAACTCATGTTCGTATTTGGACTATAAGCTGCTAGCTTACAGGTAAATTAGTTCTGGGTGAACACTGGCTGCTGTCACTAGGACATGTGTGTTTGTGCTGCAGTGTGTGATAGAGAACTGAACACACCCCCTCACACATAAACCCATCCCCTCGGTGACCCAACTCCAAGTCTCTCATCTGGATCAAAAATTGCAAAAATGCATCACAGTTGAATGTCTTGGTCAGAAACAGAACTGTTAAGAAAAAAATTGCAAGAAAACATAAATGTTGCTATAATACACAGGACATCTATTTTTATGTCTCCAGTCCTGTTAGTAAAATGAAAAACGTCAGAGTTTTGTTGATATCCCAGTGTCTCATTATTTAGCCCTGGGACCTGGTGTGTACCCATCCTTACATAGAAGGTAGTACAAAGCAGGCTGAATACCTCAAATCCACATTTACTGAACCTTGGCTTTTGATAAAGATTCAATTCCAGCCATTGTTTGTGGATGTTGGTTTATAAGCTAGAATAACCACTGGCTTGGCAATACCTGTATATAACTGACAAAGGCATTTTTAAAGGGTACCTGTTGTAAATTGCCATGGCTAACTATTTCAAAAGATCACGTGTAATACTAGCGGTTCTGCCAGGTAGCTTACGTCATGACCCATATGCGTGAGTACTAAGTTACTGCTCCGTCACTCAGGCATGGTCAGTGACATGTTGCTTCCTTCATGGGGTGTTCCAGCTGACCCCGTGCAGCTGACACCAGTCTAAGATGAAACATTATCGGCCAGTGCTGGGTCACGTCTCCAGGACAATGGTGGAGTGCAAAGCTTATGGCTGCACAAACAGCAAATGCGAACACATGCTTTCCACTCAATCTCACTCACTGACTGCTGCTTATTTACTCGCACTCGATCACCCAGAATCAATGAGGGTACATCACTTCTGGCCAGCAATGGCTGCTCTCCATAGTTTGTGCCCCCACCTGTAATTCATGTAGTAAAAAGGTCCAGTGTGGTGCATTTATGGTGATTTTTTTTTTTTTTTTTTTAAATAATTGAATTTGCACCTCTCTTGCTTATTTGTAATACACAGAGCACAATTAATTTCATAAGCATGACCAGTACAGGTATACTTTAAACAATTATCTAGATTGTCAGCTGTTTTTGAGAAATCCAGTTGATCAGTCTACATTTCAAACCTGACACGTTTGCATTACTTACCAGCTTCAGCTTCTTGTTTACCCATCTGACACTGTGCTTTGAATGCAATGCAGTTATGATATCAAGCTGAAGGACTCACTGATCATAATATGTACATGTGTAAATGTGTGTAGACATTTGAGAGTGGGAGTGGTGATCCAGATGTCCTGTTGTTACCCTTCACAAGATGCACAGGGGAGATATTACATCAACAAACTTGGAATGCTGCCAATTCCAGGAATAGACTGTAAGATTGTAAAATGCCACAGTCCAAACCAATATATACAGATTATGTTTTTTAATAAAGATACTTGAAAACAAACACAAATGATGCTGTTGCAGTTAAGGTCATAAGTTGCAGTCATTTTTATTTTTCAGCCATATGCTAGTAAGAACAAATGTGCTGTAGCTCTGGTTGTGTTCGCCTGAAGAGAGCCTCTTTCAGACTGAGCAACATGAGGCGTACCATACAGTGAACTGACATTAGTCCTTGTAAATGACTACCTCTAGGGAAGCTATGAACTTTAAACATGTTTTTCTTCAATAGTGCAATTTCCTTAAAGGGGAACTAGACACACAAACACTTACTGATGTGGAGCAGTGCCCCCTTTAGATCTGGATCTGTGCTCTCTCAGGAGTCCCCTCTTTGCTCTCCCTCATTTCCCCATCCTGTCTGCAACAGGAAGTCAGCCTTGTCGGGTGTCAGATGTCCTCATCTTCTTCACGTCAGTTTCAGGAAAAGGGAGACCTTAGGATGGCACACAACTGAATGTGTTAAATGTGGTGTTGTTTTGAATATGTGTTAATGCAGGATATGTGCTTTTCATAATTTCCCGCACACTCAGACTGCGCTTGCACATCTATTTTTGGCAGAAGCAGTGTTTTTGGGCAGCCCCGTTAGCGCCGCTTGATTAAGTCATTAAAGGCATCTACCCATTCCTAAGTGGTAGTGCAAAGCTCCTGTCACACATCATCACTGTCCACTCCGTCAGACCCATTGTTTAGGGTGCAGTAGTTATGCAAGCTGTGCTGCAGTCGAAGGTCACGGCTTAGATCGGGTTACCCAAACAAGTTGGAGTCCACAGAATGCACTGTTTGACAACATATCATCTTGAAGTGCCAGAAAACAAGAACCTCTGCTTTTGTCTAACATATTTAACTTCACTTTTAGAGCATTGTGTCTTCACATTTATAAAGTACTGGGTTCACATCCATCGTTTGTCACATCTTTTTACATTTTATTTCAACATTTCCTTCACATTCTCAGTCTTTTCCCTCCTTGCCTTTCTTGTCTCCCTGTCTCCAGGTGGCTATAAAAATAGTGGATAAGACCCAGCTGGACGATGAGAACCTGAAAAAGATCTTCAGAGAGGTGCAAATCATGAAGCTGCTGAAGCACCCCCACATCATCCGCCTCTACCAGGTACACATTTGCACTCACCCACAGATCCGATAAAATACTCCGCTTAGATCTTACACCTGAGACCTGTGGCCCTGTTGGGGAAAAAAAGACAAATAAAATATGTGTTGGTTTAGCAGGATCTGCTGTTGCTGCCATTGGAAGGTGTTATCCAACAGTAATTATAGGTATAAAATTATTAGTGTATTTTGTCCAATGAATGTTCGGTTTTTCATTCAGTTTTCCTCTGTTGCTTACAAGATGTTGAGGAGCAAGAGATTTTCCTGTTTGTTTTTGCTTGCTAGACTTTCTCAGACCAAACAGCATATGAGCCAGCTGTCAAACATCTCATCTGAAACAGTCCATAATGTTTTCATTAAAATTTAACAAGATGGTACTATCATTACATGCTTAATATTAAATTGAAATCTTCAGGTATACAGTACATACACTGAACAATACTCTGAAAGACTGGTATTTTTTTCTATTTAAATCATCCTATTTGAGTGCCAAACACTGCTTACTCATTTTGTTGTGTAACAGTTGAACCACCCATCACTAGATGTTGGATTGTCAGAGGGTCTGCAGGTCGTGTTTGTTACCATTTTGTTTATGTCTTTAGGTGATGGAGACAGAACGGATGATCTATCTGGTAACGGAATACGCTAGCGGTGGAGAGATTTTCGGTAAGGGAGTTCCCTGCTGCTACCTTAGATGTAGATGGTGCCCGCCTCTTCCTCTGTTATTCACTTGTTTGCTTCATTTCTCTCTGGAATAATGCTCAAAAATCACCCCTAAGCACATTCACCTTCAGTACAATACTTGATTAATTTAACTAAACACAGCTTGAGCGAATTCTTTGCTTTTACTTCTTTGTCTGTCTTTTATCCATTAAATTTAACTTCTTTTTTAAGAATTCTGCAGCAAAATGCAGTTCCTTTGTCAATTAATGTGAATATATTTAAGGTAATTACTAAGTCTACCTGTTTAGGCAAGATTCTATTTTGTAGAACAAGAATCAGAAAAAGGGGATTTAATACAGCAAGTACACAAAGCTGCCATGAATCTTTGAGCTGTAGTATATGTTGTGAATTTGTAGACCACCTGGTGGCTCATGGGCGAATGGCAGAGAAGGACGCCAGGAAAAAGTTTAAACAAATTGTGGCAGCGGTTCATTTTTGCCACTGCCGCAACATCGTCCACCGAGACCTAAAGGCTGAGAATCTGCTGTTGGACCACAACCTCAACATCAAAATTGCAGGTGTGTGTTTGCCCTTTAGTTTATGTGTGGGTACGTAGTGCTTTTCAGAGTTACACACGTAGGAAAGTGTTTCCTGGCTTAATTAAATTTAATCGACAAAGGAAATGATGTGACTGAAGAAACTTTTCCTCCCTCTCTCCTTTTAGACTTTGGGTTCAGTAACCTTTTTTCTCGAGGCCAACTGTTGAAGACGTGGTGCGGCAGTCCCCCATACGCAGCACCAGAGCTATTTGAAGGCAAAGAGTATGATGGTCCTAAAGTAGATATATGGGTGAGCAGATTTTTTAATGCGTTTACTTTTTTTGTTCACAAAGATTCATTAGTTTGTGTTAATCTTTCATCCTGCAGACTATTCACTTTTCAATAAAAATTGCATGGTTTATATTTACAGTAGTCTTATAGTATATTTCAGTTATCATGAATAGAATTTAATAGTAATATCAAGATATTTTATAGTTGATTAGTTGGTGTACCAGTTAACAAAGAGATTAGTTCAGAGTCCGGCACGGGTTCACTTTTCCAAACCCGCACCCACCCATACCCACAAAGTTGAGTACCGCAACCCAACCCACTACCCGCATTTTTTTTCATGTCCAATCCGTAACCACCCATACCAGTGTACATTAGACCCACAACCTGACCTGACCCATGATTAAACACATTGTCTACACAGTAACTCACTTTTAAGAGCTTTATTTTTGGCTAAAATGCACACCATCAATAAATCTGTAATATGTGCTGCTCAATGACATCTTTGGCCGGGTGTAAACAGAGGTGAAGCTCACTTCACAATAAAACAAATCAGCTGTGGATCAACCACAGTGAAATTAGATGATCATCGTCATTAAATGTTCTGCAAATTATTTTCATCCATGAATCTTCTTTTATTTTTTCACTTCCTCGTCCATTACCTGCCCGCATTTCATTTAATTTTGCCTGTGCCTGTACCCGCATAAATTCTTCTTTTTTTTTCTACCCATCCCTGCATGTTTTTGCAGGTTACCCATGGGTACCCGACCTGGTGCAGGACTCTGTATTAGTTGTGTTTCACTTAAATTTTCAGCAAAAATTTTGCAGCTGCTTTACATACTAGACTGTGCCAGTTTAATGATATGTGGTTCTTTCTTTTGTACAGAGCTTAGGTGTGGTGTTGTATGTTTTGGTGTGTGGCGCATTACCTTTTGATGGCAGCACTCTTCAAAATTTGCGGGCACGTGTCCTCAGTGGCAAGTTCCGCATTCCCTTCTTCATGTCCACAGGTAAGAACTCATCAAGCCAATCTCAACTGACCAAGACATAAAACATTCAGAAAGCAGATATGCATTGGACACGTTTGCAAGAGTGAATGTATTTTTAAGATTAAAAAAAAATATTTCTTCTTTGAGGGCACATCAAATTAAAATCTGCAGTAAACTACATGAGCCACTTGTTTTTATACTGTGAACCAGGGCTTACGGCTTAGGCTGCTTTGCCAGTTATTGACAGCAAATATTCGAAACTTCACTGCGATATGAATTTGTTTCTAAGAGAATGATGCATGAATTAAACAAATTTCACAATCCTGTCTTTACAGTCATTCCAGAGTACTGATCTAACTCACAGCGTCAAGGCTTCGGCAACCCAACGTACATTTAAATAACACGCACCATGATATAGTGAGGGGCAGCACAATGGTGTAGTGATTAGCAAGGTCGCCTCACCCAAGGGTCGGGCCTGTATTTGTGGAGTTTGCATGTTCTCCCTGTGTCTGTGTGGGTTCTCTCCAGGTCTCTCCAGCTTAACCTAACCTTAATAGGTTAAACCTAATCCACCCATAGGTGTGAATGCAAGAGAATGGTTCATTGTCAGCCCTGTGATGAACTGGGGACATGCCCTCTCTACCTTTGCTTGTTGGTAGCTGGGATAGCCTCCTGCACCCTCTGAATGACTCATCAGGTTCAGTAAATGAATGAATGACTGAGTGAATGGAAAGGATACATGTATAAAACAGAACTAGAACAACATAATGTGGTGAAATGGGCATAATAGTTTCATTAATTTCATCTTGAGATCTAGACTCTCCGTCAGTCAGACATTCACTCAAAGGCATTGGCAACGAACATGATCCAAATGTGTTTTAAATTAGACTTTAATCATGACTTTACAGTGTCAGCAAACATATCACAACAATTTTCAGATTAAAGTGAGTGAACCAAACACTTTTAGTGTTGACAGACTATAAAGAAACCCTTGGAAAGACTGAGTTTAACTGCTGCTAGTGTAGCCACAGTAATGCAAGGATAGGGCTGAAGATGAACATCACATCTTAACAAAGATAGGTTGTGTGTGACAAAAAAAATTAACCCTTTATGTTAATTAAAAGTTGGTCAACAAAAAATGTGGTACCTTCTACAGGATTACCGTATTGTTTGCAACATAACAATTTAAAAGTGAACATCCAAATATCAAAAAGGAAAATGGATATGGATTCAGACATGCTTTTGTATAGTTGAACAAGGCCCAGTGCTACTATATACTGTAATTTGCCACTAATTTTAAACATCCACAATTCAAACAGGTGTTCACTCTAAATGTAAGTTTAAAAATTGTTGGCTAGGTTATTTAAGTTGTAGTAATAACTAAGTAGAACCAAATAAATGGGTACAAATAAAATTACATTTAACCTGTTTTTCTAGTATTTATATAGTATTTATGTAATTTGAAAAAGCTGTTTAAACTCTGAAATAATTTTGTCTATCATTCACAAAATCAGCAAACACAGCCATTCTCATATTAGCATCTCTGTGTGGTTTTGTGTGGTTTCAGACTGTGAGTACTTGATCAGACACATGTTAGTACTGGAGCCCAGCAGACGGTTGACCATGGAGCAGATCTGTAAGAACAAGTGGATGAGACAAGGAGACCCCGACCCAGACTTCGACAGGGTAAGGCCTTCCATATAATTTCAATACTCGCAGAAAAGTTTTGTAATAAATCCTTACCTGAAGCAACTGTATACATCACCTGGCTTTTTTCCTTAGTTGGTTTTGGTTCGTCCTCCTGAACTTTTGCTCTTAATAGTGACTGTGATGACCTGTTCGCCACACAGCAGTTGTGATAATGGACGATAATGAATTGCTCAGAGTTTGTGGCTATATTGACAAGCAAAACAGAACATGCAGATGCATAACCTTTCCCTCTTCTCTTTTCCCATTCCTCACCGACCTCAACCAGTTGATAGCAGAATGTGAGCAGGTGAAGACAGAAAGAGAAACCGAGCTCATCAATGAACAGGTGCTGATAGCCATGTCTGAGATGGGTCTAGACAGAGAGCGGACACTCCAGGTTGGTCTCAGGTTTAACACATCTTAATGAATCCATCTTTGTTTGGGTAAACACTCAAGTATACTCAGCATCAATGGACACTTTACACTTATTTTTTGTTGTTGTTTTTTATACTTATTTGAGCAATGATTTCTGGCTGAGTTAATTGTGACAGCTCAAAGCATGCTGATGACCACTGAATTATGACCATTTTTGACCTCCTTGGTATGCTGCCGTGTGAAAAATGGAAATGGTGATTTTCCTCAATGGTCAGTGCCAATCCCGTATTTTTAATCCTGGAACTGATACTTTCTATAAAATGCCTGCAAAAGTGAGGAATAACCAGACATTAAGAATTATGCTGCTCCAAGATTATCCAAGAATCAACAATACCATGCCCTGGGTCCACAATGACCACCCAGAAATCCGGATCCTGTAACAGCATAATGCATGTCCCCACACTGCTTGGGCTACAACAGCCTTCCTGGAACAAAACAACAGTGTTGTTCTGCCTTTGTGGCTGATTTGTCGCCCATTGAGCATCTGTGGGATCAGTTGGGACAATGTGTATCCAGATGCACCACTAGTGCAACAAATGGCCAGGGGTTGGTGACGTCCTTGCAGCAGGTCTGGCAGTACATCCCTCAGGACAATATTAGCCTTGTACAGCCTGTGTCCAGGCAAAGGGTGGTCAATCCAGATATTGACTGCTGTGATTTTCAATTTTGTATTGTTTTCTTTTCAACATATTTATTGGCCTTGATCATGCAATAAATATACAGCATTCATTAAATTTCATATTCAGAATTGTACAGCCAATACATCAAAGCAGTTGTTTTGAAAAACATAATTATTAAGCTCCCACAATAAAATAAATCAAGTGTAAAGTTTTCATTGATACTGAGTGTAGTTTAACAGGCTGAAAAAGCACTTTAAAAAACACTGGTCCCTTTTTGTCTCCAGTCTTTACAAACAGATGCATACGATCACTACAGTGCCATCTACAGTTTGCTGGCAGACCGCCTCAAGAAACACAAGACGTTGCGTGTTGCTCCACCCACACCACGTTCAGTTAGCTATCCTCTCAGTGCTGTACAGGTAACCATTTTTGTATGTTTCAGTTTTTTATATGTAC
>JAPQRP010000006.1:12919829-12935832 GCA_037367295.1 Apogon hyalosoma | reverse complement strand
ACACACACACACACACACATATACATTTCTAGATTTTTTTGTTTTTTTTTTTTAGCCGTATGGCAGCATGGCCCTGGACAGTGATGAAGGGGAGGAACCATCTCCAGAGGCCATGGCTCGCTACCTATCAATGAGACGCCACACTGTAGGGGTTCCAGACCAAAGGTATCCCATATTGTACCCCATTTTTAATCAGTTATGCTTACAATAACTGAATTAGTACGTCTTTGACACTTAAACTGTCAATTTACAAGTCTTCAATATCAACACACAAGCCACTCATCTTGTGGGAGTAAAATGACCTAATTTGGATTGAAGTACAATACTAGTATATCCCGTTACCTATTGTTATTCCCTTTTCAAATTAGGTTGGTGTTAACCAATGTGTTCTTTGACATCTTGTTTACAGTTAAACAAATAATAAATCAAAATGTGTATATTTGGTGACCGGGAATTGGCACATTTTTCCCTCCTCAGTTTTTCTTTCTTCTGTTGTGACGAGCATATTGAATCTTCTTCATAAACAGCATATAACTTAATGGTCCTTATTTAAGTCGGATGCATTGTAATCAGTTGGTCACATATCTTATCTACTACATAAACAAGTTTCTAGCACACAGAGGTAGTCTTTGATTTCTTCTTGTCATTCTCTCTCTTCAGGACAGAGATGCAGGAGGATTTACAAAAACTGCCACCCGGTTTCCCTCGTGGTGTGGTGCCTCAGCCCCCCTTCCCCCCGCTGGCCCCCACAATGGGCCAAATGCACACCCTTATGCCCACACAGAGCCTGCAGCCCACACAACAACTGGAGTACAAGGTATAAGAGCAGCCTCTTACATTAGACTAGAGGTTTAGGTCTGTGGTTTAGCTTGGGAGGCTTCTTGAAGTCATTAGTAAATGTTCAGAAACCTGCATGTTCATCTGTTTATGATCCAAATATGAACTTATTTGATATCTATTCCCAGCCTGACTTTCTACATCTGCTGATCTTATAGGAACAGTCGTTGTTGCAGCCCCCCACTCTACAGTTGCTCAACGGCATGGGACCTCTGGGTCGCAGAGCTTCCGATGGTGGAGCCAACATTCAGCTACATGCTCAGCTCCTCAAAAGACCGCGAGGACCCTCGCCTCTTGTAGCCAGTCCGGTTGGTGTAGGTGTCAGTGGTTTTCTTTATGTGTACATATATTTGCACCTCTTATGGCAACTGATAGGGTTTTGACTGTAAACTCTTTTCTTGTCTCAGCACCCCATCCCTGCGGTAGCTCCGGTGGATGAGGAGGGTTCAGATGGAGAGCCGGACCAAGAGGCAGTGCAAAGGTAATCCACAGTGAACTGGTTTTAGCAATGGGTTAAACGGTACAGAAGTGCTGTCTAAACTGGATACTCTGAAATGCCCATACACTGCGACAACAGACTGATGGCTAGATGTTAGACTGTACAGTTTTACATATCACTCCTTATTTTAACATACCCAATCTGAGTTACCACATGTTAAAATGAGTATGAGGAAGGTGTTTCTAAAGAATGACTTAGGCCTGAAAGGACAAATATCATACAAACAATTTAAGAACTATTCACTGGTTTGTAGCTGTGCAGATTAGTTAGAGGTATGTGAAGGCTCAGTACAGTCTTGGAATTCTTTAAAGAGCTCTGTTTTTAGATCCTTTTCCATGGAAGGGTTTATCAGCTCATCCACTTCAGACAGCATCTTCTGTAGACTTCGCTGGTGTCCCTGGGTTGCTGGGAGTGAGTGCCTCTAGGCTGCTCTGCTTTTTCCCATGGGAGTGGCCCCTCTGCTGTGGTGCTTTCACCATCTCTCCTCCTTTCTCCATCATGCAAGTGCCTTCTTCCACCGTTCCAAACTAAATCTGCCACCAAATCAAGCCCTCCTATCTCTAAAACTCTTTGGCCAAGAGCTTCTTATTCTTTCTCTTTTCAGTAAGTTCCAAATTACTCTCCAGACTTTCTCACTCTTTCCCACACAGCTTTGCTAACTCTCAAGCTTGCAAAACCAAAAGGCAACAGTTCTGATCTTTCAATTGGAAGCTGTGGGCTTTTGGGATACCCATAAGCTATAACATCCATCTATGGTGTAATTGTAATCTTTGTTTTTCTGATTGGCTAAGATGATATAAATGGCACCTATTGGCAGAAGTGGGAAGGGCGGGCCTAACCCCCCCACCCCCATCTCATTAGCCACTGAGGACAGAGAGCTGACCAGCGCTGCTTCCTGTCTCCTACCCTCACCCCCGCCCTCCCCCTCCCTGCGGCCCAGGTACCTGGCGAACCGCTCCAAGCGGCACACGACGCACGCTCTCACGAGCACATCGCATGGCGAGCCCTCGGCAGAGTCACAACGGCCTCAGGGCCCCCGCCAGAGGGTGGGCTGGGCCCCCGACACACACACCCGGTGAGGGGACACACCCACTCCGAGTTGTATACGCACAAAACACACACACACAAACAGACAGACTGACTCTCAAGCGGAGTATCTCTTACACACATGCACACATCCTGTATCTGTTACACATATATACATACACACATAGTCGTACACCCAAACTAGGATAATATTGTATCTTCCATCAAGGAGGTATATTTGTACATGTAGCTAAACATCACCAGTAAAACACATATCAGAATAGCTGTTTCCTTCCCACACACCTGGAGTGACCAGATATGAATAAACAATGTTTTCTTTTGGACAGCTCCTAAAAGATTCTTTGTTTAGCATCTTGTATTTTCTCTCCTATGACAGATTTTTTTGTGTTTTTGTGTGAAGGGTGATTTCTGATACGTCATGATAAGCATCCTCTTCCAGTAGCTCAGTTCACAAATTCAATTTTACAGTCTGACCATTTAGGAAAAAATTAATTGAATACAATTTTTTCTATGGTGGCAAAAAGTATTGTATATTACATTTTAAAATTGTCAAAACATTATTGCAAAATTGACAAAAAAGAGTAGTTTCAGTCACAAAGCAGATGTTTAGCCAGGTCATTCAAATGGACGAGAGAGCTGCTCATAGCTGAAGTCAGTCTAAATGTGACTTAAGAAATTAATCTAGAAAATACTACATGGAATGAAAAACATCCAAATTTGAAGGAGTTGTGTTTGTGTGGCATGACCTGTTTAGTTTAAAACTGTAACATTAGTGGAATATTGTCTGACATTACATAAGGTTTCTTTTGTGGAAATGGCAGTGGAAAACTTAGAAAGAGTTGACGATTCTTCTTTTTGTGTTACTGGACCACACGTGGTGAAAACTGTTGCCGAGGCATCCAGTCCTGTGCAAAATTCATTTGTTTTAGTAATTTGGTATTCTTTGATCTATGCAAAATAAAACTGGTTGTGTTTTGCAATAAAGCATGCAGTTTTACATAGTACATGCTGCACAGAGAAACATCTACCATCAGCAGAAGGCTTATTTGTTGAAAATAAGGATTCCTTTAGTGTCAGAAGGTGGGAGTCTTATTCCGACTCTGTGGTACGTACTACACCTCATGGTCATTTTACCGAGGAGCAGTTACTTCTGAAATGATGTGTGAGGGTGAGTGTCAAACAGTAATGTCTCTTTTTCAGAATCAGAATACTTGATTTATCCCAGAGGGAAATTATTGCATGTTATAACCTGTTTCTTGTTGCAACATGTTTGGAAACTTAATAGCCTTTGCCTTTTTATGCAGCACTTGTCAAGTTAGTCTCTAAAATTTTGAAATCCTAATTATTTTCTTTACTCAGTGGATTACCGTGATGTTTTGTGCAGGTTTGAAGAGCTCACGCTTCCCCTGTGTCTATTTCTGTCTCTCATCTGTGTCTGTATGACTGAATGTGTGTATAAATGTGTTCCTGATCCTGTTGTGTTTGTGGATTTGTGTACACGTGTTTGCGTCTACTCCCTCCGGTGTTGTCTCCAGATCCAGCTATAAGGACTGTAACACTCTTCATCTCCCCATGGAGCGCTTTTCACCTGTCAGACGATTCTCTGATGGTGCCGCCACCATCCAGGCCTTCAAGGCTCATCTAGAGAACAGCAGCCTCATTAAGCAACTTAAGCAGGTACATCACTCAACATAATACCAAGGGACCTGTGGGGGGGAAACGTAAACAAAGAGTTAGCTGCAGTCAAAGGGATATGGTTATTGATTACTACCCATGACTCAACAATTGCTTCACCAGATGACTTGAGATTTCCAAATTTACCCTCTGCTTTGCTGCTCTGTCTAAGCCCCTGGTTTTTATCTTACCAGTAATGCAAGGTTTTTGCCCCACAAGGCAAAGAAGTGCAAAGAACTTAATACATTACAGTTAGTCTAATGCAATTTTGACTCATTTGAGAGATTCATTACATTGCTAATCTACTGTACACCTTTATGTGCTAAACTCTGATAGACAAGTGTGTGCTGTGCTATTCATAGGCATGTGGTTGTCATTAATCTGTTTCTACAGTTTTTACTCTAGGAGTTCACATCAGGTCATCAGGGGCTTCTACTCCTAGCGTAGGAATAAGATCTTATCCTGTCAATGTCACATTAACATTGCACTAAGACTAAGAACAGTATTTAATATGAGAGGGGTGAAAGAGGGCCACAGAATCATGGAAGAGAAGCTTACATTGTAAACAATGTTAACGGCATGTTCATTTTCTCCAAAGAAGACGTGGCATCAGGTTGTTGCTCAGTATCAGCCTTATTAACAGCTATCAGCCTATTGTCAAATAAGGTGACATTTATTGATGATAGTGGAGAATATTTAAAGGTTTCATACATTTCTATGAATTAATTTGTGCTCATTGTGTGAAAGTTAGAGTTTATAGAATATACTTATAAAATTTTAAATAGTAATGTTCTATAATCTTTCTTTTCATGGCATTAAAGAGAGGAATAGATTCTGAAAAACACATCTGCATAACTATGTCGGTCTAGAAGAGTAATCCAGAGGGACAAATGTGTGGTAATTCTTTTTCTAAAGCAGAACAGAGCAGTTTTACCTCATTATTAACTGGAGATGCCTTTGCTTTTCAACTGTGGTCATGTGCAGCCTTTCACCGGAGAAAGCCTCGGGCTGTTTTTTGACTTGGCAAACTCACAGTGACACTGCATTGAGATTTCCTAGCCCAGTAAGATGTGTACAATGGGAGAAGGATAATCACCACATCCCCAGTGGCTGCTTTGTCTTAGACAGGTGCTGAGGCCTCAAGATTATCATTACTGTAAAGTGTTAAAAGCAGAAGAGATGGCATACACATGCATATAACCTACATACAGGAAAACACAGCTGAACCGCCAACGTTTTACTCCTACGTTTCACAACTGGGAATAAAAATTGCATAATTAATGACTTAGTGCACAGTGTACCTGATTAAGGTTACATTAGCTGGCAAGTGTTGCTTCCATGACATTGAACTTGGCAAAGGAATTAAAAACTTTGGCGCTCCATGTCTTAGTCATATGAATTTCAAAATTACTTCAGATTGTGAGAAGGTGTGCTTGAGCATTTGCAGCCCACTACATTTTTATTAACCAAGTGGAATTAATATTGGGAACTGAACCTTTAGCTTCATTGTAGGCGTTCATCTATTTTAGGCCCTGCAATTTGTTTTAGGTAAACAGGTATTCAGATTATAGCAAACTATGTTTAGCTTTGTTAATAATAATAATAATAATAATGGATTAGATTTCTATAGCACTTTTCAAGGGACCCAAAGCACTTTACATTATTGATCCATTATTCATTCACTCTCACATTCTCCCTCTGGTGGCGGTAAACTACATCTGTAGCCACAGCTGCCCTGGGGCAGGCTGATGGAAGTGTGGCTGCCAATTCGCGCCAAAAAGCCCCCTCTGACCACCACTGAACATTCATACTCATTCATAAACCAGTGTGAGTGACACTGGAGGCAAGGAAGGTGAAGTGTCTTGCCTAAGCACACAACAGACTGACTAGGACAGAGTGGGATTCGAACCGCCAACCCTTCGGCTATTGAACGACCCGCTCTACCTCCTGAGCCATGGCCGATAAAAATGAGATTAAAATGTTGTCTCTAATCCTGAGAACTAGGATACAGTTACACCAAAATTTGTATCAATATTAATAAGAAATAGAGCTTAGTACAGATGTGTCCAAACATTTAATTTTCTTTAGCAAATGATGGCATGCATTGGCTTTATATTATGACTTGAGTTTTTACACTGCTCTGAATATAGTGAATCAAACTTTGACACTAAACTGAAAACAAATTCCAGCTTCTTGAAGGCTGATGTAAGCTGAAACTTTTCGCTTATGTCGAAGTAATTGAAGTTTATTCATGTGTTACCTTGTGAAAACGATGAAAAACCATGCATCTTTGCTTACTCTAGGAGTGCGAGCAGCTTCAGAAAATGTACGCTGCTCAGCAGGATGAGAGACTCTTGGAGCACACTCAGCAGCAGCATATCCTCTACCAGCAAGAGCAACAAATCCTCCACCAGCAAATCCAGGTAACAGACTCAGTGCAGTCATTACCAACTATGACCACACTGCCTGTTCATCATGGCTACAGGAAGTACCACAATGTCATGATTATCACAGTTATACTCTTTCATGATGCATGGGAACCAGGAATCTATTGCCCCTTTTTTATTTAGGCAGTTTGAGTTTGGTTCAGAGATGGTGCCTCATCCAAAAACTGGTTCCATCAGCATCAACACTGTTGTGGTCTAGAGCCATCAGCCGCTTATGTCAGAGGATGTAGGTGGTAATATACTGACCAGCTATTGTGACCACTTTTTTGTTGTTGTTTTTTTAAATTGTTTCATCCAAAGGAAAGGCAGATCTGAAGTATGGATTAAAACTGAAGTTGCCATGGTGCAGGTTTTGCTGTAGCCTACAGAAAATAAATTTTGTTTAGAATTTTTTGGGATTGGACAGGAGTGGCTGTAAAATTTAGATTTAAATGCTTCTTAACCGTCTAACTTGATCCCCTCAGAGTACATCATCTGATGTGATGAATCTCAATGTGTGACGACCAGGCTACTACACACTTTTTAAAAAATTTCTCTTTATCTACAGGGTCTGTCTTTAGGCCATGGAGAGAGCCAGCCCAGCCACCTAACCCACCAGCTCCAAAGGTGAACACGCTCACACACACACACACACACACACACACACACACACACACACGTATTACTCATCAGCTATTGAACGGTGAACAATGAACTTGATACCGTGGTGCAGTGCTATCGACTGAAGTGTTACATCATTGTCCTGTCTCTCTCTTCTCTTCTCCTACTCTGTTCTGTCCTCCACCCTCAGGTTGCGTATCCAGCCCTCCAGCCCTCCGCCAACACATCCCAGCAACCACCTCTTCAGACAGCCCAATCAGAGCCCCCCGCCTGGTACTGCAGGCATAATGCAAGGACATGGTTAGTAATACTAGTACTGGAGTGCTTTATTTGGTGCAGTGCCTTTTTACTGAGGCTTTTGAAGTATGCATACATTGATCACTCACCTACTTGTCATTAAAGAATATAAATCTAGTAATTCTAGAACTCTGTATCTCCATCTGTTTTAACTGTGAGATCTTTTATCTCTGTGTCAGAGAATGTTCAGAGTTGGTGGAAGTGCAATTTAGTCACTGTTTTTTGTCTTGTTTATAGTTTTATCAGCTGTATACAACGAGTGATTCATGACATTCACTTTTTTACAGTGTCTCATCAGTAACATAATAAAAGGCATAATTTATCCTGACTCAATGAAAATCCTTTTTCAAGTGTGACCTGCGGCAGCATGTGAGTAAGGGAGAGTGAGAGAGAGTAAGGGAGTAGGGAGAAAAAAAATAATAATTAAGAGGTCAGTAATCAGTTTATGGAATGTATGGAACTGTTTCATGATGTGATTTTATTTTTATGTTTTTTTTCTCTCCTAGGAGGGCCATCATCAGTGCAGTATCAACATGGTGCACCATCACTATACCAGGGCCAGAGTGGAAGCCCCCCTCCCACAGGCTTGCCTCGAGTGTCTCTACCAACCAATCAGCAGGCAGCATCTGCCCGCCCCACAGTCCCACTGGCCCAGGGAGTCCCTCAACAGCAACAGGTAAACATCTTAAACACAACAGTAAAGCACTAGAGTTAAAATAATGAAGTGATTACTTGAAAATTATTTAAAGTAATTCTTGACTATATAGTTTTATTAATTATTTAAGTTATTTTACACAAGTTTGAAAAATGTATTTAAGTAACCAAATATAGATACTAGGTTTCCTTGATGTTGAAAAAAGGAGCAATTTAAAGGTTTCATTTTAGAGTCTGGTAACTCTTGGTATTTAATTGAAGAAAACATTCAATCTACCAACCAAACACATTATTCAAAACTTAATAAATAAGAATCTTTGTCCTCTCCTTATTTGTCACTTTGTCTATATTGGTAGTTAAAGGTTTTCTAAAATTTCCTAATTCACATCAGCCCTGAAAGAGAGATTATTGTGACACAAACAATATTATAGTGAGCTAAAATACAAAGCTTTTGCTCTGAATGTAGTTGTATGTGGTAGTGATATCAGTTTTATGTTGGAAAAAATTCAAAGAACCACTCTAACCTCTGTGTGCAGGTGACCATTCAAGTGCAGGAAGTGGAGCTGGGAGGCGGGGCACAGAGACAGAGCAGCTTTTTGTCCACACCATGTGGACACAGAGTTCTTGGGAAGCAGCTGAGTGCAGATAATGCTGAGACACACAGGTGACCCCACCCACCTTGTCACCATGTCCCTTAATGCCCAAGAAGTGTACCCCATAAAATTATGGACTGAGCATTTTTTTTTTTTTGTTTTTTTTAATTTCTTGATGTATTTTATCTGTTTGGTTTTTACCATTGACATATAGATGTTTTCCTTTTAATTGCATTGCACTGATGTAACGTTTTGTCATTGTTTCATTCGTGTTTCCATTTCTGCTATGATCGTCTCCTATACTGTAATTGTGTTGTGGAACATCAGCAATAAGACAGGTGAAAAGCAGATATTTTAGGTTAGGTTATGGGGTTAGACTATGAGGACATTTTTGAAAAATAACATTAACACCAAAATTAATAAAAAGCCCTAATCAACTTTGCTGAGATGGCATCAACAAAAACTCCACCTCATTTTACTGGGTGAGTGGTTGTATATTTTAGAAGTACATGTAGTCCCAGATGTTGGAGTAGCACCAAATTCTGACATCTTCTCATCCTGTTAACGGTGTACTTTCACTGAGAGAATGTTCAACAATCTTTATACATACCTGATCAAGTTTGATTCAAACCTCTCTCAGTGAATACTTGATGTGTTTTGTTAGTCTGTCTGTGCTGTCTGTGCTTTAAAGTCCTACTTTAGATTAAAACTAGGTGGTGTATTAGCCTTATGTAAAAATTATAGGATTTATTTTGATGTCAATCAACAAGTTAATATTCCTTTTCTCCTTGCATCCAGTCGCAGCCTTGGCCGCTTCACATCGGGCTATGACCAGGCCCAGTTCAACCCCCACCTCTTTTCTGGTGACGCTGCCTCTCGAGGTGCCTCTGGAGTGGTGGGTTCCTACAGCCCCTACCTGCAGGGCACCTCTCTCAAAGTGCCGGGGCTGGAGGGTTACCAGAGTGGGGCAGTGGCCAGCAGCTATGGCGCCCCCTCCACACTACAGCAGGCCCTGCTCTCTCCAACTCCAATAGACTACCGCCCCCCACAACAGCACGTCACCCCGACCCTGCAGGGTCTCCTGTCCCCTCGCCATTCTTTAACAGGTCATGCCGACCCCAGGCTACCCCCACAGGACTTGGCTGCCCTGCTGAAAAGGCAGAGCCCCCGACCTGGCCCAACCCCCCCAACACCACCCAGTGGTGCTCCCCAGGAGTATGGAGAGTTGCTACTACTTCGCCAGCTGAACCAGGGTGAAAGTTTGGAACCACCTGCTCCTCAGGCTGCCTCTGGAGGCCAACACTACCACCACCTCCTCCAAATCCGATCCCCAGAGGTCCAGCCACAGCAGCACTCAACCCAGCCACCTTGCCCCAGTTTGCCTCACTCAGAGAGCATGGAGGAGGATGAGGTTCCTGCTGGGTACCACCACACACATGAGGGTCTGCTGGCCAAGGCAGGGGAAGGA
Source organism: Apogon hyalosoma (assembly GCA_037367295.1). NCBI lineage: Eukaryota > Metazoa > Chordata > Actinopteri > Kurtiformes > Apogonidae > Apogon > Apogon hyalosoma. Next base: position 12,925,716 of record JAPQRP010000006.1, on the reverse strand, counting down.
CATGAAATGCTCGGCACCCCCCGGGGGGGAACCCCACCCTACAACTCCCCCTCACACAGGCATGGCTATATGAGAAATGCTTCAGCAACTAGAGGTAAGGCCTCCTTACACTGCAGTCATTATTAGAAGTTTAGAGGTCATTTATGCTAGGCCTGGTATGGAATTCAGCAGCATTTCATACTTTTTATATTCACCCCTAATTATGCTGGCTCTTGTTCCTGAGTTTGCTGAAAGTAAGACTTTATCCTAAAATGCACAACCCTCTGTCAAAAGTGTGGGTATTCCTAAAGTACACATCATAAAACAGAGCTCTACATAGTTTTTAAAACTGAAATGCCCTACCCTAGATTCAGTTAAGACTGCTTAGAGCAGATGCAAATTGCTAGTACAGCAACATCACTTTGTATATACAAAATAACATATATTATTATACATATAAACTTAGTCAACATAGATTAAATTTACAGTGCTACAGACTTATAGTAATTGTAAACTGCATTTTATGGATAAGTACAGAAGCATTTCAAAACAATCAGCGGTAGCCACTGGTATAAATCTCATTCTTTGTTAAATAAATAAGAGTATTCTATTAAAATATTTGTCCATCGGACACTTATTTATGCTAAAGGAGGGAAGCATGAACTGAAATGTACTGAAATCAAACTGCATGTTCAAATAATAAAATGGTTAGCTTCAAATCAGATGCTGCTGTAAAACATTTAGTAAGAAATGGAAATCTGGTGGAAAAAAACCACCAGATTTTGAAAATACAATCCTTCTGCAGCTCTCTCCTCTTAGTCCAACAAGCTAAACCTAAAGATTAGATGACATAAAGATGTTTCACGCTTCTCTCCAAATATATTACCAAAATATCACAGTTATAGAGGCTGTTGTGTTGCTTCCATGACAAGCCACAGAGTAGAGTCATGTCTGACAAAACATTAAACTGAACTGTCAGCTCAAATCTTAAATCAGGCAGAGATTTTGACTGTCCCCTGCACCTGACAAATCAGTCATGTATTGTGTCAGATCACTTGAATTGCAAGTCATAGAAATTTTTTTCCTGTGAGGCCAAAAAAGAAAAGAACAAACACTGAATTACTGTGATGTCTTTGTGACCTCAGACAAGACTTGTATCTCATCAGTTTTGCAATGTCATTTAATTTTAAATTATTGCCTATATAGTACATTTAGGACATAACCCATATGTTTTCAGACTCAGAGCATGTGGAGTGCCGGCCCCCGGGACAGGCCATGGAGGTACCTGATCATAATGGTGTGGGCTATTCACGAGCACCCCAGGGTGAAGCCTATAGGTCCCGTGGACAGCTACAGCGTCACCACACCATCCAGACCTGCGACGATGCCTATGTAAGTGAAAATCTAATGGACTACATCTTGATGGGAGAAACATTAGTTATCCAAAACATAAAAATACCAAATAACCTGGATTGATGTACAATAAGTGTGATTTTACAAAGGCTTGTATGTTAATATTGGCTTAATTTACATTACACTGAGTGAAGATTAATGGAGGAATTTATTAAATGAACATGTCATATTCATGCACATCCAAACAAATCTCTGACTCATCACACATGCTTGAAGATGTTTATATCAGATGAATTGATTTAATTCGTGTATAAAACAGTAGTTCAATGTTCAATGTACAGGATCAGGCGGAACCCATGTCTGGGATGAGCCTATTGGCTGGGAAAGCCCTCAGCTCTGCACGCATGTCAGACATTCTCAGCCAGACGTCACTGACGGGAAGCCAGCAGCTGCACCAGCGGGAAGACTCGGGTCAGTAGGTCTAACTCTGTACAATTTATAAAAAAAAAAAAAAAAACATTTCTGGATTTTGTGTTGGTTGACGTTTTGTGTTTCTTGTGCAGTGTGTGACGTTGAAGGGGAGCTCCACGCGGCAGCCTGCTACCCCTCCTCGTGCACCAGTGACATGCTCCTCAGCTATAAGCCCCCTGACCTGCAGTACAGCATGGAGCAGGCTGGGGTTTAGCACAGGTACACATATCTGATAATAACAGCTGGTTATAGAATGATTATAAAGAAATTTACTGATGAGTGAATTATAGGCAGCAACAATGCTAGCAGTTAGATGTTGCTCATACCATTACCATAGCTAAAAATCATATCTGCTGCCATATACCTCCTCTAAAATCATGTTTTCAGTCTTATTTTAAATGCGTTCAATTTTTAAATTCTTAAATTGTCATTTTAAGAAATTAAATTGTCACAACAAACACTAGGTGAGTGTATGAGGTGGATGTTTGCAGAACACCTGCAGGAGAAAAATATACCAAGGTGATACTGTGGAGCTAAAGCCTCTTCTGTTTGTTTTAGCGTAATTGCTTCTCTCAGTCAAATGTGGTTAATGAAATGTACTATACACATGTGACTTGAAAGTAGTTTAGATCATTTAAAACAGTATACTTGGCCACAGGATTTTTTTCATCTATGAGCCCTCCTGGCTGCTCAGTCAAAAAGGCAGTGGTGGAAACAGGGCAGGGTGAACATCTTAAAAGGGGATATGATCTTTAGAGTGAGAATTAGGATTTTTCTCACCTTTTTTTTTATAAAATCCGGGGAAGTTACAACCACACTACAACACATTTTCTCTTGGCATCCTTGAGGTTTGTCGATGGCTCAGTCTGTGCTGTGATTCCTTTTCCTGTTGTGATTTGACTGATAACTCTCAGTAGCACTCTGAGTATTCTGACAGTAGCTTGAAGAATCCAGACTCCGATCTGCTCAGTGACTGACCATCGTTTGTCTTAACTGTAGAACATCTGCATCGCTCTCAACCGAATTAATCACTCTGTAGTTTTCTAATGAAATAAAAAGGCTTTGACACTCTTAACCTTATGCTTTGCACCACTAAGATTTGACACAAGCACTGAACTTGTAACCCTAGCAGCATTATGTTACAAACCACTCACTGTAAATGACACTGGTACCTGAGCCATTTAAAATGAATGTTAGCTACGCAGGACAACTTTTGACACTGCTGTTCGTATTTATTAATATACAGGGTTCCCTTGGGGTCTTTAAAACTATTAAACATCTTGAATTTACAAATCTTCATGTAATACCTTAAAAAAGTCTTTAAAAGGTATTAAGTTTGATAATGGTAGGTCTTAAGTTCTGTTGCCATAAACTTGTTGGCTGTATTGTCTTTAAAAGTGTCCAAGTTGCAAAGAAAGTAATGTTAGTCGACTCAGTTCCACCCATTCTAACCCAACAGTTTCTACTGACATTAGGAACCAATTATCGCTAACTTTGTAGCCCCCAGTGAGAAATGACTCAGAATGGTGGGAATCAAGGTGTTGGAGTAAATAAGTACATTTTCCTAAATTCTTGGAGTCACACATTTTTGCTAGTATGGCTATGAAATAGGCTGTGAAATGGGCATTAAATTGTGTTCTAAAAAAGCTCTTAAAAAGTCTTAAATTGAACTTGTAGAAACCTGTAGGGCCCCTGTATATATTAAACGACATTGATATTGACTGTTCGATACCTCTGTAAAGCAGTTGGCTCTATGATAGTGAGATCACCCAGCCCTTTTGAGATGCTCTGTTTATAAAGGAGGGTAGATAGAAATAGAGAACAAGTAATCAGTCTCCTCTTCTGTGTCCCCTCTGGCAGGAATGCATATATCCTGTGTACAGCGGTCCATATCAGCCATCCTGAGTTGTGTTGACTTGAGTTGAGCAGCATCACGCCAAACCACCGTTGTCTGCCCAAGCGGGGCGCTCTACGTCCATCTGTTTGTCTCCATCTGTCCCAGGGAGGGCAGTCTGCACGAGAGAGGGGGAGAGTGGGAGGGTGTAGACATAGAGGGATGGGGCCACAGGTGGGGTCTCGGGATTTCAAAGGTCAAAGTGCCAGCATTTTCTGCACAGCCATCCAGCACTCATCACCACTGGTTGTCTGCTCAATCCTCATCCCATGTGGAGTTCGCCAGGGTTCCACTCCTCCCTCTTTCTAAAAAGCTCATCCCCTCAACCCCCCCTCCCCCAAAAAAAGAAAAAACCTCCAAACGTGGCCCACCTGCTGCCCTGCCCTGAACCTCCCCTTTCACCCGTCTTTCACCCTCTGTTAACTGTTGGCATCCTTCATTATGTGCCTCACTGGCCAACACATTGACAGTCATTCTCCTAAGACCGTGGAGTCCAACAACACCAAGAAACATACACACTGTTGCCACAAACCCAAAGTATTCACATGATGCGTGAGTGTATATGTGAGCCTGTGTGCTAGAAGAAGGGGTGAGCGGAGCAGAAGGGGTCGTCCACGAGGTTCGGTCTGCTCCTCCCTCTCTCCCCCTCTGCTGTCCTGTGCCGCAGCAGATCATTCCGGAGCGGACTATAATCTCGGCAGCGGCCCCTTTCAGCCAGGCGGCGGGTGTTGTTTTTTTTTTTTTGTTTGTTTGGTTTGGTTTTTTTTTTTTTTTTTGGGTCAGGCTCAAACTGGCTAACAAAACGGCTCTCTCCAAAGATGGAGCTCAGTGACATCGCACAGGACAAACCAGCTCTCTCATTGTTGTTTTTTTTTTCATTTTGGTTATTTGGCATTCATTTTTCCTAATTTTTATTTTATTTTAAAATTCATTTTTACGGTTAATGTCCATGTAGGCATTACTGTATGGTCAATATTGTTACTCTTATTGTTATTACTGTTTTCTGTAAAAGAAGTTTTATTATAATTAATGAATTATTATTATTAAATGAAAAACAGTTCTGTGTTGCAAGGAAGACAGCATTGTTCTTTAATTACTTAAGTAATTCTGCACTTTTGTTTCAAGCTATCCCTTCTCTGTCTGTTATACCCCCCCCCCGCTGTAACCCTGCTTTTCAGCCCTTCCCTTACCCTGAAATGTCAAACTCTAACTTCTCCTGCCTTTTGTAACACCTCATTTCCATCCTCCTTTCTCCTTTTCATGTCAGTGACAGTGTATTGCATTGTGGGTAGTTTTACCGGACATTTGCTCCTTTCCTTGTACAGTTATGCCATGTATAGAGCGCTATTGCAATTTCTGTATGAACTCTTTTCTTTTTTGTTACTTTTTTGTTTTTGGATGTTGTTGGGGAGGCTTTTTATATTGGTATTGTTTATCATTTGTATTTTTTGAACGTCTTTAAAATATATATATTATATTTTTTCCTTTTTTTTCTTTTTGTTTTTTGAGATTTCTAGCCAAAAGAGGACAGAGAGAAGAGACAGTGCTCTTTCTGTGTCGTAAAAGATTGTTCTTATTTGTTTTAATATTATTATATCAAGACACTTGAATAAGAGGAGAGTAATTATTTTGTGTTGCTTTTAAAGTATCATTTCAATCGTTGATGTTGTGACTGTCATTCTTGTTGATGTTGGGCTTGTTTCTGTTAAAGGGGTAGTTGTGGCAGGCTATGCAGGGTCAGGCTTTGGGCTTTTGTCTGGGTTGGTTCGGGTGCTACAAAGACTTGACATTCTAAAAAAAAAACAAAACAAAAAAAAAACATCAACAAAAAACAAGGGAATAACTTGTAAAATAGCTGACATATCATCTTTAACATCACAAGTGTGGACGGACAAACCCGCTTCTGTTTCTCTCTCCTGCTGCCCTGCCTATCTGCTGTGATCCTCCCACCATCTCTTACATCATCGGCCTATGTTTCTGATGACGCCTTACGGACACGGCCCTCCTCCCATGCTACCATTGTTACTACGGCAACCAAGGAGGAAACTACTACTACTACTACTACTACTAATACTACTACTACTACTACTACTACTACTATTATACTATTACTCTGCCCACTTCTGTCCTAGATTTTGTTTAAATGATCTCTTTTCTGCCTTTGCTCTGTCCCCCTCTGCCCCCCACCCC
>JAPQRP010000006.1:12897700-12912373 GCA_037367295.1 Apogon hyalosoma | reverse complement strand
AGACTCACATGGACACTCCTTCACCTTCACTTTTTTCTGCTGTTCCAGTGACAGCTCCACTTGGCCTTATGTTTTGGGTCCTTGTCATGTTGGAACATTCAGGACAGTCTCATGTGCATTCAGTCAGAGGATGGAAACTTATGAGCACAACTGTATAAGGGCCTCATCATTGAACTGATGGTTATTACAGGCAGCCACTGTTTGAGAAACTGCCCAGTCTTGACTCTCTTCTTGGCTTTGTCCTAGTCCAGCCAGAGATCCTAAGGGTCAACGCCCACTACAGTGAAACCTCAGACCCTGGCCTCTCCTTGGTTCTCTTTGCACTGGTGCGTTCAAATCCACCTGCCACGATCTCCTTTGTGGACCAGTCTGGCCAGTTGGTGGCCAACACTTCTGACTTCCTCATTCTGGACTCACGAAGCTACCCCTGGCTGACCAATCACACGCTGAGGGTCACACTCAGCAGCCTATCAGGGAATGTGTCACTGAATGCCAGCAACAGCGTGGGTACGGCCCTGAGCAACCTGACACTGGCAGGTCAGTGGTGTTAAACAGCACAGTGCAGCCTAAAGGGAAGGAAGGGTACATGATGTATGAAATGTGTATGAGTGTTACAGAGCTTAAACATTCTGTGTGTGCGTGTGTGTGTGTGTGTCACTTCAGAGTTCCTGCAATCTCGTGTCGAGGTGCCGATGTTGGGAATAGTGACTGGAGGATCCATGGCCTTCATGGCGCTCCTCATCCTCAGTCTAATCGTCCTTTGTCTAATGCAAAAAAACAAAAGCAAGACCTTTGGTAAGACTAGAATCTGGCTGTGTTTACTAAGTCAAACAGGAAATGTACTGTACGGGTGATGTGCAGTTTAAAAAGAAACACTTAATTAGGACAAAATCTCTGTGTCATGTTACAGATGAGCCAGTGGAGATTCTGATGACCAAGAAAAGGTAAATAATAAGATGTGATGACTACAGACCAACATTTGGACCACTAAAATAAACTGATACACTAAATTGTGTATTTTATTCTGAACACTTCATGTTTCTTGCCATGTATTGAGGGCAGAATGTGATCTAGCCAACTGAAAGCTCTTAAGAGTGAAGGCAGGAGATTTTTATTGAATGCCATAAAAATAGCAGATTTATGTTTTAATGCCGACTAAAATGCTGAAAATTACATTTATATTGTTATATGAGCAATCACATATAGATACAATAACACATTTGATTTAAAAATTTTAAGTGTGAATCAAGGCTGTTAGATAAGAGTATGAACTGGACACTGTCTACCTCTTCATCTGTTCTCAGCAGACACTACTGAAAGAAAAATCCTGATGAAAGCAATTTTATGCACTTCAGAAGTTTATGTCCATCTGGCAGACTAATATCAGGGCTAATCCCAGTTTGATATCTTTCCGTATTGTCTCTACAGTGACTCTGCCAATTTGAAGACAGAGAAAGCAGATAAGGCCTACATCCCCAGAGAGAACATGTCTCTGCCTTCCAACATGCAGCTCAACGACCTCAGCACACTGAGAAAAGGTACGAGTTCCGGACGGCAAGCACAGATTCATGAGAACATTTAGTGGACTGTGTTTACAATGTGGAATATATTAATACAGTGTATAGGATACTAATAATGGAGATATTTTAAGTTATCCTCAGTCCCTGATTAGGGCTAAATGTAAACTACCCTTTACACAGGGGCAGATCCACATGGGGAGGCAGCTGCGACTCCATTGTTGAACCTCATCTCCTCAGTTGCCCCATAAAGTTTTGTGCTCTTAAAACTGTAAAAAGAAACCACCACTATGTCTACAAGCTTCTCAAACAATTAGAGACAAACGATAAATTGACCAAAAGTGATTTTAAAAAGTGTTTTGTTCTTCTACTTTATTCTAGAGGCAGTTGTTGCATATGTTTTTTCTTATAATTTTTTTTTTTAAACAGAAGACAACTTATACTTGGCTAGTGAACATGTCATGATAAAACAGCTAATAGTTTAAAAGTATTTTTGTGTGTGTCTTGTTGAATCCACTTATATACACTGTGTGCACAATTATTAGATGTGAGTATTTTCAACCATATCAATTTTTATGCATATTTTCCATCTCCAAACTATATAAATTCAATTTCTCATTGGACTTAATCATTCTCTGGTAATATTTTATAATACAAGAGGTTGTGTCCTAAAATAAGTAACACCCTATATTAAAGTGTGCAAAATTATGAAGCACTTCCTTTATTCCAGTTAAAATCGGTCAAAAAAGCGATTTAACTAACAGTGAAAAGTAAAAGAAAATTGGTAAAATGCCTTTCAGATGGATGAAATAACTAAAATATTGAAGCATGATTACCAGATTATCAAATGTTGTATTGCAAATAGTCAACAGGGTTGCAAAAAATGCAAAGAGGAGAAAACACACAAGGCTACCAGGAACCCACTGACCTCCAGCACCACTATAATCCAGAACTAAAACCTACCTGGGGTGTCCAGAAGTACAAGATGTTCATTGTTCAGAGACATGTTCAAGGTGACACAGGCTGAAACCATGATATTTATGCAGGACAATGCTCCACCACCTGCTCTTAAGTACTCTGCTGCATGGCTGTTCAGTAAAGGCCTTAAAGATGGAAGAATAATGACATGGTTGCCTTCTTCATCTGAGCTAAACCCTGTTGAGAACTTGTGGGCCCTTCTTAATTAAACAGGAGATTTAACAGAACAGTCCACTTCTCTGAACAGTGGTTGGGTTGCTGCTGCACAAAAGGTTGATCATGAACAGAGCAGGAAACTGTCAGACTCCATGAATGGAAGGCTTAGGACTGCTACTGAAAAGAAGGGTGGCTAAAGTGGAGTTTAAAATGATGATGATGATTATTATTATTATTATTATTGTTATTAATTAATTTATTTTTGAAATGTTTAGGCCTATTTGTAAATTTTAAGTTGTTTCTCACTTTAATAGATGAAAATAAACAAGTGAAATGGAATGTTTTGTTTTTTTTTGTTTAGTGGCACAGTAATTCTGCACACTAACAGTTGCTCAATAATTGTGCACAGATATTCTCCTTTGAAAACCAGAGACTCACTTATATTTTATGTTGGAGATTTATTAACAATTTGAATGGACAGAGAGCAGCTACTACAATAGCTGTTCAATAATAAAATGAATGCTCAAAAATACAACTTACCTAACAATAGTTCATAGTGTACATGTGGATTCCCGTACCATCCTCCCGTACCACCCTCTGAAGAGCTCGTATAGGTTAATGGTTAACTCACTTAATTATTCCTGTAGTCTCTGCATTTTACACATCCTAATAACCTAGCGTTAGTGATTAACCTTAGCACTTCCAGTCAATTTCATTCAGAATTTCTCTTTCATATTTAAGTTTTTTCAGTTCCTTCAGAATGTACCAGAGAATGTATTGGTTCTCCTTTTCACTGAAAAAAACAAAACAAAAAAACAAACCTCAGGCTAATTGTTCCATTTCCCATTGACATGATATATAAAATGAAACTGTTAACATAGTTAGATCTGTTAGCTTAGCTTAGCTTAGCATAAAGACAACTGCGGCACCGACTCTTCAGTCATTTATTCATTCATTCATTTTCCTGAAGTTGTTAATCCTTCAGTGGGTAGTGGGGATGCTGGAGCCTATCCCAGCCACAAATAGGCAGAGGTGCAGAACACCCTGAACATGTCACCAGTTCAGCTCAGGGGCCTTCTTTATTCAACTGAGAAACTGATGGGCTTTAACATTCTGATCACTGACAGTGACTGACAGTGGTAATAATGTCGATTATCTCATTACAACGGGACCTGTCAGTGGGTTGGATATATTAGGCGGCAAGTGACATTTAGACATCAAAGATGATGTGTTGGAAGCCGCAGAATCGACAGTGTAGGACCTGAGTGACATACAAACTATTAGGCAGGTGGTAGAAATGTTATTTTTTCAAAGATGTTTGATTATATTCAGATATACTTGTCATTCCCTAAACTCCTTTTGGTAGAGTACTTCACCACTGCAGACTGGTAACACCCAACAAAGCGTGCAGTGTGGAGATGCTCTGGTCCATCACAGTTTTCATGTCAGAGTTTCTCAGATCCTGACATTGCCAGTTTTGCTGCTTTGAGGACTCAGTTTTCACTTGCTACCTCATATGTCCCAACTACTGACAAGTGCCATTTTAACCAGGTAATTAACATGATGATTACTTCACCTAATAGTGTTCATAATGCTACAGCTGATCGGTTTGTATGTATTACTGGAGTGAAAAGATTGGGATTGTAAATACTGTGTGGGATGATGTAACGGGCTGGTTGAGATTGAGATAATTAAAGCTTCTGCACTGGCACATGATCAGGTACGGAATGGTCAGGGATTAAGTTTGACGATTTTTTTTAGTGTTTTCAGTAGGAATTTTTACATGTTTCCACTCATTAAAGATCAAGATGATAAAAACCATAAACAAAGGAAAAACAGTAATTCAATTAACAATGTAATTCCAAACTTACTCCCTTGGGAAATTAAATCAAATAACTACAGCATCAAGTGCAACCAGTCAAATATGCATCTACTGATCCAGTCTACGGGCTAAACTCAGTTTGGCACAGACCACATGCTCCATCAGGTAAAGGGAAAGGCCAGAGCTGGGCTTCTTCCATCCTCTTTGATGTGGCCTGATAGGTGAGGCCAGGTCCTCCTCTCCCAGGAAGTGCAGCTTTCAACAGGAATATTTTAGAGCTTTTGAATGAGTCCGGGTGAGTCTGGGTGCTAATATGCAGCTGTAGCTTCATATATATTGAACACAACGGAATATAATTTGATAAGCAAGGAAAAATAAGTGCAAGTAACAGTACTACAGTGTCCTTGTAAAGACATTATTGTATCTCTGTTGCATTTCCTCCATTTTTTTCCTGCATTACTTCTCACAGCCCGAGAGACTGCCCAGCAGAGCAGTGTGGGAGAGAAGAAAGAGGAAGAGGAGGAAGATCTGTCTTTAGCCTACGCCGCCAGAGGTCAGTGAAATGGATACTAATGCACATACTGCAACTTTTCATTTATTTTTCGCTGCTGACTCCCTCCTGAATATCTGTTTTTCCCCTGATTATTCCCAGGTTTTGCCAGATATCCAATGGTGGGCTACATCTATAAGGTGAACAGCACAAGCAGTGAGGAAATCTGGCTGTGACCGATCTCAGACTGTCATACAAACACACATACATACATACATGCATGAATAATACTTACATCAGTGCAGCTGTCCTTCAAGTCACTCAGAACAACTGCCAGTCAGTCAGTCAGTCAGTCAGTCACTTTTGAGCTTGATCAGGTTGACACAGAGGTCATTCTATCCATTTCTGGACCACACACAGCAAACATACTGTTATTACTAATACTGTTTCTCTGATGAAAAATCCACCATGAACATGAGCGTCATGTTAAACAGACATAAAACATTTAATGCTTTGTCTCTGCATTAACTACTTAACAATGTCATGCCCCTACCAGTGAAGTATGAACTCAGAAGTATGTTTTGACATTATTTCCTCCCTACAGTGTGTAGCCACATACTCATAATGTCCTGATTAATGGAATGCATTTACTGTTCTATGCTTACATCACAATATCCAAAAGGATGTGCTGTGCGTGAAATTTTACATTTTGACCAATAATAAAATAAATCTAAATAAGATGGTTAATTATAATGAAGTATGTATTTGTATATGGACACGTAAGATGTCATGTACTGTATATTTGTATGCATATGTATATGTGTATAAAAGAGGATGTCTAATAAAGATAATATTGAAATTGTATGAAATAAATACAGGACTTTTTTTTGTTGTCTCTCAGCAGGGGGAGCTCTAAGGTGCTTTTGATGGAAAACATGGAGGGCTTTCTGTTAGTCATAAAACAATACTGTGTGTCTGACAGTTATAGGGATGAGTGCGTGTACAAGTGTATTTGGTGAAACATTAGATAATTCTGACACTTTTTCATAGAGTGCCAGGTGCAAGTAGGAAAAAAACTGTGTATCTTCATGTTACTGTTTGTGTGTGTTGTGTGTTTTGTGTCTGCCAGGTGTTAGCTGTAGGTCGCAGGTTGTTGTGGCTTCTCACACAGGAAGTTGTGTTGTGTTGTATTGTGGGAGTATTTCTTTGCTGTCTGTTCTGAACAGGGTATGAAAGTTGCCACACACAACGGGACCCACTTTAACACCACACAGGGCATTGAAATATTCATCTGAACACACACGGTTATGTTCATGTGTTTGTTTTACCAGATGGAGCTGCCTAACACATCTCCCAAAGCAGCAATGCGCAGTGTTACCAGACGAATCTGTCCTCTCAACTAAGTGAAAGCTGATTATGAGTTCATTTTCACAGGACGTAGAACATTTTCTTCACGCATTACTCTTCAGGCCTTTTGGTCAAAAAGAAAACTGATTTCATATGATGAAAAACGACATCATGGTAGATCATACGTAACAAATTTGAACTTTCATTGAACATGGTCTCAGACAGCAGTTGAAAAACATTTCAAAGAGGAACTGAACAGATACACCTAAATAAACCCAACATACAGTAAACTTAGATTTACCAACATGAGACATTAAGTTCTCTGATGTAGTCGGATGCAAAGTAAACCAATCACACGCATACTTCCTGCTTACTCGCACACATACACCCATGAACAACCTAAGACACTGACGAGCGGTATCTGGATTCTTTGACAGTGAGAACGGCAGCTCTTTATTTCAGGGTCAGTAATTTTATTTGAAATTTCTTTAGGTATGATGTTTATTGTTCTTGTTCAGTTCAGCATGTGCTCAATATGTTAAACAGAAAATTACATCCAGTTATTTATAATATGTAGCCTGTGTTTTTAATAAAATAAACAAAACCTATAGCCAGTTTGGGATTTTTGAGTGTATATCAGTACCGAAAGTTATTCTATCAAACTTGATGATCTGTTAAAAAGGAGAATAAAATGGTTGACAGATGAGCAGAAAATGGCGAGCTTCCTGTTTTCTCACTTACTAACAGTGATGTGAATTGTTGCCATCTGCCATCAACAGATGAGTAAAGACACAATAAACCCAAAGGTGTTACTGCCCAGGTGTTTGCTGCTGCTTTGGGCACTGACTGGTAAGGTATTTTTTATTTTAAATGAAATTACATGTAATATAAGATATAGTAATTTCAACCATCTTATATTAACTAGTTACAACATGTATGCTTTGACTTCATAGTTTCATATTGCACACCACTTTAACTAGTAACTTATTTTTATTCTTTTTCCAACTTCTCTCACAGCTGTTGTTAGTAGTCAAGGTAAGGAGAATAACTGTTTATGGGAGAGTTACAATAGCAGCATGTATGCAATTGTGTTACAGTAAAAGTCTTCCATTAGGTAAATTTCAAATATTTGTGATTCTAATTTTTATATTTTTCCTCCTCAGATCCAAAACCAGATACTGATATCAAAGTGACTTCTGTAGCTGATGGGATAAAGGTGAATTGTCCTGGAAGTTCAAGCTTATATCAGAGAGATGGCACGGCTGAGATTGAGAAAATAGTGTACACAGATGAAAATACAGGGGAGTACATTTGTAAAACGAATCCCGATGATGGAGGAAAAACAATCTTTGTGAAATTCCGCAGTAAGTTGTGCCCTTAATTATGTCACTAAAACAATTATATCTTGTTCTTTAAAGATAAAGCTACATGTCTACATTCATATAAAATCTGCTTTATATTTATGTTATATTTGTAATGAACAGTAATTATACTTAGAAAAAACACCCTGATTCTTAACACATCTCTGTTTGTGCATGTCTTCAGCCTGTGATAACTGTGTGGAGTTGAACATGGCCTCTGTGAGTGGAATGATTGTAGGTGACATAGTGGCTACGGTTGTGATAGGAGTGGCTGTTTATCTCATCGCATCTCAGGCAGCTCCGACCGGCTCAGTCACATCCAACAAGAAAAGTAAATATCCATCCACTTCCGTACTGTAATTATAGATCAGTTGTATATGGCACTTTCTAACAGCAGTTAATGAAAACCACCATAGTGAAGCTAAATGACCACTTCTACACTTCAAAAACATCCCAATTAGAAAGAAGCCTGATTCTTAAATATAATTAAATGGCCTTGTGTTTAGAAAATAGAAAACATGCTTAAAACTTGAGTAAGAAAAGTATTAACATGCCCTAATGTGAACAAGTTGTGTTAAGTTTATTTTAAAAATGAGGTTTTTACATCATTAGAAAAGTTGTTCAGTGTTAAATAAAGGAAAAAAACAGTCATGTTCCTCTTCTCAGATATGACTCAAACTGTTGTCTTTGCTTGTTACCCATTTAATCAAGAATCGTGTTAGCTAGAATATGTTATTAAAACATTCTTATTGTTTATTTTCTTAAGAGAAGAATTAGTCAGAATATTTGCACCTCATTAGGATTTCTTTTTTTTTTTTTTGCTGCTTTATGTTCGCTATATTAATTTATTTTGTTCAAGCGACCAGAATGAATATGATTATTATATTTTTTAATTTAACATTGGAATAGATTGCGGTGACGGCCTAATTCTCAATATAATTGAAAAATTAGTGATGTTGAAAGCAATTAATCCCATAAACAAAAAAAAAAACAAACAAAAAAAAACAACAAAAATAAATGAAAGGAATTGAAAAAGGCAAATAAATAAAGAAATAAATAAATTAATTAATTAATAAGCTTAAACAAGAACAGGTATTGATAAAATACATTGGAATTAAAACTTTGGATTGTCCTTTAGATACAAATGATTCTTGTTCTTAAGCTTTTTCTACCCTCTGTTCCAGGTGTAGAGTAAAAGCAGATTTTCCACAATCAGTAGCAATAGGTGGCATTTACAGTATTAAAAAAAGTAATGAGGTGATGTGTTGCTCATGTTTCACACAGAGCGGGCCATCACAACTCCAGCATTCAATTCACAATGATGGGTAGTATAGTTACCGCAAGTAAAGAATATCTGCACAATCTAAAACTGATAAGAAGGTTGATTCAATAATTATCTTCCCACAATGAAACAGAAAGCTATTTTCAAGAAAAGAGACCACAATTTCCCCCCTCAGTTTAGGCATTTATGTCACATCACATTTAAAAGCTTGTGTTTCATCAGTCTACCATTATAAGTACATATTCTCTCCACCTCTTCTATTCTCGTGTAAAAGTCATTGTTATCATAATCAATATTTCTTGCGCCGGAGGAAAACATATTTAGAGCAACTTCCAAATCAGACAAAGACCACTGAAGAGACGTAATCTCTGACTGATCAGAATCTGCCGATCTGCTGTACAATAGAGGATTGTGTCATCTGCATAAAGATGAATTTTACACCCAGTAGCAGCTGATAAAATGACAATATCGTATATAGGCGTGAATAGCACACGTTCCAATAGTGAGCCTTGTGGGACACCTTTCATGTTCTCAACTGACTCAGATTGTCCAATTCTCTAATGAATCTCTAATGATGCTTCTTTAAAAGTAATGCATGGCTGACTGTCAAATTCTTTGGTTAGATCAATGAAAAGAGCTGCCCAATCACAACAGTGAACATATCATTTAGGACATGAGAGGCAACAGAATTAGTGCCATATTTTTCTCCAAAACCTGATCGATTTGTAGACAGAGCAGTGTCCAGAAAGGAAAAAAACGATCGAATGGTCATCAAGCCACTGACACAGCTTTACTGGAGAGGATAATTTAGCTTGTAGTTGTGGTCAGATGTTCCACTCTTTTTATGATGTTTTAAAGTGTTACATCAGTTGCTTTATATATCATAGGAACCTGTAAGTGAGTTATACGTTTTAAAAAGCACGGATCGAGTTTATCCTCACAAAGCGAGTCCATAAATGTCATAAGTACAAATGCATTTGAACCATCAGTAGAAGCAAACTGAGGCCTTGCCTCAACAGCAGAGCGGGACTTGTATTAGTTCTGTCAAATACATTAGCCTCAGATGCAAAATGATTATTGAATGGTACACAGATCTTAGTACGCATCCAGTGTGCCATGGCAACAAAAGAAACTGAAAAGGATGAATTTTGCCTCAGAGAACTACTTAATTTCCTAAAATTCACCTGGATTTAATCACAGTTTTAACCATGCAAGCCAATGATAATTACTATGCTAACTATGCTAATATGGATGTATTTTTCTTTAAAGGCTCTGACAGACAACATCTCGTTGCCAATGAAATGACCAACAGGTCCGTCAGTGACCATTACCAGGTAAGTGAAATGTGAGGCCCTTAATCTGGCCATGAATTTGATTTCCATATTTAAATAAATCTGACAGGTGACACTCGCTCTCTTTGTTCCTTTCTTTATCACACCATTCCTCCCTCAGCCACTTAAACACAAGAAGGGTCAGAAGGACACCTACGACGTACTTACCAACAGAAGATAGAAGTGGCCGCGGACCAGCCGGTTGAATACAGTACATACACTCACATACAAACCAGAAAGTCTAATGAAAGAGGGATTAGTTAGATTTCTACTCCCAGTCATTCCTCATCATGCCAATCAATACCATTTTTTTTCTGTGTTATCAAACTATTATTCATCCAGTGAGTGCTGTATAATGCTATATTATATTTTAATGTTTATTAGCTGTTGTTTCTATTACTGGTAACGCTTACAATGGAGCAACAATTAGTGGAAGGAAACTAAACGGTGACATTAGCTTACACTGAATTATTTTCTTGAATATTTCCATTTTATGTTGCTTTGTAGTTTTGCTTCATTATCCAACTTCTTATTTCTACTTGACAGCGTTGTCTTTTGCAGCTTTTTGTTTGACATTAAAGTTATGTGGTAATCTTTGAGGTATTGCTCTTCATTATTTAACTGATTTCAATCTGAATTTAGAGCCTGAGGACATGAAACTGTGCACATTAACCCATAAAAACCCAAACATCCACCATCGACCAAAACCATCAACTGATCTAAAATGTTTAATACCTGTTGATCCACTAATTCTATCAATACATGTAAATAATTGGGGTAAAATGCAGCTTGTCATGTTTACATGGTCATCAGACATGACCCATTTAGACGTTCAGAGGTTCCGTAGTTACCATGGAAACACCATCATCTTCTACAACATTGATTCACCAGTAACACCCATGGAGTTGGATCAATGACAGTGGATGGAGACATTGGGTTTATGTTCAGTTATTGATAGATTTGCTGGAAAAAGTCAGCCTTTCTTCAGTTTTCTTTGTTTCAGATAAAATAACCCTCAACTTTAATCTGAGCTTTTGTGAACATTTACATGATCAGTAAATTAAATATAAGAAAATATTTGATTTTCACTGAAAATTCACAAAATTCTAAATACCATTTATTACAATAAGTGGTGATAAATCACTTAAGAAAGTTTAATAGAGAGAAAAATTTATTTGGGAACTACCGCAAAAGACACACTGGGTCTTTATGGGTTAAAAGCAGCAAGAAAAGGAAAAACATATGTAGTATAGTACATTTGCAGAAAAAAAATATTATCAAACTACTACCATAATTGATGCACCAATAAAAAAATTATCTAGTCGTGCTGTTACAACAAATGGGGACGGTTGTATTTATTTTGTATTGTATTATGGTATTGCTTCAAGAGCTTTCATGCTATTCATTTTACTGAGAGGTGCAGACCAGTGTGAGTTTATTTGGCTCATAATTTAACTTTCCTTCTGTACAGATTGGATCAGATCATTTTTGGCTTTAGTTTGGATCAGATTGGTGCTTTTGTGGGTTTCCGTATGTACAGTATTTTAATCATCAGGTCACTGATATGTTAGTCATTACAATAATCCCTGTGTTCTAAAATAGAATTTGCAAGAGTCATTGCTTATTTCGCACAAAAAATATATTTCACCGTATTTGGATAAATTCTTAAATGCCACCAGTGACTATCATTTCAACATAATATTCTGATTAAAGATTATGAACAACTGTTGGTGGCGGAATGCAATACTTTTACTCAAGTGCTGTATGTTAATTTCAGGTATTTTATAATTTTCCTATATTATTAACTTGACTACAGTTGTCTGGTGACTTTAATTACTTTTCAAATTATTTTGTCCCCTTCCCTGTCCAGTAAAAACTATGTATAGTCAAATGTGTGTCTTTGTGAGAAACTGGAGGACTTTTATGTCCTTTATGGGCTGAAAAGATTCTGCTTCTTCTTATGCAAAATAAAGTCTTTAAAAATGTCTTGTATACACGCAATTTATGGATCGATGGGCATCGTGGCTGGAGGTGGTGGGAGAGGAATAGGGTATGGTGAGGGTGGAAAACCCATAAAGTCTATCAGTCTGTACATCTGGGCCAGGAACTATGAAAATGGTTTCCTCTACATTGTCATTGTTGTCTATGTTTTATGATCTAGCAGAATGTAAAAAAACAAAAACAAATGGAACATGTATTTTTCTGTGGCAGTGTTGTTCAATAAAAATAAAGTTGAAAAAAAAACCCCAAAAACTCCTGTATTTTCTGGAAAATTCATTTTCACAAAGCTGAATAAAGGCCTCTTTTTCTGAGCTTGATAGATAGATAGATAGATAGATAGATAGATACTTCATTGTATCACATTAATAGATTTTGTAGAAATACGTAGCTCTCACAGGACAGTTACGCTGCAAACATGGTGATTTTACAGAATATGATGCATTGCTGCAGTTCAGTGTTTTTCAAACTGTGGCGTGTGTGTGTGTGTGTGTGCGTGTGCGTGTGTGTGTGTGGGGGGGGGGGCATGGGATCTCGACCAGGTGTTTTTTTTATTCAGGTTAGAAAATGTAGCAGGTGGAACTAATGTTTTAGTATTGAAGCACCCTGGACTCATTTTAGGGATGTACAACAAACCAGTTTACTGCTATGGGGATCTGTCACTGGACTAGACAAAGAGTTTAGGTTTGGAGAACGGACAAGGACTGGACTGGAAAAGAAACGTGCAATGTTTCTGTTTTTGTGCCGTTTGTACAGTTTGCACTTTAATGTTCTGAGATGTGCAATGGAAACAGGGTCATTGCAGCCACTGATATTGTTAAAATGTTCATCTTTGTTACCAGAATGTGTTTGTTGTTCTAAAAAAAAAAAGTGACTTTATTGTCATAGTTGTAAGATAATTGCACATTTGTTATTTTTATGTGGAAAAATATTTTCTCAGGGAGCAGTCTTGTTGAGTTTATTTGTATTGTTCAAGCAAAAATCTAAATTATTTTTTAATTTGAACAACTAATTATTCAAGGAAAAGCAATAAGTATTGGTGCAATATTGATGTTTCTTTTAATAAAAGTTGTAATTGCACCACTGTTACAATGTTGTTGGGTTGAGGGGGGCCTGGAGGTTTTTCTTCCTCGAAAGGGGGGCCCGACAGAAAAAGACTGAGAACCACTGCTGTAGTTGAACCTAAACCCATTTCTCAGCCTACCTACTGAAAATAATATTTCCAAGATGAATGGAGTACATTTCACAAACAACATTTTTTTCACAATAAGTTTGGGTTCAATAGAATGGTAAAACCTGTGAAATTGATGTAATAGTGTCAGAATCACCATCAAATAAAAAGAAACACAGTAAATCATTTGAAAATCCTGGGTTATCATTGGTTAGTAACTATATTCATCATATTATTCCTATTTATACACATCAGTAATCACTGCTGAACAGGTTCAGTGATTACACACACATGGTTACGCTTTATCTATCAACAATAACAAGAAGAGATGAAACTATTTTTTCAAACTTAATGGAAAACAGTGTGTAATAGTGAAACACTGGCAGTAAGCTTTTTTTTTTATTTTTATTTTTTTTTACAAAATGTAACTTCAATGAGGTATTTCTACTACTGATATTTTCATCTGAAAATCCAAGCAACTCCATCTACACTTGAACACAGTAGTTCACGTCTCTCAATAGAAAACAAATGAACTAATGTCTTTAGTGTAATTCCTCATTTAGTAACCAGTTTAAAAATCCAAAATGTCACCCTACATAATGTCAAAAAGTTAGATGGACAGCGATTGTTGTTTTTTTTTTTTATCTGTCTGTATGCTGTATTTTTGCGTAATTGCACTGATACGTTCATGCTGGAAAGCTTTGAACAGTGTTTTCTTACCACTTTCTGCACCTGAGATGTTGAAATAAAGCAATTCACTATTGAAAGCAGTGCAGAATTACACAATAAGGGTAAAAAAAAAGGAAGGGGAGGGGTGGCCCGGAAGACAGCAAGAGAAAGAGTGACTTCGAAAAGATAAAAATGTTGAATACTAGTGAATAGATGTCAAAGAGGGAAAGGAGAGAAGAAAAACAAGGTGGTGGTGGTGGGGTTAAATGTTAGTGTCTTTTGGAGGACGCATCTGTATTTTAGATAATTGAACGGTTTGAGTTGTTTGATCACTGCCTAGACTCTTTCATCATCTTCTCAACGCTGCTGTGACAAAACTACAACGTGTAATGGAGCTTAGATAACGAATAGTGAGATCAAATGCTGAAGCTTCGACTGCTGGCTTCAGAAACACAACCCTGATTAACACCCACCCACACACACACACATGCACACACACACACACACACACACACACACACACACACACACACACACACACACACACACAC
>JAPQRP010000006.1:12880805-12893011 GCA_037367295.1 Apogon hyalosoma | reverse complement strand
CACACACACATCCACACACACACACACACACACACACACACACACACACACACACACACACACGCACACACACACAGACACTCACTGGTGGAGCAGATGTAGGTCTACATGTGGGAGCGGTTTGACTTAACTTAAGCACATCATATACACCCACCCCCACCTTCTCTTCTACTTCTTTGTTTTGTCTCACACAAACATACAGCAGATGCACATGAAGATAACTGAGCAGAACATGTGGGAGTGTTTCCACTAAACACTACTCGTCTGAGCTTTACAGTGTAATGGGCTTATTATTCACCAGGAATCTGCTCGGAGATGTTATGTTGTGTTGTGTTTCCCACTTTCATTTGCATTATCAGCAGAACTACGCTCATTCACTACTGGGGGAAAAAATGACATTGTGGCACATGCAACAGGCTGGTGTATGACACAGCATGTACAGATGTTTTGGAGATGGAGAGTTTGTCAGGTTTTCCAAGACATGATGAAACCCTGTGAT
The DNA here is from genome assembly GCA_037367295.1 of Apogon hyalosoma. Classification (NCBI taxonomy): domain Eukaryota; kingdom Metazoa; phylum Chordata; class Actinopteri; order Kurtiformes; family Apogonidae; genus Apogon; species Apogon hyalosoma. Next base: position 12,892,512 of record JAPQRP010000006.1, on the reverse strand, counting down.
CAGAGTGACTGGAGTGTACACACTGACAGTGGGTATGGAGCAGGTGTTGAGCATATGAGCTGTGGCTTTGAGGCTGTTCATGAATCACACAGAGCTATCTTAGTATTGTTTCCGACCATGAGCAAAAACAACAAAACAAACGAGAACAATGTAGCCTGTGGTTTTTTTTTAATTAGTGACACATTTCATTTATCATAAGCACAACCCATTACCAAGAAAAAAAAAAACCTCAGCAAGAAAAGTCTCTCAAAACAGATCTTTGTACAGTGTAATGAATTGTAATATTATAAGCACATTAACATAATTATACAGAAAATTTTAACCCTCGAAGGCCAAAAGCATCTACTGATCTAATGTTTAATGACTTTCGAACCACTAATCCTGTCAATACACTTTAATAATTTCAGTAAAATGCAGTTTCTCAGCTTTTCATAGTCATCAGATGTGACTCATTTGGATGTTCAGAGGCTCCGTACTGAACATGGAATCATCGTCATCTTCTACGACATCGATTCACCAATAAAACCATGTAGTTTGACAAATTGCGTGGTTATAGACGCTTGTTTTGGCATTCAGTTAATGATGTAGTTTGCTGAGAAAAGTCACATTTTCCTCAGTTTTCTCTGTTTTGTCCTCAAATTCTCTCTGACCTTTCCTGAACGTCTACACGGTCAGTAAATAAAATACTTTATGGGAAAATATAGCTTTTCACTGAAAAATGAAATACTAAATTATGCTAAATAACACAGGAAAGATTACATTCCTGTAGCCAGAAAATAGGTCTTTAAGGGTTAAACCACAATGCCGAAGATGTTCATTAAAGAAGCTATTACAGATGAAATGGTATTCTTACACCCAGTTTATAATAAAAGCCAAAATACTATAATATCATAATACTATTAAATACATGTATCTATCATTTACCCTATAAAACAAAACAGATTTTTGTCCGTGTTTAAACATATGTTTCTAATACGTTTCCTGCCTTATCAACTTTTCAAAAAATCCTAAAAATACAAGCATCTGTTACTTAAAAAAAATAAAAGAAGAATGATAATGCTGTGATTGCTCTTAACAAGTGAAAATATGGGAAGGTAAGGTAGCTGATTTTTCCTGGTCAAACCTTCCAAATACAAAAGAGCAAAGGCCAGCATTTCCATAACACTGAGAGGACGGCTGATGTTCATGTGTGTCCTCTGTGAATGTTTGCCATCATCCATCTGCGTTTTAACCTGTGACCTGCCGCTGTCATCCAGGTGACCCGCCTCCACCTCTATCCCATCCGGTTGACGGCAGAGTACGTGTCCTGGGAGCGACTGTGAGGGTTCAGTTGCTGTCAAGAAACAACATCATCAGTGTGAGGTGGATCACAGAACACAATACACGTATCAAGGGACGTGACACCCTATTTACCTTCAGTAATGCTCAGTGTATCTACTGGAAGAACTGAATTTAATTTATTTTACTTCAATAAAGCATTTGACGTTTGGAGAAATATGCACCTTTGCTTAATAGCTGTGAGTCTGAGTTAATTACTAACACAAGAATAATAATTATGATTAAAAAATAAACACAAAACAATATAAGATAAGATACAATGTGTTTTACAGAAGCTTTAAAAGCTCTAGTGTGTGGAGTTTATTTTCTGAGTTGACTCCTTTTCAATTTCCAGCTACATCTGAGGGGAAACGTTACAATATTATAAGAATAAAATAAAATTTCCCCGAGAAAAGAAAAGTAATTGTAGTAGTAAAAGTTATAAAATTATGAGAATGAAGTTGGAATCATTTGACAAGAATGAAGATGTAATTAAGTCAACCATATTTGTGGAAATTGATAAATCGACTTTTCTAATATCAAGCCTTTTTCTGAGAAAACCCAAAAAGTTCAACAAATATTTGAGGTTGAAGATTTTTTTTCTTGGAATAATCCAACTTCATCTCTTCATAGTGCAACTTTTTTCTTGTAATATTATAACTTTATCTTTTGAATATTTTATTTATTGTTTTTTCTTGAATATTTCTCTTAATATTTTGACTTTGGCCTCGGACTATGATGCTTTTAGACACTTAAAATTATTACTTTTTCTTGAAATAATATTTTGATTTACTCTGAATATTAGGATTCATGACTAGGATTAATCTCATAATTTTTCTTTCTTATGATATTACAAGTATTTTCTTAATATTATGACTTCAGTAAAATTTACAACTTTACTCTCTTCAAATTATTCTTTTTGATTGTAATTTTGTAACTTTATTCATGTCATTTTATAACTTTTTTGTTGGATAATTGACTTCCTTCTTGTGATGTTAAACCTTTTTTCTACTGAGAATATTCGTTCAATCCTGTTATGTTATTTCCACTTTTGCTCTGCACTTGTCATTTGTTTAAAAAAAAAAAAGAACAGTAAGGGTGATAGAGTTCAGTATTTTTATTTAAATTTTTTGAAAATATACTACCTCATAGTCAGGAGATGGGACGGGTGGACCCCGGCCTCCAGGACGGGCAGGTGCTGGAACAGAATGACAGAATTAAAGTGACTAAAATGCAATGACAGTTGTTTTAATAATTGTACATACAATACAAGGAGAAAATGCTTAGAAACAGCTGAAGAGTAGTTTGCGAGATACGCACCAGCTGAGCGATATGCAGTGTTTATGGGTTACTGAGCTAATTTCTTTGAACGCTTTTAAGTCCAAACTGAGAGTTCTTGAGGCCGACTCCATAACTTGCACTTGTTTTTCTTAATCTGCTTATAAATGTTATTTTTACTGTTTATTGTCGAATGTGTCTGTTAAATGTATTTTAACTGTGTAATCCTGTAACTGTGTGTTGTATTTGCTGCTGCCTGTCTTGGCCAGGACTCCCTTGTAAAAGAGGTTCTTAATCTCAATGGGATCTGCCCTGGTTAAATAAAATAAAAAAAAAAAAAAAAAAGGCTTTAGAAAACTCTCAAAGGCGGGTCAGCATCTGAAGTAAGGGCCTCAGTCGCACAGAGATGGTCACGTTTGTGGTAGTTCCCAAATAAATTTCTCTCTAGATTTCATCTTTTTAAAGTGATTTATCACCATTGATTATATTATTATCCTCTGAATGTTGTGTTTTTTCTGTGAAAATCAAACATTTTCCTATATTTAATTTACTGATCATGTTGTTAAAGATGTTCATTAAAGCTCTGAATAAAGATAAGGGGTATTTTCATCAGAAACAGAGAAAACTGAAGAAAAAGTGATTTTCTCGGCAAATATATCATTAACTGAAAGTAAACCAAGTGCCCCCCATCCACTGTCATTGATCCAACTCCATGGGTGTTACTGGTGAATTAATGTTGTAGAAGATGACGGTGTTTCCATAGTAACTACGGAACCTCTGAATGTCCAAATGGGTCATATCTGATGACCATGAAGAGACGGAAAACTGTATTTTACACCAATTATTTACATGTATTGATATAATTATTGGATCAGCAGTTATTTAACATTTTCTATCAGTAGATGATTTTGGTCACCGGTGGATGCGTGGGTCTGTCTGTGTTAAGACCGTAAGGCGTTCTTACGTTTGGAAGTGTTGGCAGGTCCAGCTGCGCTTCTCTTCTTAGTGCAGCTGTAGATTAACAACATTAACCCTATTGTCCCAAGCAAGTCTACAACGATGACCACCAGAAACAAAAGGCCGTCCACTTCAAAACAGTTTGCACATGCTGGAAGAGCAAGAACAAAGAACAGCAGAGAAGCTAAGAGTCCAGTGTGGACCATTAACACAGCATGGATAACACAACAGGACATTTCCAAACAGCAGAACTCACCCTTTCCTTGTATATAGAAGTAATATTTGGTATCGGTCCCATCCTCCTCGTATTCACAGTAGTAAACATCTTGGCTGCCAGCGTACTTAATTTGAAATGTTTTTGTGTTGTCTCCAATTGCTGTACTGTTTCCTGTGATGTACCACTTCCCTTCGTCTGGACAGGTCATTGTGACAACTTCACCCCAGAACGACACAGCTCCTTCATTAAGTGGGAAGAAAAAGATAAAACAATAAAGAAAACAGGTCCCTCCATGGCTTCTGCTGCAGCGGTTCAACCATCTTAAACTATAAAGACCCAGAGCTACTTTTGTGTCATTTCCCAAATGAATTTTTCTCTCTACTTAACCTTTCGTAAGTGATTTATCACCATTTATTATACTATTATCCTCTGTCTTTTGCATTTCTTCAATAAAAAATCAGGTGTTTTCCCATATTGAATTTACTGATCATGTAGATGTTCATAAAAGCTCAAATTGAAGTTAATCCTCGTTAATATCAGAAACAGAGAACAATGAAGAACACGTGACCTTTTCAACAAAATTTATCTGTCATTGAACATAAACCCAGTGTTTTCATCCACTGTCATTGATCCAACTCCATGAGTTTTACTACTGAATCAATATTGTAGAAGATGATGGTGTTTTCACGTTCACTACGGAGCCTCTGAACGTCCAAATGGGTCAAATCTGATGACTATATGAAAAGATGACAAACTGCATTTTACACCGATTATTTACAAGCATTGATAGAATTAGTGGATCAGAAATAAATAAAAAACATTTATATTGGTTGATGATTTTGGTCACCAGAGGTTGTTCGGGTCTTTAGGGGTTAAGAGGGAAAAACAAGACAGTCTGAGAGCTGAGGTGTACTTTACATCCTGCTAAATTATGCCTTTAATGTTTGAGTAGAGCGAAAAAAAAACCAAAAAACACATTTCAGACAAATGAGTGGGATAATCAACCCTAATACATTAGACTGAAAGACAATAGACATGGTAAAGTGCTGAAATAGAGAGAACAAACATACCTGATCAATACAATAACTGAGCACACAGGAGCAGAAATGAACAGGTAATAAAGTTCTTTAAAGCATAAAGGAGAAATGATCATTGAAATAAAACAGAAGGATCTTCCGCTCTCTTTACGTTCACTGGACTCTGTAAATGCTTTTAAGAGCAAACTTAAAACCCACCTGTTTCTCCAAGCATTCTAACAACAGTAGATTAGGGGTTGTTATATGAACGTCATGTTTATTTTAATTTATACCTTTTTGTGATTGTAATTGTGTCTGTGTTTTGCATTTGTATTTTACTGTTCTCTTGTCTGTAAAAAGTGCTATATAAATAAACTTTGCTTGCTTGCTTGCAAAAACACCAAACATTCATTGTGTTAAATCCAGGTCAATATATTGAATTATTGCAACTTTGAAATATAAAAATATAAAAAGGATAAATGTTTTTACCTTTAGCTTTCACAGTAGCCACAGACAGTAGCAGGATGACAAAGACGATCCGGAAATCCATGTGTGTTCTTGTAATTTTAGATGAGTGAACCGTTTTCTTCTTGTTAGGACTCTGAGGTTGACAAATATGTGAATTAGAATGTATCGACGGTCAAGCTGTCTATTCAATAAGACAAAAAGATCCGAACCTGGAAATGTGCTCTCTGAAAACTCTCAACCCTCTCTCCCTCTGTATAAAAGACTCACACACACAGGAAGTGTTCTGTTAAAATGAAGTCACAGTCAAACCTCAAAGTGAAGTGAAACCCATAGGATCAGACTTGTTTTCTGTGTGTTTTTGTTTCTGCAGTGCTGGAATTAGTGATATTATATTTCATTATGTGATGTTGTGATCATTTATGTCTTTTATAGTGTGGAAAATGATGCTGATGTTGTATTTACTAATGATATGAGAAGATATGCAACGCATTTATTTCACTGGAGGCTTTCATGCTCATGTGTTTTCTAACTGTATGCAGCTGTAGTTTCGCAGCTTCTTTGATTCACATACTTCTTTTTCTTTAAAATGAACTGTCACAGCCTGCAGGTTTTAAATTTGACACAGTTGTTCATCCACATAAACTTTTACTTCAGTTGACAACTTAAAAGGTTCTGCACCTTCATGAAGTTAAGGAGATTATGAATGTATTTGCTTTGTTTAGTGAAACTAAACCTTCTACTTAAGTTCAATATGTGGCCATATCAGCTATTAAAGAGCTTAAAGAAATTCAGCAACAGGCATTTTGATCTTCGTGACAGACTTCAGAGGAAGGTCATTTACCATTAAAGTGCGGCTCTGCCCCCTAGTGGTTAAAAGTAGGAATGAGTCAGACTCAAGAAAAGTGGAAGTGCCTTCTGAGAAGAAAATAAGTCACATTAAACGTTCTCTTTTTTCTGTTTTTTTTTTTTTTTTAATAGTGAAAACATGTTTGTACTTATCTCTATGAGTTTTAACATTTTACAAATTTTGCAGTGACAATGATGGTGTCGTTTTCTTTTAATAATTTTAACCCATAAAGACCCAAACATCCACTAATGATCAAAACCATCTACTGATCTAAAACTGTTTAATACCTATTGATCCACTAATCCTATCAATACATGTAAATAATTGGTGTAAAATGCTGTTTGTCATCTTTTCATGGTCATCAGATATGACCCATTTGGACGTTCAGAGGCTCCGTAGTTACCATGGAAACACCGTCATCTTCTATAACATTGATTCTCCAGTAAAACCCGGATCAATGACAGTGGATGGAGACACTGAGTTTATGTTCAGCTATTGATAGATTTGCTGAAAAAGTCACTTTTTCCTCCAGTTTTCTCTGTTGTGATATAATAACCTTTAAATTAGCTCTGAGTTTTCATGAACATCTAAATTAAATATACAAAACTAAATATAGGTAAATACATGATTCACAGTGAAAAATGAATGACTACAAAATAAAAGGTAGATATTGTAGATTTTTGCCTCATTTAATACACCTCTATATAGAAACCATTAGTTGCATTAGATTCACCAGTGGATGGAAACACTTTGTTAATGTTCAGTTTATGAACTATTTGATGAACATGTCACTTTTTCTTCTGTTTTTTCTGTTTTTATATCATAACCTTTGAACTCAGTATGAGCTCTTATGAACACCTACATGATCATTAAATTAAATACATGAAAATACATGATTTTCTCTGAAAAGTGCAAAACGCAAAGGACAGTATTGCAATAAATGGTGATAAATCACTTGAGAAAGACAAAAAAAAAAATTTGGAAGTTGTGACAAAAATAGCTGTGGATCTTTAAGGGTTAATAAATGAATCACAGTGACTAGATAGATAGATAGATAGATAGATAGATAGATAGATAGATAGATAGACAAACTTAGAAATCAGAAATTACAGTGCAAACAGAAAAGCAAGCACAAATACAGACATACTTCGACGTCATACATTACATTACAATGACACGGCACATGTGGTCACATGATGGAATTAAACTAATTGGAGTTTTGATCTAATTCCTTACCAGCCATGTTGGTTTATTGTAACCCTGTATGTCATACTTACATCACACGGGACATTTAATTTTGATTTAGTTTTTGTCTTGGTGTGTCTGCGTGAACGATGCTTGAACTACATTCTCAGTGTGTTTTTTATACACAGTAAAGAAAATGCAGGGTCAACATTTCAGTCAAGCTATTTTAACCTAGATAGAGTATTTATAGCTCTATTGAGAGTAAACCAGCTCTAACTGTAGAGTTAAAAGTCAGTGTAAAGTTCTGCACAGATACAGTTTAAAATTCAACTCTGCAGAGTGATTAGTGCTGGTGTGCATTGCATTGTGAGTACTGGACATTTTACTCACTGTGTTCTATTTTATGTGCAGGGGTTTGAGGGAGGTTTTGTGTTAATGTTTATTTAGATTAATGTGTCTGTTTTACATCCCTTTATTGGCCTTTTTGTGTTTATTTATTTATTTTTTTTTATTAATGTGACACCATTCGTCAAACCTGTAAGCAGAACAATGCTGAACCTGATTGTCCCGTACCTGTCAGTAAATGATATTAGAGATGGCCTCGGCTCTTTCAAAATTAAAGTAAACATGAGGTGAATGAAATACAAGGAGCAAAACGTATTACTTTGAATTGCAGATGTAATAAAAATATACTTAATCTGTGCACACCTGCAATTCTATATTGTGTCAATATTAGCAGAGGGTGCTAAATGATGAAGAAAATAACACTGCTGACAAATAAATAGTAACACGTTATAGAGACATTTTAAACTACATTTGGAATAAAAATAGCTCTATAAAGTGCAATCATATTACTTTCAACAGTGTGAAAACACCATTTCACTGTTAATTTTGACACTGAATCGAGTAGAATTAACTCCGAAAATTTGACACTGGCCATAGAGTAAATTTTATTCTAATTTTGAGTGGGACCAAATGTTATCTGAAACAGAGTTAAATTCAACTCTCTAAGAGATAAGTTGACACACTGTTTTTTACAGAGTAGAATAACAATAAAGTGTTGAACTGAATTGAATTGATCTGAATTGAACTGAATTGAACTGATCTGTCTATAGTACCGGTGAGTCTTGACTGGCTCAAAAGTTGCGTAACGCCTTTGGAATGGCCTGTGTTTTACGCAGCAGCAGAACAGGTTTTGTTACAACCAAGAAATCGTCCTACTTTACATTTAACTAGTGAGACAAAGATGAGGAGGTAGCAAAGAGTGGATTACTCCGCCCGAAAATGTGGTGGGAGGGTTTTCAGATGAATTGCATGAGGGCAGCGGCGAGTCGGGACGCGTCTTTGGAGACTCAAGGTGGAGAAGACGCACCGTGACTTGGTGTGTTTTTGTGCTCGTCATAGAGAAGCCGCAGACCGACTGTCCGTCTTTCCTGTCACGGTGTGTGGACGGAGGAGTCTCAGTGGGTTAGTTGACTCCCTGTCTCTTGATCCTCGGACAACCTGACATCCATCCAATGTGCGCAAAAGGGCTCTATTTACTCACAGTCCTGTCTGGACTCGCAGCCTCAGGTGAGACCAGAGTTTACTCTCACTATTTTATCAGAATGGAATCAAGGTTTAGTCTTTTTTGTGGAACATTATTAAGTCTTCTTACAGCCTGTGTTGTTTTTTTCTTTTTCTTTTATTAAATACTGGCATTTGTGAACGATTCCAAACATTATGTCGCTGTGTTTATCCAAAGATGTAAACGCGAACAGTCTTCACAAATTCAAACAACTTTACTTGAGCCTCTTTTATTACATACAGTACAACACGACCTCTCCAAAATAACCTAAAGTTTACACTGGCAGCCCGTGTTTCCCAGAATCCCACGGGTAACATTAAGACATAACAGGATGACCATTTAGAGACACTTCCGACTCTTTAAAGGTTTTACCTTTAAAGACAGTGGCCTGGTTGTCTGTCCATCGGAACCCCGCGGAGACCTCCGACTCAATCTAGCGACCGTCGTGCGTCATGGGGAAGTGGAGAACTTGGCACAATGGCACCGGATGGGTCGCTGAATGCCTAATTCCTGTAAAGGCTATAAAACTGCAATAGCAGGGGCCGCTTACCGACATAATGACCCTAGAGTGCTTGACGGCATCAAATGTAGAGCTCATTGTGTTTTGCTTGTATGCAACCTCACTCCTTTCCTGTCTGTTAATGTGCATCCGTGCTGACATTCCCAGAGATCTTGAAGTGGACCTCTAGGGCGCAGATGAGTCCACCAGGTCCCCATACAAAGGGGTCCAGGATGTGTAGAACCTGTCAGATAGACTCAGCTGCTGAAGTCAACACTAACAGGCTATATCCGATTGTTACAGATGTTCACATCTAAATACTGTAATGGCCAAGATAATGGAACATGTTTTGCTATTATGAATTGGTGTTTCAGCTGCATTTTCATTGAGTAAATGCCAGGTTGTTTCACCTTGAAGTAATCTGTGTCCACCCCTGTTAAGTGGATTATATTGATTGAACATGTCCATCCACTGCCAAAGCACCATGTTGGGATTTACTATGGCAGCAAGCTGCTTATGCTCACAAGGAGCATGTGCCCGCACATCAGTCATAACAGTCACAGACAGACAACAGACAGAGCAGGATGACTAAGTATACTGAGTGGGTATAGGTGGCGAGAGATGCAAAGAACAGCAAGTGGATGAAAGATAGGCATGTTGGAACTGATGCTCAGCAGCGTTTCCCTTCTGTGCTGTCTATTGTACTGTAACCACTTCCACTGCCTTTGGCTTTTTTGTGTGGGTATAACAGCTCTGCGTGAATAAACAAGCAGTTGCACCAAGTGTGGTTAAAAATATGTAACTATGTGCACAGAAAAGTTCTTTTTCATCTCCCATGTGTTTCCCCTTTAGTTAGACAGACACTTTTACAAAGCACCAAATCGAAACGAGTTTATATTTACAGACGTTCCACAAAAAGCGTATTTTAACCCAATGCTGCTTTTGTGGCGGTTCCTCTATTTAACATTTACTTCAGTGATTTATCATCATCTATTATAATGTCCTCTGTGTTTTGTATTTTTCACTGTAAATCATGTATTTTCCTATATTTAACCTATAAAGACCCAGTGTTACTTATGTGGCAGCTCTAAAATAATATTTACTCCATTTTCTTCTGCATATTTGTGGTTTTTCAGTGGAAATAATGTATTTTCCTATATTTAATTCACTGATCAAAAAGCTCAGATTAAAGTTGAGGGTTATTTGATGTGAAACAGAGAAAACTGATGAAAAAATGACTTTTTCAGCAAACCTATTATTAACTGAACATAAACCCAGTGTGTCCATCCACTGTCACTGATCCAACTCCATGGGTTTTACTGGTGAATCAATGTTGTAGAAAATGACGGTGTTTCCACGTTCACTACGGAACCTCTGAATGTCCAAGTGGGTCACATCTGATGACCATGAAAAGATGAAGAACTGTATTTTACACCAATTATTTACATGGATTGATAGGATTAATGAATCAACAGGTGTTAAATATTGTACATCAGATGTTTTGGTCACCAGTGGATGTTTGGGTCTTTATGGGTTAAACAAACAGCCTATTTTTCTCCCCCTGTTGCTCCTGACATTACCTCAAAATGTGATGCAGTGGTAAAGATCCTTCATCACTTTCAAAGAAAAAAATGCAACTCCTTTGTGTGTTTTGGAAAGTGTAGAGCAGGAATAAAATGTCAAAAAACAGTAAATCACCATTTAGGAACATGTTATTCCTTTTTCACAGCCCCAAAAGACTTATCCTCAAGTATACACATAATGTTTCCATGACTGGAACAGAGGTATCTGTAAAACACTAAAACTGCTCAAGTACACCCACCAGACCTGAGTTTTTTTGTCTGATTAGGCCTGTTTTCTAACACTCTTGTGAGTTACATCTGTCCATGTATCTGACTCTATGCTGTAATTTCATACCAGCCAGATTTTACAGTTAAAATGTTAGATTTTAACCCATAAAGACCCAGTGCTACTTTTGTGGCAGTCCCAGATTTTTTTTTTTCCTCTATATGTAGCTTTTCTTTGGTGATTTATCGCCATTTGTTATGACATTACCCTCTGTATTTTGCATTTTTCAGTGAACATCAGATATTTTCCCATGTTTAATTTACTGATTGTAGATGGTGATTAAAGCTCAGATTAAACTTGAGGGTTATTATATCAAAAACAGAGAAAACTGAAGAAAATGTGACTTTTTTTAGCAAAATCTCTCTTTAACTGAACTTAAACCTAGTGTGTCCATTCACTGTCATTGATCCAACTCCATGGGTTTTACTGGAGAATCAATGTTGTAGAAGATGACGGTGTTTCCACGTTCACTACGGAGCCTCTGAACGTCCAAATGGGTCATATCTGA
>JAPQRP010000006.1:12810330-12831222 GCA_037367295.1 Apogon hyalosoma | reverse complement strand
GCGTCTATCAGCTTCTGCCACAAAACAGAAACTTTGACACGGATTTCAACAGGATATATCTGGTATTGCACAAAAATAAATTTTGGCGCTTAAAACTGCCCCATGTAAAAGTAAATTCCAAGCATCAGGTCATTTTTTTCAAAAATGGCGTTTATCGGTTTTTGCAAATGAGCTCTTAGATATATAAGGTATCTATGAATGCATTTGTATCTGTTACTTTTGATTTCAATACAAAATAAAATGAGGGCCATTATATTTTTTCTTAATCTGTGTATTACACCTGTAAGCTTAGCTCAGCTAGAACCTGTGGATTCCCACGGGTCAATGCGCTAGTTTACTTAGAATGGGCAAAATTTCACATGTCTGGGGTTAGGGTTGAATTCATACCAAATTGACTTTTTAGATTGCCAATTGACCCAGAACAAATCTCATTACATGTTGGGAACAGTAGGTCAAAGTTCAGATTTTTTATGAATTCTTAAAATCTTCCAATTTTCTTCTAATGGGCGAAATATGTGTGAGGGGCAGGGTTTGTTGTGTCTGGCACCACTTGTTTATATATACTTCTTGGATTTTTTTTTTACTTTTTTGCCACTTGCGGGCAAGGAACCAAATATGGTAACTTCATCGACATTGGTTTTCTACATGACAGTAAAATATTTTGAAAAATTTCTCAAAAGTAATGAAGCCTTGTTATGCCTTCCAATAACACTCTAAGGTTGACATTTTGAATTTCAGAGTATTTTTCTGAGTGGCCTATAAAGGGTTAAGTTGCTCTTTTCACTTGAATGGAATAAATTTGTAGTTCGGGTTGCCCTGGATGAACACAAACCCTCAGATTTGGCAGTGTGGCTTTGTGTCTCAGGAGTTTAAAAGGACCACTGAGTCTGATTTTTGTTTCCTGTCTCTGTAGACTCTTATGTACTCACTGACTTCAAGCTGCTCTCATACAGTTTGAGTCTTGCCAAGTCCTGAAATGATCAGCTGTGGATGAATAATAGTGCGGGAGATGACTAGTTTTATCTCTGCCAGGCATACACTTAGTCTTGGTGAGAAATGTTGCCTATAGCCCTGATGGTTATAAAACCATAAAGCAGTCAGTGATTGTTCAGGCAATTTTGTATTTGCTTTTTCCTTCAGTTTATTAGGAGGTTGTTCACAGTTATCCTTTTTGACATTGTTCTTAGTGAGTAAACCTTTAGGCAGTAAATACATTTCCTTATCACTAGACATTGGGTTTTACACAGTGTTGATCAAAGCTGCATGATTTATTGCTAAATGTTGCTCTGACGTGTTTGAGCTGCATCGTAAACACATTCATACACCGCCCATCACACTCCATATGCCTCTGGAAACCTGATGAAATGGGCTCAATAATCCTGCACGATGTTACTGTCTATTTGTATTTTCATGTCATGTTTGTCATATATTCTGAAAATGTATTTGATCAGTTTTTGTGCTCTTTTTATTTATTTATTTTGTTAATTTATTTACCATGTCATACAATTTCCATGAATATTTTCTGGCAGACGTCTGTTTGCTTGTTTGTTAGTTTCTTGCACTCTGTGTAAAGCTCATACTGTTGAAATACTGGCAGAATTATTTGCTGCCTCCTATTTGTTCTTTGTGCTTTTTTTTTTTTTGAGGAAATCAATACATCCCTTTTCTCGTGCACTGAGACTCCAGATAATGATCATACAACTCGATCTTATCCTTCAGATAATGTAAAAGCCTCTTGATCTCTTGATGTCTTCATGTTCCTCATCTGGCTTAACCGACTCAGAACGAGACGCAGCCAAGATGCAGCTCAGATTCCTTTACAACAGAACAGACCTCTTTCACATACATCCTTTTAACCTTCATTCCCTTTACTTGTCCCACCTTTTAGCTCACTGGCTGATAGGCCATGAGTTATTGTGTAGGCGCTGTGTGTGTGTCGTCGTTTTTGTTGTCGTCTTCGTTGGCAATTTCTTCAAACATCTTCTCTGACAAAACTACTGGTCAGATACATTTCAAATTTTATATGTAGCTTCCTTGGGTTGGAGTTTGTTCGCAGTTTTGAGAAATTTAGATTTTTGATATAATATAAAAAAAATTGCCTTGACTTATAAAGTGCCATATTTTGATGTTTTTTAACATGGAAATGATTACAGATATCAACGTAGTCACTATTAAGCACTGATAGGAAGTCATGTGTGGACTTTGATTTAATTTGTTGAGTTATCCTCAAATGAAACAGTGTTCCCTTGGGGTTTTAAAAAGTCTTAAAAGTCTTGAATTTACAAGTCTGCATTCAATACTTTAAAAAAGTCTTTAAAATATATTCAGTTTGATATGGTGGCTCTTAAGTTATGTTGCCATGAAGTCGTTCACTGAATTGTGTTTAAATTGGGAAATGTCCAAGCTGCAAAGAAAGTAACATTACTCTTCTCATTTCCACCACTTCCAACCCAATAATGTATATTGAAACTTGGAACCAATGATTGCCAACTTTGCAGCCCCCTGTGAGGAACGATCACAAAATATTCAGCCCAACACACGTGCACGTCACCTGAAAAAGCTGACTTTGTATGATTGTGAAATAGGCTGTGAAATGGGCATTGAATTTTGTTCTAAGTTGTCTTAAAAAGGTTTTAAAAAGTTTTAAATTGAACTTGTAGAAACCTGTAAGAACCACCCACTTCTATTAGGACAATGATCTCCTGCATCCAGACCACAGAACTCTAAGGCTACGTTCAGACTGCAGGTCTTAATGTACAGTTTGGATTTTTGGGTGAAATTAGATTTTTTGTGTGCTCGTTCATATTACACATTAAATGCGACTTCTATCAGTTTTGAGTATGAACTGAATGTGACCCTGAAGTGACCCGCATGCGCAAAAGAAGTCCTGATGTAATATGTGACCACGCAGACACGTACTGTGTTTACAGAAGTAAATATGTTTTTTCCCGCCGCTTCTCCTCCTGGGATGCAGAATTGTGACGCTTGTTGTATTTCAATGACTTAAAGGTCGGATAAATGCGACCTGGCTGTTCAGACTGAAGTCACACTGCAAAATATCGGATACATATTGGATTTAGGACCACATGTGAAAGTGGCCTGGGTCGGATTTGAAAAAATCGGATTTGTGCTGTTCAAACCGTCTTTAACAGATCGGATACAGGTCACATATGAGCCACATTTGTCTGCAGTCTGAACGTAACCTAACATAGAGACAGAACCTGACAACCTCACAAATTCAACTTGTTATTGATCCTTGATAGAACATGCCAGTAAGCTACAGGACCATTGGTCCTATTTTTTTTAAAGATACGCTCACAGGTGTAAACTTCTCCACTCGCGTCTAAGAATCTGATTACATTTTTGCAAGATATGATCAGTAAAAGGAAAGGCCAAATGAGAAAATTCATCAGAGCTTTCATATGTGTATCTCAGCTCCACGTTCTGTTGGTGTCATGTGATGGATCAGACTGACATTTCTACAACATGATTCATGCGCAGCATACTGGAAAGAAAATGTTGGAACTTCAGTGTAGATCTGAGCCACATGGATGTGGACGCTTAACTTTGAGATTGTTTCTAACAAATCTGTATCTGAATCCAGACTACCCAGTAGTAAAGATGCATCCACATATTAACTCAGATTTATACTCAAGACGTCTTCATGGCGCCTCCATATTCTAAAAATGATCACTAATCCTCATTTATTAGTGCTAAAGAGTAATGACACTGCACGTGCACATGTAAATGTGGGTCCAATCAAGCAGTAATAGTGGACACATTTGGTGTTCAACAGTCTCTGTCATGAAAGCAGAATAACTTATATGCATGTTTTATACATATTTGAGTAGGTATTTATAAGCACTTTAACATTATGTATGACAAAGTTTGGGGAGAAAATTTTTAGGTGATGAATGTCAAATTACTGCTCGGTAACACGTGGACTTGAAACGGACATCAATTTTTTAAGCTTTACGCAAACATTCAAAACATGCAGTTCTCGACAGACACTGATGTCAAGTAGGACAAAACAGTTTAGATATTATGTTCAACTATGTGGAAAATACATTTTGGAGTAAAATATTGACAAGTCTCTGTTTTATTGACATGAGAATGTGGTAACACGTGGACGACTCTTTACCATTGGATGTATCACTCAAAATGTATCAAAAGATCATTACTTTCTGAAAGTTTCATTCAAATATCTGAATTATAAGTAACTTGAAAATTAAAAATTGGTATTTTTGTAGTAACATGTGGACAGGGTCTTTTAAGCAACTCACAAATGTTTAAATTCATAAATATTTATGGTATTAACAAAATAATGAAAATATAGTACTTGAAACTTAATCATTTATATATAGATATATTTATATATAATAGACTGAATAAACTTTGACATTTTTAAATAGAATTTTTAGCATCAAATTTGATCTCTATTTATATGTCTGAGGCATGGCTATGGTGTAAAAAGTACAATCGATAAAATCGGTTGTAACATTTTTTTTTCTGTAAGTGGTATTTTTAAAAGGATAACAGTTCCATATAATAGAGATGTTTCGCTAAAAAATGAGCCCACTTGATAAATGATATGTGCAAATTTACTTTTTGATGTTGGTGATCTTTTTTGCTTGATCGGACCCATATATGGTAATCATGAAACTAAGAAAAACCCTTAATTTAATCTACATCTGTGATGTCTGATTCGATGTGGTAAGTTTCCATCAGTGGACCTATTTTACAAAAAAAACTGACCCATAATCATCGCATTTCTTTGTTTCTAACTCTAGTTTCTCATGACCAGCCACTGTCTTAGAAAACTAAACTGAAACACAAACTCCTCTGGGTTATTTTCCATGAAAAACTTGTAGTATTTCCATATTTTCATTTCCCCTCCTCCGCTCACAAACTCTCACAGGCATAGTCTGGCTGTTGTGATTCGCAGAGGTCAGTTTTGTCTTAATGTGGGAGTAATGATGGGATAGAGTTAGTGTTTTAAACCCAGGCTTGTGTGGTAAATGGCATAGAAGGTAAATTCACTGTGTGAGACATGTATGTAGTTTAGATCTTCTCTCATACTTACAACCATGTGGATGGTTTTCACACAAACAGTTTATACGCCTTTTGATGAGACATTCATTTTTCTTAGATTTACCACCCAGTCCTCTTTACTCTGCTGTCAACAATATTGCCAAAAACAGAAAATGTCCGACCACCATCTGTCCAGCCACCTGTTGCTCCTCACACTTTCTCTGAGGCAAAGAGTAAAAAGAAAATAAAACTAACATTTGACTTGATGTTTCTCATTATAAACTCAATGTGCAGGTGTATGCTTCATTTCAGACAGTTTTCCCTTTGCAGTGATGTACAGTGTCTTTTAAAGCCAGTTAACTCAACCACGACCCGATAAAGAGCAAAGAGCAGGAGAACAACACTCCAATTCTGATGATTTTATTGCAAAATAAAATGAAACATCAGTTGTATTGTTTTATTTTGTCAAAGAAATAATGGAAAAAACAGGTACTTTGTTTACAGTGTCATTAGTTTGAGTCAACTGATGTGTTAAACAACCTAATTTCTTCCAAAATGACTTTAGAAGAGTTTCACAGATCTCATCAGGCTTTGTGTTTATTGTGTTAAAAATATTTTATGTAAGACTGGTTCATTTTCACTTTCTGTTTTCTTTGCAGGTGCACTCCCTGCTAAATGACTCCACTCATTCTTCAGTGATTATTTCTTTTACAAATAGTTGTTGCTGATTATAACGGCTCAGAGGATAAGAAATACATAACTCCTGAATGAGAATGAATTTTATTCCCGAATGTTATTTCTCTGTTTACCATATTTCCACAGAGGCTTTTATTTATGTCCGCTGCATAAGGTACCAGGCCTTTATTACTCCGCCCCCCAAAGAGGAGGCAAGGGGTATTGTTTTTGGTTCAGTTTCTTTGTTAACACTAGCAGCAAATCTATTGAATTCATACCAAACTGGGTTTATAGATTGCCAGTGACCCAGAATAGATGTCATTACATTTTGGGAACTATAGGTCAAAGTTCAAATTTTTTAGGAATTTTTTAAATCTTTTTTTTTTTTTTTTCCCCATTCACTTATAAGGGGCAACATTTCAAATGTCTGTAGCAGCAAAACTATTGGTTGAATTCATACCAAATTGGGTTTATAGATTGCCAGTGACCCAGAATAGATGTCATTACATTTTGGGACATGTAAGTCAAAGTTTAAATTTTTAATGAATTTTAAATTTTTTTTCTCCCATTTACTTATAATGGATGAAATTTCAAAAGTCTATGAAAACATCAATTTTGTTTCAATTTACTTCAAACTTGCCACATACATTGAGGCAATTGATATGCTGACCGTTAGCACACACATGATGGCATCAGCTGGATCGTTGCCAAAATAAGATACAATATGTGTGGGGGGCGGGGTTTTTTGTGCCTGGAACCACTTGTTTAAAGCTTTGCATGCGAGGCAGGACTTTATTTTTAACTTCCTACTTAACAAGTAGAAATGGTTGTGGTTAGTGTTAAACTGTACTTTGATCCACTCCCATTTGTAATATTAAAAGAACAGTTTATGCAGTATGCTTTTCTATAAACACACCTCTTTCTTTTCAACTTCAAAATAAAAGCTCGGGTGTTTTAGTGGATAAATTGTTTAACAGCTTTTATTGTATAAACATTGTCTTCCTGTGGTGGTTGTAAGTTTCTACAGTTGCTGGAAAAGTGACTGAAATCAGACTCATAATCACAGGTCAGATGAGTAATCTATGACACCAAAGTGCTGAAACTAGTCCGATTATGTTACTGAATGTATTTAATTTGTTGAAGTGAACGTTGTGCTTAACTGGTAGCAGAAGTTTATCCAAATCAATTTTTACCTGGTCTGTATTTGAAGCTTTGTATTTGTTTGTGTTGACTTGGACCTTGACAATTGTTATTGATTCCCCATTTCTATTTCAGCAAAAACAGATCGTCAGTGTTTTTCTTCATACTTAAACTGCATTTAGCGTCATTCTACTGTGTATTTTAACCCTTTAACACTGATATGTCAGTGGTACTCGTTCTGATTGTATGATTTATTGTAAATATTCATAAAAATCCAATCGTTTGCTCAAAAAGAGAAACCGCCTGATATTATAGACCTTGTTCTTTCCATTAACTTCTGAGCATGCTCAGTGCACCCTCCGCCACCTGTGGAATGAGTAAAACACAGAGCAGTGAGTGAGACCGACTCACTATAAAAATAGATGTTTTTTTTTTTAACACCGTTTTCATTGTGTTTTTTTTGTGTTTTTACTGTTGTTTACAGTGTTGTGGTGATTTTCCTTTGTTTTTGTTTTTTTTTTTAACTGAGTTTTGACCATGTAACTGCTTTTTGGAGTTCAACCAGGTGTCAAAAAGCAGCTGGACTGATTTTGAAAAAAAGAGCCCAAAACAAAAACTATTGGACCAAATTTAAATCTTTTATTTTATTTTATTATGTATTTTTTACTTTGTTTTTGTTCATTTTTCGCAAATGTTTTCATGTCATTTATTATTTTGTAAATATTTTATTCGTTTTTAGTGTTCATTTAGTTGCAGATTTATTCAATTTGTGGCTTATTTTGTTCATGTTACTTATTATTTTGTTGATTTATTATTCATTTTTGTTCATTTGTTGTAGTTCAGTGTGTTCCAGTTCACAGTTCATGTTCAACATCCTAAATCTCTTATTAATGTACATTCTTAGTGGCTTATCTTGTAAAAACCTGTCAAACTTCAATTCCTCTCTTTGTCTTTTTCTGTTCTTCCACCTGTTTTGACCCTAAAACACACAGTAAAGCAAAACCACTGAATAAAGGGAACACAAGCACATACTCACAGCAGCTTTTATGAACCTGAAACAGATGCTAATTCACAGCAGCAAGTTTACCTGGAATAAACTGTCAGGGGTTAAAGGGTTAAAACTGTTTCTTTAATGTACAACATTGCTTCATTTAATGCAGGTAAATACAATTCAACTATTTTCTTTCGCCCCTCTCCAGTTTTTCCACTTCTTCTCACGGGCCTTCCCTCCGAGCGATGGTCAGTTTGGTGGTCGTGTTCAGTGGCGTGGAACCCCAGCTCGGGGTGATGTCTCCGTGGCTCTGATTAATGCCACCCTGACTGATAATGGAACCTACACCTGTTCAGTCAGAAACCCCCCTGACGTCCACGGGTCCCTGACTTCACACACTGTGCTCACAGTCACACCGAAGGGTAAGATTACGCACGTAACATGATTAAAATTATACCAAGACTATTTGTGTTGAGTGTAATTCGACCGCCTAAATCCACAGAGCAGTCCACGGATGGGCTTTGAGTGAAAATCCTATCTGCTCAAAAATGTTAAGATTTCTCTTTCTGGTCAGTTCAGATCTTGATTTGGCCGACGACGTCTGAATTTGGCCCTGAGAGGAGGATGTTTCAAATTCCACTGCCAGCTTCATATCAGTTACAGGGAGGAATAATCCAAACATGTATTTAGTTTTTATATAAATCTGTCATGATGCTGACTTTAGCTCCAAGTACAGATTAGCCTTCTGTTGCTGTCAGCAGATCGTAGAACATTCAAAGTTGTGATGCTGTGAATGTCATTTCCTGAATTTTTAAAAAATGATAGTGAGGGATTGAACTGGGGAATTGAGGTGGTTACAGGTGAATACTGGAAATGAGGACTTTATTTAACTAAAAGTGGAGAAAATGTGTTGGTGAAATGAGTAGAACAAAGTGACCCGACAAAACGATGAACAGGTAGTATAAATATAAGTAAATAATATACATGTATACCTAAATATACATCGCATTAATATTAATACTTAGCGTTAATATCCTTCTAATGGGAAAACAAATATGTTTTTAGTCTAATAACTCTCCCTCCTAACAACACTCAAGATAAAATAGTGTGACCTAATCTTGTACAAAGGTTAATCAGATACGCATAATGCAGGTAGAACTCCAACCTCCAACAAATATTTAATACTCTGTAAGACGGTCATATGAAGAATTATCAAGCATTATGTATCATGCTTTTGTACACCTTCATCTTGAGTGGCTGCACATCTACTGGTACCCGTCATTATTACTAATGTTCCACCTAAATGAACGACACAGGAAACCACTCCTGTCTGTTTAACTCTACCTCATAACCCCATAATTATAATTACACACAACTATGTTACTGCACACTTATTATGTATATTTCTGTAATTATCATACAGATAATATATTATCTTGTACATATTATACAAATTGCTGTTTTAATTGTGTGTCTTAATAGAGTGTTTTAATATTTATATTGGTATATTCAGAGCCATATACAGTATCTCACAAAAGTGAGTACACCCCTCACATTTCTGCAAATATTTAATTCTATCTTTTCATGGGACAACACTGAAGAAATGACACTTTGATCCAATGTACACTGGTCAGAGTACAGTTTGTATAACAGTGTAAATTTACTGTCCCCTCAAAATAACTCAACACAGAGACATTTATGTCTGAGTCCACCCCTAAGTGTCCAAATTGGGTCCACAGTGTCACTATTTTGCGTAGCCACCATTATTTTCCAGCACTGCCTTTAACCCTCTTGGTCATGGAGTTCACCAGAGCTTCACAGGTTCCACTGAATCCTCCTCCATGATGTCATCATGGAGCTGGTGGATGTTGGAGACCTTGCACACCTCCACCTTCTGTTTGAGGAGGCCCCACAGATGCTCAGTAGGGTTTAGGTCTGGAGACATGCTTGGCCACTCCATCACCTTTACCCTCAGCTTCTTTACCAAGGCAGTGGTGGTCTTGGAGGTGTGTTTGGGGTCGGTATCATGTTGGAATACTGCTCTGTGGCCCAGTTTCTGAAGGGAGGGGATCATGCTCTGCCTCAGTCTGTCACAGTACATGTTGGCGTTCATGGTTCCCTCAATGAACTGTAGCTCCCCAGAGCCGGCAGCACTCACACAGCCCCAGACCATGACACCCCCACCACCATGCTTGACTGTAGGCAAGACACACATGCTAGACACCATCTGAACCAAATAAGTTTATTTTGGTCTCATCAGACCACAGGACATGGTTCCAGTAATCCATGTCCTTAGTCTGCTTGTCTTTAACAAACTGTTGGTTTTCTTGTTTTCTCGTTCAGATGGTATTTGCAGAAATGTGAGAGGTGTACTCACTTTTGTGAGATACTGTATGTATAAAAGTTATTGCTTGCGGTTGCATTTTGGTACTTTTTATGACTATTTGTACTGTAAGTTGGGAAGGGGTGCAGTGATGGCACTGGGAGGGCAGGGGGTGTCTGGTGTAATTGATTGAATGAGTTGAGACACATTCCTGCTAATTTTGGAGCTATGTCATTGTTTTCTGAGGAAGATGACCTCTGATATACAGTTGCACATGGATATACAGAGGTAAAGCCAACTGGTAAAATTATGTTTTCATCTGACACTAGGCTGTGCAGCAGAGGCATCCTCCAGCCTTAACATTATTCAGTCTAATACACAACACAGTACTTGTCTAATAGGCTGTGTAATGCTTAAGAACCAAAGGACTTCTACCATAATTATCCAAGTGTTACTTGCAGTCATATTTCTGTGGTCAACAATGCTATTTCCACCCAGAGTGGAAGTGGCACCACTGTTATTTACACCAAATACAGAGGCAGGGTCTCTCTGTTTGGCTATGGAGTACAGGCTGCTGTGCCCCATGGGAAATAACTAACTACCAAATATGAAATGTGGTCGGTGGCAAGAGGCAAACTGTTTTTTCATCCAGTGTGGACTTTGAAACTACTAACACACATGATATTTGTCTTAAAAGATAATCCACAGTTGTATCACAGTTTGCAGTAAAGCTACTGACAGTAATACTTAATATTTTGTAATACGTAGTTTTGTTTGTTAAAAACTGGTTCCAAATATGATCATGACTAAAGAATATATGTCAGGTACATGATTGTGGATGAAGTTTTAAAATTTCTGGTAGGTGAAACATCCCTACCTCCCTGCCACAGCACACTGAATGATGAATACTTCATGGAAATTCAGTCAAAGTTCATGTTAATTAGGCAAGGCAAAGTTTATTTGTATAGCACAATTCATACACAGGGCAATTCACAGTGCTTTACAAAAATGGAAAAGAGACACGTTAAAAACACACAATTACAGTTAAAACATAAATAACAATAAATTAAAATAAGGTAATTAAATTAAAATAAAGTAAAAAAGAAGAGAAGAGTGCAGATAGATTCCTTTCAGTTGTTCTATGCAGCTGAACAGAACTGTTTTCAGCCTGGACTTAAACATTGTCAGAGTACAGGTCTGTCTGACGTCATCAGGAAGACTGTTCCAGAGTTTAGCTGCATGGAACTGAAACCCAGCTTCACCCTGTTTAATTAACATTCAGTTAACATCTGAATGATTTTGAACATGTAAAACACTGAACTATTGCGCACACACCAATAATGATAAGGGTCTGTATGTAACTCGAAAATAAAACAGGAGTCATGTAACACATTACGATTCTGACAATAATGTTGTAAGGTAAGGAATCACTTAAATAACAGTAAAAACTAATCTGTAATGGATTACAATTTGGAAGTAACTTGCACAACACCATTCATGCATACATTTTTTCCAATTAACTTTTCTACTATACACAACAGGTACAATCTCAACTAAAAAAGTCAACACACTAGTATAAAAGTACATAAAGTCAAGGTCTTGGGGAAAAAACTAGCAGTTTTGAAAAAAGTCTGGAAAAAGCCTGGAATTTTTACTTGGTAAAGGGTAATTACCCTGGTCCAGGGGCATGGTTTGAGGTCAGAATTATTTCAACCATGGAGGCAATCACATGAACCTGCAGTGATTCAGACTCCCACGCTTTCATATGTTATTGTCTGTTTGTTTATCCATCCGTTCATCTTCTGAACTGCTCATTGCGGTTTGGTTGGGGGGGGTCCCATCTCGGCTACCCATTGGCGAAGGTGGGGTAAACCCTGGACGTCACCACTTCATCGCAAGGCTGACAAATACAGACAAAAAACCCTTCACAGTCACACCAAGAGGTCAATTGACCATTTGACCTATAAAGTCCATGTCTTTGATGGTGTGAGGGAGCTGCAGTAGAACCCACACATTCACAGGTAGAACATGCAAATCCACACTGAAAGGTTGGAACTGCACCCAGGACCTTCTTACTGTGAGGTGACAGAGTGAACAACTGCAACACCGGGTCACCCTATGATTGTTTCTATGGATATAAATACAAACAAGCTTTCTGTTTAGCAGCAAATTTCATATAAAGGGATTTTTCAGTCTTGTTCCCTGTTATGTATATTCCTCCAATATCTGAGAACCAAATCTGTCTATGCAAAACAAGTACAAACTGGTTAAAACACACTGGGAAACCATTGTTTATAGTAGACCTTATCTGTGGACCTCCAAATAATATTGGACAACACAAACACACCAATGCAAATATTTACCTAAATTAATATTTCTTTCTAAGTTTGGGTCTCTCAACCACATGCAAACAGTGTGGTAGGTTGCAAAAACAGATTTTAAGGAGAATTCATATTTTTAGTGAAGGTTTTCTCTGGGTATTGTGTCTGTGTGTTCTTGAAAAACATACCTGTCAGAAAACGATGGCTTCACACCTTGTTTTATTAATGTCTGTTGTGT
This sequence comes from Apogon hyalosoma, assembly GCA_037367295.1. NCBI lineage: Eukaryota > Metazoa > Chordata > Actinopteri > Kurtiformes > Apogonidae > Apogon > Apogon hyalosoma. The sequence goes on along the minus strand of JAPQRP010000006.1, from coordinate 12,818,503 downwards.
TTTTGTGTAATGAAACTGAGCTAGAAACATCAAAACAATACCTTTTGAGGTCAGTACTGATACCTTTAGCAATTGAACCACATTGGTGTTACAGACAAATCCATGTAATGCAAAGAATTGAAACATCATCAACTCCAACCAACAAAGAAGGTAACTTAAATTTGCAGCTGAACTTGTTGCTTCACCTTCATGACAGATTAAAGCCTCTGTCTCTGCTACATCCAGTACTACCCCTGGTGGCCAACAGAAACAGTGCTTTTTCTGAACATATTTACTGGTAGTCATTTTTGCTTTACAATGTGGACAGATAAAAAAATCTAAAAAAAAAATTGATGAAGAAAATATCTATTTAGAAAAATAGCCATGTTACTGTAAACGGGAAAAGACGATGTAGCTGGAGAAACCAGTTAACCCTTTATAGGGCACTCATAGAAATACTCTGAAATTCAAAAGTTCAACCTTGGGGTGTATTCACACCTGGAAAGTCCTTTGGTCCACTTATCTGATTCGGATCGAATGCTGACTTCATTTTTTTTATTTGGGTTGGATCGCCTTCTCATCGCACTTTTTGCTAGTGGACCAAAATGTGTAAACAGAAGGAGCATGTGATGAACTGCACTGGCATTGGACAGAACCGTCGGAGGCGGGGTGAATCAGAGATGGTCGACGTTGATGAAAACAAACATGGAGGTCCTACCTACAGTTATTGTTTTCAGAAAATGAATTCTATTTTTACAGACAGAAATTTACGAAAACAATGTTTAATGTCAAGAACAGCTCAGTTTGGTAATATTTGCATCTGACCAAAAGTCAGTGAGACATTCAGTGTCCTCATTGGTCCACGTCTGGCTGCAGCTATTAGCTCTGACTACTCGTGTTTCAGCTCAAGGCTGGTTATATTCACACCAGAAGTGAACCGGCCCAGAGTCTGCTTGTTTGATTTGAATCAGAGTTCACATGTTTGTATTCACACCCAAAAAAAGTCCGGACTTTCCAGGGAAGTGAACTCTGGTCTGTTTTAAATGGACCAAACAAAGAAGGTCGGAAGACACCCTTAGTGTGTTACTGCAGGACATAACAAGTCTTTATTAGTTTTGTGAAAATTTTCAAAAATGTTTTATTGTTATGTAGAAAATCAGTGTCATTGAAGTTACCATATTTGGTTCCTTGCCCATAAGTGGCAAAAATAAATAAATAAATAAAATCCAAGAATTATATATTAAAAAAAATACAAGAAAAAAACATATAAGGTGAAAGGAACATGTATTTTAGAACATTAGAACATCACTTTTAGAATATTAGAACAACATAAGTGCTGATCCAGATCTGGATCTGCACTTATGTTAGGGCACGAAGGATTCCTTACATTAGTACCATTACTTCATGGTACCTAACAAAGCAGGTCCACTCACTGCTCATGCAGAGGTGGACCTTACAGACCCTGGAGACCACATTGGACCTGAGATAGTTGACTCACTGTCCTCAGGGTAAGTGCTCTCACTGTCTTGTAATGTACACTGAAATGACCAAAAACAATCACTTGCCCAATAAAGGGTTAGTAAAAGGAAATTAATCAACATAATTTCCTTTGAGAGGTGGTTGTTGAGGTTCATTCTTTCTATTATGCACATTTCACCTGCAGCTTATACACTGATACACACCTATATTTGATGTGTCAGGGCAGGTTCAGTACACAGTGCAATGGTAGCCATGCTTGACCCGGGTGACGCCAGTGTTTTATCTCTTTGATTAATTTCATTGACGTGGAGTTTTTGTTACAGTCATCCACATCAGCCCTGACACATATTTCACATCTGTTATCAGTCCTTAACTCATAAAGACCCAGCGCTGCTTTTGCGGCAGTTCCCAAATGTATTCACACCTAAAAAAAAGTCCGGACTTTCCAGGGAAACAAACTCTGGTCCATTTTAAACAGACCAAACGAAGTAGGTCTGAATACTCTCTTAGTTACCATTACAAAAACACCTCTGAAAGAAGTGTGTTAATTCTAAATCACATAACCTGCTCCACATGATGTTATTTCCTCCTGAAGAAAACACTGGCAACACTCCAGGGTTTGTTCTTTCTTAGTTATTTAATATAAAGTAGTGTGTGAGTCACTCTTATGTCGACAGTGTTACTACAATATCTTTAAAAATAACTTTTGATTTCAATTTTACTCAGTTGTATATATGATATTTAGAAGAATCTTTCTGTAAAATTGTCATGTGGTGTTATGGTTAGGTTGGTTTTAGGCCTGAAAACAGCAAAAATGTCAACTGTGTTACCTTGTAAAGGAAACTCAAAAACTCCCTCAATTATATAATGACCCTATTATCCTCTTTATTTTGAGTTTTTTCAGTGTATATCATGCACAGGGTGGGTGAAAAGTAACTAAGCATTAAAATTTGGTAATAAAATCCATATTCCTACTACAAATTTATTGAAACACAGGATACATGTTCTTTATTACATGGGAAAATGAAAGTAAATCTTCATATTTCATCGTAAGCACTGGTGGCTCCAACGGCCAGGGACGGAATGAACAACCATCTGAAGGATGTCGTCTGGGGTATCACTGAGAACCTCCTGAACCTGTGTCTCCAAGAAATAAGACAATAAGAAAATAAGAAATCTCCATTAGTGTTGTCTGTTTAAAAAATGACTACTAAAAATTCAATAAGCAATTTCTAATGCCTAGTTACTTTTCACCCAACCCTTATTTTCCTATATTAAATTTACTGGTCATCAGAGTAAAGTCAAAGGTTATTATATTAAAACAGAGAAAACTGAAGAATAAGTGACTCAGAAAATCTATCATTAACTGAACATAAACCAAGTGTCTCCATTCACTGTCATTTATTAAACTCCATGGATTTTATTGGTGAATCAGTGTTGTAGATGTTTCCACGGTAACTACAGAGCCTCTGAACGTCCAAATGGGTCATATCCGATGACCATGAAAAGACGACAAACTGCATTTTACACCAATTATTTACATGGATTGATAGGATTACTGGATCAACGGGTATTAAACATTTTACATCAGGGTTAAAATTCAGTTTTATAAAATGTAATGAAATGTGTGATTTTACAGTTTCATGTAACACACACAATTCACATGAATATTTGTGAAATACTGATCAGCAAAAATAAAAAAAAGAATATGAATCAGCACACATACTGGCCACATGTGGCTTTCATTAAACTTCGATCCTTCATAGATCCTTCAGACACTGCTTTTATGACTGGGCTAATATAGAACATTCATCTGGAGCAAATATTTGTTCTTATTGCCTCATACACGTCTAACTTCATTGTTCTGACTTGAGTTTGTCTGTCTATTGTCACTAATTACATTAAATACAAGGCTGTTATTGTTCAGACCGTTGTCATGGAAGTGAACTCACTAAACCAAACAAGGAAACTTAACGTCAAACTTACATTCACAACCATTTTTCTTATTCTGATCTTACTGTTTATCAAACTTGTGAAAATCACTTGGACAAACAGGTCTGTGTGGGAGTGTCGTATTCTCCTCACACAGGTCCTGAGTCATTTTAATAATAGGCCTTGTAGGTTTTTCGTTTTTTCTTTTTACTCATGGGTGTAATTACTTTGTTTGCTGAGGTGAGGGCTTGGAAATACAGCAGGTAAGGTCATTTCACATGGCACAGTGGCATGAGTCTACCACAACAGTCCACGGGAATATAACACACCTTTAATCTGAAATTTGACAGACAGATTAAAGCTGTGGCGAAATCGAGTTCCTTCCAGTTAAAGCAGGTGGCAAAAGTACAACCTTTTCTCCAGAGGCAGCACTTTGAAACGGTAATCCACGCCTTTGTGACCACTCAGATGGATTATTGCAATCTACTTTACATTTGGGTCAGTGGGTCCTCCATCACACGTCTTCAACTGGTTCAGAACGCAATGCATGTCCTTAACTGGCACGAGAGTCAGTGTGTCTTTTGGTAATTGGATTTTCTTTTCAGAATCAAAAGAAATACTTGTGGTTAATTTATTTTTGTTTTAAAACAGAAGAATGAAATTTAAATTCCAAGGTGTTTTTTCTTTTTCAGTGTCAAAACAGATAAACCAAATTTAAAAAAACAGATTGATTTTTGTTTTCTCTTTCTAATAACGCAAAATAAAGTTACTACCTGACAGAAAGTGAAAACAAAAATCAATATGTTTTTTTTTCATTTTCTGAGACCGGATGTTGTCATTTTCAAGGAAAGAGCGTAAATGCATAGGTCACAAAGATTCTTACAAACAGTGGGTTTGTACGAAACCTGGACATCGTAGACATGCTCCCTCCATGAATGTCTATGAACTCCAGACTTTGTATGAACTGGAAGATTTGAACAAACCTATCATTCATAAGAATCTTTGTGACCTGGGCATTAGTGCTCTTTCCTTGAAATTTATAACATCTGGTCTCAGAAAATGAAAAAAACAGATATTTTTGGTCTGCTTTTCCATTTCTGTCAGGTAGTAACTTAATTTTGTGTTATTAGAAAGAGAAAACAAAAATCAATCTGTTTTTTAAATTTGGTTTATCTGTTTTGACACTGAAAAAGAAAAACGCCTTGAAATTCAATTTTAATTCTTCTGTTTTAAAACAAAAATCAATTAACCACTAGTTTTTCTTTTATTTCTGAAAAGAAAATCCAATTACCAAAAGATACACTGACCCACAAGACAGTTTGAGCACATTTCACCGATTTAGCTTCACTCCACTGGCTTCCCATCTATTTTAGAATTCATTTTAAAATTCTTTTATTTGCTTTTAAATGTCTTAATGGTCTTGCCCCAGTACACCTCTCTGAGCTTCTGCACCCCCACACACCGAGCCGATCTCCCAGGTCAGCTGACCAGCTGCTCCTGAGGGTTCTAAACATGAGGCTGGAGCTCAGAGGGGACCGAGTGTTTTCTGTCGCAGTGAGCTGCACATTAGACAGGCCTCCTCACCGTCTAATTTTAAAACTCTGCTTAAAACCCACCTCTTCTCTTTGGCTTTTCACACCATGTAGGATGTTGATTTTATGTGCACGGATATTTTATCTGAGGGGACAGTCTATTTATTTATTTATTTATTTATTATGTTTCGTTGTGTTTTTATCTTAGCATTTTACCTTTTTATTATGTTTTTATTGCATTTATTTTACTACACAGAACTTTGGAAACCCTTGTGCTTGTTTAAATTTGTGCTTCATAAACAAAAATGGATTGGATTAGATTTAACACTAGAAGCACAAAAAATAGTACCTCCTAGAACCGCCGTGAGCTCATTTTAACCCTGTCCTACTGCAGGCTTTATAATTACAAATGATCAATCAATCACATTTTATTTCTATAGCATCACATCACAATAAACGGGGAGACATGGATGCGCAGCAAACTACAGCTGTTAAAAAACTAGATCAGCTGTTACTAGTATAATAATTACCAATACCCAGAACAAATACCCATAACTGTTAATACTACTACTCCAAATACAAGTACTAACAGTGGATGTACTACTACTGCTGTTGTTAGTACTTTCAATAGCCATCTCAAAGGGACCTTCCTGGGTTAATAAAATAAAATAAAATAAAATGTCTGCAATTTTGATATAAATTATCGATTTGATAAAATTCTTTTTTTTTTTTAATAACCATTTTCTGTCATTCTACTACATGGTGCCACATTTGATCAACTCAACTCTGTTGTAATTTGTTGTTTCACTCTGTGACTTTGATTGGTTCATTCTATTACACATATACATTAAATGTGATGAGTGATTTTAACACATTACACACAGGGTTTACCTTCTTCAAGCTGCAATATCCTGTCTTCACCGTGGTCGTTCCCAACACTGCAGATGGATGTTGAACGCCTTTATTTATGTATTATATTATGTATTTAATTATACTCTGGTGTGTAATTGGTCATATTTTCGTTTTTTCGACTTGGTTTGATATGCTCTTGTTTGTGTGGTTGGAGTTACTGTATTTAATTTAAGGCTGCAGTGCTTTTTACTGTTTCCTTAATTACCTTTCAGCATGTTGTAGTTGATGTGACATCAGATTTCTGCAGCTATACTTTGCCTGTTTTCATATTGAAGACAGTCTACGCTACTCCCTGACAGAGGTGTCAAGTAACAAAGTACAAATACTTCATTATGTTACTTAAGTAGAAATTTTGGTTATCTATCCTTTACTGGAAAACTTATTTTTCAGCCGACTTTTTACTTCTACTCCTTACATTTTCACCAATTATATGTACTTTCTATGTCTTACATTTTCAAAATAGCCTTGTTACTTTGTCATTTCGGCTTGTCATGGTTCAAATTAAAAAAAAAAAAAAAATCCAGATAAATCCCACTAGTGCATCCCAAATGTTTCAACATTAACATTTTAATATAACATTATAGTCATTGTAGCCTTCAGAAAAATGTTTTTTGGGGAGGTGGGGTAGTGCACTATAGGCCCCTGTGGCACTGCCTAAGCTTTTGTCCTAATGGCATTTTTTTCCCCTTACATTTACTTTTATACTTTAACCCTGTAAAGCCTGAACCATTAACTCATAAAGACCCAAAAATCCAACATCGACCAAAACCATCTACTGATCTAAACTGTATAATACCTGTTGATCCACTAATCCTATCAATACATGTAAATAATTGGTGTAAAATGCAGTTTGTCATCTTTTCATGGTCATCAGATATGACCCATTTGGACGTTCAGAGGTTCTGTAGTTACCATGGAAACACCGTCATCTTCTACAACATTGATTCACCTGTAAAACTCATGGAGTTGGATCAGTGACAGTGGATAGACACACTTATGTTTATGTTTAGTTAATGATATTTTTGCTGAAAAAGTCATTTTTCCTAATTTTTTTTTCTGTTTTGATGTAATTGCCATTGAATTTACTTTGAGTTTTTATGAACATCTAGATGATCAGTGACTTAAATATAGGAAAATACATGATTTACGCTGAAAAAACTTCAAATAAAGAGGATAATATGACATTAAATGGGGATAAATTACTAAAGGAAGGTGAAATATAGAGAAAAAAAATAATTTGGGAACTGCCACAAAAGTAGCACTGGGTCTTTATTGGTTAAATCATTGACAGAAAATTCCAGTTCTTTGAAACTGGAGCATTTATTGGTCCTTCTGAACAACCAAAAAAAAGTTTTCCTATCAAAACATGTAAATAATCGGTGTAAAATACAGTTTGTCATCTTTTCATGGTCATCAGATATGACTCATTTGGACGTTAAGAGGCTCTGTAGTTACCATGGAATCACTCTCATCTTCTACAACATTGATTCACCAGTAAAACCCATGGAGTTGGATCAATGACATCGGATGGAGACACTGGGTTTTATGTTCAGTTACTGATATGTCACAACCCGGCTCTTAGGCTGTGACAAAGATGGAGACGGACAAGGCGGTAAAGAGTCAAACAGTAATTTATCAAACTAAACTCATCAATACCTCAATCAAAACTAAAACAGAATAAACAAACAAAAAAAAAAAAAAACAGATGAAGCCAGTTGAGATGAGTAGGGCCAAGTAGACCAGACCAGAACAGAGTAGGATCTAGACCAGACCAGAGCAGAGAGCTGAACAGCCACATTGTGCTGCTTAAATAGGTGGGCCACTTGAGGCAGGGAGGTATCATCATCAGGGACTAATCAGTGTGACTCCACCTGCAAAACACCAGACTGGACAGTAACCCCTAGTGCCCATAAGGTGCAGGATCACCACAGATATTTTTTGCTAAAAAGTCACTTTTTCTTCAATTTTCTCTTTTTCTGATATAATAACTTTCAACTTCATTCTGAGCTTTTAAGAAAATTTACATGATCAGTGAATTAAATATATTAAAATACCTGATTTTCACTGAAAACATGCACAATACAGAGGATAACATTAAAATAAACGGTGATAAGTAGCTTCAGGAAGGTTAAATAGAGAAAAATTCATTTGAGAGCTGGCACAAAAGTAACACTGGGTCTTTTTGGCTTAAGTTTTGTCACCACACAGATCAAAGCAAACACAAGCAAACAGACACACGAACACACAAACCCAGTACTCATTAGGAGTCTAAGTGCACATTCTAGCTGACCACAGCTGGTTTGAGGAAGAGCGCCCTCGGAGGAACCACCACCCAGGAC
>JAPQRP010000006.1:12779568-12790316 GCA_037367295.1 Apogon hyalosoma | reverse complement strand
CTGAAGACGACACACACACACACACACACACGCACACACACGCACACACACACACACACGCACACGCACACACACACGCACACACACACCGACACACACACACACACACACACACACACACGCACACACACACACACACACACACACACACACACACACATCTTTTCCACATGATTCACATGTGCGCTAAATCTTCCTTCTGTACAAAGTGCTGTAGAGTCATTGCATTGTCAAAGCTGTCCCATTCTCTCCACAAAGCCTTAATACCTGAAAGAACACAATCAAAAGCAAATAATTCTGATTTGCAGTTTTCTCACATTCTTTATTATTTGGTGTAACTGATACTGCACTGCTTGCATGCCAGTTTGTGTTTGCTTCATGTTGCTTATTCACATCCATTTAAGGTGCACATTTTGGGCTTTTGATTAGTTTATTCTTGGCTGGAGAATATTTTACCTTGGTTTATTTGCTGGCTCATTTTGATTGTACTGATTCATTTTGTTTTCCACTTTCAGTGCTCATCATTCATTCTTTTATTTGATTTGATTTCTTTTCATTAGATTTTTAAGACTCATAACACAACCTACTATTTGATGGACAGCTATGGATCCAGTTACCGCAGGTAATATCATGGACCACCTTTCAAATATTACATTGTGTACTGTCCTCTTCCTACCCTTGTTCCTCATCCAGTCTTGCACATTAATTAAACTCTGAACCAGTCCTGACACTCTAACCCCACATTTCCCTGTCTGTCACTCAGTAGTCATGTGTATACAAATACTTCTAACAGCATAATCTTTTCTTTTTCTCCAGACTATTTGATGACATGTCATACCTTTTTCTGGTGTAAGGTAGTAGGCCCAAATAAAATATATTACTGTGATATGACTATCGGGATGATCATCTTTAGTCTTCAGATCACTACAGTAGAATGATACTTTGAAGAGTGTTAGCCTTAGAAGCAGTACAGTTCCTAGCTGATCTCCACTTGATTTACACTATGGATTATGGTAGATGTTAAAGTTCTGTCTCTGTTTCCTGGGTACCAGGTGGAGAAGAATGAGGAGGCTGACCAGAAGATTGAGCAGGATGGCACCACCAACAAACCTGAGGACAAGGCTCACAAGGCTGCTACCAAAATACAGGCCAGCTTCCGCGGACACATAACTCGGAAAAAGATGAAAGATGGAGAGGAAGAGAAGGATGAAGACAGTCCTGCTGCTGTAGAGGCAACAGAGAATGGAGAGGAGGCAAAGAAAGCAGAGGGTGAGGAGGCACCTGCAAAGGAGGAAGCTGCAGGAGAGGAGGCCAAGAAAGAGGAGGAGTCAAGCCAAGCCAAAAGCCCAGCGGCAGACAAGCCAGCTAATTCTCCTGCAGCTGCATCCCCTGCAGATGCAGCCACGTCTCCAGTAGCGGCGGCACCTGCTGCTGCCTCTCCTACGGCCGCCACAGCGCCCTCTGAGCCCCCAAAAGAGGAGCCAAAGGCCGAGGAGAAAGCTGAGGAGAAGCCCAAAGAGGTGGAGGTCCCAGCGGCCAAGAGTCCCACTACAGCCACAGCTGAGGACAAAAAGGAGGAGAAGAGTGAAGAGAAAAAGGAGGAGGCCAGACAAGCCGATGTGCCTGCTGCTGTCAGCCCGACAGCTGAGAAGGAGGAGCCTAACCAAACAAAAGATAAACAAGGTACAGATTGTAAAAGAGCTTTAACAACTACACTTACTCAACCAAACACATAACATGCTCAAAGCCAAGTGTCCCGAACAGCTCATCTACAAGCAGGATGAATCTATGAATGATAAGGTATTTGTGTCTGTGTTCAGAAACAAAAAGAACATGAAAGTCTCTAACCAATCAGGAAGCAATTATTTACTGTAAAGAACTCATAAAGAAGAATACCCTTCCCTATGCCCGTAGTCTACTTGGCAGACACAACAGGAAATAAAAGTCTTAGACCGTCTTAGGAATTTAAAGATCTTTGGCAGCGCTCCACCATTCACTGGTTAACACAAGGACACAACTCAATATTTGATTAGACAGTCTTGTAGCTCAGCCTCTGCATGATGGAAACTCCATATTGATGAGGCAGAGGTTGTGATGGAACCACAGGGTTAAACATAGAAACAATTAGTTCCTCCACAGTGACATTGTACAGCGGGCTGGTACTGTTAGAGTGCAACGTCAATGTGAAGAAGGAAGGTTACTTTGTTTGTTTAATAGATAGGCTGCTTGTTTTTCAGTAATTAAGGTTCATGAACACCTTGTGAATTTTATTGCCACAGTTTTTCTTAGGAGTGAAAACAGCAATCAGGTGAAAATTAATGATCTCATTAGGATCTCGGTACACATTACAGCAGGTCAAAATGTTTGATGGAGTGGTCGCTGTCTGAAGCTAATGAATTTCAAAGGAAAGCACCAGATGACGTCTAATTATAACAAAAGCGTGCACCTCAGAAGGAACCAAAGGCCATGAAATGATAATACAAGTAATAAAACCCACTCACAAAACATACACTCGACATGAACTTATATTTCTGGTCCAAGGACTCTCAGACTGGGTCAGACAGGTAGTTAATGGAGCATGCTCAGTCCTGAATAAGGTGGGAGTGTGCGGTAGGAGACACGTACACACCAACTGGAGAACTACACAGAAAGTAGGTCACCTAGGCAGCACTGTCTCCCTGTTGTCATAGTTACCACCTCGATGGGATAGCTGGCCTGTATGGAATAGGGATAACAGGTGTTCTGATTTAAATGAATGATTAATGATCCATACTGGTCACGATCTGCACCAGGGAAGTCTGTCATAAATAAACACAACTTGACAAAAGAAGTGCTAATTAACACTCCACCGCCGACCACATTCTGCTTCACTAACTGAACTCAGAGAGCAGATGAATATGTATTACTTTTGTTGGAGTCACTTGGTTAATGTTTGTCAGTATGCAGAAGGACACCAGGTACTCTGATCTGACTGAATAATGCATGAGGTGGTATGAGTATGATCCAGATTGTCCACCAAGGATATTCTCTGTGACTGGTTTCACTTAGTTACATCTGGCCAAGTTGTTAACAGTCATAGTGTGATGAGACAGCGCTGCATATTCACACATACCTTGTGTTACCAAATTATATCAAAAATTCACATGAAAACTGGACAGAAAATTCACTACTGATCACTGACCATACTCTCTTCTCTGTGTTAAAACCTACTGTACCTTCTGCCTCACCTGAATATTTACTTTTAAAGTCATCTTTATTCATACCTGTATTTATATTTACACACACCTATATTAAACTTAACTACTTTTTAATATAGCACTGCTTTATAGTCATTATTCAGACTACTTCTCCACCATTTCATTGGTCGAATCCATGTACAATAACAAAAAAGTAGCATGTGATCTCTTTTAACCTATAAAGACCCAAACATTCACTGGCGACCAAAAGCGTTCACTGATCTAAACTGTTTAATACCTTCTAAACCAGTATTCCTATCAATCCATGTAAATAATTAGTATAAAATACAGTTTATCATCTTTTCGTGGTCATCAGATATGACCCATTTGGACGTTCAGAGGCTCTGTAGTGAACGTGGAAACACCGTCATCTTCTACAACATTGATTCACCAGTAAAACCCGTGGGGTTGGATCAGTGACAGTGAATGGACACATTTGTTTTTCTTCAGTTAATGATATATTTGCTGAAAAAGTCACTTTTGTCATCATTTTTCTCTGTTTTTGATATAATAGCCCTCAACTTTACTCTGAGCTTTTACATGATCAGTAAATTAAATATAAGAAGACTCATGATTTTGACTGAGAAAAACACAAAACACAGAGGATAATATTATAATAAATGGGGATCAATCACTTAAGAAAGATTACACATAGAGAAAAACATATTTTGGAACCGCTACAGAAGTAGCACTGGGTCTTTATGGGTTAAAGTTGTGCAGTCAGTTATGCATCATGGTGCCATTAGTGAACAACACTGTCAAACAACAAACTGTTTTCCCATCTGCAATCCCTTTTTGCAAACTGCAATTATTGTCAGTAAAATCACTGGTGTAGGTAACTGGAGTGGCACTGATTTCAGAATCCCATAGATGACACGCTTGGGTTTATTGAGTTGCATGAAGCTCTATTTGCGTCACACAGTTCAGTGGCTAAAGGGAAGGACATTCTCAAGTCTGTCATATGTGGCTAACGAGCTAATTATCATTTACCTGGAAGATGTGCTATGACTCACGCTGTCTTGACTCACACATGCTCACACATTAGTACAAGCTCCAGTACAGACAGGTTTGGCCCACTTCTTTGTTTTCCCCACTTTTGCACTCACACATTCATATATATGCACTCCATCACCCCAATCTCTGATGCAATGATGTCATTCAGCGATGTCTCCTCTTTCTATTTAAAGAGTATGAGATCATCGTGGTATGACTTCATTCCTCTCTGGGTACTTAAGTCTCAGCTGAAACTATTATATGAAATGAGCGTTACAGTCATTGTGCTTTGCATTTAATCATTCTTTCCTATAAATGACACATCAAGCTGAATTAGAGTTAATAAATGAGCACAGTAATAATTACTCAGAATAACTATATATCCATAAATCATACTATAATGTTATGTATTCATTTATGAGTTAACTTAATTATTTTTAATACTGTACAGACTAATGACATGATTTGAAGTGAACTGAATAACTGCACACATTCAAGAAAACTTCAAGCATATCTCAACAGATCCACGACTGAGACATGTATCATAGATTGTTATCCAGCCGCATTCACTCCTCGCTAAGTAACGCCTGCTATTACAGCGCAGTGCACTCTGAGCATCACACAGTATGAGATGTGACAGGCCGAGATGCTGCTGTTAGCATTGTGATGTCAGTTCAAATGCTTCATGGGTCCATTAGAGCGCTCTTCCTTTATTATTTACACAGCCAGTGGTGTTTTCAGGCATTACGTTGCATCTTCTCACTGACTTTTTTGAGTTTGACTAACACTGACATTGGAATTACAAGGTTGTCTTTATGTATTTTTTTTTCCCTCCAAAAATGGAGCCATCCGGTTATATAACCTTTTATAAACAGTACTTGATGTTGAAAACCTGTCAAGAAATCATTGGTGTGAAATTTTTAATGCACCCCGATGTTTTGGGGGGTAATTTTGATCTGTGGTAAATGCGACTCAAACTTTAATTCTCCTCTCCACTGACGAATGTTCTCTCTTTCTTTCCTTCCCATCTTTTATACATTGTATCCTCTTCCTCCTCTCTTCTCATCTCTTGCTCTTGTCTTATCCTCTTCCTCTGTCTCTCCACCTCCCTCCATTCATCCAGATGCTGCAGAGGAGTCTAAAGCAGAGGAGGCCACCCCGGCTGATGCAGCAGCGGAGGCCACCGAGTCCAAGGATGACTAAGTTTAACCTTAAAGAAGCAGAATTAAGAGTATGAAGAATAACACAAAAACAAAAATCTAAAAAGGTTGCTCTTTGCCTTCCCGATGTGAAGGCAGTCCGTTTCTATTTGTTTGTCATTTTTTGTGTGGCAATGATTTTCTCATGTTGGGGGAGTTTCCAGCGTGAAGTTTTTTGGCTCAAGCTAATACTATGAGAAAGTGGTGATGATGTTGTTGTTGATGATGCTGATTATGGAAAGTGATTGTTACCTTTGATGTTGATGTTGATGGCGAGGAGGGTTTGATTTGGAACATCTTCACTATTTATTGTGTGTGAATCAGTGGTAGAATGAATGCTCCCAACTGGAGATTTACACATTTAAGATGCATTGCAAATGCACTCTGCTTTATTTGCATTGCAATGCACCTCCTTTAAACACACTTTGCAAATAAAATCTGTTCCTCTGCACATGCACACAAAAACAGGCTAGTTTTTAAAATATAACTTTAGTTTTCAACACCGTACAAGTGTTTTGAAAACACAGCAAATAGTTAATGTTCTGACACATTGGGCTGAGAATAGAATGTATTATTAAATGTGTGATATTTCCAGTTGGGTATCTCTATCCTGGATCCAAACGAATCATACAGGACGAGACTATTACTCTCTCTATATATTCTGCTTGAGTCGTTCAAGCTTGGTTTACACCCCTTTTACAAACTGTTTACTCACATTTACAGTAAAGGACCTGTTGCCATTTAAATATATTAAATATACAAATCAGCTATACTACTGATGTAAATGGCTTTTACATGATGATTTGTGTTCTGCCAAACAATCGTGAGAACAGTAGCATGAACCATCGAACCAGATGCATGATGGGAACTCTCCCTCTGAGAGGAACTTTTTCGCAGTCACAAAAACTTAAGAGGTGTGGCGGCTTCTTTTTGATGTCTTTGGTGTTGTTATGACAGTTTATAAGAATTGGAAAAATACTCTTGCACTGATGTTAAGAAAAAAGTCAAACAAAAATCAAACGAGCAAAAACAAAAAATACTTTTCCTATGTTCCAGTGAGTGCAATGTCCAGTTTCAACCTTATCAAGGAGTTCAAACTTGTGAGAAAAAAAATATGAAAAAAAAAACTAAAATGGTTTCAATGTCTGTTTTCAAAATAAAGCAAATGTGCCAATTACCATCAGAAACTGTGGAGTTTGTTTAAAGCCATATTAGAATTTCTTTTTTATGACATTTACATAATTTATTCTTTGATGCTGTTATCGTGCACCAACCACATTTACACAACTGTCGGCAGTGAAAACACCAATATTTTATCAAATAGCTTCACTTAGGCATATGTCACTGGGATACAGCAGTAGATTAGTGTTTGTCCCTTTTGTTGAATCATAGCGATAATAGTCTTTATCAGAAAAAAACAGCTCAAAGTAGCTTTTGTAGCTGCACATTTGTATCTGTAGGTATAAAGGCAATAGATACATAAAAAGGTGTGACAATAAGCATAGTGAGCATTAGCATAGTGAATATAGAAATACCAACCTCCTCCTTATAAAAGTTGTGTGACCTTTATAGTAATGATGCTGCGATGTTGAGAAGGAAGTTGCAAAAAGATGATGATTACACTGAAAAAATTCTGTTATGTTTGCCGTTCCCTATTCCTGCCTAATATAACACTCCACTTTTCAAAGTGAAAGAAAAATCTTCCATCCAAACTTCCATCTCTCCTCGCTATTCTATCTTTGTTCTGCCACATTTTTTACGATAATGGGGTAGAAAAAGCAGACAAGAGAGAGGGAGAAAAAAAAATCATTAATCAAGTTGAAAGTGATTTCTGCTGCTGCACCCCATCTCTGAGGAGCTTATTTTATACGTGAAACACATATAGTACTTTTTGCCCGGAGCAAAACTCCCTGAGCACTTGCAGAGGAGATGGTGCGCCTGTTGACTTTTCACTGGTGTTCATTATTTCCCACCCACATATTCCCTGCTGGATTGGAGGTTTAGTTACTGAGGCCTATGACCTGCTGCAACCCCTGTTCATCTTCTGAGATGAATAATGATTCGCAGTAACTTGATTGTCTTGTTCTGTGCAGATGTGGCATAATTTGCTTTGTTGTGACATCTTGTGGGGAAATGTTGCACTGCAGCGTGGGTCACAAAATGTTTGCACTGTGTGGCAATGCTTTATTATCATCAACCTCAAAATCCTAAACAGTGACCAAAAGCATCCACTGACCTACAATGTTTAATAACTGTTGAACCACTAATTATATCAATACGTTGAAATAATTCAGGCAAAATGCAGCTTCTCAGCTTTTCACTGTCCATCAGATGTGACCCATTTGGACGTTCAGAGGCTCCGTAGTGAACATAGAAACACTGTCACATTCTGTAACGTTGATTCACCTGTAAATGCCATGTAGTTTGACAAATAGCATGGTATAGATGCTTTTTTTTTTTTAATGTTAAGTTTATGATATATTTTGCTGTAAAAGTCACTTCTGCTTCAGTTTTATCTGTTCTGACATGATAACCTTAAGATTGTCTCTGACTTTTATGAACATCTGCATGGTCATTAAGTTACATACAGGGTATCTGCAGGTTTGATGGAGCCAAATTTGTGACTTTTTAAGACATTTTTCAAGGTTTCTGGTCAAATTTAAGACCTTACATTGATTAGAAAAAAATAAAAAATAGTAGTTACAACAGGCCTCATAGTTACTATCTTGTACCAGTCTTAACCATGTTTTGATCCAGCTAATATTACTTTTACTTTCCTCCATGACTAATGTTTCTGCTACTGATGTTCAAGCTGCTAAAGCTCATACCTGAACTCCTCCACCCATAAGTGATGGTTGGTGGCTATGGTTATTCGGATCACTGTTATGCTAAATTGTAAACTACTTACAATTTTGACAAATTCTTTACAGAGATTTCCAAAATAAACATACTAATATCATCCAATGTGTTTGTGAAATTTTTAAGACTCTTGAGTGACATATTTAAGGATTAATTATCAGTTTTAAGGATAATTTAAGACTTAGTTTATGACAATCACATTTAAAACTATTTAACCCATAAAGACCCAAACATCCATCACAAACCAAAAGCTTCTTCTGATCTAAACGGTTTAATACCTGTTAATCCACTAATTCTATCGATACATGTCAATAGCTGGTGTAAAATACAGTTCTTCATCTTTTCTTGTCATCAGATTTGACCCATTTGGACGTTCAGAGGCTCTGTAGTGAATGTGGAAACACTATCATCTTCTACGACACTGATTCCCCAGTAAAACCCATGGAGTTGGATCAGTGACAGTGAATGGAGACACTGGGTTTCAGTTAATGAGAGACTGGACAGAAAAAGTCACTTTTTCATCAGTTTTCTCTGTTTCTGATGAAATAACCCTCAACTTTGATCTGAGCTTTTATGAACATCTACATGATCAGTGAATTATATACAGAAAAGTATCTGATTTATACTGATAAAATGCAAAATGCAGAGGATAATATTATAATAAATGGTGATAAATCTCTTATGAAAGGTTAAATATAGAGAACATTTCATTTGGGAACTGACACAATAGTAGCAGCGGGTCTTTGTGGGTTAAAGATCTGTGGACTCCACGTAAATAAATAAAAACAAAAACTACGCTTTCCACTGAAAAATGCAAAACAGAAAGGATAATGATATAATTAATGGTAATAAATCACTTAAGAAAGGTTAGATATAGAAGAAAATTCATTTGGATGTGTGGAATTGTTCATGTCTTCATATTTGGTGGTGATTGAATCAGTTTTATTGTCTTTGTCATGAAACATGAAACTCAGTCATCCCCTTGGTAACAGTTAAATCCCAGCTGCTTTTCCAAGGACAAAATGTCTTCCAGAGCGGACATAACAATACATATATTATTTTATTTGCATGTTAACATGATGATAAACACAACAGTACCATTTGGATCCCGTGTGTTCCAAGCTGTCTCCAAGAGGAGGTTACTTGCCCCAACAGCTCAAGTCACATTCAAATACATAACATTAAATTCAAACAACTTTATTTTCTGTTATGAACATTTCTCATATACCTTTATTACATGTCTTTTTTTTTTTTAGAAACTGACTGCAATTACTGTATGCCATAATAAAATAAAGAAAAAAAAAGGGACATTGCTATGTCATAATCCATGATTAAATCTTAATTTCCCATGACAAAGGGAGGGCAGTACAAACGTGATAGTTACATTTGCTGTTTAAGTTTTAAATGTTGACTTGTATAAACATGACCGTATGGATTTGCTGACTTTACAACATTCTACTGTAGAAACATCATACTTTATATACACACAGAGGAAGGGGAGGAAAAAAAAACTAAACTCAAAATAGAGCGACCACTGTAACCATAACCATAGCTCAGCTCATCATGTATCTCATGCCTTGTGTAACTTTTCAGGTAGATTCATAATAATAAACAAAATCAAATGAGCGCACACACACACACACACACATACACGCACACACGCACACACGCATATACATAAGCCAGTTTTGTACAGTGAAGAAATGAGCTCCACTCATCAGTAGATATCCAGGTCCGTTTACAGAGGGTTGGTGCTGTGTCCATAGGCTGGCTGTTGGTCTCTTATCCCTTTCTGCTTCATGGCTTATATGTAAGTGGCCTTTCAACACAACTCACTTCTTACTGGTTGCTTTTAACCTACTTTTAACCTAGACGCAGAAATTTACTTTTACAGTAAAAAGGTGAGACTGTGACTGTCATGTAGCTGTACCATAGAGCCGCCCTGATGCAGCCACATTTTGTTAGCCTCATAGCATAACTGGATTTATCCTTTTTATTTATTTAATTAAATATTCTTATGTTGTTTTATTGCACCCATTTTATGTACAGCACTTTTGATTTTTATCTGTGAAAAGTGCTTAATAAATACATTTTACTTACTTACTTACTTACTATAATTGCTTAATTGTCATACACTGTATAGAGAAAAGTATTAGGACCCGTTGAATTCAAGTGTTTCTTTTCTAACAGGGGTCTGGGATACAAAACAATACTGACTAATATCATAATATAGTTTTGTATTGTGATATTAATATTGTTGTTTATATGTCAAATCATTATGAACAGGACATCTTACAGCTGTAGCCATTATGTGTCCCAATAATTGTGTCCATATAGTTTATAAACATCAATATTTCCTTAAACTTTAATGGGAGATTTTTCTTCCTAAGTAAGATGTGGAGAAAGTAGATGGTTAGTTGTGGTAGAAAATTATTATTTACTGTCAGAGCATGAAACATAT
>JAPQRP010000006.1:12731988-12751418 GCA_037367295.1 Apogon hyalosoma | reverse complement strand
TAGGGTTGAAGACGGACCTGTGGAGTTGAATGAATGAAGAATTCAGACCCAAGCAGAGCATTTACAGTTTATGTAGATCACAGGGAAAGGTTTGAAAGTGCAGAATTCCATTTAAAAAAGCAAAATATTATTCCTTTAAGGTGAGGTCACGCCGCTCCACACAAGCTCTCACAAAACACAGTTCTAAACTTGAGGAAAATTTCAGCAATGTTTAAAAGACTTACATAAGATTCTTTAGACCAGCAGCAAGAGCTGGTTTAAATCACAGAATGACTGACCCACATTTACACCCTACATTTTTATATTTGTTCCATGAAGATGTATTAAATCATTCCCAATAGTCCATTCTCTTTATTTCATAGCTTTTCTCTTGGTGACTGCTTCCAGTAGTGGATGTGTACATTAGAGGATTTCTCCAATCATATATCATCCTCATGTGTTACTGAGCTCAAACAAATCTGCCTTGAGGCTCAGAATCAACAGTGCAGCCTCTGGAGCCACAAGCCAATGGTAATGAACCTGTTGCTTTAACCAATCAGATTTTATATCGGCAACACGGGGGTGATCTAAGAGATGTACAGTATTGTTGGCATTTTCAAGTCATTTGATTGGACGGTCAAACTAGTCAGCGAATGCTCAGCTAACAAGCTAAGATTACAAATATTGGTTTAGATTTAATCGCTGCTCTTCCAACAATGTCTGACAGAGGAGAAGAAATGAATATGACATCACAGACATGCTAAAAAATAAACGGTAGTTTTGGTGAGTATAATATATTTTATTAACTTTTTTTTTGCCATTTTATTCAGTAAATATTGATGATTGTGCTTGAGTTGATGTACGTGGTGCAGCTGTAGAGATCTGCAGAGTTGTGTTAATTGGGTTTCTTATTTTAGATGGTATTAATTCTTGCTATGTAAGATAACTGTCTGTGATGCAACACCTCGTTATGCATATTATGCACAGTATGACAGTATAGTATTGATATTAATCCATAAAGACCCAGCGCTACATTTGTAGCAGGTCCCAAATTATTATTTTTTATACTGAACAATTCTTTAAATGATTTATCACCATTTATGATAATATTATCATCTGTGCTTTGAATGTTTCAGTGTAATTCATGTATTTTCCAATATTTAATACACTGATCATGTAGATTTTCATAAAAACTCAGAGTAAGTTCAAAGGTAATTATATAGAGAAAAAAAATGAAGCAAAAATTACTTTTTCAACAAAATATATCATTAACTGAATTTAAAAACAAGTGTGTCCATCCACTGTCATTGATCCAACTCCATGGGTTTTACTGGTGAATCAATGTTGTAGAAGATGACGGTGTTTCCATGTTCACTACAGAGCCTCTGAACATCCAAATGGGTCATATCTGATGACCATGAAAAGATGAGAAACTGCGTTTTACACCAATTATTTAGATGTATTGATAGGATTGGTGGATCAACAGGTATTTAACAGTTTAGATCAGTAGATGGTTCTGGTTGCTGGTGGCTGTTTGGGTTTTTGTGGGTTAAAAGGTGGATTAAGTCAGCCAATCAGCTGAATAGATAGTCCTTCATTATCAATACCTGTTTAGACTACAACAGAAAGTGGACAAATGCTCCCAGCGCATTATAAGTGATCAGTTTGGAATGCATCCTGAGTGTGTTCATACTTTGCATCAGAGACATCCACATAATATAGTTGCTGAACCACAATAGGAGAAACATTGCCAAATTGACTGTTATAACAAGACTGTGCCAAAATGTAGCGATCATAGCTACAGAAATCTCACTGAATACTTAACCATTGCTGTTCTCACTGCACCTCTTTATGTCATCACAGAACACTTGAAAACAGAAATTTGGATTCGGAAATGTATTTACATCCTGCAAGTAAAACAGAGATAAAATGCAGATTTGCAATTAAGCCGTGACGCAAATCTCTAAATGACGTTGAGAGATTGAGATTTAGAGTAACTGGACTCTACAACGAAACGTGCATTTAATATTTAACAACTTGTTAAGCTGACTTTTAGCTGTCTGAAAGCTTCAATTAACAGAGGAATAATATCTGCAAATGTCAGACAATATAACAGCACAGAGAGCAAGAAAACCAGAGAGACACTGCGAGAGATATCTGACTAATTGTTTAATGAGCAATCCAGTTAATTAGCCATGTAAAGAACACAGACTTTCTGTGTCTCATTATGAAAAAAATGTGTTATGTCTTATTACAGATCTCTGGGTGGGTCAGGAGGAGGCAAAGGCAAGTTACTGATGTGCTGCCACTTTAAATTGCATTTCACGTCACATCTAAAGATAACATTAGTGTGATAAGACTAAATAATAACTCAGTTTATTTATTCAGAACAAGTGAACATTTGCAATTTCATTTGACACAACTGGATAATTCATACACTGTGCATGTTTTACATCATCATGAGAACTGTTAGCAACAACTATTCTGAGGGAAATTGAAATGATTGGAAATTGCAATAACTTAATAAGAAATCATCTGTTTGTGCCCCATATTCCAGCAGAGAAGATCTCAGGGAATTTCTCAGAAAGATACAATTATCTGCACTGAATGAGGAAGGCCGTCTCCAAGGACCTGGCAAATGTAATAACTGCAATAACATCTACTGATACTTCCCTTAATGTAGGTAAATACGCAATGGATTCTGGGCAGTGGCAATAAACTGCACAGAGGAGATCTCAGGGGTGGGGGTGGGGTGAAATTGCACTGTTTGTAAAAAAAACATTAAATGTCAGTTGTCGCGGTCGTGGGTAAGTTCATGCTCGTGTTCTGACTGAGGGGCTGCGGGCTGTGGGAGACCCAAACAGCATGGCCTGAGAAATGAAGCGGCAACTTTAGGGACTAGGATATGGGACAGCTGAAAACAGTTGTTCTGCTTTGGTGAACACAAATAAACACTGTGCCATTTCAAGCTACAAAAACAGGTAACAACATCCTAGGAACATCATTATGACTGTTACACATGCTTGCAGCTTAGATGGGCCTCAGATGGGGCTCAGTGTTTGAAGAGAAAGGAAAATATCCAAATGAGCCCAATCAAGTACATGACAGAGATGGAGGTCAACTGATAAAGTATTATTTCATGCTGATTGAAAGATCAGTAAGACCGTGATTAAAGTTGAAACTAGATCATATTCGGCTCTCCTCGGACAAACTGACAGGGTAACGTGATTCGAGAGGCATGATTGAAACTCTGTTGCCATGGAAATTCTATTGAAGCTCAATCTCTTCTTCAGCGCTTTGGTCTGGTGCTGGATAAAGAGGCGGTGGAAACCAGGTGACTGCGAAGATCAAAGAACTGAGAAGACAGACCCGAAGAGAAAAGAGAATGGAAATGAGAGATGAGAGGAAGCTGCTGCACTAGTTGTTTAAGTGAAGCAATTAACCGTCAGTAATCGCACCTGGTGTGTATAGAGAGCAGCTCCATCATGAAAGATAAATGGAACTTGATGCATTGTACGAAGAAACAATTAATTACAATGCAACGTTTCACGCATCTTGGTCTGCACACACAGGAGAACAGGAGAATACCACCTCATGCACATGATCGGCACACTTCACATGTTATCTATTTAATGAAGCGCAGTGAAGACAGATTGGATAATCTCTTCATGTGGGAATTCATTAGACTGTAGGTACAGTATATGTGTGCATCACCGTGCCAGCAGAGGCACCGAGTCTTTATAGCGACTGCGAAGCATAGATGCATCAATTGGGGTGAAGACACATTTCCTTGAAGGTTTCTGGGGAGCAGTGAGAGCGGTGAATGATTCAAAGTGTGCACATTAGAAAAGCTCCATGAATCCTGACATTACACTATATCATCACATTTCTATGCTAATCTGGTGAATGGGGAGAGAGTGTGTGACAGAGAGGAAAAGACTACATTAAGTACGGAAAGGACAAGGATTGTGCGTCATATTTTATACACTACCTAGCCAAAAAAAAAAAAAAAAGAAAAATCCTCTCCACCTGGATTTAATACTGAATTAATGAAAATGTATCAGCTGCAACAAGTTATTCAACCCATAAAGACCCAAACAGCCACTGGTGATCAAGACCATCTACTGTTGTAAAATGTTTAATACCTGTTGATCCACTAACCCTGTCAATATATGTAAATACTTGGTGTAAAATGCAGTTTGTCATCTTTTCATGGTCATCAGATATGACCCATCTGGATGTTCAGAGGCTCCGTAGTTACCGTGGAAACACTGTCATCTTCTTCAACATTGATTCACCAGTAAAACCCATGGAGTTTGATAAGTGACAGTAGATGGACACACTGGGTTTATGTTCTGTTACATTTTCAAGTCACATTTTCTTCTGTCTTCTCTGTTTTGATATAATAACTAGGGATGCACCAATGCTGATACCAGTACTGGGTGTCGGTCCGATACTGAGCCCGTGTACTTCTACTAATACTCGTAAAATTGCTCCTTTACAACCAAACCGATACCACTTATGGCAGCGTGACGTTCACAGTTAGATGCAGCAGGTACTTGGAGGAGGAATAACATCAGCACTGTGGAAATTTTTCAAAATAAACGACGGTGACAAAAGTAAGACTGACTGCAAGTTACGTTAAAGACACAGATGGAAACGGCCGGAGCCTTCTGTCCATCCTCTGCCTACATTTCCTACATAATTCTGTCCATTTTCCAGGTGCACGGAGAATGCGGAGCAGAGAACTGTGGAGGTAGCACAACTTTTCAAAGAGCGACTGTGTGAATTTTTGAAAAGCTACTGACATATTTATGACAACTACCCTCATCAGTATCAACATTAGCATCCACATTAGCATTATCTCCTCAGTCATTGCCATGCTTGTTATTACTGACTTTCCTCTTCTTCCTGTCAAAAAATGTTACTTTTCTTCGTGATATTTGGCAAGTACGGTTAATTAAGAGCGGTATGAAGATTATTTTGTGTTTTTATTATGCAAGCAAAGGGAAAAAAAGGCAAACAAAAATACAGCTTTGAAAAAAAAAATCAAGATTTGAAAACAAAAATGAAGGTTTCAAATTTTTTAAGCTAAACAAAATTGATCGTGTTCTCATTTTTTTTTTCCATTTCAAATTTGAAACTTCTGCTTGCAGGCCAAAATGTTCAGTCAGACTAATGACAATGATAATAAAGCACATTTTCAAAAGTAACCAAGAACTGTAATGGTATTATTAAGTACTCATATCAATACTCGGTATCAACAAGTACTCAAACGTAAGTACTTGTACTCGGTCTGGAAAAAAGTGGTACCAGCGCATCCCTAATAATAACCTATGAATTTACTCTAACATTTCCTACATGATAAGTGAATTAAATATAGGAAAATACATGGTTTATACTGAAAAAACTCAAAATAAAGAGGATAATATTGCAATGAAAACACATAAAATAGGATAAATAATGAAAAAAAAATCATTTGGGAACTGCCACAAAAGTAGCAACGGGTCTTTATGGGTTAACTCTAACTCTGGTTAAGTTCATAAACGTTTCTGACACTTTTTCCTCCACCAACCAGTCCCTTTTTTTGTGTGATTCATGCAATATCACGCACGACATGACCCAGTGGATCACAGGATCATCTTATCTATGCGTTGTTACTATCCGTTTAGACCTTCATGTTGGGAAGGCACGAAATGATGCAAAATCAAAGTAATCAATAATTTCCCTCAGATGTAATTGAAGTACTGAGCTCATGGTGAACATTTGAGGAGTACAGAGTAATGATGTTTGTGTTAAAATGTAGGAAGTAAATGTGAAAGTGCAGAAACCTGTTAAATCCGCTTTGGCGCAGTAACAGAATATTTGCATTTAATTTGTTCCCAGTTCTGGTTTTGTGTTAACTCTCACTAACTTTTGTGTTACTCTGCAACATATGCTGTTGACTGAGCTTTGATAACAACAGTGTGATTTAATACTGAGTCTTACAGCATGTGGGCTTTCAAACCATTGTCATCTTTCAGTGTTATTTTAGCATTACTTAAAGTTGCAGTTGACAGAAATCATGAAGGAAAAAACATCAGACTACGAAAGGGGTTGTTGTATTGAACAAAGGAGTATTACAGTAGATCCTGATTGAGTATGACTGAACTTAATGAAGAGATTAAAGACTACATCACATATTTTACCACCTACTTCTCTGAAAACACCTGCAATTAGTCAAAACATTCTCAAAATCTATTATAATCTTTCCTTCAACCTGTAATTAAAAAAAAAAAGAAAAAAGAACAAACTCCAGCAGTATTTCGTATTTAATCGATCTACATGTTTTTGGACATTGTCTGCTTTGGAGATATAATACGCTGAATCTTCCATACTTGGTAAAATGGATAAAGTTTTAGATACCTTTATATAATAGGTTATAAATCTTACAGTAGAAGGAAGGTGAAAAGGGATTTTTTTTCCTAATGTGCAGACAGTGGAAGTGGAAGTACAATTATAAACTAAAGCAGTACGATCCCAGTCTGCAGGTCTAATCATGCCACGGCCTTGGGGGTCGTCAAAGGAGACCAGAGACTGGGCCTTATTGGAAATTTTGTCACAAAGTGCATTGTGGGAAGTGAAAGTGATTTCTCACAGATTCGGCAAGAAAATGAGCCAGATCGCTACAACGTAAAATTCACCAGTCCACCAGGGTTGTTTTATAGAATGAGTATAGTGGGTGGATGGAGGTAAAGGCGGTATTTGGTTTGAGCACTCACAAAGAGACAGCGAAATTGCTGCTGTGTGGAATTCCCATTCCCACAATGCACTTCGCGACAAAATGTCTTAAAAAGGCCCGAGTGACATTTAGGTTTGTTATGTAAAGTGGACTGTGTCTATGATGGAGTCATCTTTGAAATTCTTCACCATGAGGAAACTGATTCAGGAGCATAAGCACAGAAAGACTGATGGATTAGTGATAAATAGGATATCACTCGGGTTTTACAAATTTGAAAAAAAAATGTGCTGAAAGGCAAACGCTGCTTTAAGCTAATCATCAACAGTGAAACCAGTCAGATCAGAATGTTCTGCCTTTAGTCTTGCATCTTTGATACCACTTCTTTAATTAATAGAAGGTGACAGGGTGGTGGTGTGGTTAGCACTGTCATTTCACAGCAGGGAGCATCTATGTCTGTGTGGGTTCTCTCTATGTGCTCCGGCTTCCTCCAGCTTCCAAACACATGCTGGTTAATTTGTCTAAATCGTCCATAGGTGTGAAAGTGAGAGTAAATGGGTGTCTGGTTGGTCTGTATATGCTAGCCCTGAGAGTAACTGTACCCTACCCTCACCTATGTGTAACCAGGACACCAAGGGGTTCCGAAAATGAATACATGAATGAACGAACGAACGAATGAATGAATGAATGAATGAATGAATGAATGAATAATAAAAGAATTTCACATTTTAACCCAGGGCAATGTCTCTACAACTACAGCAAACTCACACTTTGGACTTAATTCTTGTGTCTTAGTGAGTCAAATCAGGTGTATTTTCACTACTTTTACCCTGCAATTTGCTTATAGACCAGTGTTTCCTGTCACACAACTTGAATTTCAATGCTGGAAGCTAATTATGGAAGTTTTGCTCAGTGTCAGTGGAAGGTATTACGCACTGACGCTTTAATTTACTCAATGGCTTATTTCACAATCTGAGGGCTGAAGGCTCTCTCTCTCTCTGTTTCTCTCTCTCTCTGTTTCTCTCTCTCTGTTTCTCTCTCTCTCTCACACACACACACACACACACACACACACACACCCACCCACACACGCACACACACACACACACACACAAACACACACACACACACACACACACTCTACATGCAGACACACACTCCTCTGCCACCTATGTATGTTCGAACACAGGCCAGAGTTTGAACCCTGACAAAACCTGCAGCATTAGTTGAATGTCTTTTGATTACATTTCCATGTTGCAACTATTTTTTCCTCAAACTTTTCTCCAGGTATGCTTGGATTGGGGGCACACAAGTGTCACTAGCCTTGAGCTACTCTAACAATAGAATTCACAACTAGGAGCACATAGGGAATAGGTGGCAATATACACTGTCTGTTTTATATTCTGTGTGGATAGCACTGTCTGGAATAGAAACCTATGGTCCAAGACATTGTTTTCAACAACAGAAATGTGGAATATGCGCTTTATCTGCACATAATTCATATAGTGTTCATCTGTTTATGTACTAATAACATAAATGTTCTTCCTTATGTCATTGCTGATATCATTTGTAATGATTTTTGCAGAGGAAGCATTTAGAAGTTATAAATACACACCCTAAAACTGAATTACCTTTACTTAGTCTGCTTGGAAATTGGAGATAATTTCTTCTTAGGAAGTATATTTGGGAGGTGTGAGAAGGAAAAGCTGTGATGTGGGAGTTTACTGTAAGGAGTCAGGAATATATGTGTCATCTCCCAGATATGAATAATGTAAATGGATACCATGTGGTAGTTGAGAATTACAGGAAACATCTGTGAAAAATTAAGTTACACAGTAAAATGCAATACTGCTGCAACAGCTGAAAAGTGATGAGCCAGTGTGTCCCCCTGGTCATTATTATCAGAGGCAGAATGTAGTTAGAATATTAAAAATCCATAAGAGTGTGACTATTCACTACAGTTTTAAAGCCGAGCACTGATATGAAATTAGTGTTTTCTTCAAAATAGAAATCTAAAACTTCTCTTCAAACTCACCTTTCACCCTTGAATTTTCTTTTACAGCTAGTGTTTAATTTGCCATGCAGCTTGGCACTAGTCATGCTGAAAAGACAATGCATATAATTGCAGTCTTTTTCCACACATTATACTGTTGAAAGCCCTGCGGCCTTTGGGATATGCAAGAGCGGTCTTTGGAAGGGAGTTGGGAAGAGTTGAGTTTGGGCCTGGAAGAACACTTCTACAATTGCCTGCTGGATACTGATTTGCATTGCACTGGCAATTTTAAGTTTGTGTGTAACTTCAAGTTTTCCTTGTCAATTAAAATGCGCTGTAGGAGCGAAGGACAGCAGTTGATGGGCGCAAACACATTCTGAAAGTTCATACATGCGCCTATGCCCTGCACCTCCCTGTGCAAGAGAGCATGGGGGGAGTGAGAGGGAGGAGAGAGGGCTGCGAATCACAAACCAGCAAACTTCAGTTGGCAACTGGATGATACTCATTTGCATATCCTCATGCATCATTCATCAGCATCACTTTACCACAGTGCGAAACATTACATTTATTTTGCAAATGCTAATTTATGTTAAGCAGTTGATTTGAGAAACTTCAGAGTCGAGTAGCATAAAAGACCCTGCGACATTTATTTTCTTTTGTCTGCATGACTGTGACAGTATGTGTGCTAGTGTGTGTATACATGCACATACCCACTAGCTCCCTCTGGACCCTCAGCTGTGTGTGCTTTTGAGCATGTGTGCATTTGTGTTTGGACAGTTGGTCCTGGCTTTATCTATCGCAGCCACACAGCAGCTATTTTACTGTCAGGAGTCAGTGTGATTTAAATGATGGGTCAACACATAATTACTGGGTAACTATTCTCATCAACACGTACCTCCCGGTGGAGATAATGAAAAGATGACTGAGCTCAAAAACTAAATGAATTGTTAGCTCACTTATGACTTTATCGACAGCACATTGCCAAAACCCACAGAGCATAAAATGAAAATATCTATCTGCAGGGTAAAATATGACTATCTTAAAGGGAAACTGCACTTTAAGGTTTAACTGCTTTCACTTAAAATAATACCAGCGTGTCAGTTATTGGCATAAAATGACAAATTCCCTTTAAATAAAGTTATAACTTCAACAGAGGCCGTGCCTCAGGTAATCCAGTATCCTCTGCCTACCTATAGGTGTATCTAACCGCTTTCTTTCTCACTTCACAAAACCTCCAACCCCTTTTTTGCTTTCTCTTTCCTTTCATAAGAGACAAGGAACCAAAGTCCTGAAAAGTGGTTCTACTCTGAGTTTCACAACCTTGGTTCCTACTCACCTGCACTGCAAAAACAACCCAAGAGACCGAAGCCAGATACTTTTAATTGTAATACGTCTATTACACTGTGACCTTTATAAAAGAATAAATATAAAAATAACACACTCTATACATTCCCCACTCTGAAAAAAGAAAAACACTTGCAAAATCCTTCCAAAAATTCTACAGATCTTCCTTCTTTTTTTTTTTTTTTTTTTTTTTTTTTAAATTTGGGTTTTACTTCCTCAACCATAATGTTCTATCACACTTGGCTGTAATATTGAAAATCTTAGCTGAAATGCTGCGCGTACAATATTGTTTCTGAGGACAAAAGAAGAACTTCCGCTTCTATTCACAAGCCATTTGCTGCCACTGCTGCTGGCGGTGCAGAAATAACACAGGTGTTAGAGCCAAAAACAAGACGGCTGTTTATTTGCCGCTTCTTGAGCTGCAGAAATGATACGCACAGTGAAGCGGTGCAGCCGTCTGTTTTCTCAACGTTTTCATTCCTCCCTCTATCTTGTTTTCCTGCTCTATACTTCTTCGACTCCGACTCCTCATACAGTATTTCGCCTTTGCTGCTTTTAGAGACAGCTTCGGTGTGGTTGTT
The DNA here is from genome assembly GCA_037367295.1 of Apogon hyalosoma. Classification (NCBI taxonomy): domain Eukaryota; kingdom Metazoa; phylum Chordata; class Actinopteri; order Kurtiformes; family Apogonidae; genus Apogon; species Apogon hyalosoma. The sequence continues at coordinate 12,740,803 of JAPQRP010000006.1, read as the reverse complement.
CACTGTTTGGGCGTGCATTGTGCGGCGCCGCATGCTGTGTGGTCGTTTGTTCTGCTGAGATCTGGGACTTTAAAAGAGACTAATTGTTGATAAAGAAGAATAGGCTTTAGTGATTGAATTCCCATGAAGAGTTGGGTTGTCTGCTTTTTCTAACGCTCGTCAGATAAACGGATCTAGCCTATTGTTGTGGGGCGAATTCTCATTACAGTCTAGATAGATTCAATGGGCTTGTTTTTGCCATGGGAGAACAGGCTTTGTGTTAAGCAAGGATAGCAAGGTCAGGCACACAGAATCACTACTACTTCCTCTTATATCACTACTTTTATCTGCCCTTCACCGCCTACTTTAATTCATCTGTCAGACGCACCCCGGCACCCGTCTGTACATACACTGATATAGATACACACATAAGAGCATCATTCATGAAGTCCCACACTCTGCCACAGCAAAAGTTGACATTGACAGTGAGATAAACTCATAAGAATGTTGCTGCATCTGTAATGCCTGTGGTGTGGCTTCAGGGATACAGTAATGGAAGAAGGGTGTACACGGAGATAAAAGTACAAGGTTGTGTGTATGTGATTAAAGCGATACGCTGCCAGTAGGCCAAGGCTTTACCCTTGTCATGTGCTCTCATCGCTCTGCATGACCATGACTCTATCGGTTTTATTTAGTCACTGAACGTAGTGGCTGTATAATCGCCTCTAAATCACTCGCCTGCTCTGAAAAGACGTCTTCATTTAAGTGTGCTGTAACTGACAGAGAGTATCACTTTGTGTATGCAAATCAAACTGTTTTACAATTTTAGAGACCTTTAGGACCAAGGCCACAAAATCTGTGGTTGTAAAAATGAAAATGTAAGATTGTAAGATGTGAGTAAAAAGAGAGGTAGAAAACCCAAAAAACAATGTAGTGCAAGAATTAAAGGTACATTTTCTAAGACTTAGAGGGATCTAATGGCAGAAATGGAGAAACATTCATAATTACAGTATGTATTAGTGTACAATTACCTGAAAAGCTTAATTATTGTTTTAGCTCATAATGACTCATTTATATCTTGAGAGGGAACAGGTCCACTCCACATGCACTGCAGTGTTACACCATCATATTTATTCACTAGCTCATAACAGAGTTCTCCTTTTTTTAATATTATATTATTGCAGGTGGTATCTAGCATTACAGTGCATTATTAACAGCTTCTATGTTTGAATGTGGACCAGAGATATTAGCTTCTAAATTGAAAAGCACCGAACAGACAAACTGACTCCGGAGGTGCATGTGTCCTGCATGCGAATTTGCAAAACGTAGGATGGTAGGGGAAGGTACCCCCTTTCTTGCCTCTGATTGGCTAGGGCAGCTCTTTTCTGATTGGCTACTTGATCTAAGCAGTTAACTCACATGCAGGGCAGGCTGTCAGCTGCCACTTAACCTGTCAGGCCCCAGTAGATGCATCACTCAATAATAATAATAATAATAATAATAATAATAATAATAATAATAATAATAATAATAATAATAATATTCTGTAGCTGGTTCTTGTTTAATTCTCATATATATTCATACGCTATGAGACAGTCAACTAACATTCACAGTCAGTTCTCACATACAACACTAACTCAATTTAATATCAAATTCAAAGTTTCCACATTATGTAATTCCAAACCTTCCATGATCCAAAGCAGCACCAAACTCAAAATCTTTCTGCTAAAGAAGTAATTCTACATTTCATATCACTATTATCTTCATTTTAAACATTTTCCATGATTGTGAAGATGACATTCTATGAGTCTTGATTGTTTGTTTTCACAGTAATAAAATATTATGCATTTATTCTGTATACTTGTGATTTTTAAAACCTACATGTGACGCCAAAGACAAATTTCCACATCTGTGGGCAGTAAAGTGATTATTGTTGTTACTATACTTTACTCATGCAGGACAGTGACATATGCTTGGGTCGGCTCATTGAGACTGAGATACTGACATCAAGGTTTGAAGTTTTAAATATCAAACATCTGACATTAAGGGACATGGACACAACACGAACAGAACAAAATGAACAGTCTTTCTGTTACAAACACATGGACATAAAGGCACAAGGACAACACACAACAGGAGCAGAGCCTTTGGAGCCAATCAGAGGCAAGAAAGGCTGTACCTTCCCCTACCATCCTACGTTTCACAAATTCGCGTACTGCATGTGTCCTGCATGTTTTAGATGTATCCCTCTTCCAACACACCTGATTCAAATGATGAGCCTATCATCAAGCTCTGCAGAAGCCTGAGAATGACCATCAGGTGTGCTGGAAGAGGGAAACATCTAAAACATGCAGGATAGTAGCTCTTGAGGACCAGGGTTGGTGACCCCTGATGTAGCTGAATAGACGAGTGACATTTTGCCTCATATTCTATTTATCTAAAGTCCTTGTGTAAAATGCGGAGGCGGAGGCAACTACATCGAGGTGTAATGAGTTGAACAGGGCTAAACGTTGTTACCTGTAACATGTGGAGCAGGTTAATCAAACACTTTATGTTCATTCTGGAATTTTGAAAGCATCTGTATCTCACTCAAGGTGACTTGGCAACCAGGTGAAAATCATCCAATCATATTAGAGCAACAAAATAAAAAACTATTCTGATTGGCTACAGCCTGCTTGAATAGCGCTCCAAGGTGAATGTTTAAACTTATGTTATCTGCTCAGCAAAGGTGAAGCCATATTTAGAATTGTTTGAAAAGTATTATTTCATAAGATTATAAAGATATATATTTTTTTATTTTCAGATAAATTTTTGCAAAAATTTATTGTATTGTTTACATAACTTTTCTTCTCCAAATAATTATAAGTGGCACCCCTATGGATCAGATGCCACAGACTGAGCCTTTAAACCTCTCATTTCAATGACAAAGAGGTGGACAAAACATGCCAAGAAATGATTAATAATCTTCAGTGGTTTTTCCCAACGTTGCTTTATTTCATTAATGAATGTTTTTTCAATGTGGAGCCTCCCTTGAGTCTATGGACCTACTTTTTATTTTAACTTAGCTCCTTAACTCAGAAGGAGAGTTAGCCTGGGTTGTTCATTACATTGTTGGAGTTAGCCTGGGAGGTCTCCTTCTTCTTTCATTTGACTTTCAGAAATTTTGGGCTGAAATAGACAATAGATACTTCTGAAAAGATCTGCATGGATAAAGGCCCGTGGAGTTAAAATAATCATGTAGTATTATCTGTCATCTCAGTATCATCTCATGTGAGCTCTGTGGATGAGAGTCTAAGTGTGATACAGACTGTCCTCACATTTCAGTGCTTTACTTTAATCTACGTTCACATAGTTTCCTCTGATATTTATAGGATCTGTAGTTGAATTATTAATGTTCACTACAATGGGTGGATACATTTAATCACCACTGGGAATAAAAGTAATTCAGCAGGGGCACTGATATGCGAACCACCAGGGGGGTAAAGTCCTGTCATTCTGTCATTTGTCTCCTGTTATCATTTAAAAGTTACCCACAGTTCATAGTTTTACTGGTTTGTACTTAACAACCCCAGTGGAGAAACTAGTTTAAGTGACAGGTGGGTAAAACAGACTCTAACTGTGTGTCTTCATTCTCCTCCTTCGCATTTATTTCATTATTTTGCAAAGGGATTCAAACCAGAAACCTTCAAATTACAACTTCACTTCTCCTTCAGGCTACTGCCTCCCTGAGGGGCTGTGGGACTCGGGGCTCTCAAAAAGTGCTTATGGACTCCAAAAAAAGTGCTGAGTTTCTGAACAATTGTGACTTTGTACAAGTGTGAGCTCCAGTGTTCAGCCATCCCAGCAGTGACTACACCTAATGAGACTGGGCAGACACGGGGCAAGCTGTGCTCACGATGTTCTGTACACTGTGCGATGGCAGACTGATTTCAGACCAGCTGCTGATGCTGCTGATTGTAAACAAACAAGTGAACAGTGACAGTCAGCAGATCTGAGAACTGCTGTGAGACGGATGAGCAGCTGTCTTCTCTTGCTTCCCAAAGGGCTGGTGTTTCAGCTGATTGTGCTCACATGCATGCACACGAACACAAGCGCGCCAACAGCTGGAGACGTGTAGTGGGAGGTTTGACCTGGGTTGCTCTGACAAGGGCCTGTCACCACCTTACACTTCACTCCCACAATCAGCAGGCTTGTCAGCTCCTCTCTGTCACTGACAGCTTGGCACACAATGATATGTGTGTGTTTGTGTGAGTGCACATATGTCCCTCCTGCCTAATCTGCTCACCCACTCCTACTACATGGGAGTTACACGACTAAGTCACCTGTGTATCTCCTCTCCTACCTTATCCAGTCCTTTCTGAGAGACAGCGGTATGTGTGTATGTGAAAGTGTGTGCATGTGTGTGTTGTGCGGTGCTATCGCTCCATGTCTCTCCCCAGACAGTGCGATGAGGTGCGGAAAGGACAATTGAAGTGACTGTCATACTCTGCTGAGAGCAGAGATGGGAGGATGATGGAAAGAGGAGGAGACAGTGAGAGTGAAAATGAGGAAGAGGAAGACAGCGACAGCTGAAGATGGATAGACAAGAGTCGCAGAGAGGAACAGGGAGAGAGCCTTCCAGACAAGGTGACAGTCCTGGGGAGACTTTCCTAAGCCTGGTCTTGGAGCATGGCCGACACTGCCAGTGGTAGCGTAGGAGGGATGTCAAGGGCACTCAGCATCAAACTTCTAAAAGGCTGCCCTGCCAAGCACTGTTATAAAAAGGGTTATGACTTCAATATTCAGCCGGATCATATAGCGTAGGAGCATGGGCTGCGGTCCAAATCAATTCATTTGGACAGATGTCTTTGTTGCAATGAAACTGTTGTGGTAGATTCATAGCTTATCATTTACAGTTAGCTGACGCTACTATCCAGAACACCTTAAGAGTTCAGTGTCTTGGGCAAGGACACTGTGACAGTAAACATGGCTGCTGATGGACAGGTAATAGGAACTGGGGACTTTAAACCATGTTTTTTTTGTTATAAGATATTCTCTGCATAGCTATTTGTACATTCAGCCGCCAGAGCGCAGCGTTGTAAATAAGTCCAAACTCGCTTATGACTTGAATTTGAATAATCAGCATCTTACTACTGTACTCAGATGTCCAGATGTGTGTCTTTGCTTGAGTGGACCCATGGTTCACTGTGGTTATCCACCCTGCAGCGCTAAATAACTGACAAACGCTGTTACACCAGGGAGGTGAGAGGATGTTGAATGCATAATTGAACATTAATTAACTACTGGAGTCACTATAACTAATGATAAGAATTATTGCACATCTAATGAAAGTAGCCATTTGCATACTAAAACACTTGTCTTTTCTTCCTCTCCCCACCTCCTATCTGGGTTCCCTTTCTTTCTTTTTTTCCCCTTCCCTCCCTGAGGATGGCAAAACTTCCACCAGTTTCTCCCCTTCCCAGTGCTGCGTGGGTACTTCTTGTGTCATGGAATACCAGTGGCTGCCAGAGGGCATACATTTTTCATGCTAGTCTGACTTGTATTTTGGTGGCCTGAGAGGTGCTCAGTGGAGGATTCCTTGCCTGACCAGCAGCTCTATTTCCCCCTCATTGTGCTTGATGGGGTGCCACTATCCTCTCGGCTTCATACCACCCAGGAGGTCCATCCCCGACCTTTAACAGCTATTCTGGGGAAGTTTAAAAAACACACACAAGCTGGGAAGCAACCGGCTATAGAAACCAACACGCTTGCAGGTTGTAGGGCACGCATACACACACACACACACGCACACACACACACACACGCACACACACACACACGCGCACACACACACACACACGCACACACACGCACACACACACACACACACACACACTAGAGGCTGCAGAGTTACACATATCCACACAGCCTCACTCTGTCGCACACACTATCTTCTCAGCCCTCTCTTTTATCTTCTTTCCTTCCTCCCATCCTACTGAATATCCCTTCACCTCTGCTCCCCTTCACATCCCTCCATGCTCTATTGATCATTTGCCTCACAAGACCAAGCAACAGTTATTCAGTCAATACTCCCAGCAGCACCCATGCAAAGGCTGAACAAAAAGTCCCTTGATCAAAAGTACACGAACTGTAAGATAGCGCATTACCTACAGTAAGCCCACTGCGTCACACAGGTAAAATTGCTGTCATGCTGCTACTGTGGACAGTATTATTATATAGTGTCTGCCTCAGATCATCAAAGTTTACTTTACTGCTTTCACTGACTGTGGTTAAAGTAAACTATCTAATGAGACGCCCGTGTAATGAGACAGCAGATGGACGAGTTAGTTGTGTTTGTCCTGTGCTCTCTGAGCTAGTTCTGCTAAACCAGTAGAGCAATGACTAGAGCTGATACCCTTCAACCTCTGTAAAATCCTATTTATATAGTACAGTGAGACAACAGTGACAGTTTCTATCTCCATGAATTACTTTAATGAGGGGAATTCAGGTAAAAGCTTTTAATGCTCATCGAACTGTAAAAAATATATGCTGCATTAGACACAAGGAAAAGAATTAGGGAACTTGAAAGCACAAATAAGACTGTGCAAAAACAGACCGTAACTCAGGATAATGACCAATTAATATTTTGTATTCTATCAAGAATATAAAATAGAGGGTTAATAGTCACACAAGTTTAATCCAGGCTATTATTTGTAATTGTAGTAAGTGCAATAGTTTGCTTGTTATCTGGTTTAGGAGTGTAAAGCAAACAACAAATAAAACCCTTCAGGTGAACTGGAGCATGTACCGCTTTAATGAGCACCTTGTTTGCTAAGCCCGCAAAAGTCCACGTCCTTACTCATAATGAAGTATTGCCTGCCTCATTGTCATCTTAAATCATGTACACGGGGTTGTAATATTTACCAAGCCACAATATTCCTCATCTTATCTGATGGCTCTCTGCAGTCTCGACACAGCAGGACCTAAAATTTCTGCCTCAGACCTGCTCTAGCATTTCATTCAAGTCAGTCCCTCAAGCCCTTAATTACAAATATAGCTGAGTGATGTGCGAGCAATAATCTGCCTGCCTTCTTGTTTCAGTGACAAACACAAACACTATCTTTGATGGAGTCTAATTATGTATATAAGCATATACTATAGTGATATCTGGACTGAAAATTATCCTTCTGTTTATCTTTCACTCTATTCGGTTCACCATTCTGTCATTAAAAAACCTAACATGTCAGTTATAATCTAATTAGCTTCGTGATAACCAAGCGGGAGACAACAATAACAGCGAAATAAGATTGTGCAGAGCTGAGAAGGAGAGGTTTCAGCTTGGATAGCCCTGTAGAAACAGATGACAGGCGTAATCAATGTGGACACCTTGAGAAACCATACTATTAACTATCTTATAAACAAATCCTGGGATGGAATACCAATTTAAAACATTCAACTCCAGCATTGGTGGCATCATTTGTCATTCGGGTTATATGAACCGAATGGGATTGCTTCAGGTTTTACCTCTGCAGCCCGGTGAGAGGAAGTTTTACAGACCATATTTTACGACACATATATTCCGCAGCTGCCTTGTTACAGTCTAAACTCTGATGACTCTCCGGGTCAGTTTATCAATTTTGTTTGTGAGCTATTGAGTTTTACACTTGTGTCAGCTTGATATTAAGTAGTTAGTTCCTACCATGACCTTTGGTGAAGCTAATTTTGATCATTTTTTGGTACAGAAAGTATGAAAATACTAATTAAACCACATAATATATGGCATCACAAGCTGGCATATGTAGACAACATAATGTATGAACGGAAAAAAAAACCAAAAACAATCTTTCAGTGTTTTGAGGATGTTTTAGAACCAGGTTGCACAGATGCTAGAGACCCACAGGGTTCAAGTGCTTTATGGTTAATTCTTAAAAGTTACTGGTCACAGTGGCAGGTGGACAATGGGCACTGGTTTTAGCAAGAGGATAATGCTTTATAAAAAGAAAGAAAACAAGCCTCTGGTCAACTAGAAAAATACGACACATTACATCTAAATGTAGCTGAAACTTTTGGGTTCCATGAGACACTAGTTCATCCAGATGGGATAATGTTTTATTTCACTAGGGTTTTTCTAAATATTCAATGATAAATATATTGGTTCTTCAGACATTATAGTAAAGTTTGTTTCTCTATAAGCTCAGTAAAATATAGTTTTGTAAATAAATCTGGAAGAATAAAGTACTTCTCTTATTTTAAACACATATTTTCGTACATATTGTATATATTTTATCCAGTAGTGGGCTGTCAGGACAACCAAGGCCTTCTCTGCTGGTCTAAAGAATCAGAATGACTGACCTACTTTACATCCTACATTTTTATATTTGTTCCATGAAGATGTATTCAATTATTCCCCATAGTCTATTCTCTTTATTTTATGGCTTTTCTCTTGGTTTTACTACTTCCATTAATGTATGTGTATGTCAGAGCACTTGTCAACGATCTTGTCTTGCCTGGTAAAAGAAACCTTGAAGCCTTCGGAGCATAAAATAAATGACAATAAACCTGTTACTTTAACCAATCAGAATTCATGTAGGTTAAAATATGTTGGTTTACATTTAATAGTTGTTTTCAGTCCATAATGATTCACAAAGGATAAGAAACGAAATTGGTAAAGAAACATACTAAAAAAACTTTTAGTATGATTATTAAATTGAGTATTGAGTATTGAGTATGATTATTAGATTAATCGCGATGCGACACGTGAGAATGAGATTCACCCAACGGGTTTAAAAGCTGGTGTTTGGAGGCGGCTGTCGTGCTGTGATGCGGACGCCGGAGCGCAGATACAAACTTCCGAACC
>JAPQRP010000006.1:12713510-12724044 GCA_037367295.1 Apogon hyalosoma | reverse complement strand
AATAAATCTGTCACAGGACTCACCAGGCATCTAGATGGGCATGAATGATAATGAGTGCTGATTGGCTAATCCTTACCTGAGGGGTTGAGCAGCCTCCAGGTGATTGCAGGGTCTGGTCTGCCGCTGGCCAAACAAGTGAGTGTCACATTACTGCCTTCATTCACTATGATGTCTTCTGACACTTTATAGATGTTGGCTGGAACTGGAGACAAGAAATGACATTAAAATTAGGAATGCTATGATATAATATACACCATTTCATAAAGCACAGATGGTTTTACCTCACATGGACCCCGTGGCTTTATCAACAAGTTTGAACTGAGATATAAGTGAGACGTAGACCATCTTGTTCATTTTTATGTAACTTGAAAAAACATATTTATAGTATCTGCTTGCTGCGAACACAAGCTGACCTTGATTCATACACTGAATAGAAGAGTTAAGAAAAGCTTCGGAGAACCTTTTTTTCCCCAGTGCTACAGCCCTCAGAGGTACTTACAGTAAACTTTCTCAACCCTGGATCCTAATAAGCAATTTAATCTCCTGCTCCGGGACCTGAGCTCATGAAAACAGATTGCCTCCCCTGTCATATGGCACTGATTCTGAGTTCTGACACCTACTCTCAGAAAAGTAGGCTTTAATAAACGAATCAAAATTTAAAGGTGAAATGAATGTTTTTGCGCGTGTGTGAGACACTGATTTTCAAAGTAACACAGCCTTGTTTCATCTGAATGCGGTGTTTAATGATCACCCTGCCTCACGATCATGTCAACCCTCACTCCTACTGCTCACGCCCACACAAACAAACACAAATCTGGAGGAAAGGGGAATGGGAGACAGTAAAACCTATAGTGGCAAGAAGAAACTCAGATAAATTAAGAAGGTACAGTATGCTTTAAAGCGAGTCAGCAGCTCAGATGCAATCAGTCAGGGACTATGCTGGGGGCATGCATCACTGTTTTGAAAAACTGAGTAAATTGGTTGAGATAAGGTATTGTATATACAGATATGGAGGCAGAATTAAAAAATGATCCATGGCTTTGGAATATGATGAATGCTGTAAGATGTATAACGTGCCAAATGAAGAGCAACAGTGTTTTTCCTATAAACTTCTACAAGGAAAGGTTCACTATTCTAATCTCATTAGTTCTCACATGTCTGGCTCAACAATCATTACTCCAGACTTCTCACAAAATAATCCAACACAACACTTGTAAAACTTCAGCACAGACAAATCTTGCCAAACCTGATCTTGAATGATCTTTTTCTGCTCTTGACCCTCGAAGTTTTCCAGCCTTTTTTCACTGAATGCCTCCAGACCAATGATCCACCCTTGACCCGCATTCATTCTCTAGCTGTGTATCCAGTTTTTTTTTTTTTTTTTTTTGCAGTATCTCACCATTCAAAGTCAGAATAATTTGCAAGACATTCTCAAATCAGTTAAGCAAAGAGAGGGAATACGGCTTTCTAAATTAACCTTGCGACTATGCTGCCCTAACCAAAAGAATAATAATGCTTAAAGTCAAAGAGGTGTTGCAAATAATGAATATCAAATTTAACAACTTTGACATTTCCCTCAACATTTTAATCTGTCGCTCACATAATATCCATGGTTAGAGGAATGAGGAGGGAAAAAAATGTGTCGACACCTACGGTATTCTGTCCAGATATTGGTTTATGAAGAGCAGGAATCTAAAAGCACTTGACACTCTTTGCATTTCCGTTTCCTTTTTTGATTGTTATTCATCTTAATGAACGTCTGTATACTAAGCCACTTGTTTCTACCACTTCAATACTATATATTTCAATGTTTATTCATCTGTATATAATACTCTATATAGCATATAATCCATATAGTATATTTATAGCACCCCAAAATCTATCCTGTATATTATGTACAAACTGTCTAGGATAGAATAGAACTTATAGGGAAGTGGACTCTGTGTGTGTGTGTGTGTGTGTGTGTGTGCGTGTGTGTGTGTGTGTGTGTGTCTCAGGCACCACACAAAATCTGTACAGAGCTGACTGCTGCAGTTTGTCATACTTATGTTTTTTTGGTCAAGGAAGAGACTAGTGAAAATGGCAAGTTGATAGGACCACTATTTTAGGAGGTGTTAGTAACTTTGGAATACAATGGCCTTACAATCACATTGCTATGCCCATGACGGTTGACAGGAAGTGCAGTACCACACTGCATGATGGGAAATGAACGTTAAAAACAGGAATGACGCATTTACTAACTTCAGTCCCTAGATATCGATATTAATATATTAATTGTCTTTTTAAATTTTTACCAAACAATTTTTATGTCAGTACCTATAAAATATAGACTAACATCTATTCCCAAAAGTTAGCTCTCACCAGCATAAAACCTACCACATCTGAACCTGTGGTACCCCACAAGTCAGCGCACTGGTAGAACAGAATAGGTTTATTGTCATTACACCAGTTGTGCAATGAAATTGCAGGTGGTCTCTGCCAGCGACAGCGCACTTACATCTAAATAACAACATAACAAAATACAGGCATTTATTTGAAAAATCTAAAATATAAAGTAATGTGCAATCAAAATATGTGCAAATTAGAGATATACTGTCTGAAAGGGTAAAGTTAAGAATATAAAAGTAGTATAAAAATGTACGAATGTAATATTGTAAACAATGCAAACATACATGTTACAGTGTAAATGATGTAAATTAAATTAAACTACTGATTACACTTCAGGTTATATGCTAAACTGCATTTCATTAATTTGTACTTGTACATGTGTAATGACAATAAAGTTGAATCGAATCGAATCAAATCTGATCAAATGTTTTTTTCTGTACTGCACATTCACAATACAGACTGTATGCACAGAGGAAAGGCCATGTACTGAGTGGCATGAAAACCCAGAATGTACATTTAAAATGCTGTGTGATGCACAGAAGCACACCTCCACAGTCTTTCATTTGGTGTAATTTATCTTCATTTGAAATTACTGCTGTAGAGATGATGTACCAAGATATTAGCATTGACTGGGTTACTGCAACAAAAAAAAAACACTGCGTTTCGGATTGTTGAAGAAAATAAGCGCTGTATGATCCTGCGATGTCTTCTTCAGCAAGGTAATGTGCACAACGGAAACTTGCTTTAATTATTCATGAAGCATAAGTGGTATTGTAAAAAGTGCAATGCTAATGTTAGACCATACGACTGTACCATGGTTACATTAGCATTACTTTAATGTCACCACCACGAAGCTTCCAACTTCCATAAAGTTCCTCCACTTAAACCCAAACAAGACTGAAAATGTCTTAATTGGACCAGAATACTTTACCACTTCTGTTAATCATTTAAACAATTCCTTTAAGCCAAACCAATTACTAGAAACCTCAGCATCATTTTCAACCATCATCTATCCTTTGACTACTATATTAACAAACTTGTCGAGTCCTATTTCCTTCAGCTCATAAATATCGCAAAAAATCTGACATATTCTTTAACACTCTCATCTTACACTTTTAATTAAGACCTTCATCTTCCCTGTTTAGTAAGTAACTCTGCTCTTCATCATTTACAGTTAATGCTAAATTCATCTGCAGGGTTATTAAGCAGAACTAGTTGTCAGTCTCACGTTAACTCCCAGCAAAATTCCGAAGGCCTTTCAAAGTCCTGTGAATCACTGTTAAAGCGCTGCACAAGGCTAACCTTATTATGTTTCTGACATTCTTGTGTCGTATTCGACCTCCGCTCCTCAAATACAGGACTCTTATCCAAATTTCTGACTCGAATTTCTCCACAAAAGGTTGACTGTGTCTTCGCTGTTTTTGCACCAACCCTCTGGATCTGTCAGTTTAACCTTTGCAGGGAGAATCTGGACTGTTTTAAGCGGCTTTTAAAAACTCATTATCGTCAAGTATCTAGTTTAGAGATGTGCAGAGTATGTTTGAGAGCATGTGTGTGGGTATGTGTAGACATTTGTTCATTGGTGTGTATGCATTGTCCCTGTATGTTGTAAAGTTTTATCATGTATATTTGCTGTAATTTATGCCTGGTTTGTCCATTTCTGGTTTATCTGTCCTTTTATGTGTGAATAGCACTTTTTAACCATGTGTTACTTATTTAACTAAATGTCACCGCTTCTACTAGAACATTTAATCTAAACATACAGTCATTTAACCAGTGGATGGAACAGTTTGCACGACACGCTGTAAAGACAGACTAGGGAGTGGCATTTAACATCCCTGGCAATTTTGTTAGCAATAGCGTTCAAAATTCATGAGTGGTAAACACATACTGGAGAATTTTACAGCGCAGAAAAAAAATAGAAACCCTGTTAAGCTTGTGTCACCATATCCTTCATTTTAAAAGAAAAATAAAAAATTGTACATAAACTCGTTCAAAAATCTCCATTCACTTTTATGCAAGTGAAGTTAAACATTTCTGCAGCACTCTGTATACGTATTTTACATGAAGCTTGTACATATACATGCATATACATGAAGCTTGGTGCTGTGAGTATTGTGTTCTGCTACTTTTTCATTTAACCCTTCGGAGTCCCTGGATGCACCTTCATGTCCAAATCACAAACCGATTTAAGATGATGTAGCAAAAAGATGGAGCTTCACTGAGTTTCCATTTCAACTTGAGTGGAAAGTGCAGATGTCAAAGTGGTACTGTGAAGTCAACTGTGTTGAAAGGCCAAGTAAAAACAGACTGATGATGCACAACATGTTGTGCATTTGGGGCAGGAAGAGATGATAAAAACAGTGCTCAAATGAAAAAAAAAAAACCAACCACCTCTAAATCAAGCAATCAGGTGTGTGGCACCTTGTGACACCTGATAGTTTTTATTATATAAATAGTTGTATATAGTGTAACAATGGTTCATTGGACATGTTTGTGGCATCATATTGTGATACCAGGTTGTTTTGTAAATAACTGTATATAGTTTTCCTAAAAAAAACTCCTGCCCTGCATTTTCATGTAAATAGTTGTATATAACATTTTTTTTTTAAGTTTTCAATATATGTTCATCCTGTTATAATAATTGCTCATTCAACATGTTTTTGGTGAAAAACAGTAAAGAATCTAAGTTTTTCCCACTTGGATTTCATGTTTTTTGTGTGACTGTAGGTTTAGTGTGTTAATATGGCACGTCAAATGAAAAAAGTCACACAGGTGAGGTTCTACTGAAAAAAATATACAGAACAAGACTGTTTCTTTAATGAGAAATATAAAGGCAAACTCAGACTCAAGGGTTAATGTGTAACAGTCAAAGTTAGAACATAATGGTGTGGCCTTAACTCACTTCCATAAGTAATGTGTTTTGTATATTATTCACACATTTTGTTTCAGACAATACTTTTGTACACCTTTAGGCTTTGCTTTTTATTTCCCCGATGTCAAAATCAGGTACTTATAAATGTTAGGAAACCTGATTTCTGGCTGTATGTCAATGTTCACGCACCGAAGGCTCTTTGGCAAGTTATAAGGATCAGTGTTGAGTTTAATTCAAGTAGATAATCTTCTGTTCTGCTCTGCAGTTTTCCCACTCAGTCCTAAAGCCTGAGGGGGAGGCTCTGGTGGGAGGGTGTTATTAAGTGTATACCCTTTATCTGTATACATTTACTTAAAGGATGTTTGGAACACATTGACCATTTTACAGCTTTAAGTTCACCTTCTGGAGACTCTCTTTAGTCATCTCTTTTCTCACCTGGAGAAAGCATAAACACATAAACGCTTGAATACAATCTTAGCGACACTTGGCCATGCACCAAAAACAATGCATCGACAAAAGCAGTGAAGATTTTAGACTAATAACCATTGATATAAACAACACACAATTCAAAATATTAATAAGGTCACCTTGTAAATGTTTTATGATGAAGGAAATGCACTTGACAACACCTTCATTGTAAGTCAAGGATATACACAATGTGTTCTGGTGAAGTACTCAGAAGGTAAATATATTTTTATTTAATTATTTATAAGAAAGGTCCACAGGGCATTTCTGACATTAAATATTGTATGCATTTCCTGTATGTTATTCTAATTAGGATGCAGTACCTATTGCACAGTAGAGGGATTTTAAAAGTCATTTGCATTACTTCTACAAAGCACTGTGTTGTGGGTTTAGTGTGAAAGAGGATGTAAAGTATAAGCTCAATTGTCATATCAGAGTTATGAGTATGTTCCTGTCATGTTAACATGCACAGCACAGGATGTGTTTGTAGTCACATTTTTTAGTTTTCAAATCAAAACTCAGATTGCACAAACACAAAATTAATGGGTTTCAAAACACATCATGAAATCATCATCATCTTAGTTCATGGACCACGTCCAGCCCAATATGATGTCACATAGGCAGGAACAGTAAAATAATACCATAGTAACCTATAAATAACGTCAATTCCAACTCCCCTTTCTCTATGTTTTAGAGTGAAAAAAGTTCAATTACATTATGAAAATGTTTGCATCTACAAACTAGACTTAAACAATGTGAATAACCTGAACAACCACAAACAATCTGAAATTTCTGAAGAAAAATAAGTGCCGTTTTAACAGTATTATGTCTCAGCGTATCATTTACACGTGTATTACAACTTATAAGTCACAGTGGATCTACAAATACAAAAACATTTCATTACATGCAGAATATTGTTCAAAGTGCCTTTACTTCTCCTAAGACATTTCAGGTTTTCATATTTGTTCAGGTTATTCATATTTTTTGTGAAAGGATAGTTTGTAAATATAAACCTTTTCATGTAAGTTTCCTTTCAAAAAAAAAACTAAAACAATAAATATTTACAATTGTCATTATTTATAGTTTATTTTGATAGTATTTTAAGATCAAATTGAGCTGTATGTGACCCCTAAACTAAAATGTGTTTGACACCCACTTGGTTGTTAATATCTTCAGTGTACTTATTGCATTTCACAGATTCATGCCACGGGCCGGACTGGACCTTTTGTTGGGCCAGTTTATGCCCGTGAACCGTATGTTTGACAAGCCTGTATTAGAAGGTAAATTTGTTTTGGGGCAATGGAAAGAATTCTGTCTCCATATGTGGACCAATAAAGAAAGATTAACGTTCATGGAAATAATACAAGAAATACATAAAGGCCATTTAGATGGTAATGAATCAACCCTTATATGAAGGGCTGCAGAAACAAATGTTAATAAAGGCTTTGGCATAGATTTATATGATCCAGATCAGAAGCTTGGCTTGGGGGGGTGTAGATGTTTTTCCTCAAAACACCCACATCTATCATCACCTAAATCAAAAGTTCAGGGTATGTTATTGTGTAAAATATTGTATATAACTTAAACTGTGATGGTAAAAACGGCATCAGTATTGGAAAGAAACAAGTATAAATACACATGTTCCTTTGCCAATACTCTGAAAATCTGGTTAAAAACTGCCATACATTTAGACAGAAACTACCAAAATAAGCTACTGCCGCCATGATAAAAACCACATGCCGGAGTCACTCCATGATGGTTTCCTACTTATTTAGGAATCCAAATAATTTACACATAAAAGCAGGGTAGGGAAGTGAACCATTAAAGATGATGCGTTAGCTGCTTAAAAGTGTCAACAGCAGCACAATCAGTTGCAAAAAGCTGATGTGGGAAGTAACTGACTCTGCCAGCTCTCAACAACTGTTGTGAATTTGTCCATAAAAAGGGCACTTAAAGCTGAACTGCTCCATTAAAGTTCCTTCAATAAAGAATGTTCTGTATGTGTAGACACAATTCATGCCAGCAGGTACCTTTAATGTTACAACTAACAGCCCCCCCTCAAAAAAAAAAAAAAAAAAAACACCTACCAATAAACAATCTATCGTGGGCACAGGTGTAAGAACTACATCACACAGGAATTCATATGCTATTTAAATCTGATAGGATGTGCTGTGTTGAGCTGGAATAAAGCTGCTGCCTTCCTCCGTATCGACCGTGTTTTTGCGAGAAACAATATTTCAGTTTTGTCTCTTTCAGATTGTTTCTCTAGCAAGGTTATTATTGAAGCTTTGTCTCTGTACAGAATCAGTAACAACCTCTATCACCCCCTCCCCCTCCTTACACCCCACTAACATCTCAGTCTCTATCTATTTTTTTTTTCCCCCACAGGCACACACAAACACAAATACAGTCGGCATCCACCAGTAACCCATCTCTCTAATACCAACTGACAAGACAGTCACAATCGTGCCAAACAGCATTTTAAATGAAGTTGTACAGAGTTATTGCTGTAGTCAAATGACCACGCTAAAATGAAGATCTATCTTGCAGATATGAGGTAATGGAACAGGGGATGCCTGGGCGGGGGCACTCAATTGAGGTGACAAAGAATCCAATTGGCATTTTTTTTTTACACTCAAAACAACCAAAGTGGGATGGGGCGGGGTGAATAGGAGGAATTGATTGGCTGAATAGGATGTGTGTGACTGGAGAATTAATCCTTGGACGCACAGATAAAAATGGATCAGGGAGGAAACAACTACTCATACTCTGATAACCCTGTCACCCCCATAAATGGAAGTGAAGGGAACAGTGGAGATGTGGATAGAGGTGAAGAAGAGGAGATGAATAACAGGATACAATGGCGAAAAGGGGGAAGTCGGACTGACATTTCAGCTTGCACGACCGTACCGCCCGGTGTCCGGCTGTCAAATATGAAGGGGGTGGAGGGGTGAGGGAAAGGACTGAATTGTAATCTTAGTCATAGGTCAACCTGCAAGGAACAATGCTGGAAAGGGCAGATCTTTGAAAGCACTTTACCTCTGCATCTGCAGAATGGATGAATTCCACAGAGATATACAGCACTCTGCACTGATGTTTCCACTACGGCTGGGTTTTGGTGAACAGTGATATAGAAAACATATGTGGGTTAAAACCACTCATATTTAATGGTGTATTTTGTACACATGTATCTTTAAGTACACCATTGCTTTCAGCTTTACACTCACTCCAGAACCTTTCTCTTCACAGTAGAATTCATTTCCATTCGCAGCCGGAATATCACAAATGGGAGTGTTTTCCTTTTCAGTTTTAACAGGGCTCACCCCCGAAAAACATCATGCCTGCTCTACTTAATGATCCTGCGTTAATGATACAGTTTTCCAATTCCTCAAAAAATAATAAATCTCTGATGAAATGTTATAAATATACTGACCTTGCTTTCAACTGTAATTTCAGACTTCAAAGAAATGAAGAAAAAGCAGAGCAGAAGACAGGGAACGGGAGAACGCAGGAGCAATTAGGAGGGAATGTGTTTTTGTTTGTGGGGCTCTGCGGTAAATGCACACCAACGAAGAAGAGAGATAGAGCCACAGGCAATTGTGACAAGATGTACACTGTGGGGAGGGACGCAAAGTGACGAACGCTTCAAACTTGTGTGCTTGCATGATCAACAGCTCTTTGGTGCTAACCTCATTAGCTGCTGGTCGATATCGATTCAAGTAAAACCTCAGAATACTGTAGAATCCTTTTATAGTCATTCAAACACGTTCAAAAACATGGAATAATGAAAAGTGTCTTCCAGGACCAGTGGAGTAATAAATACATAATAAATAATTCAATCTAAAAGCAGTACTTAAAAATATATATTAACCCTTTGGCCCCTGATGTGTCTGTGATGAGCGTTGTGTATGTATGATTTATTTTTAATAGTCATAAAAAATCTACTGTTTCCTTGATAGGGAACATTTCAAAACACACTGGTAGAACAGACCTTGTGCTAGCCATAAACATCTGAGCATGCTCAGTGCAGTGAGTGAGATCGACACTCTGGTGTAACTGCTTTTTCAACCAAGAATTCAATCAGGAGCCAAAAAGCAGCTGGAATGATATAGAAAAAAGGTCCCAAAACAAAAACTGCTGAGCCAAAATTCAAATCATTGTTGTTGTTCATTGTGTTCCAATTCACAGTTCATGTTCAACATCCTAAATCTCTTATCGATGCACATTCTAAGTGCCTTATTTGATAAAAACCTGTCAAACTTAAATTCTTCTCTTTGTCCTTTTCTGTTATTCTGCCCTGTTTTGACCCTAAAACACAGAGCAAAACAAAACCACTGAAGAAAAGGAACACATGCACATACTCACAGCAGCTTTAATGACAC
Source organism: Apogon hyalosoma (assembly GCA_037367295.1). Classification (NCBI taxonomy): domain Eukaryota; kingdom Metazoa; phylum Chordata; class Actinopteri; order Kurtiformes; family Apogonidae; genus Apogon; species Apogon hyalosoma. The sequence continues at coordinate 12,713,934 of JAPQRP010000006.1, read as the reverse complement.
TGAAATAGACGCTAATTCACAGTAGCATGTTTCTTTGAAATAATATCTCAGGGGTAAAAGGTTAAGCCAATACACACAAGTTAAAGTGCAACATGTTGGGTAAGGTGCAGAGTCCAGACCAGGGTGTCATGGGGTTTTTAAGTATTAAAACAATAGTGTAATTGATCCTTTAAAACATGTCAATAGTTAATTTTCTCCTACAGTAATGTACTTATATGTGGTTGCAATTAAGATCTACATCTGAAGAAATGATTAATGTAAATGCTCCACAAAACAGTAATAAATCATTAAATTAACACTCGGTAAAACGCACAACTCAGCAAACACCCTGTCTTGTAATGTTAAAAAAACAAACAAACAAACAAACAAACAAACAAACAAACAAACAAACAAACAAACAAACAAACAAAAACAGTCTCTGCCA
>JAPQRP010000006.1:12666166-12689706 GCA_037367295.1 Apogon hyalosoma | reverse complement strand
CACACACACACACACACACACACACACACACACACACACACACACACACACACACACACACACACACACACATCCCTTCCTGCAGGAGTGCTCTTTGGAGTGACACGGCTGCCTTTAGAGAGTTCTGTGGATTATCACCTTAAATATCACTCCATTGTGATACAAGAATGGAAGATGTGGAAGAAAGGAAACAGAGATAAAGGTGGAAGTGGCGGTATTTCATGGTTTCCTTATTTTAGTTTCTCGACTAAGTCAATTGATTCTTTTGGCAGTGGTCGGTAAAAGCTTACAGTCATTTAAGGGAATTGTCAGAAAAAAATGTTGCCATTGTACATCACTGGAAACCACAGAATGACAGTTATGAACCAAAAAAAAGCCATGTCATCTCAGAGTTGCTACATATGTTATGTCCACAGTGGTTTAGTGTTATCCCTGCTCAGCCACTTTATGGTCTCTGATTTATAGGCAAGAATTTGGAGTGGACTACAGGTAATCTAAATTCTAGACTTTTATCTTAACCACCAGACTCTTTAGTTTGTATCTTAACTCTTATAAGTCTCTGGAAAACATTGTGTTTGATTTCAGTGTAAGAAAATACATTGTGAATCCTTTTTTTATCATATTTCTGCAGACTTGTTTAGGCAATAAAAGTGCTCCGGTTAGGGTCTTTTTAAAAAAACTATTCAATCCATCATGAGTATGACATATTTGCAGATTTTTTATTTATTAAACCAAGTCCTGATATCCTTTCATAATCTTGAACAATAGCTTTCAGTGCTCTCAAAGACATTAAAATGTTTAATAACTTTTATCTTATCAATACATTGAAATAACTCAAGTAAAATACAGTTTCTCACCTTTTCAGTGGCATCAGATATGACCCATTTGGACATTCAGAGGCTCCATAGTGAACATGGAAATGCCATCATTTTCTAAAAGATTGATTCACCAGTAAAACCCATGGAGTTTGACAAATGACAGTGGTTGTTTTTACATTTAGTTAATCATATATTTTGCTGTAAGTGTCTTTTCTTCAGTTTATGCATGTTTTGACACATAAGCCTTTGAATTTAATTACATTTTTGTAAGATTTCATGAATATCTAAATGGTTGGTAAATTACATATAGGAAAATACTTGATTTTCACTGAAAACAATACAAAATACAGGGGGTATATTGCAATAAATGGTGATGAATTACTTAGGACTGCTGTAGAATAGATGTAGAGACTAATTAATTTGGAAGTCCCCACAAAACCAGGTCTTTGAGGATTAAAACTAATAGTCTAATGAAGTAGACATGGTTGAAAAGTACTATGATCAGTTAAAATGTTTTGATGATCTAACTATGTATATATAAAGTTACTTAAAAATTCTGAATTTAAGGTGTATTTTTGGTATCAGAATATATACCCATTGTTTGCAGAAATGTGCAATAACTCAGTTGGCTTGATGCAGTACAAAGATAAAAGCATCAAAATTGGTGTCAGCAAGATTAAATAAAACCAAAGAAATGTTCAAAGCTAACTGTGTTAATCTGATTTTGTGCCTTGGCCAAGATGGCACACACAACAATCTGTTGTTGCAATAACTCTGTCAATTCTCCATGCTCCAGAGCAAGTGTCTGCAGTACATTAACATGTGTCACTTCTCAATGGACACAACATATTGAAATGGGGTCACAGCAGCCAGGGAACAGCTGCTTATGGGACTGTTCACTTTGTCTGCTACTTTATAGTCACTCTGTTTCTGTGACATTTATGAATAGATAATGCCATCTGTCTTGGAAGGAGAAGCTGTACGCAAGGAAGGTTTGGGTGATAACTTGTAGATTTAAGAGCTAATCCAGATTGCCTCCACAGGCTGGTTCTGGCCATAAACCCAACAAAAATAAGACTTATGATGTTATTGAAGAATAAGCAACAAAATACAGTCTAGTGAGCACGACTTGTATTATGCGTGTTGCACTGTGTTCTCCAATGAAAGCAATATTAGGAGAAAGACCGCAAAGATGAATTGTTTGACAGGTTGAGGTCAGGCGAATTTTAATGTTAATATTAATGGTGCAACTTAAATCTATTTTAAAGGTCAGTGCCACAGTAACAGCCGAATGTCCCTTTAAATCAGCCTATCAATCATTGACATCGCTGGTGCAGAAGAAAGTACAGGAAGAAGAGAAATTTCAACCTGTCCTGGAAAAGGAGACCAATGTGAGATCAATATGAGCGACACACTTCGAGAAACTCCTGGCGGGTAATACTTTGTTGTGTAAATGGCTACACGAATTAGTAGACACAGACAGAGATAAATAGTTAGTTCTCCTCCAGATGCATGGATCAACAGAGTGACTTTCCATTAACACATAGCTAATGGTGGCCTGCTGATGTGAAACTGAATCTCTTACATGCTGTGTTTGCTTTTATCTCTTTAACTGGTGAAACTATCACTTTAACTGAGCTTTGACTACATGAGCGGAAATCAAAAATTTGACAAGCTTTAATAGTTTTTACTGGGGTCAGTGGTACACAAGCAGACTGTTGGGCTAAATGAACTATAAGTTCCACTTCTGTGGGGCGTGTATTATGAAAAGGACCTCATGAGATGAATGAATTGCTCCCCAGCCTCTGCGTTTTATGAAACACATTTGCATAGCATATTGAAATTTGCTGAAGTTGCTGAAACACTAGTGCTGTAGATATAGTTGTGTAAAGGACTGTAAGAAAACTAGTGCATTGGGGATAGGGTTATATTTGGTCTTCGCGTCTTTTCACCCTTCCCATACTTACAGTACATAGATTTTAAGTGATGCACTTTTTAGAATGAGAAAAACACAATTTTCTTAAAATAGTGCAATGGTGCGTTGTTATATTTATGTACACCGCCTCCTATTGTACTTTACAGACACACACAAATGCTACTGCAGAGCAAAGGAGCATACCTGTTTATCTTTAAAGTCATTTTCTTATCAGAAAAAAAGGGTAGAAATAAATAAATAACAAGAAAAATTAATTTCATGCTAATTTTTACTCAGAGTTAGTTCTGTCAAAGGATCTTTTCCTTGTATATCCTCTGTTGTCTTATCATTATAGACATGGTAGATCTGATTTTTTGCTGCACTGTAAAACCTAACAGCTTATCTTACTAAATGAAATGAGTTACTATAAATTAGTCTGCAAAGAATGTTGGAGTCATTCATTTATAATAATCTAAAAAAAAAAAAGAATGCTAGTGCTGTAGTATCTCAGTTGAATTGAGTATGTTTAGTTTTGGTGACAGTTTAAGTAATAGTGACTCGCTTCCAGTTTGTTTCAATGACTCATTTACTTTGAATTGACCTAGAAGACTTTAGCATGGGTTGCATCTTTTCTTTTTCTTTTTCCTGTTGCTGCTGCAGCTTCTAACAAATTTTATTCCAATAAATCAAATGACAAATAAACAAAAAACAAATTAATTAGATGTACACCTCTATACAGCATTACCAATAAATCGTAAATTAATACCCTATTATTTCATTTAAAAAAAATGTCTTATTTCATATAACAACTTTTTCAAGATTCCTTTGTATTTCATGGTGCTGTTTCTGCGAAAACCTGTATGATAAAATGTAATGAAATCTGACAGTGGGGAAATTCACGCATTTTGCTCTCCAAAGTAAAGCAACACAGCGCTGTCCTGCACTCTGCTGCTTGGCTTTGACATATCAGCCTGCTGCTAGGGCTGATTGGTTGGTTTGAATGTGTGCCCACTCACGTCCCCGACGGGCGCTGGAGACCAAATTACAGAAAGAACTTCAGCCTGGACAAACCAAGGAGCTCTGTTCAACCTGTGTGTTGCATTGTGGGTACTGGACATTTGACACATTGTGTTATTGTGTTCTGTTTTATGTTCAGGGGTTCAGTGGGGGGGTGTTAATGTTTATTTAGGTTAACGTGTCTGTTTTACAGTGTTTATTGGCCTTTTAATGTTAATTTTTATTTTTATTAATGTGACACCATTAGTCCACCCTGTAGGCAGAACAATGTATTTCCTGTCAGTCACTAAGAAAAAGAAGACTATGCTCTTTCAGTATAAAAGCATTACCTGTCATGGTTGAAACCCACAGAGGAAATGTCCTCCCATCCAACTATAAGAATGCACTGAATCTATTAAAACTACATCAGGGGTCAAGGATTGTCTGAAAATAAGCTTGTGACCCCACATGGTTGTAACAAGAATGTATAAAATATGAGTTAGTGTTACTTAATTCAACTACTTTCAAATTATGGTGTGTGAGTACAAATAGCTAAAATGATTTAGTTCAACACACTAACTGGAATAAGTACAGTTCTATATAGTAAAGTTGAATTAATTGAAAACATTAAGTTCCTTATGCTCAATTTGAAGATTATTTTGTGCTAAAATGATTTGAGTTAATCAACTTAAATGGTTTAAGGCAACCTGTTTCCTCAAACTGTTTGAATAAACTCAACTCATTGGGTTTTACAACGTGTCATAGTTTGAGAAGCATTTGTATTACTCCAACTGATTGCTGTGGCTAAAGTATAATAAATAATACCCCCTGTATTCATGTCTTATATGATTTATCACTCTTCTATGCTTTTTCCTTTTTACTTCCATCATATTTTGTTTCATTGCCTGTTGCTCAGTGTAGTAACATTAGCTTGATATCACTGCTTATACCCTATAATTTTGAGAAACTGCTGAGCCTTGCCTGTACGTATAAATTTGCAGAATATCCTAATAGAATAAAATTAAAAACACACACAAAAAGAAAAGAATTCCATTATGACGTTGTCCTCAGTTATTGCAAATCACTCAATGTTCCCATGTTCCACTAGCTCTACATAAATGGCCCTCAAGAATGCTGTAGCTCATTCAGCGTGACAGTTGTTATGCCAGCAGATAAAAGAATAAGCTATTAAACTTTTTAATATGTCAAACATTTTTCTTCTGCATGTACAGAAATGTATTTTGCCATCTGTCCTTTAGGAGTGGAGCAGTATCATTACGACAGCCACGCAGTTTATATGGGCTACAGACAGGATTTAGCAGCATGGATATCAGCATGAAAGAACAGACTGTTCCGTCTCACTGGAATTGCTGTCAAATGCAACGTCTACAGAGTATATGTTTTCCAAGTTGATCAAATGGTGGAAAATTTAACGTGAACTTTATACCATCTCTAAAAATCCCATCAATGCAGCATGGTTATAATTTTAATGGGGTGATGCTAGGTTCAAGTTCAACGTCTCCCTTGTGTATATTATTCTGTATTCTGCATACTACATACCTCTCTGCAGGCTTTAAGAGTAGTGAGCTGTGTAGGTTTACTGACAGGAAAAAGTGAGTAGAAAACACATATTGGAAAATGTTTTTCTTGCTGAATATATTTTTAACAGACCATTAATAAAAACAGCAAGTCACACACTATTAAAAGAAGCATGTGATTGCAAACACATGCAGGTGTGCAAACATACACACTTCCATATACTGTACACACAGGCACTAACGTCCCTCACTGCCGCAGAAACTATCTTCAAATGCATGTAAACTGTAGCTACATGTTGCACTTGGACACAAAGGGAGCTGGTTTAAAAATGTACTGTACTTTCTTGAGTGCAGCAAAACAGATACACTTTAGACACTTAGCTAATGGCAAAAGGTGTTCCACTTCCTGACTGACCTCTCAGACCCCCACCACCACACACACACACATACACAATGCCTGTATCAAACTACATCAGTGTGACCAAAAATATGCCTAAAATATAAGAGTTGCTACTATAAATGAATAAACAACAATGGGGGGTGACCAGTGTTCATGAATATTAACATAAATTACTCAGGGCCCCACATACATAATTGTGTTGTTACGAGAATTTTTGATAACTTTACATTGTTGTTAATGTAATTTTGATGTAAAAATGCAGCTTTGCGTAAATTCACGCAGGACACAGTAGTCATGTGCCCATTTATGATCAGCTGACAGTCAGCTGATCCCAGTAGTCGTCCAATCTCAGCCCATTCTCACTCATAAGTCGGCCTATTTAAACTCAGATCCACTGCAGAGTACTTCCTGCCCTTTCGGCAACTAAACCAGGCCGATCTGCCACCACCACCCCATCCTCCACCTTCTAGACTATGTCCTCAAAGGTTCTGTTTCTGTCTTACATCTCTCCTATAAGGGGATTCACACATTCCCTGATTGGCTCAGCATGCATCGAGCAAAAAAGCACCCAAGAGTGGAGCCATCAGCGCCAAGTTTAACTATTACCATTTGTTGCAATAAATTGTTTAAAACATGACGATGGTGCTGCTGCCTGAATGTATATGATAAGATGCCAGATTATGGTCTAATACAGCGATAGAAAAAGTCTGAAAATAAACAACAAAATGACTCGCACTGTTCAAACATGTTCTTTTCCTAACCGTAACTAAATTGGATTTATTGCCTGAACCTAAACATCGACAGCAGTCAAAATGAAAACATCATTCTCCAGTGGTCCAATCATCCACCACCCACTCAGATGGAAAACCAAAGATGCTGAGGATCCTCAAGTGACAAAAGTGAAGCTTCCTTGAAAAAGCTACAGATGTATAATTTATATGAGACATGGTGGACTTCTAAAACATCAAAGTGCCAAAGTCAAACCTTCACTAGTCTAACTGTACTTATTAAAAAATTGCCCATTGGCTGAACTTCTGTTGCTGTGTCTTTGTTAAAAATCAAATTGGATTGGGGTGCAACTCTTGCCATTGTATTGGGAGTCCTGTCATGTGCAGTGACCATGGTGCTCGGCACCACTCGTCTGAGCCCTGCGAGTCCGCCACTTTTTCATCCACTGCAAATTTACTTTGTCTGATCATTTGTTTTCCAATTACGTCCCTGTCCCTGCTAGCAGAAAATTGTCAGCTTTGGTTATGTGAACCCACTCTTGGGTCTGTAACCAGGGGCAATGTTTGAAGCTTGGAACATTTTCATACCCATTAAAAGATGAAGGCAGGGTGAATTATTATCCTACAGAGTTGATTGGGTTTTGCAGGGGTTGGTTTAGGTTGCTGCATGCGATGGTATAGTGAAACCACATACAGATACATTCTTATCTTTTCAGTTACAAACTTAAACAAGATGTGACCAAAGCTACAGCAAAGAAAAAGAACAGATGAACCAAAGCAGAATGCAGAAGCAAGGAAAAATAAATTAGTGGTTCATGAAGCGAGATCTAACAGATTCACTCTATTATTCTGCATTCTTCCCATCCATTTTAATAATTTGACCACAGTACAGGGGTAAATAAAAACTTGAGTTTTTCTTCACAGTAACATATTCACAGTAATTGCCAGGAACGTATGCCTTCAGCGCTGCATCACAGTTTAGATGAAAGATGCTGAACTGAACCTCAAGGAGAAGATTACACCCACATAGCAGGGAAATACAAGAGACGAGCATAACAATGGCTGCAAAATTGAATGGGACTTTGAGAGGCATAGCAGAGGACAAAATAGCAGGGAAGAAAGCAACAGAATCAATGTTTAGCTATAACTGTCGCATTAGCCATGATAAACGAGGCCGCCAAAAGAAACCCTGGAAGTCGACGCAGGACATCCCAATGATCGAGCACTGAATAATCGAACACAATGGGTTCTGGGAAGGAGAGGCAATTTGCTGCCATGGATCCCAGAAATGAAGCATCATTTCACATATTGACCTTTAAAAACGCTATTAATGGGTGATATCTTCAGTTCATAGCTGGATGAAAAGTTCTCTAGTAGGCTATTGTGTGTTTTTACACTGTGGTGCATTTCCGACATTGATGGCTTTTAGCATTTATCTCGAGTCGGGTTTCACATCAAACAGTCAGAAGAAATAAAATGGAAAGGGCAGTTAAAACAAAAGCTGCGTGATTGATGAAACAATCGACTATTGAGAAACGTGAGCCGCAACATTAGATTTCGTCACTGTACATAATCACTACGGCTTCGGTATATTTTGTCAAGAAACAGCTGAAGTGCTTATGGCTGCGAGAAAAACATATACAAAGACACACACCCCCATGAGCAAATAAACTTACAGGAGAGTGTGTGATGGAGCTCTCAGGTGTTGCTGTCTTGTCTGTCAGAAAGTCTGTTTCTGACAAGTAAAGAGCAGTTTCTGTCAACGAACTGTGGCTTTGCAAATCAAGATTACACAGAGTTGGCAATGGCATATTGATGGATAATGAAGTCTTTTTATTTTTGGCCTTGATGCACACAGCTCAGTTTTTATGACTTTTATCCTGTCATGGTCCCAAGAGGTTACTGGCAATTCAGAAACATTTTTGAGGTTAAAATAAAAAAGAAAATAGTAAAATGACAAAATATTCTGACAGTTAAAAAAGAAATAGACAAACCCTGGTGTTGACATGGGAAAATAAAACTTAATGAGGCTGCTTGTATTCAAATTTTAATTACACAAGTCAACATATATACTGAAGCAATAAAGCTCATAAAAAGCTAAATAAATAATTCATAATAAAATGCATTTTAACACTGCAACTACACCCCCCCCCATCTGTAACAATTTAATTTTGTTATAGTAATTTTATTTCTCTTTCATCTTTCTAACCTTTAAAACCAGAAAAGTACCAATTGGAAGATAGTTTTTTTTTTACCCTCCAGGCCTGGGATCAAGTCCTACAGCACCTTCCACCCATCTTTCGCGCTCCCTTTCTGATTATCTCCGCTCTCAACTTTCCTGCTGTCTCCATTGAGGACAAATAACTTCCTATTCTTTGAAATGGAAAACCAGCGCTGAAGGCTTTTCAAGTGCACTTAAGATTCATTTGAACTTGAATGAGAAATTCCGTTGCTGGAGGGAGCTTTCATGACATATACTGTAGCTTTTTTTTTTCTTGACAATCCATATTCATATATTTTCTATGCAGATACCTTAGAGGGACACATTTCCACATTTTAGAATAGAGACTACTGACAGTGATGTTGCAGCTTGTTTGTTATTGGACAATGATGTCTCTGACTTTAGGCATTCCTAAAATAAATGATGTAATAATAATAATAAACCAAATTTATGTGTGAAGAATGACAGAGAAAGCTTGTGTTCAGCAGGTTCATTGACTAACTCCAATCCTGATGTATGCATGTATATCTACAGCTTACCTTGTACAATGAGGTAGACGTGTGAGGTCTTGGGTTTCTGCTTTGTCTGTATGGAGCAGGTATACGAGCCCTCATCATACACATCCACCTATACAACACAAAAGAAAAACTTACATTCATTCACATTGTTACATCTTATAAATTCATGTATTTACACAAAGGATTTGATTACAGTTAACCTGGGGTGTTACTGGTGTAATTCTAACCATTTAAGTTATGCAAAACAGAATAATTTTAAAAACTCCCTGTTGTTCCTGATAGGTGAGAATGGGAATTGACACGTTCAAAAAGCAAGGAGTCAAAAGGTTGACAGCATTGCCTAAATGCTTGAATTAGTAAAGTCAAGTGCTGCAAATTAGCGATGGCGCCTTCCAAAAAGTGTCTATAGGGAATTGCCACTTTTTGCAGCTGATTTACCAACGACTTGCAAAATTATGAACACAGACACAGACCTGAACACAGACACAGACCTGTGTTTCTCTACTGAGATCAGCACAAATAAACACAGAGTCCGTTTGTACACAGACACGTGATGAAGGTGAAGACAATCTGCAACGATACTTGAACAACTTGTTACTGTAATGAGACAAAACTGCAGGTTTCAAATGTGTTTCTACCTGGGGTAAAGCAAAACAGATCAAGCAGCAGAAGGAGTTTTCTTGAGTAGAATTTAAGGAGTAAGTGGATGAATGTAACCTAGTCTAAAATAGTGACTAAAATATCAAAAAACACAATATCCAGTCTGTTCATAAAGGCAGATCTAGATGATCTTGGTGAGTTAAATGGGCTACAGGAGAAAAAGGCGCATTTTACAGGGGAAACTAAAGATTATAGCATGTTGCATGTGGCAAAGGAAATACATGGAGAAGTGACATTTGCAGCTTCCATAAAACTGAATTCTGACTTCTATAATTCATAACATTCTGTGGTCTAATCTTAGCAGTAGATACATTTGTTCTATATAGGTGGACTGTTGTCTTCAATATCAGTGATACAGAAGAAACAGCCAATCTGATGCTATGACTAGAAGAGTTCATTTGTGAACAGAGTGAATGGGTACATTTGTCTTGTGTGGCCAGTTTAGGTAGATCGCAACTTGTTCTAGGTTCAGTTAGTCAATCAACATCAAGAGGTAAAAGTCCAAATAATGTCACAAGTAAACTGTGGTGTTTCGAGTCAAGATGCAAGTTTGTGAAGATACCCTGAAGTCATTAAATTTGTAGTTATCTTGTTTCAAGTTGGAGTCCTGTGACTTAAGTCCACCCCCCTTTGGTAGTAGTTTCTCCACTTGAAAGTTGCCTTACCTTTTGGATGCGCAGACTATATTCCAGCTGTCCTTTAGTGACCAGATCTACTCTCGGGTCCAGAGACCACTTGTCCTGGCCTGCGAAGATGATGTTGGATCGATTGAGCCAGGCCACCCTGGACACTTTGTCATCAACATAACACCTGTGGGCACAAGAGCAAGTGTGGTGAGGAGAATAAAGGCCTTTGTTCCCAATTAGATGTAGCAAGAAACTCTGTGGAAAAAGTCAACTACTTTCATTTCAAATTGTGCAGGGATACTAGAAGGGACTTACAGAATTTAACCAAAAGCAAACAAAAAAGGAAAATAACAAATAAATAGAAAAATAGCAATAACAATGACCGTAATTGTGGAATTGCACAGAGTAGGTGGGTTTCACAAAAGGCATTCTGGGTTTGAGCAAAGCTTTGTCTATTACAACTGCAACACAATTTAACACTGTGTGGTGTGTTAAACTGCTGACCACAAGAGTATTTCTGAGGTTGTTAACCTAATTAGACAACTGAGCACTCCTCCCACCCGGCAGTTTCCAAAGAAATAGCATTCTCATCCTTAACTCATCCCTCTCACACAGTCCTCCCACTTGTTCTTTCTGACTATCTCCATTTACACCCCTCTCTCTTCTCTTTTTCATTCTCATTTTTTAAATCAGCCCCCCTTCCTCTCTCTGATAAATACATCTCACTTAAACAGTGAGCCTCTTCCTGTGGATGAGAAAGGACACCGGTATCCTCTTGTTTACTTCTTGTTGCACGCTGTCAGAGCATTACGCCAAGTAAGCTCGAGCTAAGACATCTTGCACGGGAGGGAAGGGAACCGAGCGTACGCCTAATGAATAAATGTAAATGTGAGAAGACGTTGGAATCAATGAGAATGGATATCAGCCGTAATGCAAGCCGACAGTGAATGCGCCTCACATGCAAATTCCAGTGACTCCCCATGCCTTGGCTGTGCACACTGCTTTGGAGTGCGGTGGGATACAAGAGAGTAGATTAGTGAAGCAGTGGAGTGAGGATGTCTTTGGCAGGTGACCCCGGGTGATGTACAAAAGTGGTGGTGCAGTCACCCCAGCCTGTTACACAGTGGGGGCTGGATGTCAGATTTGTTGAGGGCTTGTACTCACAGCTTGAGTCCCTGCTGATGTTCCTTCCTTTTTGTGAAACTCAGATAACTCACTGTATTCATTGAGTACTTCTGACATCTACCTTGTACTTTGCTCCATCTGTAGAGGGTACCTGATCAAGCTGGTTTGCTTAAATGGTTTTATAGCTCTAATCAACAGGCATCATTCAAAGGCATCCCAAATTATTTTAGACGTGAACCACATAATTTGATGGTACAGAGTTAACTATGTGAAAATAAACAACTCTTCTCTAGAGAGACGTGGATAGCTTCATTCCAGAGGGATCAAAATGAGTTTGACTCACATAACTCATATCCATGTAATGCAGACAAATGTGGAGACTGATTTTGGAGGAATTTTGAGCTTTAATCTCTGCAAATCATCAATGAGTAATAGTCCCCTGTGGTGTGTGATTCATTGAAAACCCTCAGAATTTTATTAAATTTTAAAGTCAAGACCTTGGAGCTTCCAAAAATATTGAAAACACTTCTTGGAAATGTGTAATTATGTGACTAAAACAACTAGACATGATTCATTGTCATATGTGAAAAATGGACAATGGAGAGGCCATTTACAGCATGTGAACATACGGTGCAGACATTACTCAGCACTCATTCATAATGCAGTAATACACACTGACACAGACTTGATGTTTTGCATTTGCAGACCAATTTCATTCGCAGAGTATTATAATATCAAACATCTTCTTTAGCTCTTTTTCCTTTGGTTGTTAAAAGAAAACTGCTTTCTTGGTGGCCTCAAAGTGAGTAATGTTGTGATTGACTGTTTATCGACTCCTCCTCATAAATGATAATGCTCGACATTAGTTAACCGCAGTCATGTAGTGACAAGTTGAACAGCTTTTAGGTGTTTGCAGTGAAGCAATAAACTACGCTGACTGAATGTGCTTGTTTCCTTTCATTCCTTATTACTGCTCATCTCCAGCTGAGAAGTAACCAGGAAGAAAAGGAAAAACAAAATGAAGCAAAGTCAATCACACAGGAAATGTGAAAACAAACAGTGAATCATGATACGTGTAATATCTTGTTTCCTACTGTATATCCTTAGCAAAACAAACATTATCATGATCTTCTATGCATGTTTTAGAATACACATATAGAACAGACTGAGGGTTCAGACATGGTTCACAATATTCTTATACACTGCTGAAAATATAATAAGCCTGCAGACATATTTCAATAGGTTTGTGGGGAAAAAAATGACTGTAAATCCCAAAATACATCTGCAGGTTGTATTGTGAATGCACATTCATTGACACCACATATTGTTTGTTATTCATCATTATTCATTATTTACTCCAGGAAGTACTAGTGTTTTTTTAACTGACTGTCTGCAAAGTTTTTAAAGATACTTTAAAATATTTTAGTTTTTCATGTTGGGTTGCAAGGCAGTCTGGGGTTTTGTGATAGCTAGTATTGCAATTCATAATGCAGTAATCATACAGAGCCAATTGTAAACAGAGATTTATCACACAATTCATATGTAAATGCAAAAGTCTTTAAACTCCTTAAGTGGATTTGAGATATGGTGAAACTTGTGTATATAGTGTGTAACAGAATGGAGCAGCCATTGTAATAGAAATCAGTACCGAGACAGACAAACCAAACTTTCTACAAAGTTATAATTTGTGAAGAAACAGCCGTGCATAGTATATAAACATATAGAAATTATACCCTCACTACTTAATTTGGGGGCAGCCATGTCTCAGGATGTAGAGCGGGTCGTCCAATAACTGAGGGGTTGGCGGTTCGAATCCCGCTCTGTCCGAGTCTGTCCGTTGTGTCCTTGGGCAAGACACTTCACCCTCCTTGCCTCCAGTGTCACTCACACTGGTGTATGAATAGGAATGAATGTTCAGTGGTGGTCGGAGGGGCCATTTGACACAAATTGGCAGCCACGTTTCTGTCAGCCTGCCCAAGGGACATAGATGTAGTTTACCACCACCAGAGGGAGAATGTGAGAGCGAATGAGTAATGGATCAATAATGTAAAGCACCTTAGGTGCCTTGAAAAGCACTATAGAAATCTAATCTAATCTATTATTATTATTATTATTATTATTATTAGTAATAAGTATTGAGTGTGTATTCTAAAATGATGTGCTCTCCTTCCTGTATAAATATGTATAATCATCATTACTGAAATATGACAAGGCGCTGTACACACACAGTTACAGTATTACGTAACACACTACAGTGGAATTTCCAGGTTTTTGGCACAGCAATTGTTTCATGTAGGAAATTCTAAACATTTCCCTCATTAAACAAAAGTTTATTGGAGGAACTGGAATGGACTGTTTAATACAGGGGTTCCCAAACTTTTAAATTTGCAAGTCCCAAAATGACAGTGCCAGAAACTGGCGACCTCCACTGTCCCTGAAGTGACTGAAACATTAAAAAAATCTTCGCACAGGACTCACACAATGATACTGTGGCATGTTTGCGATATTGCATTGTGGGTACTGGACATTTTACTCATTGTATTTTATTTTATTCAAATTATTTATTTAAATTATTTAAACCTGCAGGCCCAACAATGCCTTACCTGTTTGTCACTGTTAAGTTGTTCATGTGTTAGTGCTGAAACCTCTGCTTTTTCAAAGTAAAAGCTCTTTCTTCATTACTTGAAACTCATACATCAGTTGTCCTCCTTTTAAATAGTTAGTGCAACAATAATGCTCTTAATCTGTTGTAATTACTTCAGGGGTCACTTTAAGGGGTTTCTGAAAATCAACTTGCAACCCCCCATTGGTGCCCCATGACCCCCCACTTTGGGAACCCCTGGTTTAATACATGGAGTATATATAGGTTTCTTCTCACTCTAGGTAAAATGAAAATAAGTAGAAATAATAAAATATAAAAAATATCCTGAAGGTGCACTCCACAATTCTCTGCCAGAGGTAGTTAGAAGGCAATATCAAAGCAGCTCACTGTCATACTCTCAGTCATGAGATGGTGGTCAAGAACTTGGGGCAAGTATTTACAGGTCATAAGGAAGAAGAACATAATAAAAAGAAGAAATACTTGCAATCTCTTGACCTAATATTACCCTCTGTCTTAGCATGAATAATGATAGTACGGCTTCTTCAAAGATCATACAAACTTTTGGATAAATAAAGATGACTGGAACTATTGACAAAATGTTCTTAGTTTAATTAGCTCTGTTCAGTTACTGGTCACCAAATGTTGATTCATATGGGTCAGAAATACAGAAATAGCTGCCTGGCCCTTGGTGCTGTACATGCTGCCACACCACCACTTCAATCTGAGTCAAATGTCATCACTTCAGATATTCTCATTTTGTCTTGCCATATCTCTTTCCTTCTTATCTGGTCACACCTCAGTCTTCCTTCATTTTCTCACTCCGTCTGCCTCTCATGGTGTTTCTTCTTTACTCTCCTCTAGAGGTTTCTTCTCCCCTCTCATCCATTGATCAACTCTGAAGTGGACGGTATAGAACAGAAATCAAACAAACAACTCATTGATCCTCAGGGTCAAAGTTTGTTTTTTTCCTTACATCTCTTACCCTCTACCTGGTCTGCTTTCATTCAAAATGATCAAACCTCCTGAGGGTCCAGACAACCCATGGTGTGGAACAGAGCATGCTCAGCAGTAGCTATTTCCTGTTCTAGCTAATGAGTGACTACACAGGAAGCAGTAAAGTTGCTATCACTTGTCAGAGCAGTTGTCTGCCTGTAGCGCTTGCTTCCTTCTAGCAGACTAGCTGTCAGGTGTGTCTACACAGAGCTGGGTTTCTCAGGTTGTGTTGGGGTCCTGCTGGACCAGAATGAGAAATAAGCTCAGCGGTCGACGGCTGGTCTGATCTGAAGCGCCTTCAACAAGTCCCTTGCAGGGAACTCGATTTGATTGGAATAGCGGACCATGGTTGAATGATTCGTAATGAAAATCCATCCCATTAACTGGCTGCAGTTTCGCAATGATGCAGTATCTCAGCTGTGTTATTTAGTCAGTGTGACTTTATTTATTGGAATATTAGGCAAAAAACCCCCAGCCCTTTTAATCAAAACCACATCTCCATGTTCACAATTCTCTGCAGAATCCTGTACAAGTCCTTAATCCTCTGCAGTATGCATAGTTTACGTTAACATGAAACCGCTTGTAAATACTAAATGCTAGCAAATATTTGCTGATGTATATGAACACAAAACCCTATTAAATGATTTTTTTTCTTTTTTTTTTTTGCTACATGTAACAAAGTGGCATGGTTGTTTATCAGTCCCTTCAGAGATGGGGGCTGGGTTTATGCAGGGTTTGCTGGTGATGGATGCCTTGGTTGCTGTCCTGCGCTGTTTTACCCCGAGCTTTGTTGATGGATGCTCTGCTGTGCTATATTATACTCTTTTTCTGCCCGCTGTGCTGTGCCAATATGGACTGGCCAATAGGCTATGGCTGACAGGGGACTGTGTGGGCTGACAGATGCCTGGGCCAGAGCTGCTGAGCTGGGCTTGTGTTGACAGGAGGGCTGGGCGGGATGGATCTCTGCTCCAGGGCTAGCCGTGGGGGAGGACCAAAGAGCAGGCTGGAGCCAGGGAGTGAAACTGTAATGAGAGGAACGATGTGCCAAGACTGACAGAACAGTCACACCACCCGCTATCCCCATCAATACCCAGTTCTCCTCATCTCACCTCGTCTTTCCTCTTCTTTTTTGTTTCTCTGACACCTCTCACCCCTTAACCAAACATTTTTTTCCTGTGTTTCCTCTTTCTAGTTCTGCCCTCCAACCTCTTCAACCATCTGCCTCACTTCATTTCCCCTCCTGACTCGATTTCCCCTTTTATCTTCATATTGACTGGCCAAACTTCGTTATCGTGACCAAAGGTGTATCTGTGCATGTATGTGTCTGTTGCACCCCTCATATGGCAAGGGTCTTACATCTTTTATTCCGGAAGAGTCAAACAACTTGTTTCAGCAATCAATAAAGATTAAAAGTAGGGCTGGCACACCAGCTGCTTGATTTGAATCTGCCTCCTTCCAGCCTGGCAGGCAAGAGCCACCCAGACTGGCCACAAATTTCTCTGTCTTTGTTGTCTATATGCATGCAGCAGGGGGCACAGCAGACATACCCACAAACAGATAGCGACAGAAAGAAAGCAGAGTTGAGACAAAAAAAAAAAAGAGGGAGAGAGTAAAAAGAGAGAAAGAAAGCTAAGTGATGGAAGCAAAGCTAAAGCTGCATACCAAATTAAAGCCAGGTCATTCTTTTATAGCCCTCAAAGCAGTGTCTTGCCCCAGATATTCTCCGTGCAGCAGGTTAAATGTATTTCCGGTAAGGTCTAAGTTTATCCCCTAGGACTGAGCTTAGCAGAACAAAGCATTTATTGAAATACCTGGTGCAGTGCTGCCTCACTTTAGAATTTCACTTCCAGCTTCCTGTTAACTTACCATAAAATACAGAACTCAAGTTCCACCTCAACTCATCAAAAATGGTCTGTCTTTATCTGTTTATATGTTGACATGAATCAAAGCATTTTGAGAGTCAAGCTTAAAGAAAGGAACACATCTTTGTCATACCTAAAAACTTGTGAATGTAGGTGTGCATGGAATATCGCCGCTGTTGTACGTGATAACATCTAACATCTTCATTTGTAAATTGGTATTGACGCTGGTGCCAAAGATCGCACATCAATTATTATGATTCCAATGGCAGCTGTAAAGAGGTTCCGTGTTTGTGAGATTTCCTTTGCAGGTTTAATGAGGCATTGAAAAGGAGGAACAATGGAGATGATATGTCAAGAGTGATAAACTGTCTCATTTCATTAATATGGTTTTAAGCAAGGCTGTTATCAACAGATGCTCTGCAGGCACCACCGAAAGATTCAGTGCAAAAACACGAACCTGTCTTTTAAAAGGGTACAATGTCTGTCTGACTTTATTTTTCGCTAATTCGTAGAGAATAAAAATCAACTTTTAACCCTTTACCTTGAAAAGAAAAAAAAAAAAAAAACACCAGTCACTGCAGTCATTTCATTAGTTCACGTATCATTGCCTCCCTGAAGCCAAACTCTGTGGGGAAATCCCGTGTGACATAACTGCATCAGAATATAGTCAGAGTTACCTTGGATTCTTAGTTGATTTTTATTCTCTGGTTCAAAGCCCCCAGACAACCACAAATTCTCATATAATTCTCACATCATGAAGCCCCTCCATCTTGGTCGACATGCATCGCTGCTTAGAGCAAGCCATTAATCAGGCCAGGAATGATTGTTTTGAGACTTGGCCAGCAAACCTAGCGGGGGGAAATTATTAATCAAAAATGGTTACAAACAACTCAGATATTTTCAGGTCTGGTTGATTCAAATTTGCTTGGCTCAGGTGCGATTTCGCCTCCAAGGCTTCTCAAGTGCCAGAGCAGTTAAATTCTGTTTCATGTTTTTGAAGCTGTTCCACAGAGATGTTGTGATTGTTTCTTCTGTGAAGTGCGAGACACATTCAAACCTTTAAAGATACGCCACTCAGGCCAGCAGAAGAAGGCAAAAATAAAACACATACCAGGAAAATCAACAACTAAGTGCAGATCAGATTTTCTACTGTATGTCAGAGATGCGTGAGTTCTGACACATCTGCACTTCTGTCAGCCTCGCTTCACTTTCATCAATTCCTCTGCATTTTAAAGCAAACGCCACGGCTTCTTCGCACTCCCCTTCTCTGTGTGGTGTTTTAAAGCAGAGCTGGACTGTGAGGGAGAAGTGGTTGGATGTAACGAGCTCATGACAGATGGTGCCTCATTGAGACGTAGGCAGGAGGATCTATGGTGAGGGCAGGATGGGGGTATTAAATCTGGAGATGTTCGGTACTGTGCTTCCTCTTGCCGCCACATCATCCCTTTTTGTCACTCCGGTTCTCGTTCCTCCTCTTTCTGTTGTTTCATCCATTTTCTCATTTTTCATCATTCCTCAGTTATATTTTCTCCATTGTATTTTATTCTTTACTTCTCCACCATGAACACTACAACACAATTGCCACTCATTGCAAAGAGCAGAGTGAGAAAACGACATCAGGAAGATTATAATGTATTGCATATGTGTATTCATCCAGCTTTTCTACTGTGTTTTCTAATAACATACACTAGTAAACTATGGAAATTATCTAAAGAGGTAGCACTAGCATATGATCAAATTCACAGGAAGATGTTTATGTTTTTAAAAATGACCAGTTTGATCTGGCTTCATGGACTGACTGAAGTCTACACAAATAAAACACAAACAAAATATTAAAGCTGCAAGCAGCATTGGGAATAACCTCGCACCGTGGAGCATGCTGAGGGGGTCAAACTGCAGTTTAAAGTGTAAAAATAAACTAATGTCAATAAATCCATAACCGTACATCCTATCTCAAAAATGTTTGCACATGAACGTTGTGGTGAGTCATGTGAACGTATAGATATATAACATGGGCAAAAAGTTCAAAGTGAAGAATGAGTTTCAGACATCGCAACTTTCCGAGCTTATAAAAAAAAAAAAAACTAAGGCAGTAATTACAAAGTTGTGAGATTACTTTTTTGAGAAGGGTTTACTCTATCTTTTGGTGCTATTTAGAAGCCAATACGACAAACAGTGTGATACTAGTTCATTTTTAAAAAAATTTTTTGAAAGGCAAATTGCGAACTTCTTGTTGGAGTTAGCTAATGGGTGTCAGCGTATCATTTGTAGTGGATCATCAAACAAAACTTTTGGCACTGGTTCCAGGTCTCTATGACATTCCTGTTGGCCACTAGGGCCATTTCCATATTTTTTTTTACATAGGTGGCACTAGAGAGCCCATTTTGGCACCGATGGGGTTAATTTTTACATAGTATAAAGTTTTTCAGCAGGCCTGACATGTGTGCCAAATTTGGTGAGTTTTTGAGCATGTTTAGGGGGTCAAATTCCACTTTAAAGCGTCACAGAAAAAAAAAACAAAAAACAGAATACAATAAGGCCTTGCCTTTCCAGTTAAGTCCCACTCACACTGCTCGGTCCCTAATTACATGGACTGATTTCAGTGTTTTATTTTATACATATATGGATGGCAGTATGAGAGTATAATCACTGAATCATGTTGATGTATATTTTCACTGTTTTATCACCAGTGTTTTTCTAATCAGATGGCAGCATGAAGAAAGAAGAAACTCAAATCTTTGTAACATCATTGTTATTATTATTATTATTATTATTATTATTATGTGTCAGTGCAGTACATGTGGACATGCAACAGACACTGAAATTGAACCTCGGCAATTAACCCATCGCTGGCTGAACATGGAGGAACACACCATCACACATTACAGACTATAAAAGCAGTAGGCTGTCATGTCAGGCACCCAGGGAGCAAATGGGGGGATTAAGCTAAAGGGTACATCAGACAACATTTTCTCTGTCAGTCTAAGAAATCAAACCAGCAAACCTTCAATCACAATCTGCTTCTCCAACCATCTACGCCACAGCTGGGTGCCAACCAATATCAAATATCATCGGCTTAATAGTTATTAGTACAAAATGATTGAAGAGTAAATGTGCTTTATGTCCTCTTGGTACTGGCTGGAGATGTCTTGTGTCATATCTACACTATGAAATCCATTTGTTTTGTAACTCAAAATTCATTGAGAACTCATTTGTGTCCTTTTGACAGCAGAAATACTGATATTATACAGTATAATAAATGCTACGCCTGGATGTACAATACCTGTAAAAAGAAAAAAAAAAAAGCCTCAACTGAAGTCAACTGATTTTAAGTCAAAAGGCTGGGGTGCCGTGTGTGTGTGTGTGTGTGTGTGTGTGTGTGTGTGTGCGTGTGTGCGTGTGTGCGTGTGCGTGTGTGGTGGTGGGGGTGTTAAATGTGACAAATTAATGGGGCCCAGCATTTCTGGGTGGCCAATAGAGCAGTGGAGGGGGTCCAGTGGATACAGGTTAGAAGCTGTGAAAATTTCATCTAAGGTTAGCTGTATAATAGAAGCATAGACACCAGGAGTCGGATATTGAAATCATGACATGACAATAAAAATTTTGAAAAATTTCACCAAAGTAGTAAAGCCTTGTTATGTCCTCCAATTACACACTAAGGCTGAAGTTTTGAATTTCAGAGTATTTCTATGAGTGACCTATAAAGGGTTACATTTCACTTTCTCTTCACGCCAGCAATAGTTAAGTTAGTTATGGACCACACACTCACATATATAACTGCTACTCCTACCCCATGTACAACCCCCCCACACACATACACACATGTAGTGAGTAACATCTCATTTCTGAATTTCAGGAGGCTCAAAATATTGGTGTCCATCAAGCAGCCAAGGAGGTTAATAAAACTATGAAAATTGGGTTAAAAAGTGTTTAACACATGATTAAAACATTGAAGGATAGTGTTTCACAATTGTCATTTAGGGAAAAATGGGCTGAGAAAAAATATTTAAATATATGGTGAAATGAAATCATAAAAAAACCAAAACATTAGAACTCACAGCTATTTTAAAAGTGAAAATAATGGCATTTTTACATGCATAATTTATGAGAGAGAACTCACAGCAGTGGGACTAAACAGCAGTCGTAACCTTAAGAAAAGACTAATTGGGAATAAAGGCTTCAATTTGCTAGAGAGCATAAAGATTGGACTGTGGAGCAACGGAAAAAGGTCATGTGGTCTGATGAGTCCAGACTGACCCTGTACCAGAGCGATGGATGCATTAGAGTGAGAAGAGAGGTGGATGAAATGGTTACGGATCATACCTAGTACCTACAGTACAAGCATGTGGGGGTAGTGTTAAACCTGAGGTTGATTCATTTGATCAGATCTGAGTTCAGTAATGTTATGTGTCCTTAAAGTAAACTCAGCTGAAGCTGTAATACACTGAATGACCAAGGTTTAACATCAGTGTTTTTTTGTTTTTTTTTCTTCCCTGATGATATAGACATATCCCAACACAACAACACCAGGATTCATCTGGATCAGATTGTGAATAAGTGGTTCAGGGATTATGAGATGTCATTTGCACACATGGATTGGCCACTACAGAGGCCAAATCTGAACTGTATCGAGAATCTTTGTGTGAAGGAGACGACTTTACACAGTAGTTTGACTCTTTCATCATTAATGCAAAATCTTTGTGAAAAATCTGTGAAACTCTTGATGGAAATAAATATTGTGACTTTGCATCAGTTTAGCAGAATGATGCCAAACGTGCCGTAATTACAGCTAAAGGCAGGAAACATGAGGAAATATAAGAGTGTGGGACTTTTTTTTTTCCTTTTTTTAGCCAGACTGTGCATAATATCCATATATTATGCTTAAGTGTGCAGAGTTTGTTACCGCCAATCGAAGCCACATGCCCATCTACTGCAAAAGACACCTTTTCACTCCAGAGTTACTGGCTGCAGCATATTGAACTTTCCTACAGTGCTATGCCAATTTACGACACACAACCTGGTGTTATTACTGCAGGTTATCACACATGTTTTTTTTTCTCCAAGAGTGACATTATAGAACTACCACCTTATTTCTGCTCTCCACATTTAGCTTTAATGTGATGTGTCACTGGGTTCTGCTTTGGTGCATTACAGAGGGGAAGAGGTGAATCTCTTGATGTTGCAGTGCCAATGAAGGAGAGCAGAGGCAAGAGGGAAAAGACACTCACGGAAATAGTAAAATACTCCTTTAAGCTGGAAATGAAATTCAGCATCATAAATTCTGTCTGAAATGGAAGAAGCTTATTTGAATTTGGTTCCCCAGCACACTATTTACGTTTCTTGGGAATGGTTCTGATAATGTGCCAAAAAAAGGTAGAATCAGTATGACCTGCTCAACATCTCAACAACACAAATTCCCAACACATCTAGCTTTAGCGCAACTCTGACAATCAAACAAATATAAGCCAAGAGCTTTGCTACAAGATATTTTTTTTTCTTATCTTAAAGGTAACATTTTGAACTGATGACATGTCTTAAATAATTATGATGTGAATCAGACTGGGTCCTGGTTGTTTCATCATATTTTTCCTATGTGAAATGTCTTTCATATTCTTTCCACACTAATCAACATTCCTCCCCTGTGGGGCTAATTTTCAGAGAGCACATGTTTAATAAGCGGGCTGTGAAGGATGCCATTTGACACTGCATCTACAGCGGGCAGCGTTTAGTCTTGTCTGTGGACTTTAAAGGTTAACCATCTGTGGTGTGGGAGTCAGCACATCAAATACAGACTGACAGGTGCCATGTCAAAAGAGAAGGTCAAAAAGGCCTTCTGTGATTTGTTGTCAAGGATGGAATAGCTAATATATATGCCAATGAAAGTGAGGACACTGAAAGTTTGACAGCTGTTCTTCATATGTGAAGGAAATCTAATATGTGCTTAGGAGAAATGCTTATATTATTTAAAGATCGTGATTCTGACTCATGCACTGCAGTCATGGACTTTATTTAGCTAGTTTCATATAAATGTCAGGTTGATTTTTGACAGTGGGTGTAGTAGTTTATGAAATATTCTTTTTTATTAAGTTGACTGTAACCAAACATTTTATGTAACCCATTCAAATAGAATTATTAAAGGGGTCATATTTTGCTAAACCCACTTTTATTAATCTTTGGTATATGTATTTGTGTATTTGGGGACCATAATAGTTCATACAGTTTGACTTTGAACCCTCCAGGCGCTGTAAAACTATATTTATATTAATTTTGGCAAAAACTGAGTGGATTTTTACAACCCGTTTTAATTCCTTCTAAATTTGTACATTTTATAACTAGTCATGTCATGACATTTGCATATATAAGGTCAAGACTTCCGACAAACATTTCTCAGAGTACACCGTAATTATTTGCGGTTGTAGCGGTTGAAAATTTGCCTAAACTTGGAGCCGATTACCTAAAATGTTCAGTTGTTGGTTGAACGAGACAGAGCAGCACAGTCAACAACCTGGAGGGGGCGGGGCCTGAAGTGGCTCATGTG
>JAPQRP010000006.1:12650235-12664597 GCA_037367295.1 Apogon hyalosoma | reverse complement strand
ACATACATACACACATATATATTCAAGTTATAGGGAATAGCACAGGACTGTAAAAACAATCATTACTGTGTCAGACAGGGATTTGGTGGTAAACATAAACTCTATTGACTCCATTGTTAAAAAAAAAATGCTGCTTCTGTTGCTTTATCTTTCTGATAAAATGGGATAGAACCTTCTGTTGTTTGACTATAATGATTATTGAAGACATATCCATGACAACAACAGAACAAATCTCATTTCTAACATATGTTGCTGTAGTTGTATTTTATTCTTTCCATGGAGTCCAGTCATAATTAGTGTTGAACAGAGGCATTGCAGTCTATGTTCCATGAACTCAGCATGACTCCCTCTGTTGCTACAAAGGTCTTTCATAGCACTTAGCACCAAGGATAACTCATCACTTCGAGTAGTCCCCAGAGTCTACACAAGGCTAACTAATGTTAACAACCACCACATGCAGCACAAGGCTTAAACACAAAATGTTTTGGCTCTGTCAGTTTCCAGCCATTTTCTTAAAATTATCTTTAAGTTCTACTCTTTTGCTGAATTGGCAACTGTCAAATGATCAAAGAATCAGGATAATACAAACCAAATGGACAATGACATGTATATTTTAAACTCCACTGCACCCTGCACAAGCCTTCATAACAGGGAGGCTTAGATCACAGTCTCATTCAGATCACAACACACCAGATAATGAAGTGTAAATCTATTGATTCATTGATTTTTTTCATTAAATTATTCATGCGGCAAAGAACAGTCCCACCAGTGCTATTAAGCTTCACTGTAGAACTCATTGTAGCTAAATAATAATATTTTAATACAATCATTTAAACCCAGCAGGGGACACAAATTAATTCAACTAAACTGTTATCTTATCTTTGACCTAAATTACAGTTTAATTGCAGAGTGGAGGCCGTAAAGATAAACAAACATGAAGAGCTAGTCTGAACACCTTGTCATTCACTGTGAGCTCACAGGGAACACAGAAACCAAGAGCAAGGAAATGACTGTACTATGCATATCCATCCATCCATCCATCCATCCATCCATCCATCCCCAGTTCATCCCAAGCCTGACATATACAAATAACCATTCACTTCCACATCCACACCTACGAAGTGCATGTCTTTGGATAGTTGGAATAAGCTGCATACCTGAGAGAACCTATGCAAACTCCAAACACAGAAAGGCCCATCCACATTGACTGGGGCTGGAATCCAGGACCTTCTTAGCGTTTACTGCCCCACTGTGCCATCTACATACTGTCCCAATAAGCACATCTAAACCAGTGTCATTTTAACACTACTAAATGTCTACAGAATTTGTATTTGTCTGCACATCACACTGTATTTTATGCATAAATTTGAAGAGTGTTAATGGATTGCATTTAGTCAAGATTTTTTTTTTTTTTTCCTTGTCTTGGACATGAACCCATCCGTCTTCATTCACGCAACATTACATTTTAAGAGTCCGAAAATTAAGAAAACAAAGTGCAGGAATAGACACAAAGATTCATAAGTGGAAGATAATCTGTTTGAGTAAAAGCCTCACACTCCCATGTGCATCAACACATGTACCAGCACAGACTTCCTCATCAGCACACAGAGAGATAGGCAAGTGCAAAAGGAAGACTCTACGTAATGATCCAGCAATGCATTATTATTACTATAACAGCCTGAAAACCTTCTCAGAGATAGTACAAACACAGATAATCAAGCTGATTCCCTTTTAATTGCATTCTCTTCTGTGCAGGGCAATGAGGGAGGGGATCATCAAAAGGAGGGGGATGCAGGAAGAGGAGAAGGAGGAGAGGGAGGGGGAGCATTTGTCTTGTCCTCAGAGCAACTGTTTCAGTAGATAATGCCAAGTATCCCTGACAGGGGAAAGCGATGCGAGGGAGCAGGAGGGAAACAGGAGGCAAAAGAATGGGTTTTTCTGGGCTTGCAATCATCCTCACATTCGCCTTCTCCTGCTCATCTATGAGAGAAAAAGAGAAAGCTGGAAGCTAATAATCATACAAAAATGCTCAACTGACACTAGAAAATAAACAAGGAGAAGAATGTAATTTCATCACAGTGGTGGTTTAATAACAAAAGAAACTATGCCCCTGTTGTAAAACTCAGAGTCTGTGCAGGAGAAAATTAGCCTCCAGCACAAACAAGGATTAGGAGGGTTTTAGAACATTAAAACTAAATGCCACACATGGTTTGTCCTTTCACATAGTACTACTTAAAGCACAGAATAGAAATCGCCAATAAACAATGAAAAATTGCTCTGATCCACAGCTATTGCCAAGGGCATGTTTTACCAAACCTGTAAACAAGGCATTATGGGTGTCCTAATGGACCACACGAATTGTTTCATATGTCTTAGTTACTCAAAATCACATTACTTCTGACAATTTTAGAACAGAAGTTTTTGATTTTTTCCCTCTAACGTCCCGGGCAGTCTTTGGTGGGAAAATCACACGTCAAAGCCTTTAAGCGCGGTCTGATATTAACCACACTGGACATTTTATCAGCTTTATGATTTTGAGATAAGTGCCTGTATCCTTCAGTACTGTTACAAAGGGATCATTGTACAAAAATACTTTTCTGAGACAGGGCTAAGCAACCTTAGATATAAGAAACAAGGGAAGTCAAATGAATTTGTTCAAAGCGCTCATGTTTTCTTGAACTGCACCGAGAAAATAAATAAATAAATCTTGCGACCAAGCACAATGACTCTCTACTACCATCTGTCAAATCTTGATGTAACACCAGGTTTATTTACAGAAAATTTTATAAAAAACTAAAAATGATGACTCATTTATTATTACATTAATCAAAGATCTTCAACAATGTTAAGCAATGGGTTCAGATATTTTAACCCATAAAACCCAAAAAGTGACCAAGACCATCTACTGATCTAAACTGTCTAATACTTGTTGATCAACTAATTCTATCAACACATGTAAATAATTGATGTAAAATACAGTTATTCATCTTTTCACGGTCATCAGATATGACCCATTTGGACGTTCGGAGGCTCCATAGTGAATTTGGAAACACCTTCATCTTCCACAAAAGGGGTAGGCAACTCCAGTCCTCGATGGCAGGTGTCCTGCATGTTTTAGATATTTCCCTCCTCCAGCACACCTAGAAGCCATTACATCATTATCAGGCTTGTGCAGAGTTTGATGATGAGCTGATCATGAATTGAACCAGGTGTGCTGGAAGAGGGAGACATCTAAAACATGCAGGATTACCGGACCTCGAAGACCGGAGTTGCCTACCCTTGTTCTACAACATTGATTCACCAGTAAAACCAGTGGAGTTTGCTCATTGACAGTGGATGGAGACATTTGTTGTCATGTTCAGTTAAAGATATATTTTACTGAAAAAGTCACTTTTTCTTCAGTTTTCTCTGATTCTGATATAATAACTTTTGAATTTTCCCTTAGCATTCATGAGCATCTACATGATCAGTGAATTAAATGTAAGACAAGTGGTGCCAGGCACAACAAACCCCGCCCCTCACAAATGTTTTAGGTCTTAATGGATGTCTCCCTCTCAAAACATGAGACTATGGTTTGACGTTTCAAGGTCGCTCAAGGTCAAAGGTCATGATGCCATTTTGGAGCCTACATGTAGTTTCCTATTTGTCAACAGTAGTAACTGAGTACTTATCATTACTCTTTTTGGAGTTACGACCATTTAAAATCATGTGACCTTGATTTTGACCTTTCAAGGTCCTTCAGAGTCAAAGGTCATGATGCCATTTTGAAGCCCATGCCAGGTTTCCTATCTGTCAATAATAGGAACTAAGGTTCTGATGTCAATGCACATCAACAATGATAGCAAAAAGAAGCTATATGCAAAACTGAGTATACAGGAATGAAAAGGAAATTCCTGATTTGCCCTATCTCTTATCATTGTGAAAACACATTTTTGGTGACCTTGACCTTTGACCTACATTCACCAAAATTTTATGGGATCTGTTCTGGACTGCCTCATACCTTTCCTGAAATTTCATGGAAATTAGTTTAGTAGTTTTTGTGTAAAGTTGCTGACAAACAAACAGACAGACAGACAAACAAAAAGATTGAACCAAAAACAATACCCCTTGTCTCCCCCTTTTTTTTTTTTTTTTTTGTGGGAGGGGGGGTTTCTTACAAATACATGGTTTACACTGGAAAAACTCAAAATAAAAGGATAATATACAATAACTGGTGATAAAACACTTAAGATATGTAAAATACAGAGAAAAAAATTATTTGGGAACTGACAAAAAAGTAACACTGGGTCTTTATGGGGTAATATCTGAAATGTACACAGTTTGTATTATAAGGTCAGCACAACATACACATGTGGAAACCTGCTATGACCTCACTAGTGGATCTTCTTTTTTTTGGGTCAAACTTTAAAGCACCAGGGTTATTGTAGGCAGAGAGGAGATAATGAACTTATCTTTCCATGTCCGTAACATCACCTGCATCAGCCGATAGTATCGTTACACTCCAGCGACACGTATCAGCGAACCACTGGACCACCGTTACAGTTTGAGGCAATCTAAACTCCAACTGATTTTGATTCCCCTCCAAGTCACTTGCTTTGGTGCTTTCGCTCATATCAACTGGAAAACCCATTTTACAGGGCCTCAGCCCGGCCAATTTCTATCTGTCACAGGTAGTGGGGAATTGACTGTGCGACATGTAGCATATCACTTTAAAGTGACAGTAAAACGGGAAATCACTTTGTGCCAGCCACATGCTCTTGTCGCCTTCCATAAGAACTTTGTTCAGTCAGAGGGAAAAGTCCTTAAAGCTAAACGGTTTGTAGGAGAAAGATAGTAAATCAGTGCCAAGTCCTGTCTCCCTGCATCCACTCAGGATGGTGCTCAGGCCAACAGAGTTTCCAAATTGCACACCTTAAATCGCACACCTAGTGAAACATACATTAGAGGACACAAACTCATAAATCTGAGTGTCATGGAGAAGGTACAGTCATACTTCAACGGGCAAACACCCATTTACTGGAAACACATTATGGCGACACATACAATCAGTCTAAACACCCACGGAAAAACATATACATGAACTGCTACTAACAAGCTGAGCCCTCAGAGGAAACCGGAGCGTCTGCTGAATTCATTGCCTCTCTCCTCGTCTAAGACAAGCAGAGAGGAACTTTTGGTGAAGTTTCTGTAGCTACACCCACTGACAGATGATTAAATGTAATCTTAAGACAACAGGCAGACAAGACAGAGGAAGCCTCTTCAGCCACAGGTATCATCAATTTATGCATGACCTAATGGTGGTGAGGCGATTTCTTAGATTCTGTGCTTGTCATAGCAGATTTCACTGTAAATGAAGCTTGAAATATGACTGCAGAAAGGTACAAGAAAAAAAAAAAGTGTGGCTTGTATAGTTATTTCCATAAGCAAAGTTGTTTGGTTACAGACATAAGGACCATTAAAAATTAAACTATTCATGTAATTTAAGGCTTGTGGTATGAGATCCTCTGTTGCTTTGACCAAGATACAATTAAAAAATGCAGGATATCTACATTTAATCCCACTTAAGAAACTAAAAGTCAAATTATTTCAAACATGCATCCAGTTTTTTGTATGTCCCGTAGGGATAAAAGCAATCAAAATATAACTTGTAATGTATAAAACACTGCTGGTCTATTAACTCTTTAAAACCTGACGTGTCATCGCTGACACATCCTGTGCATATACAGTTTGGATGGTTGTAACTCTTTTACTGTTTGTGCTACTGGAAAAATTCCAATGGTTTCTGAAACTTGTGACATTGTGTTTTATAGGTTTTAGTAGGTCATCACAGTAATTTCACCCATGCCTGTGCAAAAAGCTGGAGAAGAAGCCATTTTAGCAGTATTGTAACATGCAGTAACTTGTAAATGTCTGCTAGATTTCGAAAGTTCCAAGTGCACTGGAAAAATGGTCAAAAGGATCATTCACAGCTTATTTTCCAACCTTTTTAGAATCAAAATAAGTAAAAAGTCCATTTTAGGCTTAGGGTTTAAAGGGTTAAAATATTGCATGGACTGTTCATTTTAGTGTATAAGCTCTTTATGCATTTGTCTGCATTCTGATGTTCCTTTTAAATGACTGTGTCAAGTTTATCATGTTGAGCATCTGCCATTGACACAAATGCATGCATTTGTTAATATATGTGTGTCCCTGTGAGATGAACGAGAGGCAGAGAAAAATGGTATGTGGAGGCAGAAAGATTGCAGAGGCGTTGTAACAGTCGGCAATGAGGAGTGTTTATCCAGAATATTTGCATGTAACAGCTAGCTTGCAGACGTTATTCTAATGTATGTGCTTATTAATATGTGTGCATGCTGTGATAACCTTGCGGTGTGGGATGCTAATCTGCTCCGACAAAAGGGATGGAGCAATTTAAGGTGATCTTCACACAACTTAAAAAGTCTGTGATGTATCTGATCGAGGAAGAAACTCCTTCACTATCACAACCAGACTGTGTGTCGCAGTGTGTGTGAGCATACGAGTCGTTAATCACTTGGACAGAGTTCTGCTTCAACTTCAGTTCAAACACTGTCAAAGAGCAAGAACTTCACACCAGAAAAAATATACTGTTATTTTTACCAGGAACAGTAGGAGCTGTCAGTTTATGGATTTGCATGAAGTTCTTTAGAGAGAAACGGAGAGGTGAGAGCAGATCCAGCTATAAACAATCAACTTTTCTGGTGTATTGTTTTAAAGGAAACAAAAAACCTCTGTGATGAAGTAGCTCTGTCTAAAATGTGAATAGAACTTCACTTCTTGAAACACTTTTGATTTATGAGGCTTTTCCTTGAGCCAGTTTGCTGATATTTCAGCCGCTAAGCCAGAGTTCAGACGGTGCTCCAGGCATTTTGAACTTATTTTAGTTTTGTTTACACCAGCGTGCAACCAGGTGGTCTTAGTCCTTTGGACTGACATGTAGGTGCCTCTGAAAGCCCTCAAATGCAAGTTTGGAGACATTACCACTAAAAAGCACAAACTAAACAATTAATTGTTGTGTGTTTTGCACACAGCTGTTGAGATTTACAGAGCATCAAATGTTGAACTATCAAATATCCGACTACTAGCTGCCAGTTTATTCTCCAGTGATGAGACGTGCAACACAAATTACAACACAGCTACACGAAAAAGTCTATAAATATTCTGGATGTGTTGCTCCAGTAGCTAGATCAGGGGAAGTCAGAGAACTGCATGAAAACAAACCATGAATATGCTCAGGGTTATGATGGATAAATGGTACTTTACAGAATGCTAAGACAAAAATAACACTTGCACTTGGCTAATTAGACTGAAACCTTGAAGGCTGTGGTTTTGTATTGGACAGACGAATGAACCCAATGCATGGAGTCTCTGTTTATCATTATTATGATTATTATTATTATTATTATTATTATTATTATTATTATCATTATTATTTCTGTTCACTGCTTACACCATAGGAAAACTCTACAGTTCCTCCAATCAGAGTTGTGCCATGTCTTGAATATATTCACGGGTTGCTCAGTGTGAGATGTGGTAAATGACTCTATCACCAACATCGAGTACAAATTGTCACATAATTTGTTTGAGACAGTGGCATCAAAGTTTGTTCTTCTTTCTCTCTGTCCCACTGCTCTCTACTTTGAACAGACACACATTCATCCTACAGGGTTGAGTGTGTTTTATAGAGAGCACTGCATCCTGGGTTTTGTAGGATTAATGTTGCTAGGCTGGCAAGTTTATTAAAGTCTGTTTATGGTGATTCTTCAGCAGTAAAAGGGTTCAGTTAATCAATTTTAACCTGCAGGGGTTTGTGTAATGGCTTCATCTACCACTGTAAAGGCATGGAATCTGAAACAGAGTTTAGATTTTTTTTTTTTTTTGAGTTTTCAGTGTAGAAATAAACCAGATGAAAATGAGGAGCTCAAAAAGATGTAGTGAACTCTCAGAATGAGGGGAGGTGTTTCTTTCATATATACTTCAAGTATTTTATGATCTGCAGCTTAATTATTTATTGTGTACTTCAGCTTCTACTTGTCGTGTACGGTGTGAGTTTACATCTGATTTTTTTCCACTTTAAGAAAAAAAAAAATCTCAAAATGCAGTTTATTTGTACGCTCACCAGCCAGCTTGCTACTGTAGTTCCAGGTGTACCTAATGAAGTGGCCAGTGTATTTATATGGTGCTGCTGTCATCCATCTGCTTCAAGGTTTGACTTTTGTGTTTGGAGATGCTCTTCTGCATACCTCAGATGTAACCAGCAGTTATTTGACTATTTACTGTTGCTTTCCTATCAGCTCTGACTATTCTCTTCTGACCTCTGCCAACAGCAAGGCATTTTCACCCACAAAACTAAATCCTCACTGGATTTTTTCTCTTTTTTCCAGACAATTCTCTGTAAGCTAGAGATGGCTTTGGGGGAAAATACTAGTAAATCAGCAGATTCTGAAATACTCAGACCAGCCTGTGTGGTACCAACAACCATGCCACATTGATGCCAATGCCTGATTTGAACTTCAGCAGATCATCCTAACTGTGTCTACATGTCTAAATATACTCTAAAAATAGCTGCTGTGTGATTGGCCTGTTAGAGATTTGTGGACCTTGAGCAGGTGTACCTAATAAAATGGCCAGTGAGTCTGACAAGTTTATGACAGTGTAATTCGCTCACTATATCACCCAGCTCTTCTTCCACTATAACCAACAAGCATAGCTACTGTTGTCTACAGTTTCTATACGACTGTCCAAAGAGGTAAGCAACAGTAGTGACAAATGTGGTAAATGAGAAGGTGACTTGCAGAGCGAAAACAAACAACCGCGTGTTCTCTGTTCACTGGCTGTGTTGACTAAGAGGTCATTAGAAGTTACAAGGGTTTCAACACTGGCTGGAACAATGTTGCATCTCACTGCCTTGTGAGATTTTGGTTGCTGAAAGACAGCACAGCTAAGATACAAGACAAGCCAAGCATCAATTTGTTTGTCTGGCATGGCTTGTAGTTTTGGACTCAATAAACCGCTTGCACTGTGGCAGATTGACTCGAGCACTCTATGAAAAGAATTTCAAAGGGAATTCTCTGCAGTTGGTGCTGGCAGCGAGCTAATGGCCAAACCAGATCATTCAACTCAGAAATCCTTCCAGTTCCACGGGAAATAGTAGACTGGGGCCAGCAGAAGGCACATTTTCTGAACTCATCTGGCAGCAAATGAACTCATAAATAAAACAAGCATACATATTGTGAGACAGGTATTCATGTAGTGTAGTGATGTTTGATAGGTTACATTTAACAAGTCAAAATTAATGAATGTTTTACAGGTGTGTGATATTCCATCGGTTTTCCACACAATCTGGGTTTAATGCAAACTGTAAAACAGAGCACATTAACGGATAGGTCATCAAAGTATCAGCATCTCCAACAGCAGGACTCTGCCTTCACATCTGGAAACTGCCTCTGGCGCTTGGCCCGTCTCTCCCTGTCCACTCTAGCAAGCAAAGAGAATACTTGATGCCAAGCATGCTTTTTTTTATTTTCAGCAAGTGTTTTTTTCTTTCTTACAGTACATGAATCACCTGAGCCCATGAAAGACTTACAGTCAGCCACTGCTCTTTCCTCTCCATCGCTACAGAAATTCATGCCTTTGAATGAGAAGATAAATCTAGCTTCCGAAAGTTGTATTTCGTTGGATGTTTTCCCAACAGTTCTACAGCCACTTCATACAAGGTGGTGTTGGTGAGAAAAGAACTAAATGTTGACAGAACCAGGTTGTTATACCTAGTGTAAATATGTTGGGGGAAAAAAAAAGCATTTATTTAAAACTCAATTCCAGTTGAAATGTTCCCAATCCAGGCACATGTTTGGCTTTGCATATACTATAGTAGATGTCATTGAAAATAACTTGATAACGACAAATACAATATCCTTTATTGAGATATAAGTTAGTGTTTAGTTCTAAGAGTATCCTACTAAAGTGTAACTGGGACTCAGTATGTAATCATTACACCTGATCAAAGGTGATTACTGATGTGTATAAATAGGGAAAAAAAGAGGAATGTGTCTGGAAACAAAATTATTCCAACTATATGGGCAACAGTGTACATGGAATAATGTAATTTCAGAAACCTGAATAATATAGAGTATCCTGAATAGTATTTTACCAGGGATACTCCAAAGTGGGTCAATCCTATGCTTTGTGCCGTCCATTCACACTCCCCAACAGTAGGTGGTGGTAATGCACTGTAATGCTAATTATCACCAGACATTTCAAAGCATAAAAGAAGACCCACATGTTTGTATTCAAATCATGGCAAAACTCAGATATGATGCCAGCTGCAACAGATTTGGTTTTACCTACACTGAGGGCAAAAACCTAAGTGTGTTTGACCCATAAAGACCCAGTGCAATTTTTGTGGCAGTTGTCCCAAATTAATTTTTCTCTATTGCTACCTTTCTTAACTGATTTATCACCATAAAAAAAAATATTACCTTCTGCATTTCACATTTCTTTGGTGTAAATCATGTATTTT
Source organism: Apogon hyalosoma (assembly GCA_037367295.1). Lineage (NCBI taxonomy): Eukaryota > Metazoa > Chordata > Actinopteri > Kurtiformes > Apogonidae > Apogon > Apogon hyalosoma. Next base: position 12,654,060 of record JAPQRP010000006.1, on the reverse strand, counting down.
CTTATAATGAATTCACAGATCATGTAGATGTTCATGAAAACTCAGAGTAAATTCAAAGTTTATCATATCAAAACAGAAAAAATGAAGAAAAATGTACTTAATCAGCAAAGATATTGCTAACTGAATGTAAAAACAAGTGTGTCCATCCACTTTCCCATTGACCCTCAGACTGTGCAAATATAACTTAAAAATTGACCTAATGGAAAAACGTCAATTTCGCCAAAACTCTTGTTTTTCGATTAAACGTTTTTGTGCTGGCAAGAGGTGGTTTTTGGGGTGTAGCACAAATGGTATATTATGCAAAACTACAATGGAAATACCTTTTTTCACAACTAGTCAGGTGAATTAAAAAAAAAGATGTTGACAGACGTTACAAAAAGTGAAGAAGAAGAGTTTAAAAGAAACACGGTGCGGTATGTGTGGACACACCAGGAAACCCAATCATTTTTTAATTTAGTATGAGACAGAGGGGTAATATATAATAATAATGAATATATCTGTGAATCAACACGATATTTACGTTCGTCGCCATGTTTATGGAATGACTTCTCGTGTCATCTCGCGATAATAATAAACAAATCATCGCATTTGTGAGTTAATGGAAAAACCAACATTACGCACTTCTGTTTTTTCAACATTTTGTAAATGTCGGTAAAATTTTGTGCAGATGTCCAATGGAAAAGCGACCACTGATCCAACTCCATGGGTTTTACTGCTGAATCAATGTAGAAGATGACAGTGTTTTCATGTTTACTACAGAGTATCTGAATGTCCAAATGGGTCATATCTGATGACCATGAAAAGATGACAAACTGTATTTTATAATAATGGATTAGATTTATATAGCGCTTTTCTATTAACGCATACTCAAAGCATGTACAGTGGATCCATTATTCATTTGCCCTCACATCCACACTCTGGTGGTGGTAAACTACATATGTAGCCACAGCTGCCCTGGGGCAGGCTGACAGAAGCGTGGCTGCCATTTCGTCCCTACGGCCCCTCCGACCACCACCGAACATTCATACACCAGTGTGAGTAGCAGTACACCAATTTATTTACATGGATTGATAGGATTGGTGGATCAACAGGTATTAAATAGTTTATTTCTGTAGATGGTTTGTTTCGCCAGTGGCTGTTTGGGTCTCTATGGGTTAATGCTTCAATAAATGAGAGAATGCACTTTTAATTTTTAACTGTGTGCATGTTTTTAGTTTTGGTTAAAATTGACCTAATTTAGTTTTAAAGGGAAACTTTCCCTTAAGCATCACCACCTGCTGGTCAGTTTGGTTTATCATTAAACTTGTCTTCAGTGTTGACATACTGTGATATTCTGATGATCTCAGGTTCAAAATACATCATGTTTTCATTGAATAAATTTGAGAAGTATCTTTTTTTTTTTTTTTTTTTTTTTCAATTTAGGGTTGTGGCTTGTCATTGAGGGGTGATAGTGGGTCCCGGAGCAAGACCAGTTGAGAACCACTGCTCTAAAAGATACCAGGATGCTGTTATATGTATACATCATTTATATGGTTTCTGACAGCTGTGGATCACTGCGCTAGCTCCAAGTGATGTAGCAAACCTGTAGGGAGTGGCACTGGCAACAAGAGTTTCACTCCTGGAACAGCAGGGAGAAACAGAGTTTGTCACTCAGTACTGAAAGAATTAAATATGCTTGACAGTTTGAATGCAAAATACACTGAAATGCTGATCTGTCCAAGTCCAGGATGTCAACATATTTGAGCAAGTCAGATCACAGTGGGAAAGACTAAAGCAACATTAGTGCATGGCCAAGCATCAAAACCAGTCACTGCTGTGTGTCTTCATCCACCTCTATGGTGACAGTGACAGACTGACAGCTTTCAAAGTGAGGACATGTTTTCCAGTTGCTCTTGTCTTCCATTTCTGGCAGTAGATGAACACCAGTAAGATTAATCCGCAGGGTGGTGTTGGCATTTAATAGTGCTAAGCTCAGTATAAAATGTTGTAAATGTCTGTAGTTTAGATTAGTGTCAGAGGGAAACGGTCCATTGTACTGTAAACATCCCATAAACACTAATAGTTATCAGTAGCTAAACTTTATAATGTAACCAAATTTCTCTGTGCTCCATATCCTTTATGTGATCAAAACTGAGAAAATCCACATGACTGGGATACTGGTGTGCATGCAAACAAGGTCAATGATGGCACTTAGAATGTATTTACTACTATTTGAATGAAAATCACTCAATATATATATAAAATGCATAGTTTGCTGCCCATAATTAGTAAAGTTTATAATGGAAAATGCATCAAAAACAGTTAGAAATGATCTTACAGCCCTTTTTTTTTGTTTTTTTAATTTTCTTGCCATTTGCCTTTGGGAATATTAAAATCAGCTTGTAGAGATGTACAGTACCGGTGTAGATGGTTCATCATTTGATTAATTACTTAAGGTAATCATGGGTAATACATATTTATGAAAGGTTTTTGAATTATGATGACACTGTTCTTTATTCAGATGCATGTTCCGGTGTAAGGTCATGTCTTGATCACATACATATGCAGGACTAAGTCACAGTAACAGCTGGATGGTGACTGCTGCTGGTGTCTCACTCTGCTGCTGATGCTATTTTTCTCTTTTCACTTTTCACTTGCTATGAAATATGCTTTTTGAGAAATAACGGTTTTGAGACCAATAAGACAAATACAATAGCCTGTGGTTTCTTGGTATGTATTATATTAGTAATTTAACTGAAGTGAAGCAGCAAAGTTAGATTAAATCAACTAATGCACCAGCTCAGACGATGTATTTCCACCTCCACCTGCATAGTTAAGACGTCCTTACTGCTCATTCTTTGCTGCTGCATATGCGTCTCACATTGCATGAGCTTAACTGCTACAATTGATCTTTTGCTTGCTTTCACTTTTGGCTGACTATAAATTACATCTATCACTGAGTAATACAAAACAGATGCAACTTTCTTTTTTTTTTGGCACAGAGTGTTGATGAAAATCTGCTGAAAATGCATATTTATTCAGTCATCATCAGGCCAATTGTTCTGAGTATTTAAAGCAATGAGGAAGTAGAGGATCACAATTTTTCAATCTGAAAACCAGAGGTAAACAACATTTTTACTTAATTTGTTTTTAATGTGGCATTAATGTTTCATTCAATCATGCACTAAAACATTAAGATTAATTTCTGTTGTACCCACTGCTGCTTCCCTGTTTCCCTGTTTTTCGACTACATTACATGAAAAATAACATTCCTGTCTGTAGAATCATCAATATTCTAATTTGGCAAGAAATTAGACAAGAACTTGGGTCCTTTGACAAGTGGACACCATGAAATGTGTGAAGGTCCTGGCAGAAAGCCAAAGATGAAATGTCTAGTTTCCAAACCTCAAAGTGAATGTGAAGTCTTTGGTGTTTGGGAAATCTTGGTCTGAAAAGAGCCACATGCAGGGCATAGTGATAAGGTAGTGATTTAAGAGGTGCCATTGCCGTTAGCATATTGATCTCATCTCCAAGACATTCAGAGTTTTCTGAACAGCCATTTCTTATTATCACTGAAGCTGCATTTATGTTTACACTTCATTTACTAATAACAAGTGTTGAGTTTTGCATAGGTTTATTAAAATTGTAATCGTTCAATTTTTGATTTTTGAGAATATGTCACCATTGAGCTTAACCTGTTTTTTATAAGAGTGATATTTTGCTTTTTTTAAATGGAATTATGCATTTTAAAACATTTCCCTGCGGTCTCCATAAACTGTCAATGCTCTGCTTGGGTCTGAATTCTTCATTAATTCAACTCCACAGGTCCATCTTCAACCCTATTTC
>JAPQRP010000006.1:12634846-12649685 GCA_037367295.1 Apogon hyalosoma | reverse complement strand
TTTTTGAACTATTAGGGTCCAAATACACAAATAAATGTTCCAAAGACTAATAAAAGTGGGTTTAGCAAAATATGACCCTTTTAAGGCTCTTCTCTTCTTGTATTGAGGAGTAGTGGGAAGAAGAAATAAGGCCAATTGTTAGCCCACAGGCAAAATGAAAGAGACATGGAGAAAAGGATGGACCCAAGGCTCATACACACTCTATGTTGTTTATAAATTATTTGTAGTTATGTTTAAATCTGGTGGAAAAAAGATGTAGAGTCCAGTTTCTAGAGCACAATTTTTCTTCACATTTGCTTTTTCCATATATTTTTTTTTCAAAGAAACAACATCAGGAAGTGAGATGGGATGCAAATCACTACAAAAACAACTTTTAGACTAAAAATAAAGATAATTAAACCTGGTAATAAAAGCTAGAAGCACTGTTGTTTTCACCATCTGACACAGCTGTAAAATAAGTAAAATAATGGCGTTTTATGCTGAAATTACAGTGTTTCTTCTCCATGGGTGAGTTTCATTATGAGGCTTATGAAGATATAAAGTTATTTTGTGATGTTATTATCTTTGCTAAGTTCACTGTGTGTTGATGCATTGGTTCATATTAAACTGTGACTGCTCTGTTCTTGTTTGGATGACTTCTGCACAACAGAATGTAACAGTAGTTGGTCAACTTAATTGGCAAAACATTAATATTGAGAAAGAACCTTTTTTTGCATAAGATGTACGCTATTTATATTAAACTGTATTTACTTCATAATAGTGTTTGAATGGAACTTTAAAGTAGTCTTCAAGATTTACCTCATTTTTTAGATAGTTTACAGTGGTTCTCCAACTGAGTTTCATGACAGTTGCAATGAATGTCTGGAAGTGTCATCATGTTTTCTCCTTAATCCATGGGAATACGAATAATAGTGTGAGGATTGTTTTTTTCCTTTAAGAACAGGAGTGTGAAGCCAGTTTTCAAAGGTAAAGGATAAAGCTGCTCAAACAAGAGTAATGAGCTTCATGTAATTCACCTTCATGTTTTTCATTATTTTGATCAGAAGAAACACTAATTATAAGCAGCACTAAGATTCTCAACTCAAGCATTGACTCGGCGATCGATATCATCGGCTCTAGGTGTCTTTTGAAGTGACTCCGGGTGTTTAGGTATAACTTTAATGTTGCTTTGGCTGTGTGGCACCCTGCCAAGATGTCACCGGGAATCAGAAACCATGGATCCGCCAGTCAGGAACACCGACTGATGGTTGTAATCTCCTCCCAAGCACAGTGTCAGCTGGTCTATTCATTACAGGGAGATTCGCTGTGTCTCAGAGTAGACAGTTTCTCTTTCTTTGTAGGTTGAAAGTCAGGGAAAAAAAATCTTTCTGAAGGAAAACAACTGTGTCAGTGTAAGAGTTTGGTAATGATCTCCAATTTGACAGATGACGGTCTACTGAGATGTGCGGTGCGACTGGCTGTACTGGTTTGTCAGGAATGGACAGGGAGAGAAATTTGTACTCTGCACAATAAAGACCTACATAGTGAAGAGAACATTTTTACATTTTGATTTGAAAAGTTTATTATTGCCTGCAGGCTGCTGCATGATGAGCTGACACATATGCTGTGGTGTATTCAGGCTGTGAGTGAACCCAGGTTTTGTTTTTTTTTTTATTTATGAGTTTGATTTTCTGACAGACTGCCTCCTGAATACAACAGTTACATTTCAAAGTATCAGATGAAACATAGATACACATACTGTGTTAACTGTGTTCCAACATTTAATGTATGGGGGGGATTTGCCTTGAGACATGAATCCAAATCAAAAGTGTTTAATATCCAACTCAGCTAAAATGCACTGTAGCTCGGGTAATAAATGAGCAATAAAGTGGAGGCCAGCACCTCATCAAAAGACACACTTCATAGGCTTTAATGAACTAATAACATTAAACTAATGTGCACAAAAAGTCAGCATGCAAGACGGTGGTGCAACGTTGGGCAACATCCTAGAACTGTGCAGAATAAAAGAGAATGGAACAGAGAGGAATTTTATCTAACATCTTGTGTGAGGTAACAAATGAGATGTTAGAACTGTCGTAAAGTTAATTTAGATATGTTTACAGCAATGCTTTGGGGAACAAATTCACATATCTGTTAAACGGACACATCACGGGGATGCACTCTGATTGCAGTATATTCTGTCCTGGAGCAGATTTTTATCTTTATGTTTTTAATTTAAAACAATCAGTGGAAGAAAATGGGGGTGGAAATGGAAGGACGGAGACAGCACATCTGTTTAAGTTGTCTTGCAGCATTCCAAAGTAATTACAAACAACAATGTCCTCCCAAGCAGAGGCAGAGGTGCAATGGGAGCAAGGCAGAATTGAGCTAGTTTGAGTTGTGACGCCCCTGTCAGCTGTTCGCGCTGGGAATTACTCTCCATTCACAAACCGAATTGCTAATATAGAAGTGCTGCATGTGTCTGTGTGTGCAATGTTTAAGTGCAACTGTGAGTGCGGCATCTTTTGACTAAGAAAAAGGAGAGCTTTTGTCCAGAGGTTATTACAGGCCAGTGCACAGCAGTCAGACATTTCTGGCATTCAGGTCCTCAGCTAATGAAGTGGCTTGTCAAGGTGTTTGCATGCGTGTTTGTGTAGGTGTGTCACACTTGGGTATTACAATGGATAGTATTCACATAAACCAGCAGATTGGAAAGAACCAGCACATACTGTACTAAAACAACTATTTTAAAAACCAGCCAACTGTCACTTCACAAGGAAATAATAGACCATAATAAATTCTAAATAGCTTTATTTTTGTAATATTTTACTAAATGTAGCTGTTCTGTCAAAAAAATAAAGGCACTGATAAATGACTGTAATCAGAAATGCCATATTACTCTACATAACACCCACAACATTTTGGGGGACACTCAATTATTGAAGCAACCATTAAAATGAACTCCCAGAATAGGTGACAGCATAATTTCCATGCTGTCTCATGATTGCAGCATTGTTACATCATTGAATTTGTATTATACCATATTTATTTTTCTCGTCAAACCCACACTAGACAACTTGTTGCCAACGGTAGGTGAAAACCTGTCGCTCCTACAGGCATTGACAGTAAAGCTCTTGGCCAAAAAAAGGAGGAAAAAAATGCAGCTTTTTTTTTTTTTTTTTTTACATCCACCTCTAAATGCTTTAAAAAGAGACTTCCAGTGGCAACGCGAAGATGTGCGGCCCTCCCCATGGCAGACATGGCGGGCATAAAGTGATGTTTACATTCTCCTGTCTTCTCTGACACGTGGGAGGGAAGGTAAGCGGCGGTGGTCTCCAAAATGAATGAGTCGCCCAAGGCCTGCTCCTGGATAGCGGTGATCCTGAGCTCACTGGTCTCGCCGCTTGTGTGTATTTGTGTGCGTATCGGTGTGTCTGCACGTTTCTGTGATGTATTTTAGAGCTTCAGGGCTTGTTATTCTGTTAGCACAGACAGGAACTTGAAAATGTCAGGATGTTTCCCAAAAGTACACCAAATATCTGCTTGTGGTTTTCCCACCACTGAATGCGTGTAAAAGAAAAAAAATCGTTAAATAGGAAATGTTGACAAGGAAATCACATGCCTTATGGGGTTGCGCTGGGCTTGTTTGTATGAGTGAGAAGAGTGATGTGAGCAAATAGCATCTAGAAAGTCTGGTCTAATTTCCTACAAGATTTTTAATGAAGATGTAGTTTCTGGATGGTGACCAGGGAAATGTTAATAGAGTTTGAAGATGGGATGAACGTATCTATATCAGTATCAATAAGGGAACAGATGGACAGATAGACAAACAACTCACAGAATTGAATGACAGTTTCACACTGAGATAAATGATGGGTTGATGATGGATGGATATTTTAGTTGTGTTATATTTGTACTGTAGGTGCACTGACAGATTGTGCTGCAACATTGCCTCCCTACACCTGGCGTACATGCTGTGCGACAGCTGTTCACTCACCTATCATCTGCATCTGACACAAGATATATGAGCCACAGCTAACCCCGCATTATTATAAACTTAACTGAGTTACAGGCCAGTTTAGCTGAACATTCCCGCTCGACTCTAATCAATAATGTTATATTATGATGCTGCCAACACACCTGCAACAGGTGCTAGAAAGTCAGCGGAGCTTATGTCTACGTGTTCGTGCAAAAGGTACTAAAATAAAACACATTACATTTTTACAGTCCCTCATTCAGACTTACACCACCGCATAATGCATAATGAAATTAAGCATTATTGATCCCTCTGGAAAACTGTGTCATCCATTACAGCATTGGAGCACAGATGAAAATAAAATAAGTCATACATTATGGTATAAAAACAAACAGCGCAGGGCAGATCATATATATCAGCACTAAGTGAATTAAGGAATGCACTCCTAGTATAATATAAAATAGCATGATATCACAGTTTTGTCAAATAAAAACTGTGTGATCCATACTATGATCCATACTATGGCCAAACACCAGGGTGCTAGTCACGTATCAGACATGAAAACGGTGTAAATGTAGGGCAAACGAAGATGTAACCTCTCATCCCTTTTCTCTCTGTACTTAATGTTGTGACTTAACATTGCTCCAAAATTACACACATAATGAAGTAATCCTGCTTATTTCTACAGGCAAGCAAAACAAAGCAAAAGCATAAATTAAATATGAGAATAGGGCGCCTTCAGAGTTCTCTAAGTTGGATATATAACCCATTAAGTCCATTCAAATGCCAGTTTAAATTTAAGGCTATTTCCATTTCAAAATAAGCCTGAAGATTAAAACAAAAATACTATATATATCCTTGTCAGTGTAGAAATTTTCTTCAGGGGCAAAACAAAGACGAGCAGCCATGTTTAAAACCAGATTTCAAAAGAGACAGCCACTCAGCTGTATATGCTGACAACATTACAGTATGATGGGCTGCAGCTTGAGTTACCTGCTGTGTACAGCGATACTCTCTGCAATACAAATGTCACCAAATAGCAAAAACAAACATGCTTCTCCAATTTCTGCTTGTGAGTGCTGTGCCTAAAACCAGGAAACAAATCCAACCTGCCGAGGATGCAATTTTACAGCCTCGTTTGACTTTGCACTAGACCTCGTGAAGGTTTCTTTGGAGTGGAGTTTGGTGGACGAGAAAGGTTGAGGAACATACACTACAGTTTTGTCTTCTATATCACACATTAGAGGTGGGCGTATCAATTCTGTGCAATCGATAGATCGATACTCTCACACTACTCATTTGATGATCAATTACACTAATAATGTATTGATATTTAGTAATAAATGTGAAATTAAAGTGCCTGTGTCATCTCTGAATCTTATAGGGTACAAGGTTCTGTACTGCCCCCCCCCGCCCATGAACTAGTCCATCCATGTCATGTGACCAGAAGTGCGGTGGTTCCCGTTAGCTGTTGTTAGCAACAGTTCAGTCTGCAGCTGCACTTGTCTGAAAGGAGAGCATGGCTGAAAGGAAGAGGAGTGTGGTGTGGGTGTACTTTTCACCCGTGGATAAAACTACGGTAAAGTGTCGTCTGTGGAGTAAATATGTACACCACTGCAGCAACACCAGCAACCTTTAAACACCTGAAAATTAGTCCAGTTCTGTCAGAACCGGAGTAAATTTAATTCTGTTCTAACATTGTTTTGTTATAAAAATGTGAAATGTGTAGGTCTTGTTGAAAAAAAAAAAGGTCTTTGGAAATGTGACCATTTCATTGTATTCAGTGAATACTTTCAAATTCTGTTGTTGTTTTTTTTTTTATTATTCATGTGTATTATTTCTTTATTTTTATTTAATTCATATGTGTTAATTATTTATTTGTGTTTTATTTTTATGTTTTAATTATCTATGTTAACTATTAATGCATTTTTCTAAATTAATTTCATTGCTTAAAAACATGGCCTCCGAAGGTTATGCACACTAAAGCTGTTAAATGGACAGTATTTGTCACGTGAAGCTGGATTCAGGCAAAATAGATCATGTGCCAACCAAATTGCAGCCCTGAGCATCATCCTTGAACAATCACAAGCATTTAGGTCACTGCTACACAGTATTTCTGGACTTTGAGAAAGCATTCGACAGTCTGGATAGGGAAATGCTTTGGCAACTCATGAGACACTATGCCATGGCAGTACCAAGCCAGGGCATAGTGCATGTGACCGGGCCCTTTAAACCCAATAAAGCTTTTAATTACATCACTTGACAACATACACATGCCCACAACAGCAGGCCTTACGAACATTACTACATTTTTGACACACGGGTCAAAAAAATTGATAGTAAGGGTTCAGCACAATGGACAGCAACCATGTCATTTTGACATCAATCAAACGGACATGAAGTTGAAGAAACCAAGAGAACAACAAAAATATTAGGCTACCTGGCCCCTAATAATAACAACACAAATTCAAAGCAGTTCAGCTCCACTGACACCCACTTTAACAAAACACTTCAACTACTGAGAGCACAGCAGGTGACTGTATCAATAGCTAGAACGTTTTGTAAAGTTGGGACAGTGGCCCACAAGTTCACGTACAGTCAAAAATTCAATAAAAAGTAGTAGACCTACTCACCACTATTTAAAGGCCACACAGGGAGCCTTGCGCTCTGCAAACTCATCCACAAAGTCCATGGTCTTGGCTCATTCTTTCATGGACCAAATTGTTGGTTGGTTTTTAATGAGCTTTAATTTTGAGAATGAGCCTGCTGTTTTTTTATTCAGTGTCCCTGCTGGTCAAGCACCAGGACTGTCCCCCGGTCTTATGAACTACCCCCCCACCACCCCCGTCCGTGCAGTCCATGCGTGCTTAACAATTTCACTCTGCAGGCGCACCTGTCTACAGATTACAACTAACTCACACATCACTCATAAACTGTCAGTGATTGTTAGGACTGTACCTGTAAATCTGGTCCCTGACTGTGCTGCCAGTATTGGGGGGCTTGAATCACTGCTAGCGGTTTCCACTTCATCTCCAGGAGGATCAGGAGTCGGACAGACAAAAAGTGTCCTGCTTTTGTAACTTTGCTTTTCCTTGCTCTCCCTTCTCCTTTTCTTTGAGTTTTGTTGCTCCACTTTTGTGCCTATATGAACTGCTACTCATGATTCCATTCATTTAAATCCACATGCCTGCACTCTCTGTTGACTAGTGGTTGATGATTACATTGGTGGATGGCTCTTGATGATGATTTTACCCCAAATGCATTTGGAGACAATATCAGTGATCCATTTGTAAATTTGCACACTGTAAAGTTGACAGTGAATATGAAGTCAGCCATGCAACACACACTTGTATGCAATGTTTTGAATAAACCTACAAGATCAAAGTCAGTCTTTTAAAATTTTTACCAACCATGACTCAACAAGGCTGTGTCAACTTATAGAACCACAAACACTTATGGTCTAGTCAGCGTGTCACCTGTGCTATTAAATAACTGCAGGAAGAGTTTACTGTGAGAAAATTCATCCCTTTGGAAGATGAGGTCGGGGCCTGCTCCTCTGTCCTGGGGACCACTCCCCCCCCACCCCCCCTGAAGCCCACTTGACACTACAGCATAACTAAGAAGTTCATCAACATCAGCAAGAACATCTATTCTGGAATGCAGTGTAGTCATACATGAAGGCCAGCTGACAGGTATTCAACATCACAGCAGGGCTGCTTACTGTCACCACTACTGTTCCTCCTAGCAGTAGACTGGATAATGAGGCAAGCCACTTACAGCAATATCGTCTGCAAACCTAGACTTTGCAGATGATATTACTCTTCTGTCCCACAACTATCAACAAATGCAAGACAAACTGAGAGAGGTAGAACAGAAAGCAGCTGAAATTGGTCTCCGCATCAGCACACAGAAGACCAAAGTACTCAAGGTCAATACCAAGATACTGGCCAGCTTGACGGTTAACCACCAACCAACCACTAGAGGAATTCAACTCCTTCTTTTACCTGGGTAGTGAGGTAACGAGTGATGGCAGATCAGAGGGGGATGTAAAGAGGAGAATAGGCAAGAACTGCATTTGACACGATGAAGGCTATTTGGAGAGCATGTAACATCCAGAGGTGTCAAAAGTATTCCCATTCATTCCTCAGATAGAAGTATAGATACTAGGGTTTAAAGAGACGTCTGTAGAAGTTAAAGTATCAACTCAAGCTTTTTACTCAAGTAAAAGTGTAAAAGTACTGGTTTCAAAACTACTTAAAGTATAAAAGTAAATGTAAAGGAAAAAAAATGCTATTAGGACAAATGCTTAGACGATGCCACAGGGGAGGGGCCTATAGTGCACTAACCCACCTCCCCAAAACACATTTATCTAAAGGCCATAATGACGATAATGTTATATTAAAATGTAAATGTTGAAACATGTGGGATGCACTAGTCTACCTGTTTCAACCGCATATATGCATATTGAAAAAGAACACAATTTAGTCCAATGAAAATGTAAAAGAACCATATATGTTACTAATGAGCATTAACATGGGTTTTATGGAACTGAAGATATGATGGCTAATTACCTATTAGTACTGGAATGGTGCAGAAAGTCAGGTGCGATGGATCTCGTACAAACCAGTAGGGTGTCAGAATGGTATATGTTTATACGTCTCATCCAACCACAATCAAATTCACCCTATTCGGATGGTGCTATTTATCTGGATAGTTTTTTTTATTTGAACGATGACAAGCTTAAATGAAATAGGAGTAACGAGGATATTTTTAAAATGTAAGGAGTAGAAAGTACAGATAATTGTGTGAAGATGTAAGGTGTAGAAGTAAAAAGTCGGCTGAAAAATAATTACTCCAGTAAAGTATAGATAACCAAAATTTATACTTAAGTAAGGAAGCAAAGTATTTGTACTTGACTTACTTGACACCTCTAGTAACATAACACTAAAGACCAAAACAAGCCTATTCAACTCAAGTATAAAAGCCATATTCCTCTATGGATCTGAGACGTGGAAAACAACAAAGAACCTTCTGAACAAGCTACGAGTCTTTATCAACCACTGCCTCAAATGTATTTTTAACATCAGATGGCCTGATAAAATAATGAACGAAGAGCCGTGGGAAAGAACAAAGCAACTTGCAATAGAAGTGGACATAAAAAATAAATGGGGTTGGATTGGGCACGCATTGCCTAAACCGAAGAATTCCATCACACATCAAGCCCTGCAGTGGAACCCACAGGGCAAACATGGTAGAGGAAGGCCGAGAAACACCTGGAGGAGTGGTGTCGCAGCCGAGTTGAAAAGACCGGAACACAGATGGTAAGATCTGGAGAGACTGGCACAGGACAGGGGGAGGTGGAGAAATATCATCAGTGGCCTATGCTCCTTCAAGGAGTAACAGGCTCAAAGAGGAAGAATTTGTCATGGAGATGTCTTTTGTGTAATATTTACATTTTAAAAAATCACTGAAAGTATCGGTATCAAATATATATGCCAAAAAAGTAATCGGTATCGTATCGAATCATAAAAGTGTGGTATCACCCAGCATCATATAACTTCAGTAGACCTTGCACCTACTGTATACGACTAATTTTCTTGCAGCTACAGCACCCAGAAGCCACAAACACCAAAGAGGACTTCCATCAAGCAGCTCTGTACTACACGCATATGAAAATACGTATGCTAAATATATGCTGTATACCAATTACTGTAAACCCTTTGCCATTGAAATGTGGAGTAGATACAGTCTGTTCGCTCAGATTCACTCATGTCATGCTCACTATCAGTCCACATCTTGTTACTTGTCTTGTTGCTGTCTTACACTTTGATTTGATATCCAAAAAAATTCCGACATTTTGCCTGCCTTCAATGGACTTCTTGAGTTTTTACGTCCCATGTGGCAAATGTGCCTCGTAGTCACAGAAAAACTGTATTCATAATGTGGATATAACCATGTGTGTTACAGCTGGATAAAGCTCAGCATTCATCAGTGGTGAAACTGAGTGGGTGAGATGAGTTGACTGACGAAGATTAAAGCTGAAGAGCCACATTGCAGAGTTTTTCCCCTTCCAAGGGCCTGAAATCTGCCAACTGTGGATAGCAGAGCCTCAAGTATGCATATGAGGATCTTTTAACAATAGTGAAACCCTCTTGACAGAGTGTAAGTCTCTGTGTCGCTCCCCATTGCCGTTTCCATCATGACTTTCCCCTGTGTATCCTTCTCCCAAATAATCCCCCTGTCTCTTTCTCTTCCTATCATTCTGCTTTGTTGTCTTAATCATCTGCCTTCTCTGGCGATTTCCTCTCCTTCTCTACATCTCCCCATTCCCCTTGCTGTGATGTTGGGGATGTAGCCCGTGGACCCGTTGGAATAAACACAACATCCTTCTATCTATCTTGCCACAGGCCATTCGCTTATCCCCATTAGACAGGACTTAGGGGAAAGATGCCGCCAACAAACAAATGTTCCACCCGCCCACAGACACCAAAACACATTTACATGGACATATGCAAGCGCACTTACACAGATGCGCAGACAAACATTTACCACCACATGAACACACAAGTGGATGGTAAACTTTTATAAAACCCCGCCTAAGGACAGACAAACTCTTGTTTTTAATTCTTTAATGTCTCACATAAAACAACTTTAATAAATGTGGTTCCACTGATAATCCCCTGCTGCTCTAATTTTAATAGTTTGTTTGTCCAATACGGGTTCAGCATTGTACTGTGGTCTTTAATGAGCCGGCAGTATAAGTTGTCCTTTTGGATTCAATCCAGAGGTGTAATGAGCCATATTTACACTCAATAAGTGGACATTTTAATGTTTGTTTGTATTGTTATAAAACTGTTACCATCACAGTTTTGCACAAATTCTGCTCTGCTAAGCACAGCTATATGGAGCTAATAGTTCATGTTATTACTGATGATGTTTTTTTTTTTCATGTTTTTGTTCCCTTTAAGTAGATGTGATGTCAATACAAAGTGCTGTGTAAACACACCTCCATACCACAAACAATACAATCCTTATACTAGCCATACTTGCCTACACCATTGAGTATCTATCATGAATAACTCATCAGCTGGTGGAAAACTTCAAAAATCTTTCTCATATTCTGTGTTTTTTTCTCAATGCACTTGACATCAATCAGACTTTACTGTTGGCACGCTCATTTCAAACAAACAGTGTGGGAAGACAGTGGGACTTTCTTCTTCTATTTTCCATCCCCTCTCCCCTCCCTTCCCTTCCCCTCACAAACACAAACACACACGTACACAAACACACATGCAAAGGGAGAAGCATTAAAGCATTAGGGTTTTCAGCATCAAGTGCCAGCTTAGAGCACAACAATCTCGTTTGTTCCAAAACAAAGCAGAAAAAAGAAAGTTTGTCGTAAGTAGGAGAAGCACACTCCTTATTTGCCATATATTCTTATGCCTCTTTTCGCAAGAACACACTACTACCACCCACACACCATCTTCCTCATCTTTTTGCAGCTGGTGTGTATTCATGTATGACCTCAATACTGTACTTCCTCACGATACAATTTCTGATGCATTTCTGTATGCTGTATAGATGCGTATAATGACAAGGTGGTGCACCGAGAGCTGTCTTTCATTAAGTGGCCTCACTCCTGGGCTGAAACTCATCTTCTCCCTCACTCGTAGCCCCCTCAGAGGCATGAGGGGAAGTTCCTCTGCTTGAAGTAGCACAAGTGAATATGCAAATATGCAGAACAAGCAAAGGCGCACCTCCTGAAGGGTGACTGCACAGTGTTATCAGTGTGGGACCTGTGATGACAAGAGAGGAGGTGATACACAGGCAGATGGTGTGTATGTGTGTGTTGTATATTTGGGGGGGGGGGGTCTTTTAGTGCCAGTCTGTCACTCTGCTGCAAGGACGGGTAAAACGATGGATGGGAAAGTGAGACTGAAAGGTGGGATGTAAAAAGATAAATAGGGAGCAATGTGTGAGAGACAGATGGCGTCAGCGAGTGCAAGTAAAGAGAGATAGAGGAATAGA
Organism: Apogon hyalosoma; assembly: GCA_037367295.1. NCBI lineage: Eukaryota > Metazoa > Chordata > Actinopteri > Kurtiformes > Apogonidae > Apogon > Apogon hyalosoma. Next base: position 12,637,702 of record JAPQRP010000006.1, on the reverse strand, counting down.
AAGACAGGAACTGAAAGGCAACAAACAATGGGGGGCTTTTACAGTGGAATGCGACTAGAGGTGTAGGTGTGTGCATGTGATGCCACGGTAAAATGTTCGTGTTTGAAAAAAGAAAGCCCACTTGACCAGACAACAAAGCAGAAGACAGGACACCTATTGTTAGAGACAGTGAACTCTCAGAAGTGGTGGGCTAAAAACCCGAACAAAAACACATGGCTATTGTCGTCATGTTGCCCCAGTTCTGCTCTCCCTCGCTGGGTCGTCCATTTCACAGTCTCTCTCCCACATATCCCCCTTTTCCTGCCAACATGGAACCAAAGACATGCCATTTCACGCACCTAATTTTGGATCATTTGGAGAAATTCAACCAAAAACAAACTGGTTTGAAACCTAGAAAGTTGGTTCCCATCAAGAACAAAAAAAAAAAAAAGGGTTGGTTTTCTCTTATTTGGTAATAGAGTTTCTCTCATGCGAAGAAACAATTATCAGTGGTAGGGCTGCAAGATATTGGAAAAAACTGACATTGCAATTTTTTTTTTTTTTTAACCCTGCAATATATACTGTATTGTGATCTGGAAAAACTACTCAGGAGGATATAAAAGCTGTGTGGTGCCGACATAAATGGTCAAACAAATTGGTTGTGTTCGCTCTCGTTGTGGCAACAGTTGCAAGGCACTGTCAACACAGAACACGTGTTTCAGTTTCATCCTTCTTGTAGCCGAAATAATTCCAGATAACTGATGTTTCTTTTCTTTTTGGCACCAAGTCTTTGTTTTTGCTGATTTTCTCGTTTGTTGCTCATTTTTCAATGTTGTTACCAGCGACTCAGTCCATGTGCAGGGGCGTGGTCTGCTTCGGCAAACTGATTAAGAACGATTGTGATTGGTGGATTGCTGTGTGCAGTGTGTGTCAGGTACCCAGGTTGAAATTCAATGAGAACACATTGAGTTCATTTCCCTTCCACATTGCAGGACCTGCGATGTGACTATTGCTCAAACGATATATTGTACAGCTCTAGTCGGTAGTATCTGAGAATCCAGCAGAAAATGTGCAGTGGTCTGCAGATTAATTAAAGAAAACCAATGTATTAGTACAAGAATGAGTGAATAAGAGGTAATGAGCTAATGTTAATGCATTACCATAAACTGTATAATCAATGAAGAGAGGAGCCACAGCATCACCCATTGGTTTATAAGTCATTTTGAAGCCAGTAGTTTGTGATTTGGCCGTCACCACATTGGTTTGTTGGCGCCATAAGTGACAATTTTTGGATGAAAAAAGGATGGAACTATGGGAGAAAAGTTGTCAGGAATCAAATATTAGGAAAATAACCAGAGTCTCTACTAGAGGCATCTACAGCTGAAATATGTGCAACATACAGTAAACAGGTCTTATCAGACAAGGATAGTGAGACTTGAATAACATTATAGCTACAATAAGAGAACGTCCTACCTTTAATACATTCAAAACTCATCTCAAACTATGGCTTAAGAGGAACCAAATCTGTGATCATTAATTTTATACCAATATGTGTAATTTATAATTTGTAATTTATGTTGCAATTTTAAACATGATTGTTAATTGTTTGAGAATATTCAACGTTCAAGTGAAATTCAGCGTTATTGTCAATTTTGCTATATATACAGTACACACAGGATACGGAAATTGCATAACTCTAAGGCCCACAGTGCAGCAAGTAATATAAGTAAAATAATAAACTATAAACACAAACTATGACTACAGACATAAAATATAAGTATAAACAAAGAATATAACTACAAATGACAAAGGCCTGAAGAAACAAATAAATAAAACTTCCAGTTACATGTATGACAGATCAAAGATTAAAATGACAACAGTAAAGTGACAAGTTATTTGACAAAATAAGTTAAAGTGCCTAGTCTATATGTATGTGTAAGAGGGAAAAAATGCCAGAGAGCTCTGGGTACAAATGTGTTTGAGAGTCATCATAGACAAATTTTCCTCGAACACAATGACAAATTTTGTAATGCAAACTAAAAGAACAGAAGAAAGATTACAACACTCAAAAAGAGCTGTGGAAAAGTGGAACCACTGTGAATACCAGTGGCTTCTGTTGATGGTCCATCCTTGATTATAGTACCTCCACTTTTAAATGGTAGATTTTCTAGATGGACATCAAGGTTCCAAAAAACTTGAATGGAACTGGTTCAGAAACTGGAGCCACTGGTCCCAGTCTCACCTCACTTATGCCGTGTTTCCACTACATGGTACCGGCTCGACTCGACTCGACTTGACTCAGCCTTTTTGCGTTTCCACTACATAAATGAACCTGCAATCTGGTACCCAGCTCTAGTTTTTTGGTATCTGCTCTGCCTAGGTTCCAAAATGGCGGAAGAGATACTAAAATGTGACGTGTGAACACTGCAGACCACTGATTGGTCAGAGAGTTGTCTCTGCGTCATTGCATCATCAATGTGCGACCCGCCATTTAAAAAAAGCACATTTGGAAGTTTACAGTAAATTTACTGGTAGGTTAATCCACATGATGGCAGCCCGCAAAACTACACTGTGGTCAGTTGAGGAGGTTCAGACACTTCTGTCCTTGATGGTCCTCATGAGCTTGACGAGGCAACACGCAACAAGCGACTTTATTAGCAACTCTCTGAGCAGATGTCATGGAAGTTACACGCTGTGTCGCTATAACGTCCAGGTACTCTAAAGTCGATAGTATCCTGTAATGGAAACGGTCTCCAGGAATAGTACCAGGTACCCGAGTCAAGCCTGTTCCAAGTAGTGGAAACGCTGCATTATTCCTCCTCTCCTCTCCTCTCCTCTCCTCTCCTCTCCTCTCCTCTCCTCTCCTCTCCTCTCCTC
>JAPQRP010000006.1:12605438-12634827 GCA_037367295.1 Apogon hyalosoma | reverse complement strand
AACCCCCTCTTTGAAAATAAACGGGCCGATCTTTAGATGATGACTAGTTTTCACCTTTCAACTGTCTTCAAGTGGTTGTGCTTGATGGATTTGTTGGGTTTCTCATTCTATTTTAAGGTTTTGACTGTGTACTTGTATGTTGAATTTTATTTACTTAACCTATAAAGACCCAGTGCTACGTCTGTGGCAATTCCCAAATGCATTTTTCTCTCTAGTTAGCCTTTCATAAGTGATTTATCATCATTTATTATAATATCATCCTTCATATTTTACATTTTTCACTATAAATCATGTATTTTCCTATATTTAATTTATTTTATGAATGAATACAATTATTTTATTTTAATTTACATGTTCATGAAAACTCAGACTTAATTCAAGACTTATATCAAAACAGAGAAAGCTAAAGAAAGAGACTTTTTCAGCAAATCTCTCATTAACTGAATATAAAAATAAGCATCCTCATCCACTGTCATTGATCCAACTCCATGGGTTTTACTGGTGAATCAATGTTACAAAAGATGACGGTGTTTCCATGTTCAATATAGAGCCTCTGAACATCCAAATGGGTCATATCTGATGACCATGAAAAGATGACAAACTGCATTTTACACCAATTATTTGCATGCATTGGTTAGGATTAGTGGATCAACAGATATGAAACATTTTAATTCAGTTGATGCTTTTGGCTGACGGTGGAGGTTTGGATCTCTGTGGGTTGAATTTTATTTTCTTCAGCTGACGGAGAACCAAATTTTCCCTTGGGGATAAATAAAGTTCATCTTTATCTGGAAGCACCTTGAGCTGTTTATTTGTCAGGATTTTGAATTATGTAATAAAGTTGAACTAAGCTGAATTTATATACTACTCACCTTCCCTTTGTTCATTGTTGGATTATAATGTGCGTCTTACGTCCAGCCTTGAGCTCGAGCCTGTTTTTTTTTTTTTTTTCCTTTTTCACTGTTATTTAATCTAATATTGGACTTTGTGTTTTAGTGTCTTTGGATCACTGGATTCCCTTGTTTACAGCCTTCCTACTCACCTGCCTGTGGGCCATTGTGTTCACTTTAGTAAATCCACGGAGCACAGCCTGTCTGCCTGCCTCCGTGTCTGTGTTTGGGTCCTTTCCCTGCTCTCCCAGTGTGAATTGTAACAGCAATGTGTGGGAGAATATATGCACTTGTGAGCTCACATTTCACATTAACCCGTAAAGACCCGGGCGACCAAAATCATTTACTAAAATCTAAAATATTTAATACCTGTTGATGAATTAATCCTATCAATACATGTAAATAATTGGTGTAAAATACAGTTTGTCATCTTTTCATGGTCATCAGATATGACCCATTTGGACGTTCAGAGGCTCCGTAGTGAATGTGGAAACACCAGGACAATGAATGGACACACCTGTTTTATTTTGAGTTAATGATACATTTGCTGCAAAGAAAAAAAAATCTTCAGTTTTCTGTTTTGATACATGAAATATTTTAATTAAATAAGGGAATTTAAATATAGGAAAATACATGATTTACAGTGAAAAATGCAAAATGTAGAAGATAGCATTATAATAAATGGTGATAAATTACTTAAGAAAGGTTAAATAGAGAGAAAAATGAATTTAGGAACTTTGATCCACAAAAGTAGCACTGGGTCTTTATGGGTTAATAAAGGGGGGGGGTATCCTTCTCCCCTCCCCTCTTTGCAGACATTAGTACACTGAACATTGTAAAATATGGCTAAACAAAAAAGACAAAATGTTTTTTAGCCAAAACATTATTTACCAAGACTATGTCCTGGACAAATACATTACTCGCCATTTAGGAAATAATTGTTTATTTTCAGCTAACAGATGGAAAGTGTGTTTGGGAAAAGGCATGTTAGGATGGCCACAAGCCACACCGGATACCTGTATGTGCCATGTGTGCCGGACCGAGCAGATCTAGTTAGGTGGAAAAATGCTCGAACATTAAGCAATTAGGCCTCCTGTTCTAAAATGTGGACCAGGGACAGAGTAGTTTTAACACACGGATAGTTTTAATGAGGGAGAGAGTGAGTCAGAGAGAGAATGAGGATGAATCCAACGACCTCTTCTTTTGCTATTTATTACCAAGACCCATCATGCCAAGAGTTGAACAGACATCAGAGACCCTGTTCTATGTGGTTCTAAAATAACCAAACCAAACTAACTCAGAAATCCCCAAAAAAGATATCACATGTTGGAAAAAAACTTCTACTTCTCACCTGTGATAAAAATCAAGACAAGGACTAATTTAATTACCTACAGATTTATGTATCACTGTGAGTCCTGTAAATGTTTAGTCCTTTACATTTCTTTATTACAATAATGGACATCTTTGTTTCACTCCAATCAAAAGGAAAAAACCTGCATCACTCTCTCTCGTCTGCATGCACTGTGTAAGCCCTATGAAATACAAATTAAATTATTGTCAACACTATAATATATATATTGACATGAGACTTGATTAAAAGTTGCATAACATCAAAGAAAACACTTTTTCCTTCTGTTTTCAGGTGATGTGAAGCCTCTTCACAGTAAATTAACTGCAGTGGCTTTTGCTGTATTTGAATTTTAATTTGACGTTTCGTGAAGATGATGATGGAAAATAAATGGTGGAATGTTTTCTTAGAAATTCATTTTAATGATATTGCAATTCTAAATTTTACTGAAGCATTTCAAATAGGCTACACAGCCCCTTTTTCCAATTAATCCCATGAATTAAGTTTTCCATTTTGTTTTACTATGCTCATTTTAATTTTAGCTTTTGATTATAACTTTGTGTGATTATTTTATTAACTCGTGTGTATTTAAGTTTTGAGATAACCTACCAAACATCTAGTAAAATGTCTCTAGACCCATATTGTGCCCATGGTAATATATCAGTTGGTTTTATGAACTGAACTTTAGTTGCCTTTGTTTCAGAACAAACCAGAGGGCAAAAACAATATCCCAGCCTCACTGGGTTTGGTTTTACTCGGAACTGGGGCAGTCGGTGTCAGGGTGGCAGCTCATCTGACCACACTAAATCAAGGATTAATGTGGTGGCTGCAAGCTTAAGGCCTTCACTGTGCCAGTGTTTTGCTCCTGGCAGCACCAACCTGGAATAAAATGTTTAGATGGAAAAAGATTTAGCCATTAAAACAAGGATAGGATGAAATACTGTTGATTTTATATCACGGTGTGGAGAAAAAAGCATGTTTATGACTGGCTGGATACACATTCAAACAGTCTGAGGCTTAAGAAATTTGGCTAGATGAGATATGTAAGGATGGAAACATGCATAGTAATGAAAATGTTTGCTTAAATCCTTTTAATTCAGACACAAAAAAAATGTTTAAAAAATAAATGAAGACTGGTATTTAATTTTTTTGGCCAGTGACCGTGATACAAGCTGGATAATCCATGCTAAAGTGTGTGTAAAAGGATTTCAAAGTACTCTGCTTTGCATTGGGTGGTTTCTTTCTCTACATAGTGAGCTAAAATCCTTTGTGGATTATCTCTCACATGTCAATCAAGAATATGAAAGCAGAAAAACTGGATTCAACTGTGGGGAGATGGGCAAAAGTACTAGATAAAGTGAAAGAAAATGCATAAACCTAATCTGTCTTCACTGTTTTTTGTCTCCTATTAAAAAACAGTTTACAGTGCTTGCTATGATGTAATATATATGAACGATATGTGTGAAAGTGACTCACTTTAGGCTAAAACTCTGCTCTTGGTGGTGTGTAGCTTAAAACGCATATATGGCGATTTTTAGGATTTCCACTATTTGAAATCATGTTCTGTAGCATTTTCTTTCTTTAGACACATCTCACTAAGTTCAAGGTCTCTTTCTATGGTGAAACCTTCAAATAGAAAATCTCTCAGACATATGATAGCACCGCTAAATGCTAAAGCAAACATATCTTCCTCTGAGTATACCATACTGACACTGAATGTCAGGAGAAGGTGGTGTTTAAAGCTGTAGGAGCTGAAATGTCTGATATAGAAAATGCATGCCTTCCCTCTGTAGTTCTCTCCTACTTGTCCAAATCAAAACATTAAATATAAATATAGATGATTTGATGGTGTTTCAGTAACTTCTCCAGGGTTCCATGTTTAGACCGGGGGAACAGCAGCAAAACCATGTGTGTTGGAATCAGATCAGTGGTAAGTGCAGCTGTGAATCATGTATTTAACCCTCCTATTTGTCTAAAAACCTGTGACTGACTAAAGTCTGTGTCATGGAGAAGACTTTCTGCAGCCTGAAACTCATGCAACGAGTAGTCCTCATGTCCACTGAGACCACTTCAATCACAATATGCTGAAAGGTAATCATGATTTTTTTTACCCAGTGATGCTAAGAAGTATAAAGCAGTGCAGCTGTAACTTTTGAATTAAAGTGCTACTTGTATGGGACTAGTATTTCCTGGTGACCTCTGGTAATTTGTAATGACTGAGGAGATGATCTAAAATCCACCATCTGTTCTGTGATAACATTAGTCTCATGCAAATCAACATTTCTCATTGGAGTTATAATATTTTTGTGTCCTCCTGGTGTTTATTCTGCCTGTTTCTTGGTCCATGCAAATGCAAATTTAGGAAGCTCATGTCTGATATTGCAAAGTGTAAAACCCTCGGTATTTTGGCTCAGCTCTCCGTCTCAGCAGGGCCCCAATCTCCAGAGCAATAGGACATTTTACCCAACTATATAACATGTAAAGATGTTACTTCAGCTGCATAACTTTGAAGAACTCGCCTGACTTCTCACCGCCCCATATTCCCAACCACTACCCTGCCAACTCTAGTACCAATCACTTCCAGGAGAAACCCCCTCTTTGGACACTAATGGCAACCAAGCCCAGTTGGTTTTGGTGGCTGTTTCTGGTGGATTTATGGCTCTTTTTTGTGTCAGGATAAATCATTAAGGCTCAAGAAAGAAGACCCTCAGGGCATATGGGTGACAGGTGGACTAAAATAGGCAAAGAATTTTTGATGTTATGCACACATTAAGGTATAAAGACCCAGTGTTACTTTTATTTCAGTTCCTAAATGAAATTGTATCTATATCTAAGCTTCCTTAAGTGATTTATCACCCTTTATTATAATATTTTCCTCTGTATTTTGTATTTTATCAGTATAAATCATGTATTTTCCTGCATTTAATTTACTCATCATGAAGATCTTCATAAAAGCTCAAGTTAAAGTTGAGGGTTATTATATCAAAAGCAGAGAAAACTGCAGAAAAAGGGAGTTTTTCAGTCAAATATATCATTAACTGAACATAAACCAAGCATTTCTATCCATTGTCATTGATCCAACTATATGGGTTTTACTGGTGAATCAATGTTGTGGAAGATGACAGTCTTTCCATATTCATTACGGAGCCTCTGAGCGTCCAAATGGGTCATATCTGATGACCATGAAAAGGTGACAAACTGCATTTTACACCAATTATTTACATGGATTGATAGAATTAATGGATCAACAGGTATTACATTTGAGATCAGTAGATACTTTTGGTCAGTGATGGATGTTTGGGTCTTTATGGATGAATCTAACTTTTAACATTCTCTACCCATAGGGAAATAAGTCACGGAAACAGTAAAGAACAAAATATCAAACGATGATGATGCATGACATGCATAGCAACAACAGAATAGAATAGAATGTAGAATCTTTACTTTTGTCAGTAGTAGTTTGTCACACACGTAAACATGCACCACACACCGCCTTTAACCCATCACTAGATCATGCATCACACACACTGTATTCTCGGAGCAGTGGGCTCACCATGTTGGGTGCCGGGGGTGCCTTGCTCAAGGGCAACAACTTTCGGCCAGTCCAGGAAATTGAACTGGTGACCCTTTGGTCACAAGCCAACTCTACAGCCATCTAGGCCACAGCTGCCCCCGACAGTAAAGAAGTGTTCTGTATCAACAGGTATATACAAGTGGTAGCCTATCAATAAAGTTAACACCAGATCCACAGAGGGATGTCAGTAAATTGGAATAAAAAACAAACTTTGCTTATTCTGTGTAACCCATATATAACATGGTTACTAACGTTTTATCGTCTAATACAACTATTTCCAACGCCCCTCGAATGCACCATCATTTTCCGAGTCCCTTTTAATGCATCTTGTACTCACGTCCTGTGCCTGAGCGAGACACGGTAAAAAAACACGAAGAGCAAAGAAAAAGGTACTCAAAAAATAAAACGAGTTATAAAAGCTGTAAAATGCACTTTTACCAGTTTATAATTTAAGGTTACTTACCTTTCAGACCCTATATAGTGTTCTGCACGCTGCCAGTCCGAGTGGAGTGTGTTAGTTTTCTGAAAACTCCGGTGAGTGACAGTTTAATTTTAAGCTAGTAGCATGCTAGCTGCTGTCCGCGCACGTGGTGGCTGAAGCACGTGTGTGTGTTGTATGTTGAATTGAGAAGTGAAAACCAGTGGGAGTGCTGAAGAAGAGTACTTAAATGTGTTGATTCATTATGTGTTATGGGAGTATTTTTACATATGCTCTATCAATATGCAAATGTGTGGTTTTGTTTAATTGTATTTTTTGTTTTCTTCCCCAAGTGTTGATGCACTTTGTAATTTTATTTATGGGTTAATTCATAGCCAAGCTCAGGTTAAAATTATTTAAATTAACCACTGAATAATTAATTAATAATTTACTTAAAATATCTTAAAAATGGGTAAATAAATATTGTATTGCTGTGTAGTGCTGCAAACTTTGCACTTTGAGTCGACAGGACTTAAAACAATGTTAAACAACAAGGTTCAATAGATTTGGATATTTGATGAGATCTCATGTTATCAAGAAATTATTTTAGATCTGTTCTGTTCATTGCTCTGTACTTTATGTACAGACTGGTTTTTTAGAGGTCCCGGATCTGATCTCAGAAAAGTGATGGCGAGCCAGACCCATTGAGAACTTTGTGAAGATTCCAAGGCAGAGTGTCCAGCTGCATGGACTTCTGGAAAAGATCTACAGACCTATCGTTCCAAAACCCAGGAGCCAGATAAGACATTATTCCACATGGATAACACAACAAAAGGATCACCTAACCCACACAGAACACAGAGACCGATTTAAAAGGACTGAATCCATTCTTATTTTTGAGGTTTATTTTATTTTATTTCTTTTTTTTTTTATTTTAAAGAACTCTTCACATTGTGAAATAGTTCTGTTATTGTACTTTCTGTACAATTGTAATAAATCTGCCGGCTGTTCAATTTTCAATTTTCTCATTATTAAATAACACTCCTCCCGAACCTAGTCCTAAATATAACCTTACTAATCTAAGCAAGTGTTACATGTGCAAACGTAGGAGTTAACTGAAATCACCGGTGTCCTCAACTTCGTACTAGTTCAGCATAAATGTTACATTATCTGACAAAAAAAAAGTAAAGAGATAAAGTTAAGTGACAAGAGTTCACAACTACAAAAAGGATACTTCCAACTAATCACTTTTTTTTCATTATACATTAGAGGTTAACATTTGCTTTTCAGTCTCACATACGTACATTTCAGAAGACACTTTGGGGACCTGTGACTGTCAGTCGTGCTTTAGTGTGAGGATAAGCCCTCAGGAAACTGGATAAATGTGCATCCAGTGGAGAGAATCCAGCCTTCAAGCCTTGCTGAGTTAATTGCTGACATAAATTAAGCCCTGCAAAACACAGCGTAGGTTCCAGCTGATGCTAACTTCCTCTGTGCGGCTGCTCTGTCACTAAAGCCAGCGGCATGTGTGTGTGCCGACACAGCCTTTGCATTTCCAAACATTATTAAGTGATGGTGGGATGTAAGGCACGTCAGCTGGGCAATAGAAAACAGCTGTTCAATTTCACACTTCCTCTCGCTTGGTCCGTACCTCCACTCAGTAGCTTTTACCTTCCCACTTCCCTACACCACACACTCTGCCACCTCCGTATCTGTCCAAGCCTTATGCACTCTCCTCCAGCTGAATATACAATGACGCCTTTCAGACAGCAGCCTCTTAGGTCTTTTAAACCCACAAGGGCGACACACAAATACACACACCTACACACACCTAGACTCACACATACAAATACAACTTGCTCTGACCCAGACCACTGGGCTGAGTCAACATTTCAATTATTTATCACAACTCTCCAACAACACACCGGGGCCGTCCAGAAGAGCGATTGAGCGGGTTGTCGCCACAGTAACAACACTGATGAGTTCTTGTTACTCGCCTCAGCATTTTTCTACTAATACGACAAATTGCACTTCCAATACCATAGGGCTGAAAAGCATTACTTGTCATCGTTCAATAAAGCTCTTCCCCCTCCCTTTCTTTGTTCCTCTGTTTCTCTTCTCCTTTCACAGACACAGCGTGGGATTGTCCTAACCTCAACTATTACTGCAGTTATAAGAAAAAAAGGACTGACAATAAATCAGGTTCAGATAGGAGGCGCATACTGTGTTTCTGTATTTCTTCCACGTATCTTTTAAGAATGCACGCACTACACCTTGCGGTATATCTCAATAAAAATAAACTATATGCTGTTTTGCTGAATCAATACACTCACAAAGAATGTGATTTTTTTATTGTGTCTCTGTGCAGGACTTTTTGTGATTAAAAGGTCAACATGTTAGTATACATAATGTCCTTGTAGATTAAAAGTTGACAGCACTAAGGCACTGAGATGCGACAATTTAGACCACATTCAGAAGTGATCTACAACACTTATATCTACGTTCTTCCAGCTGTGACACAAATCTGTCCCGGACCACAATGGAAGAGTGTTGTTGGATGATGTCCTCTGCATAAATGAGTCAAGAGTGTCATGTTAAAAGTGTTTCAAATATATCTGGAATATATTAAAAGCCCACACAGATATATGCACTATCAAGCAATAAAATAAAGTACTTAACACATGATATTCATTGAACTGTCATTAAAGGACACATTCACCATGGGGGGCATATTTTATGCCACGCAATGCTTACGCAGTGTCACTTTTTTTTTTTTGCATTAGTTGCATTAACCCATAAAGACCCAAATAGCCACTCGACAAAAAACAGCTACTGATGTAAATGTTTAATACCTGCTAATCCGTTAATCCTATCAATCCATGTAAATAATTGGTGTAAAATGCAGTTTGTCATCTTTTCATGGTCATTAGATATGACCCATTTGGATGTTCAGAGGCTGCATAGTTACCGTGGAAACACCATCATCTTCTACAACATTGATTCACCAGTAAAGCCCATGGAGTTTGATAAATGATAGTGGTTGGACACATTTGGTTTATGTTCAGTTAATGAAAGATTTGACTGAAAATGTAACTTTTTCTTCAGTTTTCTTTGTTCTGATACAATAACCTTTGAATTTACTCTGAGCTTTTATGCTGCTGCTGCTCAATGAGCTTTTCTTTTTTTCTGGTTAAAAAAAGGTTATAACAATAATAAAAATAATGAACATCTACATGGTCAGTGAATTAAATAAAAGAAAATACATGATTTACACTGAAAAAACTCAAACTAAGGAGGATCATTACAACAAATGGTAACGAATCACTAAAGAAAGGTTAAATATAGAGAAAAAATAATTTGGGAACTGACACAAAAGTACCACTGGGTCTTTATGAGTTAATTGTTCTTTAAAAATCTTGTATTATTGATGAGAGAGTCCAGCATAGATCATAGATTCTCAGTGGGGTTCAGGTCTGGACACTGGTGGCCAATCCACGTGTGAAAATGGTGTCTCATACACCCTGAACCACTCTAACAATGTGATCCTGACGAATCCTGGCGTCTTGGAATATGTCTGTGTCATCAGGACCGAAAAAATCCACTGATGTTCACTCCTGGTCATCCAGTATATTCAGGTTCAGCTGAGCTAGACCTAAACCTGATCAAACAAAGCAACCCCAGATCATAACCCTGACCCCACAGGCTTGTACTGATGTTACTAGGCATGATGGGTAATACTCTCATCGCTCTGGAACATGATCAATCTGGAATCGTCAGACCACATGACCTTTATCTATTGAAACTGTCTTTATGAACTCTACAAACTGATGGTTGTTTAAGAAATTAAATGAAAAGCTACTCCCCGCATCTGTTAGGGTTAAACAACTTGTTAAGGATTAAATAAATTAATCACTACAGTATTACCCAGTTGAAGGCTCCTATGTGTTTAGTTAAATCTAGACCTTTTTTTTTTTTTTTTTGGCTTGGTAGTTTGTTATGTGTTTTATATGTATAGTGCTACCTGAGAGTACTAAAACAATACTCCACTATTGTTTTTACAAGTGAGGAAATAAAAGAAATCCTCATTTTTAGATTAATTACCATGTATCAAACACTCCAGGATCTAATCATCACAAAAACATATGTTACACAAAACAACTAACAAAAGAGACATTACAAAGCTGTCATGTTAAAGTCTAAATGAGAGCTTGAGCTACATTTTGGGTTATAGATAGGATTGTCTATTTTAATTCACATGAAGACGCATTCTAATACCAGGTATGAATAGATATGCTTAGAGCTGGCCTCTTGTCACTGGATTATGAAAAATGCATGATAAATCCCTGTGATAAACTGGTGGCATGTCCAGGGTGAAAACCTGCCTCTGCCTGATGTAAAGTGGGTTAGCCTCCAGCCTCTCAGTGACCCTCCAGAGAATCAAGTGGTTACTGAAAACAAATGGATGGATGCATGATAAAGCCAGGTCAGGTCTGAACAGGATCTAACACACTTAAAAAACCCAGATTCTCTAAGGTGTTGTTACCTTTGGCCAGTATGTGACACTTTCTTATCTAAAGATTGGAAGAGAGAGAAGAGCAACTTACCAGAAACCTCATTTACCTCAGTGTGACCTGTTGTCAATTGCTGCTCTGGGCACTTGATGCAGCAGATAGGCAACAACAAGCCCGTCCACCGAGAAACACAGGCACATCGACACCCAAACCTCACCTGAATAGTTTAGTCTAAATGGATTAAAAAAAAGCTTTTACCCCAGAGGTAGCTGCAGTGCTGCAAGTTCAACCTGCTCCAAGAATAGGACGAATAAGAGATAGAAAAGAAAGAGTGAGACAGACAGAGATAGGTCAGGGAACTGCCATGTATTCCTCATTCCTAACATGATTTTGTAATCGTTTCAGTTTTGAGAAAAGCCAGTTTCCAAGATAGCAATAGCTGCGATTTCATGTTCAATTTCCAGCTCCCCTTGAGAAAAATGAAGACTCCAGGACTGTTGAGAGTGATCACAAGCCTGGCTCTCGCTCAACAAATGCTGCTCCATTCAGTCTTGGCTGAAAAATCTCATTATGTGTTACATATCATGTAGCGTTAGCAGTTATTGATTGGGCTTGACTATAAAGCGGCATCAACATTATCCACTAACCAGTCCAATGGAAACACATCATACAGCCCTGGATTTTAAGTGTGTCCTACACTGATAACATCTAAAAAGGTTCTGTCATAATCTGACTCATACTAGAGACTTACAGCTTATACTCATAAAGACAGGAAGTGAGTCAGCACATTGGAACTGATGGTTTGCTTGCCAGATTGGAAAAGTCGTATTTCTCCCAACAGGGTTTTAATAAGAACATAGGGTCAGTGGTTAATACAGGGCTGAGTAGGTTACTCTTTCTTTTTTTCTTTTTCTGACGTAAATCATGTTACCACATTTAGTCCATTTGTGATAACTGCCTACCAACATAAAACTATACATAAAACTATGCTTTTAACGTCTCCAGGACTATTAGTTCCACTCTAAGGAGCTGCCACCCGTCCTATAGTGACTCTGCAGCCCTGGATACTTTTGGATTTCATCTTAGAAGGTCTAACAAAGATGAACTGATTTCTGCTCCATTCTGAGGAACAATCAGTGTGCAACATTAAGTGCATGTTTGTCCATCTGCACGTAATACTTCACTGCTTATTACAAATGTTGTCATTTCTGCAGCTGCGGCTGCCACTCAGGTGTCTACCAGACGGTGTGGTCACATCTCAAGTCATTTTTAAGATAGACGCTGAGACACGGTGTCACACCCAGAATTCAAACCAGCTCTCTTCAGAGAGGTGTTAAAAATATGCCATCCATGACAGCAGCCTTACATCAGCTGCAGATCTCTTTGTTATGTCTCTGGTATTGAGACTCTGGCTGTTCTTTTCATTTGATTTATTCACTTTTATCTTTTTTGAGATTGCTGGAGAATATCTAGCACTGAATGTACTGCTGATATAAAAGTGACTATAACTTTGTAGGAAAACAGAAGGGGGCCTAATTTCAGTGTATAATTTCAAAGGCTGACATCTTTTTGTTCTCAAAAAAAAAAAATGTTTTCTTTGCAAAGTTTGACCTTTGCATTAGGGTTTAAAAAAAATCTTGCAATCAAAATAGTGTGCTGCCAATTGTTAAACTTTAGATGCTCCAGTTCAGAGGACATATTTCTTGATATTTTCTGAGAGGATTAATAAGAGTAAGAAATGGTGAACAGAATTATAAAATCTTCGGCTTACACAAAAAGTGAACATTTCCTTAGCAGGGTTGACATGTCTTTCAGTGTCTTTCAGTTTCTAAAATGCATTGCAGTGCTGTCTTTGTGCCACATTAGCTTTTTCTAGACTTGTTTTTGACTCCATTTGCAATTGAGTATGACCAAATGAGGCTTTGAGTTTGGAAAAAAAAAAAAAAGCCAACAATTTCAATCTAATGTTTTGTAAGTGCAAATTAAATACAATGGGGGTCAAATATTAATATAAAAATGAGAGTCTAGTATTATGTTTCAGAGTTGCAGTTTACAGTGACTATATTTAAATGCACAGAGTCAGCTGTTGCATTGGACTATTGTCATTGTGCCATTCTACATGCATACGAGTGTATTGTTGAATTCATGTTGCATCCACTATGATATGTGATGATACACAGTCTTTCAGCTTGTTGAACATACACTCTCACAGACCACACTAGTCAATAGTGAGCTACCAAGTCATCAACCCAGAGGTAAACTGGCACAACAATGGACAGTGTTGCAAATTTGTACATAACATACTTTTTGTCCATTGTACTATTTGTGTACACGAAAAGCATGATGTATGATTTCCGGGTCAGGATGAGCAGAACACTTTCAGTCCGACTAGTACACATGCAGGAGTAGATTGACCATCAACTGCATTGTGTGTGTGTGTGTGTGTGTGTGTGTGGTGGTGGTGGTGATGGTGATGGTGGGGGGGTAGTTGTAAAAGTCCAGTTTTAATGCAGTATTTTTTTTAAAGTGTCATGTAAATCTGAGTGAAAATTGAAAATACACATTATTGAGATGAAAGTGACACTTTAAGAATAAACCTGGTTAAAACGTTATTTATTGAAGTTGGGATTAAACACCAAAATAACTTTAATAATTCAATGTGAAGAAAGACATGGATGTAAATCGTGTCACGCAAAGGACACAGTAACTTCAAAGAGGAAGAACATCAAAGATAAGGACTTATCCGCTCCTGGAGGCATGTTGCATCAAACTGAAAGACAAAGATAGCATAATGCTGTGGGAAGTTTGTCTTATCACTGCAGAGGGGCTCAAATCAGCACTTATGAAACTGTATTCCTTGTGTATCAGCATTGTTTTCTTTTGTACATGATACAAATTACAACACAACGATCTTTCATTTCCTTTTGTAAACTGTCAGTGGGGACAAAAAGTTGGTCCATGTCCACGGTGTAGCTAACCTTCACCCATACGTACCCGGGATAGGACTAAGCAGTTCAGAAAATGGATGGATGGCTGAATATTATCACCATCACATAACCTTTTTTGTCTTCTTTTACTGGTAACATGCATGCAAAGCTGAATATTTTCATTGATAATGCCTGCTCCTAAAATACAGGGTTGCCCATAAAGTTGGAATAAAATATTTGTTACCTCTTCTCATGAAAGTATTGTGACACTGTGATTTATTCTTGATAGATAAAGTGTATCTGGGACTCAGCATGTAATCATTAGAACTGGGTAAAGGTGATAACTGATGTGTACAAATAGGAATAATAAGAAGAATGTGTATGGAAACAATATTATATCAACTTTACAGGCAACAATGTACATCATGAGTGTCAAACATATGGCCCACAGGCCAAAACTGGCCTGCCAAAGGGTCCAGTTCGGCTCGTGTGATGAATTTGTGAAATGCAAAAATAAACACTTACTAACAATCATTTTAGTTCAGGTTCCACATTCACCCAAATCAATCTCAAGTGGGTTTGAACCAGTAAAATACCATCATAATAACTATAAATAATGACAAAATGTTTACATTTGCAAATTGTCTTTTCACAAAAAATGCAAATAGCCTGAAATGTATTAAGAGCAGTGTCATTTTAAAGTGTATTTGTAGATCCACTGTGATCTGGAATGTGTAAATGATAATCTGAGGTAGAATATTGTAAAAACTGCACTTACTTTTCTTAGAAAATTTCAGCTTTTTCATGGTCATTCATGTTATTCACATTTTTTTAAAGAATAGTTTGTAGATGAAAATGTTTTCATCATGTAATTTTACTTTTTTCACACTAAAACCAAGAGAAAAGTTTGGAATTGACATTATTTTAATATTATTAGGTAATGGCTTCTGCCACAGTACTGTGGCACAAAATATCAGTTTGTCTATTGCCACAGAGCCAATCAACTGATCCGAATTCTGCACTCTGAACATTGACCCAGTGGCTGATTTATATTAATCAAAAACCAAATTCCTCATATGAGGCAAAACAGTCGCCACGTTTCATGTTGTTTGCCTGCATGGTGAAACTCAAAGTGTGAATACGTGCACAAACCAGCTTCCGGTAACTGGTGCCCTAACCGGATAGGCACATGGCACTTGCAATGCTTACTGCCACAGCACTGTGGCATCAGGGTGACAGGTTACAGGTTACCAGTCTACACATGATATAACAAGGCCCACTTCAGATCACACTAGGAGGATGAGGCTCCTGAACTAAAACGAGTTTGACATCCCTGCTGTACATGATCCTCAGTGTGTCTTCTGACCATAACTAAAAAACATAACATCTATCTACATCTTCTTTCTATAAACCCATGAAATAAGGGTTTTGCAAATAAGTCAAATCAGTGAATATTGTTACTGATGATATATATTTCTACAAAGTGTTTCTATATTAATGCAATTAACCAAAAAAAAAAACCAAAAACTACTGTTTAGTTCTTTCTGGTCAGTCACATTGACAATTCCTGGAGTTTTGCTACAAACTGCAATTATACACAACAAACTAAATTCATCTAAGTGTGTAAGGCATTGTCAATGTGAAAGCTCCCCAGTGAACAGTTGATCATTATTATCCTGGCCCCGCAGGCACATCACTCAGCTGGCACAGAGATCAAGTATTATCATCAGCTATGCAGAGTGATGTGTCAGACTGTCACAAACACCTGCAACCAAGCACACTTGTTGGCACCAAGTACAATAGTGGACAAGAGTTTCAATTATTTACACTGGCCAAAGCGCCAGATTACACCAGCTCTCTCACTTACTCTCACGGGCATGCAAATGTTCACACACTTACAGACACACAGGCATACCATTTCATCCTCTCTCGCTCGTTACCTCCCATCCTTCAGAACGACAGAAAACAAGTCAGTCGTTTCAGAGTTGAGCTGCTTCAAAATCGTTCCTTCACACAAACGTATTGTTTACTTCTTAATAGAGGCCATATGGACATGAGGGCTTCACAACAGTCCAACCCTTTACAGAAAGGCCACCATTATTAAAAGGCCAAGTGGATGAAGGGGGTGGGTCGTACCAACCCTATATCTATAATGTCTATAATGGCCAAACAGAAATACCACATGCAGGCAGACAGAAGGAGAAAAAAAGGCAATGCAGGGGCACACTCAGAAACACACAGACACATCCTGTCTGGAGGAGAAGTGTCTACAATGTCAGTTTCTATTTTCTTGTGTGTATGCCTGCACATATTCACACACACTCAGAGGGGCATGATTTCAGCTGACCCACTCACTGCTACAAGTCATCTGTCCTGGATATTAGTTAATTTTAAAACATTCACTGGACTTTGCTGTGAAAATCCGGCATTTAAATAAGCATAAAGCAGTAAACAACAGAATTATGGGTCAATATTTTGACACAGCCAACAGCACATATTTCATAAACCCTTAGACTTTTGGAATTGTGTTGCCATGTAAACTGCAATTAACTGTCTAAACTTGTTTTGGTGTGTCAATAAAAAACTATTAAGGGAGCCAGGTACCGGAACCTGAACTGCATTTACAGCAACATTAGTTCCACAATTTGATTTTAACCAGAACACAATCAATAATTAATGAAGAAATTGCAATTCAAGTCATTTATGAAGCTATTTAATGATTTCTGCCTAATCACTGTACCTCCAATTCATTCATGGGACAAAAACATAGAAATAAAAGCAAAATACAAAGAATCTGTAAAGCCGCCTACGTGAGGGTTTTATATAATTTATAATGCATCTAAACATTGCTTTCCATTTAAAAATTTTGTGTCGTACATAATACGGCATTTGGCACCATAGCATTCAGGAAAGATAATGGAGGCATAAGTTACAAACAAACTGAATCATGGAACAAAAGCAGTTTAGTTCAAATTTTCTATTCACTGATGCAAGTGGAGCCTGAAACACTACAGCTGAAACTGACAAATGCACACTTTGTTTTTCCTGCAGCCCCAAGGGAGGCATCCTATACTTCAGTCAGAATGGCACTGTGGACAGTCTTAATAGTTTTGCATTTTAAAGCATGCCGTCATGTACGTGTCAAGGGCCATGAGCCAGATGAAACCTTTTAGCACCGAACGCAACATAACAGCAACTGGGAGAAAGCTGGGGCAATTGGGTTTATTTTATTTTTTTTTTTGTGGAAGGAATGAATAGAGTTTATTTTTGATCAGTTACATTAATGCGTTATAGTACAAACACAACAAATGCTGCTCCTGAATGGGTAAAGGCTGGGTGTGCTGCCAGTTCATCACAGGGCTGTTATATACAAACGCACAACCATTCACACCTACAGGCTGGAGAACCCAGAGAGAACATGCAGACTCGGTACAGAAAGGTCCAGAACCCAGGTCCAGATCAAGAACCCAGGACCTTTTTGTTGTGAGGCGACAGTGCTAACTGCTGCACCGCCATGCCACCCACGGGACAAACAATAAAGGTGAAATGAAGAGAAAATAACAGAGGATACGAACAATTCTGTGTATGCAGGATATCAGATAACCACAGAAGTTTGAGAATTCTCAACACAACGATAGCTGGTGTGTAAATGGAGGTAAATTCAGAGTCAGAGATAAAGAGACAGAGAGGTGGGGAAGTGGGAGGACTGCATTCAAATATTACCGCATTAATTTTGGAGAATACACAGACACATATAATCCCCCTCTTCACACACAGATACAGACTCACATGAAGCCCAACTCCATAAACTAAACTTCTAAGTTTAGTCACTCAGTTAGAGGTCATGTAGCCCTCAGTTGGCCTGTCAGTGCACATTATCTCTGGAAGAGGCCAACATTGTCATCAGTGCAGATATTTATGGACCAGCGATGATGCTGCCTTGTCTGGGTGATTCAGCAGCATGATTTCAGGTATTTCAGGCAATTTCAGAGGAAAAAACAATGTAATTACAGCAGCAGGGCTCAGTAATTTTATGCTAATCTTGAAATTTTCAAGTCAGAATCAATCTATTAGGGCCATATAACAGCTGGGTTCCAGCATACGTGAATTTTTAAAAACTGTATTATCATCATATTGTATAGCTTGTATTCTTCATTCATTCATTATCTGAACCCGCTTTATCCTCACTAGGGTCGCTGGAGCCTATCTCAGCTACTTATGGGCAAAGGAGGGGTTCACCCTGGACATGTTGCCAGTTCATCGCAGGGCTGACATATAGACAAACAACCAACCGCTCTCACATTCACACCTATGGGCAATTTAGATTAACCAATTAACCTATCAGTGCGTGTCTTTAGGATGCTGGGAGGAAGCCGGAGTACCTGGAGAGAACCCATGCAGACACGGGGAGAACATGCAAACTCTACACAGAGGGGTCCCACCCCCATCGACTGGTGTTGGAATGGAGCCCAGGACCTTCTTGCTGTGAGGCACGAGTGCTATCCACTGCACCACCGTGTCACCCAGCCTGTTTTCTATTATGTGGAGTTGAGTGAAGGCTTTATAGATTACATTTTCACTGATTTTTAACTGGTGTTATCTTCTGCGTTGGGTTGTTGTTCTGATGTTGAATTTACCTGCAAGGTTAGAAATTTTAGTCTTGCTCTCAGAATTCCTTCTGTCGAACTCTTGTGATTTTCTCTGAACAAAATTGAATGAATACAGTTTTTTCAGTAATACGCCAAATCAGCTACAGTTTAGAAAAGAGCCCCAACTTGTGCTGAAATTCCATTTATTTTGGTGACAGATCGTTCTGACAAGGTCGGTCGGCCATCTTTCCTGTAGCTGATTTAACTCTGAAAATGCTTCCGGGTGGGCGTAGGCGTTTGTTGCAGACTAATGCATTAGGCTGTGAGATTATTTGTTCAATAGCATGTACAATTTTCTACTGATTTTAATATGCGGGAAAAATGGTGTACCCACTAACACATAGACACGCACTCGTTCGAATAAACAGCAGAAAAGCATCCATCCAAATCATTCCAATCAACGAGAACAGCAAAACAGACCTCCTTCACTAACAGATAGATAGGATTGCTCTCTCGTTCCTTCTTTCTCTCATTAATTCTTCCTCATATTACTTGTGTCTGTGTGAATATGTCTATGTGTGCTGGTGTGTTTGTGCTTGTATAGGCAAATATAACAAAACAGCAGCAATCAATCTTTTACCAGGGGAAAAATGGCCAGGACATAAAAAGAGACAAAAACGTCAAAAAAACACAGCGCGCCAAAACTCCCGCTACTTTTCATTGAATGTCATAACTCACTCTAATGATAATTCAATGCCACATTTAACATCACACCACCGTGCTTCTATGAATCAACCAGATAAGTATCCAGAGTCAATGTCTTACGAGGCCCTGCAGAGGAGCTCGCATTCTTGAACAGCCAGAAGGGAAAGTGATGGCACAGCGTTGAGTGAAGGCCACGCCGCTGACTGTTTGAATGACTGACTGACTGACAAGCTGTCTGTTTGATTGACTGACTGGCTGACCGTCCAGCCGGAAAGCGAACAGAGTCACTTCTGACCGGCAGATTAACTGACTGATATGCTGACTGACCGACTAACCACCTGCTGACACAGAGCTGATTGGCAGATGTCGCCTCAGTCGGTGGGTGGCCTAAGTGGGAGGTAGGTGCGAGAATGTCAATGTGTGGGAGATGGGTAATGTGGCCCTGCTGAAAAAGAAGAGAGAAACAAGAGGAAGAGGAGGAGGAGAAAACAGGAGAGCTTCAATCAATGGAAAAGAGAGCACCGTGTTTTTCTGTGATGCAAAAACACCTCCCGAATGTGTGTGTTTTTCTTGGGCTTAGGCATCCTGGGCATGTAGACAGCTATAATAACCTCTGGCTGTCAGCATGACACTGCAACTCAGAAAGTGCCAGCAGGCACAAGTGGCCTGTGTGTGTGTTTGCACATATTCCTTTGCTTAAGCTTGAATGCATGCATGTGAGAGTGTGTATGTGTGTTTTGTGAATGTGGTTTGTAACTCTTTAACAGTGCACACCTCCCCAAGCAGTTCCATCTGAACAGCCTCGGCTTCACAGTTCACAATAGCCCCAGCTGTATTGTGTGCCAGATAGCGGGCTATATGTGACACAGGCAAACTGGGCTCAGCTAGCCCTAACTGGCATTTTGACGGCCAGAACTCCCAAACTGAATAAAACTGCACCAGGTTGGCATGTGTGAAAATAGCATCTCCTCTTTTTCTGTGATACCTGTGGCAGCTTGTGCCCAGCCAGCTAAATCTCTGCAAGCCCACCTCAGGTGCATTGGGAATTGAAATTATATTCTGTTTTACTGGCAGTAGTGGGCAGAGGTGTCAACGAAGCTCATCTCAAGAAAATTGGAGAAAGAGTACACGTCAAACTATTTTAACCCAGAGTTGGCATACATGATGACATTCAGGGGGATTTGTTCAGGCTTGTATGTTTGCAACCATAAAATCAGGCATTCAAATAGTTGTCAATGAGCCGTCTGTGTTGACGATACTGGCTGGTAGGAAGAAAGATGTGCACATGTAGAGTTGGAAGCAACGAGATAACTCATTGTAACAGCTAATGCATACAGAAACAGCCCTTGATAATGTAATGATTTAGAGATTTATAGGTTATAGATTAATACATATTTCAGCAATATTTCACTGAGAATTCCTTTATGTTACACTGTACTAATGTTCAACTATAACCAGGGCCTTGTATTGTATGCCTCCTCCAAACAGTCATGTTGCAGTCCACATATGCAGTGAAGATAAATATAAATATTTAAGTAAATGATTAATGTCAATTTTGAGAATCAGTGTGTTTTCTGATTATATGGTATTTTATATATCTTTAATATTCATTATGTAATTTGTACAGTGTTTACATGGATTGATAGTTGGCTGTAAACCTGACCTTCTGAAAACTTTGTAACTGCCTCTCTTAGTTCAAAATTCTCTCTGACAAGAGATTCTTAAATTTCAACAAGTCCTTCCTGGTTAAATAATGGTTAAATAAATAAAACAAAATTAGTCGAATATAAAGTATTGGATGTACTTTTTAGTGAGAAATATGTTGTCTTCGCTATCAGGCTATTTTTACATTTTTACAGTAGAGTGTGATGTTGAATAATGGTTAGAAAAAAATACTACGATGTCAAAGTGAACTCGACCTATGACCTTTTGCATACAACAATATTTTCCTGTAATCATTCTATTCCATTACATGTTTGTGTGCAATGTGGTTTTAATTAGATTTCCTGTTTTTTGTTTTTTTAAGCAAAAAAAAAATGTTTTGTGTGGCCACAGTATCTTTGACCTCTGATCTTCAACATCTCATGCTGGAGTTGAAGTTAATTTGTGGCAGAAAACAACAAGGAACTCCAAGGTACTTTTAAAACTAATAAAATGAATTTATTGTCTTGGCATGACCATGTTGGGCTGTTGAAACAATACCTTCATACGTTTCAGCATCAAGCCTTCATCAGGAAGTCAAACAGATCAAATGGAGCAGCAACTCCTTTGTACTGGTTTTAGGGAATTAGTGGGCATATAAATCCTATAGCAGATTCTCTTATTACCCCCCCCCCAAAAAAAAAAAAACAAAACCAAAAAAAAACAACTGAGTAGACAACAATAAAATCAGGTCTAGATATTGTTGATACAAACAC
This sequence comes from Apogon hyalosoma, assembly GCA_037367295.1. Lineage (NCBI taxonomy): Eukaryota > Metazoa > Chordata > Actinopteri > Kurtiformes > Apogonidae > Apogon > Apogon hyalosoma. Next base: position 12,613,448 of record JAPQRP010000006.1, on the reverse strand, counting down.
TTTGCAGTAATAATATTACAGAAAAGCAGAAAAATCAAGGTCCTCTTTCAGGCCTGGATGCCTAGGTAGCCTGAGGGGCAGCCACACTTCTGTCTCTGTTGCCATGGTAATGCTATGCAACACTTGTAGCAATATACACATACTATACATCCACATTTCCAGAAAAACGACAGCCAAAACTTCAGCAAAACCAATTTTTGATCAACAGAACACAATCCACACCAACACATAAACGGTCAAATGAATAAAACAAGCAAACACTAAGCAGATCCAGTAGTACCAGTATTAATTATTTGCTAGTAAAAGTCACTGAACAAGCTGAAGAAGTGCAAAAATAAAGGTTGCATTGTGACGTGATGATTACCTTTGCTGTTTTCTGATCATAAATTGGTCACTTCGGCTATCAGCTAATCCATCGTTTTATGTTAAACTGAAATGATTCCGACCAGAAACAAATGGCTTAGGGTTTTGGAAATCCAAAAAGCTTCCTACTGGTTAGGATTTTGTCTATGTCTTTGAATATATCTTTTGACTGTTTTTCATCTATTACTTCCTCCAACGGAAGAATGAGTTTGTGCCAGATTTGAAGAAAGTACCTCTAGAGGTTCACAAGAACAGGACAGACAACCTGAAAACTCCAGCCACGGCTACTGCTGGCATGGAAGGATAAACACTACAAGATGAATTGGAGTTGCAATCCCCAGTGTCCAGTCCACTTCCTTCCAAGCAGCAAATAAACAACATCAACAAGGAGTTAAGTAGATGTGGGATTCAACAAGAAGGGAAAATACAGTGCAGACATACTTTACATTTGTTATACATCCATTTAAGATCAACTAGCAATGCTGGCTGCAATTTGTTGCTATTCTGTTTCATTGTGAAAACTTAATGAAACCCATCCATCTCCTTAGGAGCATTTGCCTGATTGCTGTTGCACACTATAGATCCCTGTGGCAGCTAATTTCAGAGGTTCCCTGCCAAAAAAAAAAAAATAAATAAATAAATAAATAAAAAAATAAGTGATAATGTTCAACATGCAAGCATGAAAAAGACATCCCATATTTTATCCAAGAAAAATATTAATTTAAATGAGAGAGGGGTTTAAGGAAGGCAGTTCCGTAAAAGCTCATGGGTGTTTATAAAGTTAATGTCATCGAGGCAATCAAGACTTTTCTGTTCATATCCTTTAGGGTTCCTCCATATGCTACTGGATTGACTCTCACAACCATACTTCACACATCTTACTTTATCTTCTTATAATGGCTCTCCGGGAGCGAAGCTGAGCTGATGATAATCTTGCCAGATGGTGTAAGTGGTAAAACAGTAGAAGCAGCTTCTTTCCTTCATTTAAATATCACTTTCTCAATGGGGAATGTAGATTCGGTCTGGGGAATGTAGGCAAAAATGTATGGTAATTGATTTGTCTTGATGTGCATTTTTTTCTTCTTGTTTTGCAGATTGTGCCTTTAGCTTCAACCAAGTCCACACCACATATTATGAAGGTACATGGTCATCCTACATTCTAATCATGATCTTATTCCTTTAATCTGTAAATAGTACTCCCTAATGTTAATGGAAGGAATCTGAAAGTGAAGTATTTGCACTTAAAAAAAAAAAACAAAAACAAAAAACATTCCATACAATATTTTATCATATGATCTCTTTCTAGAATAACAAAGAGGTCAAAACAGGGTTGTCTGCCACGGAGCTACATAAAACGAACATGTTATGTCTCTGGGATAAAAGGCTTAAATGAGCAAATTATTCATGAGGGTACTTCTTCATAAATGATCTCATCACATTTACATTAATAAAAAAACATCCTGGTGGCAGAGAAAAGAGCTATTCATCACAGAGCTCAGTATCAGTCTAAAATATGGGTGAGGTGGAGAATTAATGAAGAATATACACAACATCTTACCAATGAAAAATAGAGGAATAAAAAATATCTGCCTGCATATTTCTTAAATGGTTGCACTTGCCGTAGTGACAGTGACAGAAATGTTACAACTATTCTTCAGGAATAGTGCAGGCTACATGGAATTATTAAACTTGTATGAATAGCTATTCATAAAAATATCATCAGGTCAGATGCTAACAACACTCTAGCACTGCATAATTCCAATAAATGAATGGCGATAACTTGGTTTGTTGCCATGGAAATGTGGCATGGCAGAGCAACTCAGTATGACAATTAGGTATCTTTTCACTGCTGACGGTGACAATAGAGTTTTTAAGGACACTCCATTGTTCACTGGCACAAAGAAAACGAGATTAAATTCAGCTTTAACTTATCAGAATTGTGACAAAGAAACTTTTTTTTTCCCCAAACCAAGGCAGGAGGTAAAGAAGTTTTATAAAGATTCATAAGTCACTGACGCCTTCACTGTGTCTATCCCTGGAGGAATAGAAGAAGTTTAAGTCTCACTGTGGAAGTAGACCATAAAACCACAAATACAGCCTGTTTTTCCTCCTCTATCCTTTCCCCAACTCATTTCTTGTACTCTAAACCCCCTTTCCTAATAGAAATCAGTCACTAAGCTTCCGAGGGACAACCTCATTAGAAGAGAGGAGCAGACAAGCAGACTTCCATCTGTCTCCCAGTCTACTATTTTAATGAGCTTTTACTTGTGTGCTTCACCAATTGGAAGACGTGGCTATATTATTTATTCCAACAGCATCAGTCCCAAGAGGCCAATCTATTTACAGTACATACACTTGGAAAAGATGCATCACCCTCAACAGACACGTACTGTGTTTAACACGATATGTTACAATACGCATACGGTGTGTCAGTGTATCTTACACAAAGTATATTGGAAACAAACTTGACCACTTATAGTTCTGGAGCGTCTTAATGCCCATAAACACTTAAATTTCAAATTGACCCAGACCAGGAGGGATAGTATTACTCTGACTTGTACATTCTGAATAGTTTCTCCAGCCTTTATCCCAGACCATGGCATAATAAATTAGGCAGGCTACCCAATTTTGGCCAATCAATGGAAATAGTACAGATTCTGAAATAATAAATTACAAACTGCAGTGGTTAGAAAATGCATGCCGTTTGGTAGTTGGCTAAGAAAACTGTCATTTCTTTGCTGCAGAAAAGAAAAAAAAAATCATCAAAATGTGACAGCTTTTCCACAAACTGAAACTTTACAGGGACTGCACTTAAAGCAGAAGTGTTCCAAACAATATTACAGACTTGTAGCCGTACTAGCTGCTCTGTGGGGACATATAAAGACACAGTAGAAAATAAATGAAGCTAAATTCCAAACAGTGACATTATGAACATGTTTTATCTACCACATATGAGTTCAGTATCTTCAACTGCGTTATTTTAATGTATTGTGCTAAAAACAAGATTGTAGAATTTGAGAAAGGGTCATCAAAGTGTTCATTGCAAATCCTCTGAAAACCATGATGTGAATGAAATCTATTGGAAACATTGTGCCAGTCATTTATGTGAATATTTTAACCCATCGGCATTGGATAACACATAATTAGGAAATTAACAGAGTCATCCTCAGGGGATAAATGTAATGTTGTAAAACATATATATCACCACTATTGAAAGCATGTGCTTCCTTGTATCTGCTGTTTATGTGTCCTTGTGACATCTGTGTATCACACAAGCTGAGTGGTTTGTGTAACTCTGATTGGTTCAGAGTTTTGTCTCTCAGACAGAACTGCATGGCATGAGAGGACTGCATAAAGAGAGAAGACAAAGACGAGGAAGTATTGTAACTGGAGCTGCTGTGTTTTTGTATTGCTGTTATTGACTGAAAATGCAAACTCACTGCCCTGGGTTGATACCTAGAAATATCCTGAACAAAGCAAAACCAGAGAAAAATAAGAACATAACGGCAGCGGTCAGGGTCTCTGTCGGTAAATAATCCTCCACACACTGATATAAGGTCAGAAAAGATGGTTGAGAAGGATTATTGTTATATACGTGTGTTATGCAAGGTGCAATTTTTATGAAAAAGAAAAAAAAAACACTCAACTTTTTTGCTTGAGTGAATGCTTGCCATTTATCAAGGCCATTTTACCACCACTCTCCCATAATCCCTTGTGATCGGACAATTGCCACTAACTATCAGTGCTTTTCTGAACTAAAACATAATCAAAGGTGGTCAGGATTACAGGTACTTAGAAAGGTGAATAAACCCCCAAATTAAATGAATTTAAAAATCAATCAGTTTTTCGCCTCAGCAACTTCCACACAACACCTCTCTCCATTTCTCTTGCTCCACCTCATTTTTACTTCACCCCAAAATGATCAGAGCCATTGGAGCCACGCGAGCGTTAACGTGAAATAGGGAGGTGAGAAATGCATGAAATAAGAAGACGGATAAATTTTTTCAGGTGTTTATGTTTCAGCGAGCAAAGGAGATGGTGCCGAGACATGAGGCAGTGGTGTTATTTCCTTCACGTCTGTTGGTGGAAATGGCATGAAATACAGTCTATTTCACAGGCCACTGGGTGGAGTGGGTGCGAAATGGCACAGACCTTCTCTTTACTCACTCTCAATTAAACACTTCAGTTTGGAATGGAGTGCAAGGTGATGAACCCATACTCAATACCGCCACACTGTGGAACAGATCCATCTATCAGCACTGCAGTATTTGTAATTTTTTTTTTTTTTTTTACTGCGGTCGATATTTGTGTATGAGTAAATGTGTGTGCCACTGGATCTGAGAGAAAATGTGTATGCATATGTGGACTATCACAGATGGTTGGTTTTTATTATGCTGACTGTGTAATGCATTTCTTGGGCAAAATCATCTTTCACAGGTAAAATCTGCTGTTGAAGCAACCAGCAAGGCTGCACCAGAGTTTTGGTATCAGTATTATGCAGAGCTGTGCCCTTTGTTACCACATATTGGCCCAAAATACTTAAATGCTGGATGTGAATATACTTAAGCTGCATCTGTGATTACACTGACTATGTGAGGAATAAACACAGAAACAATGCATACAATTAACAATTGTCTGGAATTTCTATAAAGTCTATCAAATGGATGTTTTTGACGACATAGTACAAATAATAAAAGAATGCCCGTAGTCAAATCAGTCATTAAGAGATATCTGACCTAAGTGTGAGAGGAGATCACAGATATGTACCTGATCTTGGAGTAAAATAATGTCATGCCATAGCTCTACTATAATTAAAAACATCCTGTCAGACTCAGCACAGCCTCCTCTGCTGGCACTGCTTCAGCCAAGTCATGGTTGAAGCGTTGCTATATTGATTAAGTAGTGTAACAGCCTACTGGGCCGGTAGGGCCCCTACAGGGTCTCTGCCTGTCAGCTTCAGCGCCTCAGTTTGAGAAGTGGAAACATTCCACATCCGACCCATGAGGGAGAAATGAGACGTGGAAGTGCACTGTTGCCTCTCTTCTTTGGTAAAGTATGATTTTTTTCTTTAAATGAAATCACAAACCACACAAGGGAATTCATTGGTTTGCAAATTACTTCTGGTTGCATACGTGCACACACAAACACACACACACACGCACGCAGAGGCATACACAAAACTACAGCACATAAAAACACAAAACAATCCGATTTAAATGCTTATAGCCCCATGAGAGAAACTCGTTTGCAAACATGGTTTAAAATACAAATCACCACATCATATACCAAGTAAGTAAACACGATGTGCATGCAGAACATATAAAGCAAGAGTAACCCACCCTCTGTCTAACATTTAATGGATGTTGGCCTAGGGTTTCTCTGCTTACTCTATTAACTTTCATGATATATATAGGACATTCCGTTGTATGTGACTACACTTTGTCAGGGTAATTGTCACTTGTGGTGAGACAGAGATACACATCTGTCAGACCACATCAAGTACATCAGCCGGTGAGCCCTTGATGCCTTTGGTACAGAGTGAAGTATATGGTACCAACGCCCAGTCAAATGGCTTTTCTGCCTTGTACACTCAAGGTGCACTTGATTCATAGTCTTATATACAACAGCAGGAAGAAAAGATGAGGAGGGCAGGAGGGCAAAAACATTATGAGTAAAGATAAAACAAAAGCACCTCATGAATATGAGTCTGCCATTAGCATTTGATAAGAAGCAGGTTCAGGTCAGCTATACTACTGATCTCTTAATAGAAAATACAAAAAGTCTGTACGTGAGATGGCAAAAATCAGCCTGACCTTATTCACATAATGGTGCAACAAATATGACATGCAGGGATAAAACATATATGAACCAACACTTCCACATATAATAATAATAACTGCTGATGAATCAAATCCATGCAGAATATTTAGTAAAAAACAAATAATGGTGTAATAAGGTCACTTAGATATTTTATTTAGAATGTAAAATATACGGATGCATAGTTATCATCATATTCCCACATGTGTTGTGTAGCTTAAAAACATAATTGAATATTTCAGAAGTGAGGACAGGTTCATGTTGTCATCATGTTCCAGTGAGCTACTGTCAAGTCAACCCCAGCTCAAGCCTGTAAAACCACTGTGTGAAATATGCATTGAGTCCTCCCCACGCTCCTTCTACACCAAGAGATGTAGAAGGGAAAAAAATGCATTCTCAGGAAGCCTTAGTATCAAATGAAGTGCAAGTCTACACTCTCCATATTAAAGCTATTTTAGAAATGTCTCCAGTCATGGTCAAGTACGCATTTATGAATTAACCAATTGAATTAACCATTCATCATGAATTAACCCATTTCTATTTACAGTGTTGGAGAGCCTTTGAAAAAGAAAAAAAAAAAATCTATCAAGCCTTAAGATCCTACAACCCTACTTTCAGTCGATATATGTAGTTAGTATGTGCGTGTTAATGTGTCTGGGGGTGTCTGTGTGTTTAGATCTCACACTAACAGCCGACCTACGATTTGTCATTGAATGGAAAAGGTGAAGTATTGCTAAGTTCCTCCCCTCTATAATGCCATATCAGTGTGATAACTCCTTCAGCATTTTCTCCTCTTCACTTCCATCCGTTCTACCTCATCCATAATACATAGAGCACACCCTTGCTCAGTTGCAACTGGAGGGACGCAGATGTAAAATTCACGGCTGGTGACTCAGAGGGAATAGGTGTATGGTTGTCCCTTCACGTCTCTTCCCATGATGTGAATATCATTTCCTCTCCATTAGCAAGGCACCCTGTGTCATAATGTATGCTGGCACCTACAGAAATGAATGTGTGTTGTAAAGCTTCTTTAGCCAAATGGAGGCTGAGTCAGTTTATGATATTTTATTATGTTTTTGTTTATGTTTTTTACAGAGCCTGTCATGACTTCGAATGCTTGCATGAGTCAAAAACACATTTCCTCTGACTAGAGATGGCCTAAGAACCTAATTTATCAAAAATTTAAAAGGAATAAATGACTTTCTGTTTATGCCATGTGCAGGTAAGTGTAACAGAAGGCCATTATGCAATTTGGAAGGCCACACTGGTGTCCCACAACATGTAATGTAGCCACTGGCTATTGAAGACAGCAGAAAAACACCTCTGAGTTATACACATCATACGCAACGACTTACGACTGTAAGAGGGAATTCATTTTCTGGCATATCTCTATTTGACAAACCATCCATGTGGGCATATTACCAAAGGGGTGAAAACAAGGTGACTGTGGAACAGTAAAGAGGTTAACTGTCTAGCCCAAAGCCATATCAGGATGGGTGGACACTGACAGCGACCCTCTGGCTACACAATGTCCAGCCAACCCAGCAGACTGTCAGACTCAGGCTTCAGTGTTTTGACACAAAGCAGTAACTATTTCCTTTGGTTCGTTTGAAACGACTGCAGATAAAAAGATCTGTCTCTCTCTCTCTGTCTTATGGGCTGAAAAATGACCAGCTGCCATGAAGTCAACTTCACATGTATCAATTCCGTCATCTGCCGTACTGCACTGAAAAAATTATTAGACCATCCAAAATCATCAAAAACAATAGTTATGCAATCAAGTCCTAACTCCTGTGTGGATCATGTGACTAAAACAGACAGAAAAGAAAA
>JAPQRP010000006.1:12543865-12557832 GCA_037367295.1 Apogon hyalosoma | reverse complement strand
CTCCATGGGTTTTACTGGTGAATCAATGTTGTAGAAGATGACGGTGTTTCCATGGTAACTACAGAGCCTCTGAACATTCAAATGGGTCATAGCTGATGACCATGAAAAGATGATAAACTGTATTTTACACTAATTATTTATTAGTGGATCAGCAGGTATTAAACATTCACATCAGATGGTTGGGTGGATGGTTCTGGTTGACGGTGGATGTTTGGATCTTTATGGGTTAATATGGTTCTACAGCTCAGTTCCTTCTGCATTAGACATAAAAATGCATGTTCGTGACATCATATCTGCTGCTGGGTCCCACTCTGAATGGAACCTAGCCTGGAGTGAATATACAGCATTGTATTTTTTTTTTTTCCTTTGAGAAACGCCTACTGGTCTCTGAGGATTCTGTTGATGACGGCCACCCACAGTGCAATAATGTGGCAAGATGTTTGAATACAAAAACATAAACTGAATTTGTAGTAACATGAATCTTAAATCACTCTTGCCAGAAAAAACTCCTTTAGGGTTGCATATTTGCATGGCAGATCAGCAACAGTAACATCTTCCTGTTTTCTATGGAAAAAACAGGGCAGCACAGCAGCCGGGTAAACAGGTCCTGGGTTCAAATCAAGGCCAGGTCAGGACCCTTCTTTGTGGATCCTGGATCCATTCCCTCAGTTTCTCTTTGTATTTTTCAGATTAGTTCTCTTGTTGATGCTTTTGACCAAGGCGCTGGAGTTAATCCCAAGACACTGCGTAGGTGCTGACAGAATATTGGTTGATTTGAAGGCAAATAACTTCAGCATCACATGGTAATCATGCAGTAATAATCTAGTAATTAATAAATAATTAGGTAACTCTGTGTAATAACAAAAGAGATAAAGAAGGTAATAACTTGGCACCAATAATGAGTATATTTGGAAAATGACTGACTGATACAGGGTATGTAACAGTAATGAAATAAAGGATAAGATTTAAAGACTTAGGCAAAACTGTTAGGTAATATTTTGGCAAAAGTAGGATTAGGCCTCTGTTAGAGCAGTTACATCATTGCTATATTTTAATGAAAAAGGATATGTTATGCTGTACTTGTGGTACTTTCTGTGAGAAGAATAAATCAGAGCTGTAGATGCAAAAAGATGCAAAACTACCTATTGCAATATAAATTCACTAATTTAAAGTAAATCTAACAACAAAAGGCAAAAACAATAATTATGTGCTGCCTTTTGGCCATGGAACCCAGTGGAGATGAGAAAATATTTCTAAGATATTTGCATGTTCACAAGAATACTCAAGGTAGACAGCTTTACTGACAATAAGAGAACTCTGAATCTGCGTAAGTTTTGTACTACTCACTTTTTTTGACAGATATTTCAACTGTAGCTGAAGTTAACAGGTTCCACTAACTGGACTGTAAAATGAAGTCAAACAGTGCTTAATGAAGTTTATTGTTTTATGAAATTAGTGAACTATTGTTTACCATTACTTCACCTCTGACGCCTCATCTATAAACATGCCCCTTTAATCCAAATATGGTCACTTCTGGCTCCAAAAACCCACCAAAGGTGACAGACAAATCACACATTATTGGATTCAAGCCAATAGTTAAAAAAACAATGGCTGTCACGATTCCCCCATTATTTAAAGTCCATGGGTTGACCATTAGCATTAGCAATAAGTTAAAAAAAAAATAACCAATCTGAAATATTTAAAGAGTTTAAACTTGTTCTGTCGTCCATGAGCTTGGCCTTGACTCGTCATATGAATACTGTGTTGCATAACATTTTCTTTTTTCCACCAAATACTTTGTAATCTTTATATAATTTCCTACTGTTCACTACTGAGGAACAGAATGACATGAAAAAAAAAAAAAAAGATTTTCCAGCTAATATCGAGGTGATTTTATTTCTTGTACTAAGCACTGCTAGCATTTTTGTCTAGTTTTAAGGTACATTATGTTTTTTTAGTTGATAGACTTTTTTTTTTTTTTTTGGGTTTGTTTTAAGAATTCTAGCCAAGCATTTTTTTTCTTACCCCATTAGCAGAATTTTTGCTCAATATAAGCCAATTTGACCAGATTTAGGAATATTAGGCTGATTTCTACCAAGGTATTTTTTGCAGTGTATGAGCAGGCAATTAAATAGAAACAGGTAGTTTTGCATTCTATTGCCCAATTCAATGTAATTACACAGAAACTATGAAAGACTTTTCCAGGTACTAAGTCGCAGCATTAAAAATCTAATTTCTACAGATTTCTACAGACATGAGGGAAGAGAAATTCAAGCTTTATAAATCGTAATTACCATTTTTGCAAAGAATTTTCAGTTGTCAGGAGGAGTCAGGACATGGTTAATGCTTTGCTAATTACATTGCATTACAAAATTATTAGCTATTTATTAACTATTATGATGTTACTTATTATATAGTTATTATATAGAATGTCCTTATATGGTTCAGTGAAGAATAACTGAATTTGCTTGAGGTTACAAAATTGTGTTTTTTTTTCTCCATCCACTAAATGAGTTCTGTATCTGCCAATCTGCTGGGTGTATTTTTTCCTTGTATACAGAGGGCATTAGACATGTTATTGATGTGTCTATTCACAAGTGCAGTCAGATGCACAAAGATGTGCAGTCACAGTGCAGGAGCCCGTCCAACACTATTTGCATGTGTTAATAAGCAGAGTTAGAGATGTTGCTGACACTGATGTCCCTAACTCACTTGAATAACATTTTATGAGTTGATGCCTAATGGCGGCATATTTCACACTGCTGATTCAGACGCAAAACAAAAGCAGAACTGCAGCTGGGAGTTGGAATTTATTTACACTGTCAAAGTCATTGAAATGTACAGCAACAAGCACAAAAAGTCACTTCTTTCTGTGCCAAGTGACTGCATTTCCTTGATAAAGATGCAACCTGACAGAAAAGGTTCAGCAACTCAGAGATTGACAGTGATAAAAAAGACTTTCCTTGCTGTCTGGACAAAGGAAATATTAAACTCAGTGTGTAGCCAAACACTATAGATATGTGTGCACTGCAGTGTGTTGGCAACATGACAGTAGCCAAAACGTTAGTGCATGAACGGCAGTGAGTTCATGCTGTTGATGACTGTCTGTACATGTGTTTAGATGTTTCATAAAGAGAAAGTTTGAAACTGTGAGAAGAACAAGTTTAACTTTCCTCAAGACATCCACCTGCATAATTAAAACTGAGGTGTTATACAGCAGTAGAGATCCAATTTTGATGCATTGTCTGCACATTGAGCTGAGCAGACAGAGTGTACCGAAAATTTAATAATGTTGTTCAATTTGATGCTTTTATTCATGTCCATGTGCAAACTAGAAAAACCTATTTGTGAATTTTTCATTTATCTTCAAAATTAATTTCAACAATTTTCATTTCAAAATAATGAAAAAAAGAGATTGGAAGATGAAGCGAGAACAAGAACAAGAGCAGGAAGACAAATATACATGAAGTTACAGTGACAGGAGCAAGTGTAGCATACAGCAATGATTACAAAAGTACGGAAAATGTCATTGTGATTTCACAGCTCACAGTGTCATATCTAAAATCGAGATGTATCCATGTCCACTAATGTTCAATTATTAATTGAGAAATCTACTCCAAGCTTAAACACAGAAATACACACTTGAATACCGTCATGATATAACAGAACCTGATCTCTTCCAGTTTATCTACAAAAGTAAAACAAACATTAAATGAATGCTTATCTAATCACATCATCCAAGTAGATATATGGGACTTAAATCACGATTCAGCCAGTCTATTGACAATAACGTTCTAAAATACACTGCACAGGCAGCCTCTAGTTTCGACACTAATTACATTCCCATCGCAGTTTGGATGATAGAGTTAAAGCCTGAAGAAGGCCTTTCAGTTCTGCGGTGTTGTTGTGAGTCAGTGTCGCTATAACAGAGGCATTCTTTGTGTTTCTAAGGCCTATTTGCTGTGCTCTCTTTCTCCGGCCCCTCGCACACACAGTTTCACCCCCAGCCACTGAATCCCTGCTATTCCTCCCTAGCTGTGCGTAGGGAGGACATTCCATTCCTTGCATATTAATCACCTCATTCATCGTCCACACTCCAGCCAACAATTAGTCCCTTCCTTCCCCTACTTCTCCTCCTCCGCCTGTTCCCAACGGAGAAGAACCCTAGTATGGGTCAAGCAGCCTATAATCAGCCAGCTACTAATTATGAAGCGGAATCACCGACGGCCAATTCTGAACCTTGAAACAATCACTTGTGCGGGGAGTACTGAGATTATTCTTCAAGGGTGACACTGATAGGCAATTTAAGAAAGGCGGCGCTTGATAGGAAGTATATGTAGTCACATAATGAACTCTTTTTGAGAGTAGAAGTTTCTGTTGTTTAAAATCCCCATAATCCTCTCAGCTGCAAGCAGAAGTGATACCAGAGAGCCAGAGATACTGCTGCAATAAATGTGATTGAACATAGACCCAAATTGTCCCTTAGTGATATGGCCTTTTATTTCCAGGCTGGGACAAAGCGTTTTAATGACTTGGGTGGAGGCCAGCCAGGCGCTAAGATGGTCAGACAGTGGGACAGCATGGCACCACTTAGCCCCTGTCAGTAATGGCCCGGACACCTCCATCCCTCTCCTCTGTCACAATGGTCGGCTTCTGCGCCATACCTCATGCCATTCCCTCTGTTTTCCTCTCACACTCACATGACACAAACGCAAAAGAGTAGTTCGCTGCGGTAGCTTGAAAAGCTGGATGATGAGTGAAAGAGAAAAAGAATAGGGTGAAAGGGTAAATGGAGAGAATAGTGAGAGGGGCAGTTAATGGGGAGGGAGGACAGTGAAAGCACCATCAAAGGAGGGATGGAGCTTGTGAAAGTTGCCGAGAGACAGAAAGAGGAGAGAGAGAGAGACAAGACTGAAAGGGAACTTGTGGCCCCATATGAATCAAGATACTTATTTTTTTTTTCCCACTAGCACAAGAGCCGAGTCTGAGCTCTTCCACAAGGGAATGTCTGGGCCAAATAATGAGACCATATAGCGCGTCAAACCCTTGACTCATCACAACAGCTGAGGCGACTTCTGAGCATCCCTGTAGGATCCTTTTCATGTTTGAGACGCTGCATTTTGTTGCCTTCACTAGCTAGCTTATTAGAAATATGTACTCTAAGCATGTTGGCTGTTTTGCCTGTTATAAGAAGCTCATAATCAAGGAACTTCACACTTGAATTTGTACAATAAGTGTCCACTGGGTCGAAAACTGAAGCTCATTGCATTTGAAGAGACTCTAGAAAGTTTGGAGGTAGGTAAACATTGTCACTTTGAAGGACAAGCTCTATTCCGCACCGTTGCCTTTTAAGATTCACTCTGAGAGCACACAATGCTCAGCTCTCCCTTTTTTTTTTTTTTATTTTTTTTTTTTTTTATTTAGCACTGCCCTCAAAATGTATCTACCTCTGTCCCTTTCTCTCTTTTTCACACAGTGTTTTCAAATAGTGTGTAAATGGAGACCAAACACTGGCAGGGTTGAAATGACAACTCTACTTTGCCTGCACAAAAAAGAGATAGAAAGAAAGCAAAATTGAAAACAAATTGGTGAGCCCAAAGACACAGTGTCAAGGTTGCAGGATGGGCCAAATTTGTGGGACAGGAAAAATTATGGCAAAGAAAGATGTTGTAAGACACAAAACAGCAAAAATATTCATGGGAGGTGGAAGGGTGTATAAAGCAGCTGTTTAGTCAAACCCTTGATCATTTGTTTGGAAAGTCCAGTTTAGCCCCTTCTTCCACCGTATGAACTTTTCCAGAAGCTTTTACTTTATCAGGAACCTTGACAAACCTCGCCGTGTTTCCACTGAAATTAGCCAGATAAAAAAACTTTTCTTCAACACCAAACGTTCCCTGAAAGAAGTTGCTGGTAGGGGGCCAGGGCTTTTCAGGTTACCTGGAATTCTTGGGGGCGGGGCTGTATGCTGAAGAACGTTGATTGATGGAACACATTTATAGCTTTCCGCACTTACTTTAGCTTATACAGCCAGTATGCAAACCTGTTTATTTGATTTCTACAAGCTTCACATTTGTGTTTTGACCATTTGGAAAACAGAACAAAAAAGGAGAAGCTACAGGAAGCAGCCGCATAACGAGGTCCACTTACTGAATCCACTCTTTTGAGTGTATTCGTCTTGCTCCTACTAGTGCACTGCAGTCATCTGTCTGTCCATCCAAATACCCTAAAGAGCGTATTTGTTGAAAATGCTCTTATGTGGGCATTATTTATGCTCTTATTTAGCGTATTTGGTGCATGCACACAGCCTGCTTGTCTATGTAATAAACTGCCATCCACCTACTGCTCCCAGTCCATTCTGATATGGTACTCAACTCATTTCAACAGCTGCCAAAACACATCTATTCATTTAAGTACCTGCTTTTTCCCTTAATTTAAGCAAAAAAAATCTGCCAATGGAACAAATGAAAATTATCTTGGTAAGATTTCTTGAAATAAGATTTTCAAGATCTATTATCTAAAAATAAGTTCTTATATCTCACTTTAGGTGATTCTGTCTTATTTTAAGTGTGATGAGATATTTTGACAAGGAATGAGAAAAATACACTTGGTAAGATTTTGATTTTTGCAGTGCAACCTCATTATCATTAGAAACTTTAGGAATGATTTATGCAGTCCTAGAGTAGAAAACTGTCTAAGTTTAAGTTGTGGCCTTGCTACTTTATACAACTTGGTGCAACAAGTATGCGTTCACCAAGTGAAAATAATGCCTCCTCTGTGCTGGTAACAGTGAGAAAACAGTAATTTGTAAATGAGGTCAGCCTATGAACTGACCCAGTGCACTGGCCAACCATATTCCCTAACAAGCCGGCCTTTGAACTACTTCAGCTAATGATAGAAGTGTCTAATCAATAATAGCCTCAGTGAGTGTCAGTGAACTACACATTCTGTACATACAAACACCACACAGCTCTCTCTCTCTCTCTCTCTCCCTCATCCCCTCTTCCTCTTCCTCTTCCTCAGTGTGTCCTAATTCAGTAGCGTATTCTGCCTGCGGGTCAGCAATCTGTCTATCTCTCATTAGAAATCTGTCATATAAATTCAGAAACCCATTTTTTGGAGGTAAAAAAAAAAATGTGGGAAGTCCATGCAGTGGAACATGTTGTACATTCCATTGAGAGGAGGTAAGTGTAAAAACAGGGGAGATCATTTACTTCAAACATTTCTAATCTCCTCCTTATTAGCTAACAGTAAAGACGGGGGAAGTCAATTTTCCAGTAATTTTTCTCTTTATTGGAGCTACGAAAAAATTTAGGGACATCACAAAGTTGACTGGGAAACAGGTCTGGGAATCTGCCAGTTTAATCCTTCGCCAATAAACTATTATCTTGCCTTTATTACCTGCCATAATGCTTCAATGTTCATGCGTGTGTTCAATTTAATTAAACCTAATCCATGTGGAAAGAAAATAATAACAAACAGGTACAGTGACTGTGTTATTTATTCAGCCCTCTCTAGGTTTGCATGCTTAACAAGGACATGGTAGTAATTAATTGGAGCCTGGAGGTTGGAAGACCCAGGCCTATCGCATGAGGTCAATACGGCGGCAAGGGCCACGCCTGTCCTGTAATAAGCTGACATAGTTACAGCCATAATTGGCTGGCGCAGCCAACCGACAAGGACAGGCCGGATAGAAGCGCTGACCGTGGAAAATTAGAGAAGATGGTTTAAGATTGATCACCAAAAACCTCTCCACCAGCCTCCACTGTTCATAATAACCCACAAGGATTACAGAATGGCAGGCAGACTAATCTGAGGGAAGGGAGTATAATTACAGTGGCCGTATCTTTCAGAGTGTTAGCTTTTTAAGCCTAGTCATCCATTTGAGAAAAATGACGCCATGTGAAAAAAAAAAAAAAAAAGAAAGAAAAGCAGTTGGCAAAGAACAAAGAAAAGTTCATCTTGCAGAACTGCTAATTTATCCTCTTGTCCAGTATTCTTCTGATACTTACATGTTAACTGGATGTCCCTCTGCCATTGTCCTTGATAGAAAAGTGCTAAATGAACGTATCCTCCTATTATCCAGGTTCAGCACAAGCTAGATAAAAACGACTTGAGGAGCCGTGGCGACAGCAGTGAATGAAGACATAAAGCTCAGTCCAACGCCCCCACAGGACTTAAGTGGAATTACAGTATTGACAGCCTCAACTGCTTGCCGGTTAGCCTAATTGGATTACTGATTTCCATATAAACAAGCAACAAATTGTTACGAATTATGCGTTAAGTGACAGTGCATTATGCTAGGTGGCAGACTGCGCAAAACAAATTGTGAGGATAGAACCTAAAAGGAGACTGTGATCTTCCCAGTGAAGATGGGGAGGGGTTCCAATTAGGCCAAACAGAGCAAAGCTGGTGGAATTGCAGCTGGGGATGAGAAATGTAAAAGGGTGCACTGGTGCCACGTCAGGTAGGAAGAGATGTGAAGGGAACTCCGTCAGACCTCTGTGTCCTGTTTTTCTTGCCTCCGAGCGCCGTAAGGATTGGCTTTGACATGCATGAACACATGCACACAGCCCGCTTGCCTATGTAATAAACTGCCATCCACCTACTGCTCCCAGTCCATTCTGATGTGGAACTCAACTCATTTCAACAGCTGCCAAAACACATCTATTCATTTAAGTACCTGCTTTCTCCCAAGTGTGTTACATGAAACACCCCAGAGAATCTTTCTAAGTACACATAATTGGCCATTCTGTCACTTTTTACTGTTTGAAATGACACACATGTGCATATGCAGCACTACTGGAGTACACATTCCGGCATGGTCTGAGGGCTATTTGCTGTTACCCCCTATGGTCATATATCATCATCAGAATAGAATACATTCATGTCAGGTCACAGGTTGTGATGTAAAATTCATGACTCTAACATCAATGTACAAACCAAGCGACAGAGCTGCACATTGGGATGGCATCTTCAGCAGGACATTGTAATATTCATATACAGTATTGCTAACGTAGATATAACTTGACAAATAGATGAAACTCCTATGAATTCCATTCAGCTCTTACTGGCGGCACCATATTTTTCAAGGTTATAAAAAAAATGGACTGTTATCTCCTTCTGACATCCAGACATGTTGCGGCAACGGTTAACAGTAAAAGAGAATGAATTCTCCAACACTGACACTGAGTTTTTGTTTTTCCACTAATAGCTCTATTTTTCTCTTGCCATATATCAAATTAATTTAGTGCCTGATATGCAGTCCCGGGCAATTCTGATTTAAATAACTAATGAAGCGCTTCTTGCTGCCAAGCAGGAGCATCTGCTCAAAGAGACGCAGAGTCAATTTTCATAAATTTGAAAAACCCTCTGGGGAATCACAGAGAGAAGAAGAGGGAGGATGGAGGGATGAGGAGGAGGATGGGAGGAGGAAGAGGGAGATAAACAAGGTTAATCTGTACGTTAATGTATAGCTTCAGACAGTTACACATCTGGTGTTGTAATACAACACCTACACTTGGCCAGTTGTACTATCTCCCATGTGATTAACTTTTATATGTGTGAGGACTGAACTCATCATACATGATCACACTGACGCATGAGAAACTACATATTCATCCGAAAATACTTTTTATTGTAATATTCAGTTTTTCAGATCCTACAGTCAACTAGTGTATTCATATCTTTGGCACAGGTCACGGTTGGTAATGTTACAAATTAAACTTAAAATGTTATTTTTTTAAGCTGATGTGGAAAAAAGTGCACGTAACATATGCAGTATTGTTGTATTATCATTAAAGTTATGATTCATTCTGCATTTGTTGCCATGACAATATAAAAACAACATTAACAACTGACCACACACTAACAGAAAACGATGCCATGTAATACTGTTGCCATGTGATGCTGTTATGATAAAGTTAATGAAGACATGGAAATATGACTCTTTCTTAATAAGGGGCACAAGGTCAGGGACAACTTTATGTGTTGATAATATATATTCTACCATGAGTGCTATTGACTAATGGGTCAATTTTCACTGTTGCCTATTATACCACAAATAAACAGTCTTGTTCACTGTTCAGTCCTACCCTTTCAATACTGAATAGTTTGGCGGTGTATAGGTCCTTAAATTGTCAAAGTGTTGTATTATTAAAGTATACCCTAGTAATGGATGGCATAGTTTCATTTTAAACAAAATTATTGTCGAGCTAAAAAGTCTGCAGAGGCTTGAATAAAGTATTACACTCCATTCAATATGGTGTAGCAACAAAAAAAAAAAAAAGTTCTGCACACACAAATAACCTTAGTAATAACAACCCTTAACCTTTAGCTTTGATTCTGACACATTCATTCATACACTTATGCAATGTGACAGCATTTATTTCCAGCATTTTTTGGACACATACATGAACCAACTGCAGATCATAACACTGCCCCCACAGGCTTGTTCTGTAGGCACTAGGCATGATGGGTAATCACTTCATTCATCTCTCTTGTAACCCTGATGCACCAATCAGTCTGGAACAGGGTCAGTCTGGACTCATCAGACCACATGAGCTTTTCCATTAAAACACAGTCATTCTTTATGCTCTCTGTCAAACTGACAAAAAGCTACTCGTTGCATTAGTTAAAGCACTGAAACATATTGATCACTACCATAATTATCCAATGGAAGGATCTTACCTATTTGCTTAGTTAAATCAAAGTGGACTGGTTTTTTTTTTTTGTTTTTTTTTGGTCTAGCAATGTATATACGATTATATATACTGTATTTCACACTGTGCTTTTTTGTTTCAGTTTACACGACCTTGTCGCTACAATGCTGTGTATATAGAGCATAAAACATGGAAATATTTATTCTCAGTCAGGTGGATGTGGGTGTTCATTACCTTTAATGAGCAGATTATTAAATGAAAACGATTAAAACAACGTAGCTGATCCATGGGAGTGAATTTCATGATTAAATGAAGATCATTTTCAGTTAAAAATGTGCTACTCCAACCCTAATCTGTGATCAGTACCGAAAACAGTAATATCATGACTGCACTGGTGCTGCTGCGGTCTGTATAATAACAAAGTTGTATCTTTTGCTAAATATATTATCCACACATAGATAGACAGGAGGGCAGACAGGAATGATAACTGTAGAAGAAAGTTGCCCTGGGGATAGATGTATGTATTATATGCCACAATCTCCTGCATGGATGGTGCAGTATTGTAAAGCCTAACATACCACATTATAGGAGAGTCTGTTGTGAAGCAATAAATATGGATCAATAAGTGCACATTTCCCAGTATGTGTGTGAAAGGAGACCTTGACACACTGGAAGGTCATACAGAAAAGAAAAGTGAAACACAAACAAGCTGAACTCTACTCTTTCTGCATGTAGAATGAACTGGTGGCAGCAGGAACTAGTCACAGCACAGTGCAATCATCCTCAGTACAACATTAGTGAAGGTAGCAGGGAAACTTTACTGAAATGAGATGATACTTCCACACACGACAAGGCTTTTGGCACAATTGATATCAAATAAATCAGTGTGACAGAGATGATAAGAAAAGCTCTTCATCATTCTTCTCGCAATCACAGACTGAGGATTCAAGTAAACCCTTGTGATAAATAACTGAAGCCACAGCAGCCTGTGTTGGAAGAGTCTAATACTTCATCTCAAGTTGATCCTGTTAGTTGGATTCAGTCGACTTGTTAATTCCAGTGGCTCTTTAATGCTTTCTACATCTACAATCCAATCAGCTAATTCCTGTATAGAAACACGCACTAAAAGCTTCCTTAAGCGTAACGCAGCTATGACTTTTATTATTTAACAAAACGGGGAAAATAAGCCAACTTAAAGCAGTAATGTTCCTTTAATAAAACGACCTGGATTCTGGTAACAGTCCGTTCAATCATTTCTTTTTACTATGGCAGAACTCACCACAGTTTGACTGCAATACAAAATGAACTAGACATGAGTAAATCAGGACAACGTTCCTTTCAGAGCAGAGCAGTTATTCAATGTAAAGACAAACACCTAAATATAACTCCCTTAAACAGCTATATTGTGGATGTATGTACATCCCTAAATGTAACCAATCACCAAGATGAAGTCATTATATTCAATGCACCCCTGCATGTGTCACAAATCAATTCATATGCTATCTCCTGACTCTCGTTTCATTATTACCATCATTCTTAGTGCTTTCACCCCCTTCACAATCACTTACGTCTTCATTGATTGGATCGGTTGCTCTGTGAGCAGTAAATCATTTTCTCTGCACACCAAGGAAAATGAATGCAACACCCTTCAAGTAAACTATTTAAAATGCATAGAAGACCACATACTGTATGTATAATGCAAGGAATAATAGCAAATGAATTCATACTTAAAGATAAATATGTAATCATACACTACTTTTTGTATTTTTAATGTAGAGAAAGTTTTGCATGTTAAAGAAGAACCGATACATACATTTGATCAGATTTAACATCTCTATTATATATTATGTAGAAAAATATTATTAGTGTATAATTATACACACACACACACACACACATATATATGTAAGTGTCATTTTAAGGACATCTCTGTCTTTTCTTGCCTCCTCTGTGCCACACGTTGCAGTTTATTGACACAATATGAAAAAGAAAAATAGTGCAGGAGCAGTAAACAAAGAAACTCACAACACAGTCCTGAAACTTAAGTCTATCTATCAGCTGAGTTTTCTTTTTATTTTCCTCTTCTTTCCTGGAGAACTTAATCCACCACAGATATGACTTGTTGTGGAATAGTACTCGTCAGGTGAAAAACAAAAACAAAAAAAAAACAAAAAAACAAAACAGCAAGCACTTAAACACCCGCACATGCTCAGATGGAGGGGGAAGCATGATACTTTTGCTATTTTTTTGCAAATCTCAGGTTTTTTCCTAAGGATTCTTTGAAACAGCGAACTCTATCTCGGCAAGATGTTCCATATTGTTTTTCCCCCCAAGATCAACGAGAGCCACATCACACAAAGCCAGTCAAAAACGAACTATGTAAGACACGGCTGGAATGAAAGGAAATGGAGAACATTTACAACAGCGGCTAATTAGAATTCCTCTTGGAAGGCATGTCGCACATTGCCACCCAGCGTGAGGCTCTGAGTACAGAGGTTGAGGAAGAGACTGCAATAAAAAGTCCATCAAAGGCTATGTGTCTATTAATTGGCCCATATATGTTAAAGTTCAGGATATGATACATTTTTCATTAACACTATGCCAGGTGCCGATAACTTATGGTACTCTAAAGCTGCAGTATATCTCTCCTCAAACTACCTCCTCCACTTAACTAGTAAGAAAAACAGCTTGAAGAGACGAGTATGAAGAACCTCCACTTCACTGGCTGTTGCTTTAAAACATAGGTCGTTGAAGTAATTACTGGCGGTGGGTGGCTGAAGTTTTAACATGTAATATCTGAGTATAAGTATGTGCTTGTGATGAAGTAATATCTGTCCATATGCATTTGTGTATTAAATCAGCACCTGTGCAGTTATTATGGAAAATTCCCCAGTGCCCTTCAGCGGCTTGAAATGAAACTTTCCCTTAATTATTGTTTATTTTTAAGCTTGAATTAAGAAAACCCCATTTGCTCAAATAACACTGCAGCCTGAAAAAGTAAAGAAATAAATGAAAGACTTGAAAGCTCTCTGCATGATATGCAACAAGGAAGTGCCTTTTGCAGGTTAAAAACAAAACAAGAAAAACGGGGAAAAAAAAAAAAAAAAACCTCATACAAGCTCTGCTCTCATTTGCTTTTCTGTGTATCCCAGCATTAAAAAGAATCAGTTGCATTTGACTAATGAGCTTATTAGCAATTCTTTCAACACCTGAATATGTGAGGTTCATTCTCATTTGTGTGCATGCAGAGACTATATATATATATATATATATATATATTTGTGTGTGTGTGTGTGTGTGTGTGTGTGT
>JAPQRP010000006.1:12530959-12543765 GCA_037367295.1 Apogon hyalosoma | reverse complement strand
ATTTGTGTGCATGCAGAGACTATATATATATATATATATATATATTTGTGTGTGTGTGTGTGTGTGTGTGTGTGTACAGAAGAAACAATATCCCCCTGCTCCACACATCTCCATACAAAGTTGATATGAGTTGATTTGCAGCTCTTTCTTTCAGTGCCTTTGAATGTTCTAAACACACATATGCTTTCACCTCCTACGGTGGGTCAATATTTTTTCTATGAAGTTAACCTTTACTTTAAGATTAGTGTGATGTCTGAAATATCTTTCGCTGAGGGAGATGTTATAATGGGTCTGAACACTGTGTTCTTTGTGAAGAACAGCAACATTTAAAATGAGAAAATAGCCAAAGGATGATGAGGTGGCAGGAAATTATCACCATTGGATACATGTTTCAGTTACCGTTCACAGTTTAACAAGATTAGTTTATGTGGATGAAAAGCCCAAACACGTGATTGGCCGGTGTCCTTTTTAGCTTCTAGTGTGCAATTACGCGCTTTTAAATAAATGTTATTCCTCAGTCGATTACTGATACAAAAAAATAGATAAATAAGATCCACTCTGATAGTAGATACAAAAGAAGCTTTATTATACCTCATGAACTCAAGTGCACAGTAAAATCTTTGTTCATGAAATACAACACAAGTATAAAGGGCAAATCAACAGGCTCAAAGAATACTGAGCGTCTTTCCTGTGATAGAAATTTAGACACAATATCATGGAAGGCATATACCCTTACCATGATGTCAGGTTAAAGTGGCGTACCGCTTTCATCAGCTCTGTAAAACCCGAGTCTTAGCCTAAGTATCACAGATCTGAAAGTCTTTCCATGATTACTCACCTGAATCTCTTCCCTCACAGTGAACAGTTTTGAAGTGTACTCCACCATAAACAGTCCATTTGTTTAAACAGAGCTGGTAGGTCACTCGAGCATTTTCAGAAATTTCTTGTGACATGCAGTGTGGGACGCAGAAGTTCACGTAACCACGTTATGTCCGAAGCGGCCCGGCAGGAACCACATGCCTGGAGCGCCGCTTCCCACAAGGCGCATCACGACAAATTTCTGAAAATGCCCAAGATTCAGGTGAGTAATCGCGGAAAGACTTACGGATTTGTGATACTTAGGCTATGACTCGGGTTTTACAGATTTGATGAAAAATTGGTGACAAAAGTCATATGCCGCGGTAACACCTTGTTCTAGAACAGGGGTGTCAAACTCGTTTTCTTTCAGGGGCCACATTCAGACCAATTTGATCTCAAGTGGGCCGAACCAGTAAAGTAATAGTATAATAAACTATAAATAATGATAATTCAATATTTTTCATTTTATTTTAGTTCGAAAAATATCACTGAATTCTGAAAATATTTACAAATTCAAACTAACCTGAAAAAAGTGAAATTTATTAAGTGCAATTTTAATAATATTATGTCTCAACTTATTATTTATACATGCGATTTATGGATCAGATCTACAAAGGTTAAAAAAAAAAACAACAACCAAAAAACAGTTAACAGGCATTATTTTTGGTAAAATGGCACTTAATTTTCTTCAGACATTTCAGGTTTCTAATATTTGTTCAGGCTATTCACATTTTATTGTTAAAACACAGGTTGGAAATGTAAATATTTCCATAATTTAATGTTATTTTTTTCACATTAAACTAAGAAGAAAATTTGGTCTCACTATTTGTAGGTTATTATGATATTATTTTACTTGAGCTCACAATTGGTCTGTATGTGGAACAAACTAAAATGAGTTCAACACACTTGACTGTTAATATCTTCAGCGTCATTTTTGTACTTTGCAAATTCATCCCGCGGCCCAGATTGGAACCTTTGGAGGGCCGGTTTTGGCCCGTGGGCCGCATGTTTGACACCCCTGTTCTAGAAGTTGCTTTGCCTTAAACATAAAAAATGCTACAGAAGCAACCAGCTGAACATCTCCAGCAATGAACAGTTCACTGAGGGATGAGAACAGAGGAACACAGAGGTGACATCTGACAGTCTGAAATGGCTTAGAAATGATGCCTCATACAGTGAAAAGCCCACTAACCCTGACAGTCTCCACTATGGCACACAATTTCAATCATGTATTTCCACTTTACATCTGCATGCAGCGTGCTTTATTCTTCCATAGAGCAATATTTTTTTTTCTGCACAATTCAATTTAGTATGCATACTGACAATCACAATATCAAAACAATTATAGCTCACAGAAAACAAGCTCTTTGGAGAGAAGAGGCTCTGCAAACCTCTCAAGAAACACCAGACCTTTAGCCTTTTATAAGTGCAAAGTAGCTTTGAGCTGGAAGAAATACATGCTTAATTGTACTGCACTGTGATAGATGAGGAGATAAGAGGGCATATGGAGCCTATTTATGCTTTTTTAGTGCTGTTAAATGATTACAATTTTTAATCACATTAATCACAGGGTTGCTGTGGATTTATTTTGATTAATCATGATTAAATATCATTCATTCTTAATCCATATTAATCACATTTCATTTTGCATGAGCAAACAGACTCAAAAAAGAAGAGAATATATATGCATTTAA
The DNA here is from genome assembly GCA_037367295.1 of Apogon hyalosoma. NCBI lineage: Eukaryota > Metazoa > Chordata > Actinopteri > Kurtiformes > Apogonidae > Apogon > Apogon hyalosoma. The sequence goes on along the minus strand of JAPQRP010000006.1, from coordinate 12,541,213 downwards.
CATGTTTATTAAACACCTTCAACAGTTTCAACAAAACAACTTGAAACAACAGTTCCATCTTGGTTTTTTGGACTCATATTTCCATCCAGAGGGCCAATGTGCTGTTTAGCATCTTCCATCTTTAACTGTTGGTTCTGCTGCCGTCACTACTGGATCAACTGCCCATTTGCGCATGAGCGATGTTAACTCTACTTGGACGAACTGCCCGAAATGTGAGACATACATAGTCATTCTGCACTGTAGATGGGTTAATTGCATTAAAATTTTTAATCAGATTAATAATGATGATGGATTATTCTGCGTTAATTCTGACAGTGCTAGTTTTTGTATTTAGTTGCGGAGATGAAGGCATAGTTTTCTTCCCAAGAGCTGAACACAATCGATTTGTGCGTATATACTGTGCGTGCATTTGCATATGGATCCATGAAAAACCATAGTATGCATGACGCTAGAGGTAAAGAGTGCATATGTGAATATCTAGGACAGCAGTAATGAGTTTTCAGTGGCTGCAACACCAGCAACACTATGATCCATTTCACCAATGCTAGTGGAGTATTCCATGTACCATATAATTGCATGTATATATGTGTGTGTGTGTTCAAGTCCATGAAAAAGTGGCAGAATGTGGAAATGCTGACTACATGGCGGGGATCCAGATTAACTTGGGACGTCTGGAGAAACGAACACAAAGGAGATTAATATTTTAATCTTCTAGAAGGGACAGCATTTCCAGAAAGCTAGTGTCAGTCAGTCACCTACTATTTACCATGTTTTTACCTACAGTTAGTTTCATGGTGCTGATATCACACACCCAACAGCACACACACCAGCTAACCAACCAATATTGTCCTAATCAATCTTATCTATTCTGCACATGTCTGCGCACACAAAAACTTGCAATGCTTATGGGCATGCCGTTGATTAGCTGTAACCTAGTTCAATAATATCCACCACATGTAGGTCACAATAATCTAGGACCCACGGTGTGTGTGTGTGTGTGTGTGTGCGTGTGTGTGTGTGTGTGTGTGTGTGTGCATGTGATCAGTATAATGGGATGTAGTAAACCTGGTAGATGGCAAACAGCAGCAGGTCTGCTTGGCCTGTAGCTGGAACTTCAAAAGCTTGTAGAGGTCAAACATCATCTGTACTAACACAATAGATTTTGTTCATACACTTTTATACAGTTTATGGAATATTTAACCCTTTATAGGGCACTCATAGATATACTCTGAAAAAATTCAACCTTAGTGTGTTATTGCAGGACATAACAAGACTATTACTTTTGGGAAATATTTCTAAAATTTTTATTACCAGGTAGAAAATAAAGGTCAGTGAAGTTACCATATTTGGTTCCTTGCCCATAGGGGCCAAATAAATTAAAAAAAAAAAATCCAAAAAGTATATATAAAAAATTCAAGAAAAATATGTAATGTGAAAGGAACATGCCTTTTAGAGCATTAAAACAACATCAGTGCTGATCCAGACCCCTGTCCACATCCACGTGATCCCTTTAACATCATTCCTTACATTAGTACCATTACTTCATGGTACTGAACAAAGCAGGTCCACTCACTGTTCATGCAGAGGTGGACCTTACAGACCCTGGAGACCACATTGGACCTGAGACTGTTGCCTCACTGTCCTCACTAATTTTTGCTGTCACTTTCTTGTAATGTGTGCAGAATTGACCAAAAATAGTCACTTGCCCGATAAAAACTTAATGCTATGTAGCAACCAGAGTTACAGAAATACATATTTATTTGGTGGTTTTTGGTTCTGACAAAGTCAGTATCTGGATCAACAGCCGAAAAGAACAATGTCAGGACAGTGATACATTTGGGTCATTTTCTATTTAATTTTTCTTCAGAATGGTTCTGCTCCTGCACAGATGTGCTGAAACTACAACAAGATCCAATGGGCTGATTTGACAACATCTCACACCACTCACTTAGAATGCTCAGAGTAAATCTGAGTGTGGCCAAGTGGGGTTTTGCCAGATGGCCAGTACTCAATGTTTATGGATCAAAAAACACCATTAGTTTATTTGAAGCTAAGGGCCAGCTGGAAGATGATTTCTGCTGGCAACAAGATGTTAAAAGAATGAGATAAATTTGATGTTGGGGACAGGGGAACTGAGTTTAAGTCATGGCTAAATAATGAATAAGTTCTGGCTGGTCCTTCAAGGGCCCTGTAGTTAAAACATGAACTCCTGCAGGACATGGGACTCATGGCATGGCGGTTTCAAAATGTGATCTAAAGTGTCTGTTCTTTTGGCATAGTAGCCACATGCAGCTAAATATCATTAACAATGCAGAGTAGATTGTCCAATCATTTTTTTCCCTGCCGTGTCCTGAGCTGGCTTCAGTTCACTGAGGCGGCAGTACTCAATTAGGATGTGATATCAAGGGGATTGATAAAAACTTTGATGAACTGGTGAACGTCTCTCTCCTCTTACAGTGGTGAGAGATAGTTGAGTAACACAGCAAAAGATGAAAGGACAATTTGTACCCAAATCTAGGCGTGCTTAGAAATGTGAGGTAGTATAATGAGATTGTCTAAAAATGATCTCCCAGGGCAGGATAAAGATGAAGAACTGCTCTCCTATTGGAATCAATTAGAGCGAGGAGGATTTCTGCCCCCAAACAGCATTTTATTGTGATGTGTAGATTTTTTTTTCTTCTAATAAAAACCACTTTAATCAAAGCGAGTGTTAAAACAATGTATAGGCCAAAGGTTATACTCAAGGCTTTCAGTTTCTCTTCTGTGTATATAAATTGGCCTACACACTATAAAAAAACACACATATACAATATGTGTGTATCAGCACTGACAGAAGTTGGAATCACTACATAATGCCTGTTTTAGGAGAAAGGGAAAGTACTGAATAAATGCACAGAGAAGCGGCCAGTGCTGGGAATTAACTTGTTTCTGAGCTAATCGCTTAGCTTTTACCCTCTTCTCCATTCTCCATTGGACACCACAGGGGATACATGCATGCACAGTAGCACTTACAAAACAGTTTGTAGCATAAAAGGTCGACCTTTCTCCATGCTGTTTTCAGTGACTTTACAATGAAAGAAAATCAGTAGGCACTGAGGCACACATTAACATTTATAATTCACATGTACTTCATGAATAGGCTAGATTGCCATCAATTTTAATTTATCATCTGGGAGATTAATTAAAGTATCATATTTGCAGAGTAGACTGCTGTTAATGGGAACATGCCTCTTCTGTGTGTTCCAGATTGTGGATCCTCTACGGTTTGAACTTGTTTTTGACCCAATACTTATTTTGATTTAACAAATATCACCCACACTTATCTGTGTCTATAAAGCCTCACGGCGCTCTAGACTGGTTGACTGGCTTTTGACCTACATGTCATATGAGGAATTTCCAATTTTCATTGCACGTTAAAATGCACCTGTTGAATAGCGCACTTATATGCTTAACAGACCGACACACATACAATTTTTTTTATGTAAGTAAATCCCCATTGACCAGTAAACTGTATTCATATGCATGAACATCCACACAGCATCCAGAATGGAAAGCTAAAAATCTTCAGTGAGCTTAACTAATCTCTCCATCCAGTCAATGAGGGTCACAGTCTAAACCCACAGATACTTGCAAGAAATATGACTGCACAAATACAGTGCATATGATGTGGTGTGTGGATAGAGATTAATCAGATTAGAGAGATTGTCACAGGGGCCAGTGCATCTGGCACTAAGCTTGGCCCACAGGCACAAACTGATTCCACAGTAGAAAATGCATAAGTAGGCTTTGTCTGAAACCTGCCAGCGCTGTAATCAAAGCAGAGAAGAGAAATCTTCCGCATGAGTGTGCCCTCTTATTGAGTTCTTTTTAAAGCATCAAAACAAGATGATGCAAGGAAAGCTTGCGTAATACCTTTGTTTTATGTAAGATAGATTCAGGCCTCTTGTTGGCTATAAATAAATAAATAAATAAGTAAATAAAAATAATCAGGAAATAGGACTTTGTTATATTGCTATCAAATGGGGCAACATTTCTAAAGTATAATAATAAGCTGAGGTCAAAAAAAGGAAAAAGAAAGAAACAAGAAACAACAGAATAGAATAGAATAGAATACAATACAATACAATACAATAATTCTCCTTAAAACAGAACGTGTCATGTCATGGCTGAGTCTGACTGGTGTGTTCTGATGGAAACTGTGGACATTTGGATTCCATGGCTTGCGTGACTTACATATGACTCAAGCTTTGTATACAAAGCCACTGAGTGTTTGGGTTTTGCTACAGGCAAAATGAAATCGCCTTCCTAGAGTTTACGCCATGAATATCCTTTCAGTAAACAAGCCGGAGTGGTGAGGAAAACAGCGTGCTTCCAGCTGTGTTAGCAGGATGCTGTATACCATGTGTACATGTTGTGCAATATTTGGCTGCAGCTTAGAGGATCTTCTCACCAATGTGACTGAGCTGTTCATATAGAGTGCTAAGCTGAGGGGTCTTAATTGGTGGGCTCCCATGCTGGGGTGTTGGAGGCTGAAACTCCTGCTTGTCTCAGAAGTGGCTTTGCCTTATGATTGATTATAATTATGGCCTTCTCTGCAAATCCTGGCTTTCCTGGGTGGGCGAGCTAACGCGCTTGGTGGAGACATAGATGAGAGGGTAAAGCACAGTAATATGCTGTGAGTACACACAAACATAATCTCACACACACACAAAGAACCAACAATAACACTGTGTCTTTTGCGCGCACACGCACACACACACACACACACACACACACACACACACACATACGCACACACATATTTCTTCTCCCAGCCCTGTCCTTGAACAGTGGATATGGGAGTTTGACAAAACCAGTCAATTAAGGAGAAGCACTAGCTTCCTCTGGAGGAAGCAGAGAGGAGAAAATTGGAGAGGAGCAGAGAGACAAGAGGAGGAGAGTTGGCAAAATGTAATGTGGGGAAGATGATGAGGGGGATGAAAGAAAGAGACCAGCAACGCTCTGGTAAGAAGCTGTGCAAAAGCTCGACTAAAATGCCACTACCACTGACATTACAGGAACATTTAAATATCCTAAGGTTTGGTTTTATATAAAGGTTTGGTGTGTGATATATTTTCCAGGTTCTAGTGGTGGACAGAAAAACATGAAAAAAAAAAAACTATCGATGAAGCCAGTGGCTGATTGCTGACAGAGAGAAAAAGACATTCAAATATGAAGTAAATATAGTGGGACTTGCTTCTTCTGCAAGACATAAGGTTTCTAAAGTGAGGAAAACACAACATAATTATTCAAATGTTCAGGTGATTCCTAATGAAAACATACTTTTGCTTGAGCTATGCCTGTGTGTGGTACTGCACTGCATTTTTAATGGGATCAGGGAGATATTCCAAGTCAAACAAAAGGACATTAGTGTAAAAAAGTGATAAAATAGCAGACAGCTCAGTCCACAGAATGAACTAGAAGAGCTACGTCTACAGTATGATGATAATTGGTTTACAAAAACTTGTTTGCTCTAAGGTAAAACAAATATGAACGTTTAGCTCACGTACCACTGCTTTTCTAGCAAACACAGCTGAACATTATTTACAAGTTATCTATATTACCTTTAACTTGGGCAGTCGTCTGTCATTTCATGTTACATAATTACTGTAAATTCATAAAAGGAACTGCATTAAAATGAATTCAAGGGTTTTCCTACTAAAGACGCATGGTTCCAGACTGACCATGTCACAGTCTACAAAAGGAGACCAGTGGCTGTTGAATGGAGTCCTATGGCAGAAGTGTCTCAGTTTCCTCAATAAACAACTACTTAGTGAAAACTGTAGGTCCCGTACCAAGTAACTAACCTCTATGGGGATCTTTAACATCGTATCCATGAAGTAGAAAATGATGATGACAAGTTAAACTGACATGTACCTGTTTTAGGGAGGGGCTTAGTTAATGGTCAGTAAGGTGTTTCTAAATCTTACGCACTGAACCCTTCAAAAGATTAGTTAGAATAGAATATGGAATTAGAATTAGAATATGAATGTATAGTTAAATATATGCAGAGGAAAAATAACTTAACACTGTGATATTATCCACTATATAAATGCACGTACATACAAAGCAGAAGGATGACATAAATAGGTGGAAGGACATGACGGAGGGGCAGATCCACCAAGTCAGAGAGTGAAACAGACACACTGATGTGAGAGCAATAGACAGAAGTGTGAACAAGAGCACAAATGGCAGCTTCCACATGTGGAAAATGCATAGCCTGGAGCACACTGACATTTCCACCCACTCAGTGATCAATCTCTTTCTTCTCTCCTAGTCTCCCCCTCCCAACATCTCCTCTCCCTCTGTCTTTCATCACTCTCTCTTTGCCAAATCATATGAGGATGATTCCCCTTCAAGTGCCAGCTTGTGTGTCATACACAAAACTGGCATCACATCTCTTTGTTTTCCATAATGAGGTAGAACAAAGGTTAAGTGTATACATTGTGTTTCCTAAAAGCCCTGCATTCAGGAGGTGAAGGGTCCCAGTTTATCCCAGCGCAACCAAGCTGAGACACCTGGGATATTTTGGCAACAAGAGGATCCACTAGTCGGCTGCATTAAATAAGTCTGTGTCCTCCTGTTGGCTCTTCCATATAACTAATGGGATTTTCTATTGTACTTTACTGTAGCTGACAACACACATCCTTGAGCCCTGATTATTATTTTTTCTTCTCTCTAATGTTCAACTGCGATGCACACTCAACATGCAACCAGTAACAACACTTGAAAATACAGAAACTTGTTTAAGCTGCAACAGACATCTTGTTATCAGTAAAAAACAGATATGTGCACATGAATGCACCAACAAAAGCACACAAATACCAGTTTGGATGCATTCAGGAAATATACACGTCCTTCTTAGTCTACGGTAATGTCAGAAGCAGCAGGCATGCACTTGGAAACATGTCCCTCAGGTTCTGCCTCTTTTGTCTCGGCTGTGATAGTGTGTCTTGTTTCTTGTATCCTGTGATCTCTCCCTCTGTTTCTTCTCCCAGCATACAAACACAACATTTATCACTCCCTGACTGAGCTCCATATGCTGGATTAACCAGCTCTGAATCAGAGATAAATCAGGCACGATGAAGCTGTAGATCGTGCACCATGTCAAACTGCTTTCAGGCTCATGGAATCAATACACTTCCCTAAGATAGAGGAGTTTGCTCAGAAGATTTTTAACTCCACTGTAAAGACAAAATTCCATTGCTCGGGCTGTGGTGTACCGATGCAGTCTTTTATATTTCAGAATGTCAATAAACTATTGCTGAGGAGTGCAGTGTATTCGATTTCTTAAAGCTCTTATATATAAAAAAGTAAACATTTTCTAAACAAACTGGGCCACAGCAATCCAATTATGTTTTGTTAAAAATGTATTGCAGCCTGTATTATGTTTTTTGTCAATATTAAATACAAAGAAACTTTCCAGTAAATGTTCACAGGCATCATATTGTGTTGGCATTGACAATCTGCTCTATAACATCTGCTTGTTGTAACTAAAGTATTATTAAACTTTACACCCTGGCAACACAGGCCCAGGACAGACACACAAGGTTGGTTTTAATGCAGAAGGAAATCAAGGAGACAAACAATGTAGTGATGAATAGTAACCCATTAAGAACCGGTGCATCTTTTGTGGCAGTTCCCAAGTGAGTGTTTCTCTATATTTAACCTTTCTCAAGTGATTTATCACCTTTTTTTTTTTAATATTGTCCTCAGGATTTTGTGTGTGTGTGTGTGTGTGTGTGTGTGTGTGTGTGGTGGGGGGGTGTTCTGTGATGATTATGTATTTTCCTAAATTTAATTCGCTGATCACGTAGATGTTCATAAAAGCTCAGAGTAAGTTCAACAGTTATTACATCAGAAACAGAGAAAACTGAAGAAAAGTTGACATTTTCAACAAAATCTCTCATTAACTGAACACAAACCAAGTGTGTCCATCCACTGTCACTGATCCAGCTCCATGGGTTTTACTGGTGAATCAATGTTGTAGAAGATGACGGTGTCTCCACGTTCACAATGAAGCCTCTGAATGTCCAAATGGGTCATATCTGATGACAAACTGTATTTTACACCAATTATTTACATGTATTGATAGGATTAGCGGATCAACAGGTATTAAACATTTTAAATCGGTAGATGCTTTTGGTCGACGGTGGATGTCTGGGTCTTTATGGGTTAAAACCAACCCTCATCATTACAAAAAAAATATGCAAAATCCTGCAAAGATAAATGATGTTTCATCAGGGTGAAATCATGGCACCGGTGTCTAATATAATTTAATGTTACACTTCATTTTTGTTAAAACATAATTGCAGTTGCAATTTCATGACGTGTTATTTCTAACAGACGGGACAAAAAGAATAAAGAAAAGCTTTGTGACTGATTAAGTGGATTCAGTCTGGTGTTGCATTGCTTTGACAGAACAGCTGTCTGCAAGCGTGTAGTAAGTATTTGTTCTTTTGCTTTGACATTGCGTTTCAAGTGTGGTTTTTGTGCTGATTTCTAGCTCTACACCAGTTTTGAATATTAAACTTAAGAGCCTCCAGCCAAGGTAATTACACTGCAGTGTTACTCCCTCTAAAGGCAGTGACCTCAGGGTAGAGACAGACCAGGTAGAGAGCAAGTGCAACAATGTTCATCTAAATGCGCTGTTGAAAAAGGAGATGAATATTGAAATACATAAATGCATAACAACCTCCACTTTGGTATTTAATACGCCTTCCCTTTTCCATTTCATGCGGCTTTCTTCAGTTCGCATGATACAAAACTGAGTTAAATGTTGCTAAATTCTTTATGTCATTTTTATGGCTATTAAGGTTTTAGATGACACCACTAACTGCATCTCCTTGTACCTGCAGAGACAGTAAATCCTGATGTGATGCATGACGGCCAAAAATGTATTCAGCATATCTTTTAGAGCACAAAAAAAGGTATAAATACAGCACAGTCAATCAAAAATGACATTAATGGCAGCATCCCACTGCTAATGATAATGGGATAAGTTCATTACCATAATTAAAATGTGAATATTTTCCAGAAGGACAATTTATTAGTGTTATCCTCACTCCTCCTTCTCCTGGATACGATCATCATTATTATTTTCATCATTGTCTTTGCAACTGCTGTTGTGATTATCATCATCATCATCGCCATCATCTCTTACCCCCCTTCTTTAGCGAACACCTGAATCCTTTGAGCTTCTACCTGCCAAGACAACAACGAGGAGAGGGGATTGTGTTCAGGTCTACCATATGTTTGTGGTGAAAAGCTGTGATGGCTCCATTATTCTTCTAAATAAATAAATAAGTCAACCTTTCATCACAGGCATCCTTTGATAAATGTGTAACACAACTCGAGGAACTTCTGGTTGCATCTTTAAATTTTGTAAATTTTTCAGTATGACTTTGTAATTTCACTGTGGGGCATCACTCTGGAAAATCCCACTCTGCTATCATTTTCTCATATGGAGTCTCTTCAGAGTGTGTCTGTGAAATGACACGGATATGGTGCAGTGGGCCATAACTGCTACTGTAAGTCTAGGACAAAGAGCACGCAAATACTACCCAGGGGGACAGTACTTTGCTCACTCAGAAAGAAAAAGAGCATAACGCATGCAGCTGGTGCATGTGTGTGTTTAGCTTGGCCCTTGAATCACTTACTTAGAGAGGTTGATTTGGCAAGGACAGAAGGAAAAGTTAATTCATGTAAAAGGCGATTCAGACGGCTGCAAAGAACCGAGGAACCAGGAAGCAAGAAATGACTGAAACTACTGGGCAAACACATTTTCAAGTAAAGGTGTCGTATTGATTATTTACCTCTGAGTATTCAGAGAAGCTGCAATTACTTTTTCCTTTTTATCCTTTTTCTGTATTTATGTGTGTTAGCAGTTGCAGATCCAAGGCTTTCATAGCTTAGATTGGGACAATAGAGACGTCACAGTAAAGAGGAGAGGATGAAGGGACAGATTATGAATATAAGGAGTGGAAGTGGGGTGCGCATCAAGCAGTGAATACAGCAGGAGACTGAAGGGCCAGCTGAGAAATTAAAACACAAAACATCTGATGGAAAAGTTAACCCTTTATTGGGCAAGTGACTATTTTTGGTAATTTCCGCATATGTTACAAAACAGTGACATCAGCAGTTCCAGTGAGGACAGTGAGTCAACAGTCTCAGGTCCAATGTGGTCTCCAGGGTCTGTAAGGTCCACCTCTGCAT
>JAPQRP010000006.1:12479173-12500068 GCA_037367295.1 Apogon hyalosoma | reverse complement strand
TCCATCCATCCATCCATCCATCCATCCATCCATCCATCCATCCACTGAATATGGCCTTTTAACAGACTGCTAAATGGCTGTCATACACTGCAAGGGTATTTTCAAAGGTTACATGAGCAGGACACAAAGTGGGAAAGATGGAAGAAACTGTGAACTTGCATCCTCATTACAGATGCACAGGTTAAAAGCCACAGTCTACTGCTAATAGAGGTGCAACATGTGTGAAAATGAGCAATGAGTACGCCAACACTTTAACCACCTTGGAGGACCAGCGCACACAGACTGCTGCATCAGAATGTTTTCACTTCTTTTTGTCATTGAAGGAAAATCTTAATTGAAGCAAAGTTTGTCATCAGTGTAACACAGGAAACTGGATCTAAGTTTTTTTTTTTTTTTTTTCTCTGCCAGATCATATCAGTGTGTGTGTTGAAAAAGTTAGCATAGCTGCGACTTAATGTATGTCATCTTTGCTCCGAACTTACTCAACCGTCACGTGAAGTCAGTTCCAAGATGTATTCTTTGTATTTTGTCTAAGATTTGCCTAAGAAGACAATATTCACCTATGAAAGTGGAGCAGTTTCAACAACAGAAAGATCTAAAATAGGATTCTGATTCTTTACCCACCTCCATAGTGCTCCATCTAACCTCTGCGTGAAAACAAATGGCACTTAGCTTTGTCGTGAGCTACAGAGGATCAATGAGCCATGCTCACCCCTCAGATTTTTCGTCTTCTCTTTTTTATAAGCCAAATAGAGTCTATGCCAAACTTGTGTTGACTGCAGTAGCAAAATAGCGAAACCTGCCCACACACACATATACAGTAGCATGTGTGCATCTTTGAGTACAAGAACAGAAAGACTCAGACAACATAAGAAGACTTTTTTTTCTTTTTTTAATAAGTGTATGCATAATTTACCCTGGCATTCCTATCAGAACTCTAGTCTTGGCAGCGAAATCCATGATGCGCAGGAAAAAGGATAGGCCTACCCAGCAACAAACTCAGCAGTATATAGTCTGACACACACACACTCACACACACAAAACACCTTGGCCTGAAGCCCCTCATTCTCCATCCCTTCCTTTCCCTCTGTCAGCAGAAACACAAAATGAGGCAAAACTTTGGCACAAATACACGTTAAAATAATAGATCAAATGATAACACAAACATTCAATTCAATTCTTCTAGACATCCGTGAAAACAGTTTTTTCCCATGCATTTTCCACATTACTTGCCTACATGGTGCTGCTCATTCGTATGTGGGATTCAAGCTTAAATACAGTGGATTCAAAAGAAAATATCTCCATTAAGTTGTCTTTTTTTAGGTGGGACATCGCCTCTGATCCATCTGACAGCTCATTTAAAAGATAAACACAATGACAGTTTGAGTAATTCATATAATAAAATACTTAAATTTAACAATATATGCTAATATGTGTTGTTCTTTAATCTAACCATGTAGCCAGAAAATAAATGATGTTTATGTGTGTTTCTTGTTACCAGATCCATCTTGTGGCCTGTATTGATTTCTCCTACTGTTAGCAGCATCAGTGTTCACTATTCATTGAGCTACAGCTGAACAAGACCCAGATTAAGTTACAGTTAATGCCAACCATTTCCTATAGTTCACATAAAATGATTCAAATGACAAAACAAGATGCAGCATTTATTGAAAAGCAGCTAAAAGAGATCCAGTGTATTTGTTACACAGCAATTGTCCCAATAACACTGACTTGCTTGGGAATTACTGAAAGCTGCTGGATGAAAGAACGACCAGTTTCTGAACAGTCATTCAAAGCTGCAGGTGCACAGTGGATTTATATTAACACTTTGGCAACAGAGAAAAATGACTGATGATTAAGTATGGGTTTTTAACTCCTTTTTCTGCTTTTTGTAAGATTAACATCTGAGTAACATGCTCTGTATTCTCCCCCAAAAAAAGCTTGTTTATTCTGGCGCAACGCCTACTAGGAGAGGCTGCCAGCACCTTGCATAAGACAACACACACAAATACATCATTCAAAGGATGCATTAAGCATCAAAACCACTCCAAAAGCCTGCTTTTAGGACTCTTTTGCATAAACATGTAACCTTGACAAAGTTTCAGCTGGCCTGTGAGTGGTTTTGCGTGTGAGCAGATGTCTAATTGAACTGCGGTTCTGATCATGTCCTCTTTGTGCAGATATGTGAGCTGTTTTAAATGTGAGCTAAGCACAGCCGGCTGTGGAAAACTAACTTCCCTGCACATTAAACACTTCGCCCATACTCTAAAAACATCTGTACCTGTACTGTGAAACGCTGTCATATGTAAATGGTTATTGTCTGTTTCGCTTCACTATTACTATTAAACATATAAAGTGTTTGTTTGTGAAAGTGCGAGTATGTGCATGGTGTGTAGACTATCAGCAATGTGTTTTCTGTTTTCTACTGGGTTTTCCTCTTCGCCTCAAATATCATCAATATGTACTCTGCCAAAAGCTGTTTTGGTCCCAAGCTACACTTGAAATATTTCATCCTACCTCACAAAAAAAACACAGACCGCAAACTTGGATCTGCAGAGGTAAAGACACAAGTATTTACATAATGACCATGTGAAGTTTTCTCCTGTGGGAAAGGGATTTTATTTTATTTTTTCCCACCACTTGGGAGACAGATGGATGCGCCAGTAATGATTAGCCCCAAAATAACCTAGCCAAGGTGTAACTGTTCTTAGACTATTATCATGAGGTCTAATAAGCATGTGCAGCTGTCATCTCTGTTGGATTCTGGATCACTTTAAATGGCCAACGGTTGCAGAACGGTCAGAAAAAATCCAGTCCTAGATGAGGTTTTATTCCACATAGACATGTGTTATGAATTTATGGCAAAGGGTTAGCCTGAAGACACATCTGGAAGTGATAACTCAAAGTTACAAGACCATGAAATCAAACTTTATTTGACTGTATTTATGACAATACCTTAATGTTTTCTGTATTACTTTATAAAGTGCACTTCAGCATTCTTTTATGGAATTCCAACCTCTACACAATAGTTTCTTTCACAAGAACATGCGCTTCAGCATAAACAGTAGATTATATGAGCTCCTTGGTTCAACTGACAATATGACGTCTAATAGATAAAGTACAATATCCAAACATTTCAGAATGTATATTACTCCCTTCATAAAATAACAAATCAAATAGCCAAAGGATTGTTCTAAGACGCGACAGCTGTTGACTTGAGTCTGGTGAAAATGATGGGTGAAAATCCCTGAATAACCTTCCTAGATGAGGTTACAAGTATGAATATATGAGAGAAAGAAATCCCACACGGCAACAGCAGGAGAACCAGGAATGTACTGTATGTATTTATGTGAATATCGCATTATCTCTTCAAAATGACCGACATCTAAATGACAGGGTTGGATGTTGAAGCTTTAAACGTTCAGCTTCAATTTCAGCCTTTGATTGTTTCATCACTCCTCCGCTTTTGCAATATATTTCATGATAAAAGGGAGAGCAATTGCATATACTATGGGTAATTTGCTGATGCTAATGCCCTGAAGCCCTATAAACGCCCATGGTTAGAAAAAAGCTAATCACGATGTGAGTCATACCACCTCTGTAAATCGCCAAAGTTTGACCTTAGCCTTCAGCACCTGTACATATCCATCTCCTCTACTGGAGATGATCGCATACTGCCTCTATCCCCACACAACATCTCCTCAATCTTCTTGCAAAAGAATTGCTCGGCGTTGGCCCCTGAGGGTCATCCCTCCTCATGCTATTCAGTTCTATTAGAGAGTTCAGGCACAGGGAGACCTTGCTGAGGAGGATTGGTTTAGCTGCAGCTGTAATGTTCAAGGTGAAAAACTACAGGGTAACAAGATGAATTCCTTGCAGAACTACAAGGATGTAGGTCTGATAGATCGAAGGGGCCTGTCCTTGTTAACACAAAGCCACAAAGCAGCTCGATGAGTCCAGCCATCACATAACCACCCAATACTTAAACTGTTATTTTCTGGCTCATCTGTTAAATTAAAGGATACGTTTCAGGAGGTGAATGATGAGTAATTAAATCTTTCCACAGACTGAATGATGCTCTGGACTGTCTCCATAAATGACATCTAACTGGAGAAGGAATTCTGCCTCTTTCACGCCAATATTTTCAATTCTAACTTTTGTCTTTGATAGTTATAATACGTGTTTGGTCGAATACAGTATATGCAGTAAACCCAAGGTCCACAAGTCACTTTTTACAAGGATGCATTTCGTAAATCATTTCTCTGCCTCAGGTGAAGGTTGTATATGGTCTGTGAAAGGAGTGATGAAGAAGTGTTCTGCACAATTCAGAAGGGGAAATAATTCGGTAGAGATAGACACGGTTGTAACACTGAATTAACTGGGCTCCACACAAATTTGAATGAAAACTCTCATTTTTTAAGAGGCAACAAAAAAGACCTAAAGCAGCAGCTCCTAGGCAAAGATGAACGTGCTAAACATTTTTTATGCATTATTAATGTTTGACTCTTGTTTCCAACCTCTCTGTTTCATAAACAGTTTAACCAATTAAAGGGAATTACACTTTCGACCCCTGCGATTTGTAATGGTAGATAAACATCAGTGGTGTAATTGACAGAGTGCATACTGCAACACTTATCCAATAAAGACCTGGTGCTACTTTTGTGGCAGTTCAAAAGGAATTTTTACTCTATTTAAACTTTCTTAAGCGATTTATCACCATTTATTATATTACCCTCTTTCTTTTGGATTTTTCATTATAAATCATGTATTTTCCTATATTTAATTCACTGATCATATACATGTTCAGTAAATTCAATGGTTATTATGTCAAAACAGAGAAAACTGATGAAAAAGTGAAATCTATCATTAACTGAACATAAAACTAGTGTCTCCAATCACTGTCATTTATCAAACTCCATGGGTTTTACTGGTGATTTAATGTTGTAGAGCAGGGGTTCCCAAAGTGGGGGTAGCAACCCTCTGGGGGGGTCACGGGACACTAACAGGGAGTCGTGAGTTGATTTTCAGAAACCTCTTGAAGTGATCCCTGAAGTAATTGTAACAGATTGAAGGCATTATTGTTGCAGTAAAAATCTGAGAGGGGGACATTTGATGTATGAGTTTCAAGTGATGAGGGAACAGCTTTGACTTTGAAAGAGTAGAGGTTTCAGCACTAATGCATGTACAACAACTTAACAGCGATGACACTGTCTGGCCTACAGGTTTGACTAACGGTATCACATTTAAAAAAAAACAAAAACAAAAAAAACATAAAAAGGTAAAAAAAAAAAATTGCAGCTTTTAACATAATAATCCCACAAATGTAATAACTTTCCCACAAACGTAATACCTCATTACCCATAAACATTATAATTATGACTTTTGTGGGGATTTATTACATTTGTGGTACAGTAAAAATATTCAGTTTCCAAAATTGTCATAACTTCCCACAAATGTAATAAATTAGTACATCACATACATTTAAGTAATGCATGCATGAATATTCATTCATCTCTCTTTGTCTTCCCATTTATTCTTTTTCTATGGATACTTGCCTTTTTAGAATGATCAAATGTTGCAGTTACACCACATAATACTGATTCCAGATTAATACTGTAGGTGTTTAGTTACAAATACAAGTGAAGGAACAAAACAGAAAGAGCAAAAATGTTGTAAAGGTTTATAAAAGCTTCACTATGAACTGGATATTATTTATTCTAATTAAGTATAATAGAAGCCTATGTTTGAACCATGTAAATAAAATGGCTGTATATGATTATAACAATGGAGAAGGTAGGAGCGCACTGTGGGAAAATGAGGTGTTACGTTTGTGGTAGGTGACTATTGTTACATTTGTGGGATTATTATGTTAAAAGCTGCAAATATTTTGACCTTTTTATGTTTATTTTTTTATTAATGTGAAACCATTAGTCAAACCTGTAGGCCGTTCAATTATTACTACGTTAAAAGCTGCAATTTTTTATTATGTTTGCAGTTTATTATGTTTGTGGGAGTTGTTACGTTTGTGGGGTTAACACCCCCCTACACCTTCGCACATAAAATAGAATACGAGTAAAATATCCAGTACTCACGATGCAATGCAGCAAATATGCCACAGTGTCATTGCATGAGTCCTGTGCACATGTTTTTATTTTATTTATTTATTTTTTTATGTTTCAGTCACTTTGGGGATAGTGGGGGTCGCCATTCTCTGGCACCATTAATTTGGAGGTCACGAGTTTAAAAGTCTGGGAACCCCTGTTGTAGAAGATGACGGTGTTTCCACTGTCATGGCACTCTGGACTCAAATGAAGTTACATTCTTGAGACAAATAAATCCCAAAACACTTTGATAAGGGATAAATAATAAACTGATATTTTGCAAAATACAATTGAGACACACAAACAGAGCGCAGGCTTTGTATTGTCTAATGAACTTGACATGGGTCCAGTTTATATACTGTCTTAAAGGTCACCCCAACACAGGAATAGTACAAAGAGGCCATCTTCCCAGGTTCTTTTTCCTTGGACTACAGCAGTTCTTAGATTGACAGGAACAGAACGATGTGAAAATGATAACTTCCAAAGTATAGTTAGAACATTCTGGAGACAATCAGTCTGCTATGTCACCACGTTCACTACGGAGCCTCTGAACATCCAAATGGGTCATATCCGATGACCATGAAAAGATGACAAACTGCATTTTACACCAATTATTTACATGGATTAATAGAATTAGTGATTAAACAGGTATTAAACATTTTAGATCAGTAGATGCTTTTGGTCGACAGTGGTTGTTTGGGTGTTTATGGGTTAAACTAAACCCAGTATACAAACATCTTTTTCATTAATAGATTCTCTTACTCTATGTGGATTTTTAGCATCATTTGTCCACTGGAAAAGCAATACAGGCTAATGCGTGAGAAAAAAGTACGGAAATAAAAAAACAAGTACCCTTGTGTCCCTTTCAGATCTTTTTGCACAGCATGTAACCCTCAAACATTCCTTGGATCCTCCACATGAACTTACTCACTGTGTAAATCTCAGTAAATTGTGCTTTCCTTTTACAGAACCACCCAGCTGCGACTGATGTATGTACAGTATTGATCCCTCAATAGCTGGAGGCAAAGCTTTGAGATCACAACTGATATGGTTCTTAGCAGTTTTTTTTTTTTTTTTTTTTT
Source organism: Apogon hyalosoma (assembly GCA_037367295.1). NCBI lineage: Eukaryota > Metazoa > Chordata > Actinopteri > Kurtiformes > Apogonidae > Apogon > Apogon hyalosoma. The sequence goes on along the minus strand of JAPQRP010000006.1, from coordinate 12,492,885 downwards.
TTTTTAAGGTATGAGAAACATGAAAGAAGTAGGTCGGATAACCAGATGGCTGAAGTCTCACTTAGCTTTCGTACTCTGTCCCTTCACTGATGTTGTTTATGTCCAGTTACAGTATGCAAAAAAAAATAGAATATATGTAAATTAATTTATCTCTAGTCAAAAACACCTGTTAATGGTAAAAATAAATCTCTGGCGTGGGAAGATAAAAGCATATTACTATTTTTAACAGACTGCAAAGACACCTTGTGGAAGCAAACACTGTAAGCATCTTCTTGCAGCAACTGTTATTTCTTGGCAAGCTGTTAGAGCACAGCAGCGCCATTAGGAGCTGAAAGGCTAACAGTCATATTTTGTTAAATTGCATTTGATTGGGAGTTGGAAAGGTTCACAGTCTGTGCTAAGAGGGATTTAACCCATGAGTAAGTAGGTAAAATTGCAAAAAATCCACATGTGAGAATTTGGTGCTAAGCTCTGAAGGAAACACAAATGCGAGACCTGTCAGACGAGTGTCGGTACGAACAATAACAAACACACATTGAAATTGTTCTTTTCCCAAGCAGGCCGGAACACCCCCACCTCTTTCTTTTTATTTCTCTATCCCCGCTGCTATTTTACTCCATCCTTTGCGTCTCACTCCTGCAGATGAATAATGTAGAAAGGCTTATTGTTTTGTATGAACAGGGCGATTCCCAGGACGAGGTTCTCTCTGAGGACTGGAGAGCCACAGGCCTATCTCCAGGCCCTCCTTTCTAATCTGCATTCTCCCTCTGTTCTCTTAATTAGGAAGCCATAGACAAGAAGGCACAGTAATTGCAGTCAGTTGTTGCAGATTTCTCATTTTACTCCTCCCTTGTGACACATCCTTATCTTCTTCTTCCCTATATTTTTCTCCCTAAGTCATATTTCTTTTATCTTTTCATCTTCATCATCTTCATCATTTCCTCTTCACACTCATCATCATCTTCATCATCATAAAAACACTTTGCTTTTTTTGTTGCTTTTTTTTTTTTTCTCTACACATTTGAGAGTGAGAAACAGAAGCAGTGAAGGGAGGCTAAAGGGCAGAGTAAATAATTAAGGGAGAAAGAAATGCCACAAGCCACAAAAGTCAATAACAGCCCAACATAAAACCTTGAATGACTCATTGCTTATTAGCTGTTAAAGGAAAACTGCAGAAGCTTCATTTCTTCAGATAATAGCCTTACTTCATATCTAATAACATAGAGTAAACTAGAATCTGGACTGCGGACCTCCCTTGACAGAAATTAATATCTCTCTCTCTCTCTCTTCCTCTCTCTGGTGAATTACAGGGTAAATGTGTATAGCAAAGGAATGACAAGCCTGAGGCTTCTGGGTAAAGCACCATATAGCACCCAGGGGATGTACGCCACCTTCATATGTCAGCCATAACACAGCTTTTACCTTCCCAGACACTGCAGCAGCACTCTCTTGTGTGTTTACATTCAGATTTCAGGGCATTGTAGGGTAACGATCTCATACAAACCTGCATTTCTTCCCATTTTTGGAGCACTTACCTCTTCCTGTTCACACAGATGGCACAACTTATTAATACTGGCCACACATTTATTAGCACAGTGTAAGTGAATGATAGCATTTGTAGAACTTTTAAAAAGCATATTTCGTAGTCATACTAATGCGCGATCAGATATGACGCAGCCCACTGACATGTTTATGGTGTTAAACATGAAAGCCAATGCACATGCTCTTCTACTGAGAAATCTGTTTATTAAATAATACATTCCAGCTGAAATTTGCTGGAGGGGATATAGGGATCGCCCCCTTCCTCTATATATATTTCTGCCTCTGCTGAATTATTTTTAACCCTGGTAGGGGGCAAAATGTACACCCCCCTCCCAACCCAGCAATATAACATAATGCCTTTCACACTGAAATAAAGTGCTGCAACATGAGACCAGTCTGCAATGTGAAGAATATATGAAATGGGGAATGTGCTGTGGTAATAGAGAGGATCTGAATAATGGAGTTTGGCCTGTTGTCTGTGGGGAGCTAAACCGTATGAGTTGAATCAGACAAATGCACCATAGCTGCTCAGACTTTAAGTCTGCTAATATTTGCTAATATATTTTAGCCCATAAAGACCCAGAGCTGCTCCCAAAAGCATTTTTCTCTGTATTTAACTTTTTTTAAAGGGATCATATTTTGCTAAATCCCCTTTTTTATTAGTCTTTTGGTTCATTTATTTGTGTATTTGGACCCTAATAGTTCATAAAGTTTGAATTTGAACCCTCCAGGTGCTGCAAAGCTATCATTATATTCATTCCAACAAAAATTGAGTGGATTTCTACAACCATTTTAATTCCTGCTTAATTTATTACGTCTATAACTAGTTATGTCATGACATTTGCACATATAAGGTCAAGACTTCAAATGAACATTTCTCAGAGTACGCTATAATTGTTTGTCAGCAGCAGCGGTTGTAGTAAAAACTGAAAATACGTCCAAACTTCAAGCTGATTACCTAAAATGTTCAGTTGTTGGTTGGATGGGACAGAGCAGCACAGCCAGCAACCTGGAGGGGGCGGGGCCTGAAGTGTCTCATGTGCATTTAAAGGGCCAGCTTTCAAAACCTCCTTTCTTACTCAGAAATAGGGTTAAGGATGGACCTATGGAATTGAATTAATGAAGAATTCAGACCCAAGCAGAGCACAATTTATGTAGACCACAGGGAAATGTTTTAACAAGCATAATTCCATTAACAAAAAAAAAAACAAAAAACAAAATTTCACTCTTTTAAGTGATTTATCACTGTTTATTGTGATGTTTTTCTCTTTATTTTTCTTTTTCCAGTGTAAATAATTGATTTTGCTATATTTGATTTACTGATAACGCAGATTTTCATTAAAGCTGAAATTAAAGTTGAGGATTGTTACATCAAAAACTGAGGAATCTGAAGAAAAAGTGACCTTTTTTTAGCAAAGATACAAGTGTGTCCTTCCACTGTCACTGATCCAACTCCATGGGTTTTACTGATGAATCAATGTTGTAGAAGATGATGGTGTTTCCACGGTAACTATAGAGCTTCTGAACATCCAAATGGGTCAAATCTGATGACCATGAAAAGATGAATAACTGCATTTTACACCAATTATTTACATGTATTGATTGAATTAGTGGATCAACAGCTAATAAACAGTTTACATCAGTGGATGCTTTTGGTCGATAGTGGATGTTTGGATCTTAATGGGTTAAAACTAGGGCTGTCAAAATTAACGCATTAACACGGATTAATCCATCGTCATGATTAATCTGATTAAAAATTTTAACAATTAACCCTAGCCCTATGGGTTGAATTAAAACTGCTGTTTATGGTTTGGTTGTATGGCACAACTTTTGCACTTTAGAAAAGTTACTGTTTAGTAGGTATGAAGTGAATGTTTTTTTATGGAAATAAATGCCAAATATTTACTTTATTTCAAATTCTGTATGTGCACAAGTCAAAAGACCAAAACCTTGAAAGCAGCATACTGCTCACTTGTTATGTTCACATTTTCTTGGAATTTATACACAATGCTGGCAGCTCAGCATTCAGTATGAAGAGCTGAAGGTACTAGAGTAAGAATAGTGATGGGAGAAAAAGATGGGATATGGCAAATCTGTGACTACATATGCGCATATAAACATATACACAGGGGGCAGTCAACCAGCATACAGTAGAAATCAACAGCATGACGTTATTCTTACTTTTCCTATCAGTCTTGATCAGCCCACCAGAGAACTGCCCATTGTTCCATCTGGTCAGTCTGGTGCCGGATATAGCCCCGCATGCATTACTGCCACTTTTGTGATGAATACATAAATATATAAATATAACACATGTATATAAAAATGACTCCTATGGTTCATTTCTCCATCTGTTATTCCTTTGCCACTGCCACATTTTTCACAGAAATGTTGTTTCGAGATGGTCAGTTCACTGAGTTTTCACCCTCCAGTTAAGCCAAGCAGCCATGCACATGTTAATCATCCCTGCATACCCTCACTTTTCCCACTATCTTAAACATCATGCAAATGCTTCTAACCTCGTAATCTATTCAGCAATTGTTAGGTCATTGTTAATCACTTGAAATAAATATATCAGCTAAATGTGCAATATGGTAAACTGGAATGAGCTGAGCTGTGGCGGGCTTCAAGGTTGCCTTTAGTGACCTGCTCACGCTTCCACCAACAGATGGAAACAAAAGCAGATTTAGATCAGCAGTGCGAAAAAGAAATTCACCCACACTGCTTTGGGACGCTGCGCTTATCAATGAAGACAAGAAAAATGAACTGAAACGATAATGGCAGACTGCATTGTGTGGCTCCCACTCCTTGTTACAAAATACAATGGTGAGGTACACTGTAACTACAAAAGGTAAATGATACAGCGCACTGCAGTCTCAGCCTTTTTAATTCATTTTTCTGTCATTAACCCTTAACGACCAAAAATACATCAGCAACCAAAAGCATTTAATGTTGATTCACTAATCCTATCAATACATGTAAATAACTGGTGTAAAATACAGTTATTCATCTTTTCATGGTCATCAGATATGGCCCATTTGAGACTCTGTAGTAAATGTGGAAACACCATCATCTTCTACAACACTGATTCACCAGTAAAACTTGTGGAGTTGGATCAACGACTGGATGGATACACTTGTTTTATGTTCATATAATGATATATTTTGATGAACGTGTCAGTTTTTCTTCAGTTTTCTCTGTTTTTGATATAATAAATCTCAACTCTAATCTGAGGTTTTATGAGCATCTTCATGATCAGTACAAATATAGAAATTTACCTGATTTTTACTGGAAAATTCAAAATACACTGGATTACTTTATAATAAATGGTAACTAATCACATAGTAAATGTTAAATATATAGAGAAAAAAAAAAGGGAACTACCACAGAAGTAGCACTGGGTCTTCAGTAGGTGTTCAGGCATAGACTCGTCACTGTTCGTATGTTTGCAGTTCCCTGACTTTAAAAAAGTGTCGGCCTCCTTGTTGTGTTAATAACCTTTACAGAGAGCTGCTCCTGAAAAGGAAGGAAGGAAAGAAGGAGGGATATACTGTATAGAAGGAGAGAGGAGGAGTTGTAGAGAAAACTGGGGAAGGTCAGGAGGGAGTGGAGGTGACCTGAATCCCACAGATACGTACACACATATACACACACAAGCATCCGCAACACCGACTATTATCCATCACCGCATTACTCGCCACTCCTGGACCTTCCATAATGACCCAGAGCCGTCTGTTATGGTAGGAGCCAGAGGTGAGTCCTGGGGTAATAACACACACGGACTAACACGCAAAAGGTGTGCATTTGCAGACAGGCCTTGTGTTATGGTGCAGACCAGCACTGCAGCTCCATCTGCTGCTGCACTGGCTATGTTTAGGTACAGTAGCAAGCAAAGGGCAGAGGAAGCAGGTCTTAGGCTGTGGACGATTATGGGCTTATGCTCCAGGTCAAAAAAAAAAAAAAAAAAGAATCAAATGACGCCTTCCATTCCTGCTGATTCAGGTACGAAAATGAGAAAAAAAAAGGAAAATGTGCTGAGATGTGTCAAAAACATTCGTGACATTTTTTGTTGTTTTTTTCTTACCTGACTACTGTGATGCAAGTATACTGTAACCGAGTGCCAGACAGAATTAATTTGTACCATAGTTTGACTTACATAAACACAGGCTGCGTCAGGTCAGGCTTGTGCCTGGCAGCATCTGTCCAAGATTCCACAAGTTAACAGGTACAACTGACTGCTACTCCAGGAAAAAAACAAAAAAACTTAGCTTGCATCACAACATGGTGATGCAACACAGTTGGCTATCCAGTCATTTCAACCTGAGAGAAAGGCGTATTATGTCATGTATAATCACTGACAGGAGATGAGCTCTGGAAAACAAGCAAATCAGCACAGCAGAAAGTTCAACAGTGACGATGAAACCCAGTTACATTATCAGCCAAGAAGAGGATGTTTAATTTACTGATATCACTTGAAGTATTCTTTATTGGTTTGGCTTTGCTCCAGCTCACTTGGCGACAAATGAATAGAGGAGTATTAAGTTTAAATGCTGACTTTTAGCTTTATGTGTGCATTTGGAGGCGGTATAAATACTGCAGGACTCACTAGTTTGTTTCAGCCTTAGGGGGGTGTGCATTAAAGATGAACTGTTCTATATGGACGCAAACATGCACAAATGAAGACATGTACTAAAGGGGTCATATTTTGTTAAACCTACTTTTAATAGTCTGTGGTTCATTTATTTTTGTTTTTGGACTCTAATAGTTCATACAGTTTGAATTTGAACCCTCCAGGTGCTGCTGAACTATCTTTACATTCATTTAGGCAAAAATCGAGTGGATTTCTTCAACCTGTTTTAATTCCTGCTTAATTTGTTATGTCTATAACTAGTTACATCATAACATTTGCACATATAAGGTCCAGGCTTCTGATGAACATTTCTCTGAGTACGACATAACTGCTTATCAGCAGCAGCGGTTGTAGTAAAATCTGAAAATATGTCCAAACTTGGAGCCCATTACCTAAAGTGTTCAGTTGTTGGTTGAACTGGACAGAGCAGCACAGCCAATAACCTGGAGGGGGCGGGGCCTGAAGTGGCTCATGTGCATTTAAAGGGCCAGCGCTCCAAACCATCTTTCTGGTGTCATTACTCAGAAATAGGGTTGAAGATGGAGCTGTGGAGTTAAATGAATGAAGAATTCAGACCCAAGCAGGGCATTTACAGTTTATGGAGACCACAGGGACATGTTTGAAAATTAAGAATTCCATTAAAAAAAGCAAAATATCCCTCCTTTAAATAATACTTTCTGACACGTTGCTGTTCTTGTGTATACATCCATCCATTCCTCAAGCTGCTTAATCCATTTCAGGGTAACTGTGTGGGAGCAGAAATTCCCAGCTCCCCTTCCAGTTTTCTCCAGCTCCTCCTCATTCAAAGGCAAAGGGGGAGTTATAATCCCTCCGGCAAATCCTGGGTCATCCCTGCGGCCTCTGCCCAGCTGCCAGAGCCTGGCAGACCTCCAAAGGTAGACAGCCAGGGGGCATCCTTATCAGATGTCTGAACTACCTCGACCATCTTCAAGTGTAGAGGAACCAGATGAAATTCATAACCACAGGTGAGTGTGAAGTTGTAGACCACTGGTATATTGAGAGCTTTGCCTCTGGGCTCAGGCCTTTGTTCATCATTAACCCATAAAGACCCAAACATCCACCGTCGACAAAAATCATCTACTGATCTAACATGTTTAATAACTTCTGAACCAATACATCTATTAAAACATTGGCATAATTGGTGTAAAATACAGTTTATCATCTTTTCATGGTCATCAGATATAACCCATTTGGACGTTCAGAGGCTCTGTAGTTACCGTGGAAACACTGTCATCTTCTTTATGTTATCTTATATCTATCTTTGCTGAAAAAGTCTCTTTTTCTTCAGTTTTCTCTGTTTTTGATGTAATAACCCTCAACTTTAATTTGATCTTTAATGAAAATCTATATAATCAGTAAATCAAATATAGGAAAATAAATGATTAACGCTGAAAAAAAGAAAAATACAATAACCCTCAACCTCAAACTGAGTTTTCATGAACATCTACATTTTAAGTGGATTAAATATAGGAAAATACCTGATTTTCACTGGAAAAAAAAAAAGCAAAATGCAGAGAATAATATTATAATAAATGATGTTGAAGCACTTAAGAAAGGTTAAATATAGAGAAAAATTAATTTGGGGACTACCACAAAAGTAGCTCTAGGTCTTTATGGGTTAAGGTGTAGTGCAGTTACAACCTCAACCTCCCCACCTTCTGTTCTCCTGTTAGTTCTATAAATATTTGTACTCCTTCACCTGTGATAACCTCTCTCATCCTTAAGACTTTTATGGGGGTAGACGAAAAGACATAATGAGAATGGATGCTAAAGCCTTGGCCTGCTCAGCCAAAAGCTTACAGCTTAAAGGGTCCACAGGGGAGGTCTAGATCAGTGGTTCCCAACTGGTCTGGCTTCAGGACCCACTATCATCTCTCAACGACAAGCTGCGACCCAAACTGATTAAAAGTTAAACTTCTCCCATGTATTTAATCAAAACATGGTGTGTTTTCAACCGGAGATAACACAGAATATCCCAGTACAAAAACACAGAAGACAAGTTTAATGATAAACCAAATTGACCATCAGGGGGTGATGCAAAATACAGAAATATCCCCTTTAACACTAAATTGGGTACATTTTAACCAAAACTAAAAAAAGTGCTCTCAGTTAAAAATTAAAAATGCTTTCAGTAAAGCTAGTATCGTTTGAGCATCATTATAGCGATGTAAATGTGCGCAGTAGTCACATCGCAGGTCCTGCAATGTTTTAGGCAAATGAACTCAGCCTGTTCTCATCTAATTTCAAGGGTACCTGACACACGCTGCGTACAGCGATCCACCAATCACATTCATTCGTAATCAGTTTGCCAAAGCAGACCACGCCCCTGCATATGGAGTGAGTCAACAACGCAGTGTTTCCGCTGGTAGGTTTTGAAGTCCTGCTCCCTCAAATGAAGGAAGCTTCAAGAGGAAGGGAAAAGACAAATGAGTGTTTAGTTTAGTTTAGTTTAGTTTAGTTAGACCGCACCGCTCCGTACCTTCATAGTACCATAAGTCGCCCCCCCCCACACACACACACACCTACCGACCGAAACGCGTGCACGTGCACCCCCAGGCCAAATTGCGCTCGTGCATGTTACCCCCCTCCCCTGGATTAATACACTGCCACACCAACAGATCAATTCCGCAGGAAACACGTTGAAAAATGAGTACCAAACAAGAGAACATCTGAAAAAAAAACCCAAAACAAAACAAAGACTTGTTGCCAAAAAGAAAAGCAACATTTTCTAGAATTATTTTGGAAGGATGATGCTGAAACACGTTCTGTGTCGACAGTGCCTTTTGCCTCAACGAGAGGAAACACTAACACAAAACTAATTTGTTAGACCTTTTACGTCAGCACCACACAGCTATTATAGCCTCCTGAGTACTTTTTCATTTCGCAATATAGCACAGGGATTAAAAAAAAAAAAAAAAATCGCAATGTCATTTTTATTCCAGTATCATGCAGCCCTAGTATTCAGTCATTTATTCAAGAATTAAACACACAGGTTTTTGTCCTTTGTCGTTGTCATACCTGAGTTTCGCTGTGATTTGAATAGAAACTTCTGGGTCTTCTTTTATGTTGTGAAATGTCTGGTGTTACTTAACATTACAGCACATTACCGCCACCTACTGTTGGGGAGTGTGAAAGGACAGCACTCCGCTCCATAAAAAATAAAGCACAGGATTGGTTTCTTAACATTTGTGTTTGCCCAGACTGTTAGGTACTGTGAGCTATTCTTTCTAGTCTTTTCCTTCTTTTTGACTTTGTTTCTATTTTTGATATTTTAGATTTTTTTGCCTAGTTGATTGTGTTTTTCTAGGTTAATTATTTTTTGTCCATTTTAGCATTTGTTCTATTTCTATATGTTTAAACTTAATTAGTTTGGTGCCACTTGCGCTATTTAGTCGAGCACCTGTGGGGCGTTTCTCTCTCTCTCCTCCTCCTCAGCCCTTCCAGCGTCCAGCTTGGGGAGCGTGCACATGCAGGCGTGCCTCCGCTCCATTCCACTCCACTCAGCGCAGGTTACCTCGTGCCTGCTTAGCTTTTTGTTAGCTTTTTCTTTTTGTTTGGCCAGGTGGATCCGGACGTCCTGTTTTCGCTTTTCTTTTCATTAGGACTTAGTTTGTGATTTGTTTTTGTGATAGGGTAGCAGGGCGCTGGCAGCTTCTACGGCCCTGTATAGGGTCGGCCTGTCCAGCGCACCGTCCTTATGTTTATTTGGCCAGTCTACTCTGGTCTTTTTCTTTTGGTATTTTGGGCACAGGATTTTAAAGGGTTTGTTGAGATGGTTGCAAAGCAGCTTGTTCCTACCAAGAAAAGAGGTTAAAATGACGAAGAACGAAACAAAAGAAATATAATAAAATAAAACATGTTATTTGAATTATACCCTGTTGGTTCTGGTGTCCTTTTTAAATATGTTTCACCTTCGGGTGGTAACACAGACAAAGGCTTGAGACCCACTGAAAATGGGTCTGTGACCCACTTTTGGGTCGCGACCCACCAGTTGAGACTCAGTGGTCTAAAGTAGGGGATGAGGGAGTTCCTATAGTCAATAATAGAAACAGTAACATGTTGTGTCCAAATCAAAAATATTCTCACAACTAACACTAACAATTCTTAAGAATCCACTAGCATCATTAGCTAATATATGCTAAATATTCAGTTATCAGTAATGAGTTCACTATTGTTCCATTTTGTTTCCATGAGGGAATAACACATATTTCCTGGCTGTATTTTCATGCCAACAGGCCAATCCGCTAATAGACTTTCATGTAGTTTTTTTTTTTTTTTTTTCACGTATTCTTTATCTGTTATACAATATTTCAGATGAAAGTTGAGTATTTCAACTAATTTCCAGCTCTCACATTTGTGGTTCAAAGACCGTAGATTGAGGGGAATCTATTGCTTTAGATTTCCTCTTTGGTTGTAAGTGACAGGCAGTCTTTGCTGCTCAGAATGTTCAGTGTGAGTAAAAAGTGTTTTCTAGCTGAGACTACAGGAATTACAGAAGTGGAAAGTGAAGGCGCCAGAAAATTCAGAGGAAATAGATAAGAGCAAGGCATTAAGAAAACTGATGTGGATTTTAAAAAAGAGACTGTTAGAAGCGACAAGTCAAATGAAGGTCTCTATCACTTTCTCACATCTGTGCCTTAGCTTTGTATGTGCGAGCACAATTTTTTTTTCTTGTTTTCAAATGTACAGTGGTTTGCACTATAATATTGATTCTTGAAGTTACCGTTGGTCCAGCACTTTCATGATATGTCACTCAATCTCTGCAATTTCAGCAGTTGTCTCAACCTTGTTTGAAACCATAGCTTCAGCTAAATGAAGGACACACATGTACACACTGACACAAACACACACCTACAGACATGCACAAAAACCACTGGACTTGAATCTGTTGGTTTTGTCTGAAATTGGTATAATCAACATTTTATGACTCAATCAGGGTCACCCAGTATTCAACAAATAAGAGGCAGGGCATCTATTGACATGAAGACATTTCAATAGCAAAAAATTATTTGAGAGCACCTTAAGGAAACTCAGAAATACTGCTATTTGTATACTATACTACTGTATACTAGCAGAAAAAGCATGTTCACAACATGTCAGTAAGTGATGGCATTTCTTAAAATTAGTACAATTAATATTAATTAGATGAGATGAGATTAGATAAAGTGAGATTACAATAGGTTACATTAGTTTAAATTAGATTAGATTCAACTCCACTGATCCCACAATAGGGAAATTCAATGGTCTAGGCAGCAACAGAATAAAGTGCAAGAAAACGTGTGCATGCATAAAGATAATGCAGAAAACAATATATAATAATAATAATAATAATAATAATAATAATAATAATAATAATAATAATAATAATAATAATAATAATAACAATAATAATAACAATAATAATAATAACTGTACAGACTATATACATTTTTTCAGTAGAAATTGTTAAATGTCAGACAGTACAGATGAGACACATACAGGACAAATACTAATGGATGTCTCTAAAAATGCATGCGGTGAAATATCTGTTGGAATCTATAGTTTAATGACTCTACCATACACAGATTTCAGAGTTACCTTTCATGCTTCCAGTACTCGATACTTGCAAAACTGCATTTTTAAAGACAGCAATTACTACATGCTGCCTTGAAAACTGGTCAAGTTCTATGAGTGAAAAACCATCAAAACACAGGTGGTTGCAAATGATTTATAAGCTTTGTGCTCTGCCTGAAGAAAGCGTTTCACCAGTACAGAAAATGAAGTAGCTCTAAGACATGTCGGTCTTTAATGTGCACACTTTCTTTACAGACAGTCGAGGAGCAGCGTTTTGAAGCTACTGCACATTCTGCCGCCCAGCACTCCCGTGGACCCAGAGGGCGCGTGCACAGTGGGAAGAGGAGAATACTACTGATGGACTGGAACTACTTTAACATTAATAATATATAAGCTGAGTACCAATGCTCCTCGCCATCTGCTCGGAGTGACTGACGGTCTCTTATCTGTTGTAGGCCCCTGACTTAGATGACTTAACAAAAGAGGGCACACTAAATTAGTTATTAAGTAATTGTGCTCCAACAGCAAAGACCTGCTGAAACACACTGACACCTCAGAGCCTTAGCAGTACAGTAAACCAGTCTTTCTCAAATGGGGGTACGCGTATCCCCAGGGGTACTTGGAAGAAGCCCAGGGGGTATTCGAATTTTGACGAATACATTAAATAAGTCATCATGTAATGAATACAAAATAAATAATGAGAATTAAGGCTGAGATTCATATGATAAAACTGACACTCCTGACCGTATATAATTTAATATTTTCAAAAACTCCAAGCCCTCCCCCCCCAAGCTTTAGTAACATTTACAACATTTCTATTTTATATTATTGAAGATGACTTTATTTGAATAATTAAGTCATTATTTTTTGTTGATGAAAGGTTCATTTATTCATTAAGGACCAATTCATTTATTTTTCTTATTAATGAAAGAGGGCACTTTTCAGTTTATATTTTGTACACAAAATTTACTCAAATATTTTTTTATTATTAAAGTTAAACATGTTGTTTGTTTACAAAGGTTTGAAAATACAATCTGACATTTTTGGCAAAAGAAGACATTTTCAAAAATGCTGAAGTGAGAGTTGGGGGTACTTGGCTAAAAATATATATTTCAGGGGGTATTCCACTGTAAAAAGTTAGAGAACCACCGGAGTAAACAACACATCAGACCATGTCATGCATCTCTGTTTTCCCCTCATGATGTTAGTGATCGTGCCAGTGTACTCTGTCAAGTCTCTTAAATGAAACATGGCAACAAAACACACTGACATAAATAAAATAAATATACAACTGACATAGTGTCATGCAATATGAATTATTTACAAAAATATGCTATGGCTTTTAATCATTGAGTACCTGTTTTAATGTTGCATTATGCTTCCCTAGGCTCTGATGTTGTGATGATACCATTAGCAGCAGTGTTGTGCAAGTAGAGACAACCCCCAGTACATGAGCTAAGAGAGCCTTGGGATACATACATTTGCACCCTGAAGTACATTTAGATGGATAGCTCAGTAAGTAACGCTAGGGTCTATGATGTTTGAATTCCAGTAGGAACACTTGGATTTTTTACAACATTTTACATGTTCAAACAGGAGGCGTGGCTCCGAGGACGCGGGTAGATAAATCCACAATTGATAAAGAATTCAACTAGTTATAGAAATGTTAGCTTACGTTATCATTGCTGATCACATCATCTTCACCCACTGGCTGAACACCAACAGGAAATAGAACTTCCCTTCTACATTTTTGATTCTTTAAGGTCTCACAGTCTTGCTGTTTTTTGTTTGTTTGTTTTTTTCCTTTGAGCAATTAAATTATGGGTCATAACGCAAGCGCTATTGAACATGTACCGAGTAACATATTACTGAAAACTGCTTAGTAATGCCTTACACTACTACGTTACAGCAAAAAGTAATCTGTTACTGTAATGCATTACTTTTGTAACGTGTTCCTCTCAACACT
>JAPQRP010000006.1:12456202-12467160 GCA_037367295.1 Apogon hyalosoma | reverse complement strand
GTTTGAAAGGCCTCCCATGTACAGTTACAGCAACGAATGTGAGACTGGACTTTCATTGTTTTTTGGAGGGGATTTCAGAAGGTCAACTGATGCAACTTCTATTGCATGTAAACTGTTTTGCAGAAATTATACACCAAAAAGTTGGTTTTCAGTCACATTCCTCTTTTTATTCCTATAGTACACATCAGTAATCCCCTTTGACCAGATATGATGATTACATACTGAGTCCCAGTTACACTTAATCTAAAAAAAAAAAAAAAAAAATTCCAACTGTATGTTTTTGCTCACAGTTTGATTTATCAATGAACGAGTCAGAAAAAAGACAGATTAGTTGACAACAACAGATGAATAGAAGGCTAGATTGAGTGATAACAAAGTTGTTTTCTGTACACAAAAAAGTGAAAGGAGAAATCATCTTATCTGGTTTAATAGGAAGACTGATTGAACAGAATCCCACCCACCCAGCCCACTACACTCCCTCTGTGGGTGTGGAGAACAACTTAACAGCAGGCAGAAACCTGACTGTAGCCTCTTTGTGGAGCTGTAGGTGATAATTCAGGAGTGACCGCACAGTGACCTGCACTCGCTTCTCGTCACATGTGACAACCAACCACAGACCTCTGGAGAGAAATACATTGAAGGCACAGTTCCTTGTCTCTCTGATGGCCCAAACAAATCATCATCTGCTCTTGAGTGAGTGTTTTTTTTTTTTTTTTCATTTTATTTGGTTTTTTTTAATAAAATTGTTCTTGTCTTAAAAATCTAATGAGAATCTTCTAATTTTGCCTCTAAGGCAACAATTGATGCTGGATTTTTACTCTAAAGAACTAAAGGCTATGAACCTCCCGTTTGAGCATTGAATTAAGTATTATGATTATTATTTTTACCCTGCCCCCCAAAGGGGAGGCAAGGGGTATTGTTTTAGGTTTGGTTTGTTTGTTTATTAACACTCTAGCAGCAAAACTGTTTGTTGAATTCATACCAAATGTGGTTTATGGATTGCCAGTGACCCAGAATGGATGTGGTTACATTTTGGGAAAAGTAAGTCAATGTTAAAATTTTGTAAGATTTTTTAAAAATCTTTTTTTTCCTCCCATTTATAATGGGTGAAATTTCAAATGTCTATAAAAACATCAATTCTGTTTCAATTTACTTCAAACTTGGCACATATGTAGAGGCAATTGATATACTGACATCATCATCATCATCATCATTATTATTATTATTATTAATATTGAAATATTTAAATGCTACTAATAATACCACTGACTATGGCTAAATGTGCTACATTTAGTGCTTACGTGCATTTTGAACATGTGTCCCTCAGTAATTGTGTTTTTCATAGAAATTGAAGTAGCTGACACTGGCTAGGTCTGAATCTTTATGTCGATACGTTAAACTCATGGTCAAGGTTACAAAACGATAAACAGCTGTAATAAAAGGAGCAGAATCTGTTCAGTATTCAAAGTTGTATAACCAAGCTTTTCCAGACGTTTTATATTACTAAAAATGCATGTGCTGTGCAAATGTTTCTTTTTTATAACACTTGAAGTTTTTTTTTTCCATTTTCCATTGAATTGAACCCACGTATGTGAAGAAGATTTAACCATTATGTGATTTAAATAAAGAAACAGAGAGAAAAAGAGATTCAAAGGATGTGAAAGGAGCGTTGTCTTGTGTAGGCCATTTGAGACAGTCTGCCAGGAGGAATTCATGAATTAATGTGGTGGAGTGTATTTTATGTGTACTCATACTTTATATGATGTGATTGTATTAACAAAACTATACTTTATTGTGCAAAAATCTAAAGCAAAAATACTAAACTACAACAACAACAACAAAACTGAGTAAATAAATAAACAGTAAATTAATAGAGTCTCCATGAGTGCTGGGAAACGACATGAGACGTGAAGCCTGTTGTTCATTCATGTCAGAGGTCAAGATGAAATACCACAGTGAACTGGAGGCTAAATAATGTATGACCATTCAGACTGGAAACTAAAGGAGTTCACTTCTTTGAGTGTTTTTAAGTCCAGACTGAGAGTTCTCGAGGACGACTCCATAACTTTTTTAATCTGCTTGTAAATGTTTTTTTTTTTTCTAACTGTTTATTGTCGAATGTGTCTTTTCTGTGTGTTTTAACTGTGTAATCTTGTAACTGTGTGTTGTCTTTGCTCTTGGCCAGTACTCTCTTGTGAAAAAGGTTCTCACCGACAACCAAAACCACCTACTGATCTAAACTGTTTACTACTCGTCCACTAATCCTATCAATACATGTAAATAACTGGTGTAAAATGCAGCTTGTCATCTTTTCATGGTCATCAGATATGACCCATTTGAACCTTCAGAGGCTCCATAGCGAAGGTGGAAACTGCATCATCTTCTGCAACATTGATTCTCCAGTAAAACCCATGGATTTGGATCAGTGACAGTAAATAGACACACTGGGTTTATGTTCATTTAATGATATATTTTGCTGAAAAGTCATTTTTTCTTCAGTTTTCTCTGTTTTTGATAAAATAACCATCAACTTTAATCTGAGCTTTTATGAACATTTGATACATGATCTACATGATCAGTAAATTAAATTTAGGAAATTACCTGATGTTCACTGAAAAATCGCAAAATACAAATGATAACGTTATACTAAATGGTGATAAATCACGTAAGAAAAGTTAAATATAGAGAAAAAATACTTTAGAACTACACACACGTAGCACTGGGTCTATATGGGTTAATCTCAATGGGATATTTCCCAGTTAAATAAAAGTTTAATAAAAAATTAAAAAAACAGTCACATTCAGCTGAGGCCGACTCTGAATATGATAAGCCAGTTCTGACCACATTTAAGAGACCAATTCTACTTCAAACAAAACAGGCAACTGCTTCATTATGCAGTAAAAGCTTTGTTTGTCCAAAAATGTAGAGATAACTGCCAACAATAAAACTCTCAAGTAACCTTGAGCACTGCATTTCAGATTTCTCTGTGATAATAGCCCTGTAATAGGTAATAGCTCTGCTGATGTTGATTCACAGGATAATAGGGGAAAAAAACATTTTTTTTTTCAAACCTTGTGATCTAGCAAATGTTTTCTTGCTAGTTTGTTCCATTTTGAAGCTGAAGCTACATCCACACAGAGTGATTGCTGTTCTAACTTGAGTTTTGCTTGTTTTATTTGACCTCAGACCTGAGGGACGATGTGATTTAATGAGGAGTCAGTGATGGAAATCTTCATTGAAAATGAATTTCAAGACCTCACAATGAAAACACTGGATGGATATGACTGGAAAGTAACCAGTGGGTAACTGCTAATCACATCATTTAACCCACAAAGGCCCAGTGCGACATTTGTGGTACTGCCCAAATAACTGATTTCTCACCATTTTTTATAGTTATCCTGTATTTTGATTTTTTTTTTTGTAAAAATCTGGTATTTTCCTATATTTAACTCACTGATCATGTTCATCAACCCATAAAGACCCAAATATACACCAATGACCAAAGCATCTACTGATCTAAAATGCTTAATAGCTGTAGATCCACTAATCCTATCAATACATGTCAGTAATCGGTGTAAAATACAGATTGTCATCTTTTCATGGTCATCAGATATGACCCATTTGGATGTTCAGAGGCTCTGTAGTTACCATGGAAACACCGTCATCTTCTACAACATTGATTCATCAGTAAAACCCATGGAGCTGGATCAATGACAGTGGATGGACACACTTGGATTACGTTCAGCTAATCATATATTTTATTGAAAAAGTCCCTTTTTTCCCAGTTTTCTTGGTTTTTGGAATGATAATCCTGAAATGTAATCTCAGCATGATGATTAAAATACATGATCAGTAAAATAAACATAGGAAAATACTTGATTTTTACTGAAGAAAATGCACAATTGAGAGTATGATGTTATATTAAATGGTTATAAACCACATAATAAAGGTTAATAGAGAGAAATATTAATTTGGGAACTAACACAAAAGTAGCGCTGGGTCTTTATGGGTTAAAGTTCAGAGCAAATGGTTATGATATCAGAAACAGATAAAACTAAAGAAAAAGTAACTTTCCGTAAAGTATATCATTAACTGAACATAAACTAAGCATTTCCATCCACTGTCACTGATCCAACTCCATGGGTTTTACTGGAGAATCTATGTTGTAGAAGATGACGGTGTTTCCATGGTAACTACGGAGCCTCTGAACATCCAAATGGGTCATATCTGATGACCATGAAAAGATGAAGAACTGTATTTACACCTATTATTTACATGGATTGATAGGATTAATGAATCAACAGGTATTAAACAGTTTAGATCAGTGGATGGTTTTGGTCGGTGGTGGTTGTTTGGGTCTTATATCGGTTAAATAACTTTCTTAGTTCAACTTTTCTTAAATTACTTTTACTTTACTTTATTTTAACTTGAGTATAATAATTTAGTTCTCTTTACACCTGTGTTTGCAATTTGGTCCCCCATGGTTATGCTTTTGCTCATTAACCAGTGGTAAATGTTTTATCAGTCAGAGGGTGTAATGACCTCTCAGTTTGGCTTTTTTGTTGCTGTGGTATGCGTGAGACAAAAAAAGCTAAGTAAAAAAAAATAGCATGTAAAAGCTTGTGAAGTGGAGCTGAAATGTAAGAATGTGAAGAAGTGAAATGAGAAAGATTGGGATATGGTCCCGTCAAACACACACAGCGGTTAAAGATTCATTTCTCACTCTCGGTAGTCTTACCAGGGATGTCAGTTTCAATTTGGTAAAGGTCTTTCTAAAAAATGACTCATAAAATCACATCAGCACCACCTTCTCCATGAAAGGCAGTCCTGATCTGCTGAAGGGTGACTTTCCACCTCGTGAAAATCAGCCGGTGCGCCAAATCAAACACAGACCGAACTCGGACATTAGCCGCTTATTGCAATGACGCTGTAATCAAGATGTTATGAATTGAGAAAGTCAGTGTCACCAGGTTGTTCTTTGGGGAGATGGACAGTTTTACTGACAATTGAACGATGTCACAGTAAGATTATTTGACAGAGGAAGGCCTGAGTTTCCATCTAAGAGTGTATGAGATGAACAATGAATAATACATACTATTAAGTCCTGCTCAAATCCATAGCTGAAGACGGGCCAGGGGCGATTCAGAGCTGCCTGCTAATCTTCTGCAGAAACTTCATTAACTTAAGTGCAGTGTTGCACAGCAAACACAAGCAACGGATGCAAATTAAGCTGTAAATACTCTATAGGCCAGTATGTGTTTGATGCATGAGGTTTGCACCTTTAGAACATGATGAATTATGGAATTGTTTACAACCAAAACGCTCCCAGTCTGATCTAAAGTCTTATTTTAACAAACCCCAAAACAGATGTATAGTCGGTGTAGCGTTTTGAAAATGCAACTCATTCGGAGAGGCCTGGTCTGTGGAATTCATGGTTGGAGTGTAATACTTCTGATCCTATACAGGAAACAATACATAAACAACACGGTGTACTCATTTCAGTTAAAGACACTTTTAAACTGTTTTACATTAGGGCTTGTGAAGTTGAGGGGAGAGCAACTCGGGTGTTGAGTTTCGAGTATGAGGAGATTTATAGTGTTTATACCAAAGGTGAAATGATGTATGTTGCACATTAGGTGGAGTATTACAAAGAGACATCATCCCACAGAATCCAGGGGTAAAGAATGGTATTTGACTTTTTTCCAGTGATATGGTTTGTGTGGGATAAGAGAGGAGAGAGGAAAAACCACCGAGGAACACGACATTTGAATGAGCTTTTCACACTTTTCTGATCTTCAATACGAGAAAATCGATCATCATGACATTTTCTACTCTCACTATGTACATACATATACACACATACATACATACACATATACATACAGACACACACACATACATACATACATACATACACATATACGCGCATACACATATACATACACAAACATATACACACATACATACATACACATATACACACATACACACATATACACAAATACATGCACATACATACATACATAAACACATACATACATACTAGGGTTGGGAATCTTAGTTGTACGGCCGATATGATACACATTTCAATACATCATCTCTGATCCGATATATTAAAGATAAGTGTGTGGCATCTCATGATGCTATACAATTCACACCTAAATCATGATACATAGTGATTAAGCACATTTTGATTCAACACATTCCTTCTGGTAAAAGAATATGCAGCGCAGTTCAATGGGCTTGATTATTTATTTATCAAATATAACCATGACTTTTCACAAACTGGCTTTTGTGCAATTTCAGAACATGTGCTTCACATACAGTCACATGAAAAAGTTAGGTCGCCCACTTTAAATCTTTGTTTTCTTTACCAAATAAATATCTGGGATTCTGATTTTTTTTTTTTTAATAACAATACTAAGACATGGTGCACATAAACCAAAAGAGATGAAACTAAAGAAATGCTTTTTAAAATATGTTGGTCAATTCAATATATTTGGGAGGAAAAGTTGGGACTTTATGTTCATTATTCCCTCTAATGCCTAAAATCCAGATTGAATGCACCTGGGAAGTGCAAACCAGATGGAGATTGTTAGAGAGGCTTTTTCAGGATTATATCTTTTAAATAATGAAGACAGGGGTGTCTTAACTTTTTCTTCAAAAATAAATTATTTATTAGAACTTACCAACACATTTTAAAAAGCATTTCTTTAGTTTCATCTTTTTAGGTATATTTCCTCCACATTTTAGTAGAGTTAAAATATAGATAAAAATCACAGATATTTAGATATGGTGAAGAAAACTAAGATGTAAAAGGGGGGCATTTGAACTTCTTGCTCTCTCGCTGATCATTCTAAAATTTCCATTCACTTGCAGCTTCTCTATCAGTGCATTCGGAACATGCACATATGTCAGTGCATCGGTATGTATCGGATCATCTTCCCATCCCAAATCCATACATAAATACATGCATACATACATATACATATAGAGTCGTCCTCAAAATTATTCATACGCCTGCTATTTTTTTGTGATTTTTTGCTTTTGTGATGAAATTAATGTTTCCTCAAGTTTGTTTGTGACTTATATATGATCCACAAGTGAAGGAATAACAAAAAAACGATACTTGGAGGAATACTTTATTTCAGGATTATTTTATTAGAGGATATCAAAAAAAAACTCAATGTTCAAAATTATTCATGTCCTAGGTTTACTCAGTCCAATGTTTGCTCTTAATAGTCAATACAGTAGCCTTTGTTCTGAATGGTGGTTCCTGTTAGTGTCCACAGGTTCTCTTCTGTCTCCTGTGGGATGTTGGTTCACTCTTCCTGGACCAAGGCCTCCAGCTGGGTCTGGTTGGATGGTCTCCTACCTATCACTCTGGTCTTCAGTTCCTCCACAGCTTCTCTATATGATTTAGGTCTGGACTAGGACTGGGTCCTGTTCTTGAACCACTACTTCACTACCTCGGTGGTATGCTTGGGGTCAGTGTCCTGCTGGGACATCCAATCAGGACCAATCTGGAGTTTCTCAGCAGATGCTTTCACACTGTCGTCCAGGATGTTGATATAATTGTTAAATTCATGATGCCTTGTAACTTGATGAGGTTTCCAGTGCCACTAGCAGAGACACATCCTAGCATTATAGGTTATAACCACCACCTTATGCTGCCCCCACCATAACAAAGGTATGAAGGTATCATGGACAACCATCCAGCCAGTATTGCACAAAGGAGTTCTCCATGGATGCAGACCCAGGAAGATGCCATGACTCAGGATGACACATCAGGAGGCTCATCTGGCATTTGCTTGAGCTCTTCTTAACCAAGATCCAAGCTTTTCATCATCAGTCCTATGATCTGATGAAATAAAGATGGAGTTGTTTGGCCACATGGATGTTGACAGCGTCTGAAGGAAGCAAGGAGAAGCATACAAGCTGAAGAATAGTCCCAACCATCAAGCATGATGGTGGCAACGTAATGCTATGGGATTGGTTTTCGACTAGTGGCATCGAGAACCTCATCAAGATACAGGCCATCATGAAAAAGGAGGATTGTATCAACATCCTGGATGACAACATGAAAGCGTCTGCTGAGAAACTCCAGATTGCTTCTGATTGGACATCCCAGCAGGATACTGACCCCAAGCATACTGCCAAGGTAGAGCAGCAGTGGTCCAAGGACAGGACCCAAAGTCCAGACCTAAATCATATAGAGAATCTGTGGAGGAGCTGAAGACCAGAGTGATGGGTAGGAGACCATCCAACCAGACCCAGCTGGAGGCTTTGGTCCAAGAAGAGTGGACCAACATCCCACAGGAGACAGAAGAGAACCTGTGGACACTAACAGGAACCATTATCAAGAACAAAGGCTACTCTATTGACTATTAAGTAGAGACACTGGACTGAGTTAACCTAGGGTATGAATAATTTTGAACATGGAGTTTTTTGGAAATCCTCTAATAAAATACTTCTAAAATTAAGTATTTCTCCAAGTATCATTTGTTGTTATTCCTTCACTTGTGGATCATATATAAGTCACAAACAAACTCGAGAAAATTCATTCGTCACAAAAACAAAAAACACAAAAAATGGCAGGAGTATGAATAATTTTGAGGATGACTGTATATGCACACATACATACATAACTACATACATACATACACACACATACGCACGCACACACCTATACATGTATGTATAGGTATGTGTGTGTGTGTGTCCCTCCATTTTTATTTTCAGAGGATTAAAAGTATTTGGACAAACTAAGATCATTAAAACTATGACAATTGTTTTTAATGGTTGGATGAAAATCCTTTGCAGTCAATGTCTGATTGAAGTCTGGGACCCATGGACATCATCAAACACTGAGTTTCCTCCCTGGAGATGCTTGGCCTGGCCTTTACTATATCCTCCTTCAGACAGTGTTTGTTTGTTTGTGGGTCTTTCTGCCCTCAGTTTAGTCTTCGGTAACTGAAAAGCCGCTGTATGCAGTTCCCAGATGCTTACAGACTGGTGTTAAAACAGGAGGGGATGCTTCACAGCGGTAAAAAAGGCACTGTCCCAACTTTTCGGAGACATGTTGCAACCATCATTTTTATGTTCTATTGTGAGTTAATTGAGGGTTTCAGACTTTTGGCAATCATTCATCCTCTTTGTATTCACATTTTATAGCGATATTTTTAGAATTAACAATGTCTATAGAGTATGATATATATTGTATAATAATGAATAAATAAGTGAAAATATATGTTTCTTAATCTGCTGTAGAGGCATATATTTTATTCATATGTCCTGCCTCACTGACAAAAAAAAAAAAAAAAAAAAGGAGAGTATGTAAGATTATAATAGTGATTAGAGGTTTTGGCCATGAAGGGAGTGTGCATACTCATGTTCGTGTTCAAGGGCTTTGTAGCTTTAATCTATGGATCGTGGCAGTATCAAGACTTGGAATCTGTGGTCACATGGGACCTGTTACACTACACAGGACTCAGAGTTCAAGTATCTACATCTGGCATCCCGTCTGTGATTAGAAAAAAAAAGCATAACTTCAGAAAAGATAGATAGGATAGGATAGTTAATTAAGCACTTGCCTGACAAAATGATATGTTTTTTTATAAATATTTTATACTGAATAAAACAGTCCAGTATCAAAGGACTTTCCTCTAAGAATTCACAGATATTTAATTTGGTAATAAACTTGATAATTATTACTCATTTACTCAACTCTTGCAGGGCATTACCTGTTTAGAGGGTTAAATTACAGCTAAAAAAAGTTTGAAACACTGATGTTTGAAGCTATAGTAAAAGGCCTTGAACAAAAAGCTTTATTTCTTTTCAATCCATTGTTGCTCCTTTATACACTGACTAGAATTTATCAAACCAATTCCATTAAAAACAAAAAGAAACAAAAAACAGAAATCACTCTCCTGATTTCAAGAGAGTCAAAAGAAAACAAAAATCATAATTAGCTCATTGGGGAAGTGGCATGCAGACATTCAGGGGATCATTCTGATTTCAAATGGGTTTATCATCCATGAAATTGCATATAATGGGGATTTGTCAATGGCTTATGCTCTGATTGTATTTCCCAGAACAGAACCAGAGACAGACTGAATTAGACTCAGAGCAAGGTGGAGGGGGTTCATGGAAATGGACGATGCGGAGCGGGGGTATAGATGGATATGTTTGAGCACCATTTGTGTCTGCCACACTATTATGTCCCCATTACTCTCCTAATCACATTGGAATGGAAAGGAAGTTGAGAGGAAGGCAGGCATGCTGTCTTGTTTACAAACCAAATCTATGTTCTCCCAGAGCGAGACCATCATTAACAGTGGACACATCTGATCATAGTGATTTGAATGCTTAAACACCAATCAATGCACCAGTTCACCCATAAATATTAAAGAGCTGAGGGGCTGCTGTTTCATCCATAGGCTGCAGAAGAAATTTCCTGTCTTGACTTCAGAGACTTCCACAAATCAATCTGTCCTTAAACTCCATCTTATTTTACTGAATGAGCTAAACAGCAGCTCCGAGGCCACCCACTCCACCCGACTCCCAGCCGAACCAACAGCCAGACCTCGGCCAGTTCTGCGGCCCGGCCTCATTTATTTATGGCTCGCCCCTGAGATCTGGCGCTGCTCTGGTCTGATCCCGTACGCTTGCCACCTCCTCTTCCCTCCTCACTCGTCAGCGCTCAGCTATTTCCCCAGCTCTTTAAAAGTTCACCCTATCTGAAAGACAGCATCAAGCCCTGGCTTAGCCACAGTCCTTGCAGACACTCTCTGCATTTCAAAGTGACTCGCTGGGCCGCGATGCAGAAAGCGAGAGAGACAGAGCGATAGGAAAAGGAGAGGGAGAAGTCTAAAGGGAAAGACAGTGAGAGAGAGAGAGAGAGAGAGAGAGAGAGAGAGAGAGAGAGAGAGAGAGAGAGAGAGAGAGAGAGAGAGAGA
>JAPQRP010000006.1:12417808-12420375 GCA_037367295.1 Apogon hyalosoma | reverse complement strand
ACCAAGAAGAATGGGCAGCTTTAGCATCTGAGAAAAGAAAGAGTCTGATCCACAACCACCACAAAAGACTAACATCTATCGTTGATGTTAAAGGGGCGGGGCCAATACAGAGGAGGAAGAACTAGGGTATGTAAACTTATGAGCACAATTGTATATATATATATATATATATATATGCAGGAAAGAATATATTAGGAAACATGGTACATACAGTAATTTCATGTTCTAATGAAAGGCAATGGTGGAAGCATATTTCCTGTACATGACTATAACATCATAGAGAAAGTGACTGATTTGTGATACATTAAGTCTTGATGCATTTTGCAAAATAATAAATGCATACTGTGTGTCTAAGAGCACACTTGCATTTTATCCAGTGAATCAAAACCACTTTCGTGTGGTGTGAAGACAATTGGTTTTCCTCTGCTTGTATGTTAAACAAATTAACAAATAAATGAAGCCAAAGGCTGCTGCTGCTAAAAACACTTAACCAGGGTGGGCTTTCTTCTCATTTATCAAATTTGAGTAAACATCCATTTAAGGTTGAGTTCACAAAGTGTCCTCTTCATGAAAAATCACTATTAGTGCAGCTTGTAATAGCAAATGGAACTATTAAATACATTTAAATGCTTTTATGAGAGCAAGACACATGATAAAAAAGAAAGGCTACGCTGCATTCTTTACGGGTGAACCATCAAAAGGCTCTGTTTCTCCATGTTGCTGGAAAGAGATGATTAATTTTTTGTTTAGCGTCCTTTCACCTGGATTCTTTAAACTGGATGTTCCTGCTCTTTGTGTTTGTTTTAAAAGCCCCTGTGAAGTCTCACTCGCCGTCTTAAATGCCTAGCAAACACAAAGTGAATGGAAATGACTTTCCATAAAGCACCATTTGAAGAAGGAGCGCTCGCAAGATAAAAAAGCCCTGAACCATCTCTATCATGTTGATCAAAAGTGACAGCTCTGTATTGCGTTTGACTACACTCAGCCGGCCCCACCGGCAGACGAATAGAAATAAGTAATATCAGTCTTCAGCTTCAATCCTTCAATAAAGACAATAGTCAGGCCAACACATGGGAGGAGATGAAGGGTGAGAGTGATACGATGTGGCATTAATTTTCCCCAGCGGTGGCGTTTACTACGTTTCATTCAATAATGCTAAGTCTTTCGGGGGACACTGCTGGACTAGTCAGCCATTTAGAAAAGAACTTAGGGGATTATCAAGGCACTGAACAGCCAGTGTTTTGGCTAGACGGACTGAAGGATGGAGGAGGGGATGGGAGTGAGTGTGAATGGATGGATGAGACACCATCAGTGGATAGTAACAGAGATATGGGGAAAGTGGAGAGATGGGAAGGGGAGGGGGGATTTATTCAGGTGTTAGCCATGCAAGCCAGCACTGGAGATTTAAAATCCTCCCCTGCCTCCCTGACAAACCCCCCCACCCGCCCAATGCTAATGGAAAAGCATCAGTCACGAGTACAGAGCCACAGATAAATACATCATAGTGACTGGAGGCGTGATGGCAGCGTGTTCTGTGGGAGTCAGAGGAGGATGGGTGGATGTAGTCTGGGCTGGACGGGTGGGAAGAGGGTGTCCATCATCCGGTAGTTTCAAGCACACGCCTACATCTTTAGTCATCAGCAGCATTTCACTCATCTAAAATTATGCTGCATCTCTGCATGTTGTGACTGAAAAATGTGTTCTGACTAAAAAATAATAACAATACAGGACATTTCAAGATATGAGATATGATATTGTATATGCTATTTTACGTGTCAAGACAGTCACATTTTTCAGTAAAGATAGTAAAGTGATAATTAGTTTTATGTCAAACTGCACTTGAATCACGTCTCCAAGAAAAAAAAAAAGCTGTTACTTCGGCATACTTACCTCATTATTTGAGAGGAAGGTGAAAGGTATGAAAATAAGTGAAAATGACTTCCATCTGGTCATGTTGGAGCTGCAGAGGTACCCTCAGTGATTCTGAATAAACTATGGAGAGAAACCCTTATGATGACGCCACCTTTGCAAGTGTATTTCTATTTCAATCTTCCACTTCTTCAGTTTTACAACAAATGGAGACTGTGTTGACTTGTAAAATCATCTTTAACCCATAAAGTTCCAGAGCTACTTTTGTGCCAGTTCCCAAATGATTTTTTTCTCTGTATTTAACCTTTCATAAGTGATTTATCACCATTTATTACAATATTATTTTCTTTATTTCACATTTTTTCGGTGAAAATCAGTATTTTCCTATATTTAATTTACTGATTATGTAGATGTTCATAAAAGCTCAGATAAAATTCGATGATTATTATATCAAAAACAAAGAAAACTGAAGAAAAATGTACTTTTTCAGCAAATATATCATTAACTGAACAAAAACCCAGTGTGTCCATCCACTGTCATTGATCAATTTCAATTGGTTTTAGTGGTGAATCAATGTTGTAGAAGATGATGGTGTTTCCACGGTAACTATAGAGCCTCTGAACATCCAAAAGGGTCATATCTGATGACCACGAAAAGATGACAAACTGCATTTTACACCAATTATTTACATGTATTGA
>JAPQRP010000006.1:12410308-12412808 GCA_037367295.1 Apogon hyalosoma | reverse complement strand
TATATGTTCGAAAGACAAGGCTGACATTCTTGCACTGCCAAGAGATTTTTTCTATCAGCACTGAAAACTACAGAAAAAAAAACAAAACAAAACAGATGAATATCCCCAAAATAAGTCCATTTCCCTTTCTTGAAAATCACTTTTTGCAGTGCAGTTTTGGCTGGTCCAGGTAAGTGTGCGTTCGATTTCTGCAAACTGGCTGAAGCAGTGTTGTACATTGTGACCGGTTCTGGTCTGATTCTCTGATTCCCTTTCATAAGACCATGCATCGCCCTGGACTATCATCCATAGATGAAATATAATACCAGCTGTTCATTCAACATCAACACTGGCCGTACTGAATTACACAAGATTCTGTTTTTGCTGTCTCTGTACATTTTGCACTTCATTGTAATATGATAAAATGCTATAAAAGTACTTCATTCACAGTAGGTGAGGCGCTATTCCAGTATTTTGGGATCCTGTTTGCAGCAGCGATATTGGCTCTTCTGGGACATAATCATCCTGTATATTGGAATCTTTTACAAATTGATTCTGTTGCTGTATGCAAATGATGACTTTAAGGATCCTTCCTATAGTGATAAGGAAGTACAGGTCTGGCATTTGCTTTGAACTTAACAATAATCTGCAATTTATTTTCAAGGATTTCACAATTTAAAACAAATACGTTTGACAAATATGTGTAGCTGTGGAAAATAAACTAGCTCAATAAGTAAAATGACATGTCACATGTTAACTGCGAAAAGCTTGCAGGTATTTCTTTTGGGAATTCATTCTTTTAACCCATAAAGACCCAGTGCTAATTTTATGTCAGTTCCCAAATGAATTTTTCTCTCCATTTAACCTTTCTTCAGTGATTTATCATCACTTATTATTGTCGTATCTTC
This sequence comes from Apogon hyalosoma, assembly GCA_037367295.1. Taxonomy (NCBI): domain Eukaryota; kingdom Metazoa; phylum Chordata; class Actinopteri; order Kurtiformes; family Apogonidae; genus Apogon; species Apogon hyalosoma. The sequence continues at coordinate 12,411,921 of JAPQRP010000006.1, read as the reverse complement.
TGTATTTTGCCATTTTCACTGTAAATCATGTATTTTCCTATATTTAATGTCCTATACTTACTTTAAATGCTCATGTAAACTCAGCGTGAACTCAAAGATTATTACATCAAAACAGAGAAACCTGAAGAAAAACTGACTTTTTCAGCAAATCTATAAATAACTGAACATAAACCCGGTGTGTCCATTGTCGTAGTTGAGGTTTCACAAAGACAACGGGAACCGGGGATGTAGTTTTCTAAACCCTAGACTTTGCGACGTCTCCAGAATTGTTTACATAAACATGTTCAGAATGTTCGGCTTGTGGATTGATAAGGTCCAGTCTAAGGCCGACTGCCTGGCGCTTCCTCATGAAGGGCCTTGTTTCCAGGGTGAGTCTGTTCTGTGACATTCTGCTGTGTCATCTTTTGGTTTTGGTCAGTGCATTACAGAACAGAACTAAGTATTAGACCCACACCAGCCACTGTCACTGATCCAACTCCATGGGTTTTACGGGTGAATCAATGTTGTAGAAGATGACGGTGTTTCCACGGTAACTATGGAGCCTCTGAACGTCCAAATGGGTCATATCTGATGACCATGAACAGATGAAGAACTGTATTTACACCAGTTATTTCCATGTATTGATAGGATTAGTGGATCAACAGGGATTAAACAGTTTAGATCAGCAGATGGTTCTGGTCGCCCGTGGATGTTTGGGTCTTTAAGGGTTCATGCAACTCTAGAATACTGTGAAAGTTCTGTACCTGCTCCACAGTGACGGTACAGATCCCTGTTAATCATGTGTTCCAAGGATTACATGTGCATGTTCAGCTTTGCACCTGTGGTGATAAAACCCCGACTTTACACACTGTTCATTTCAGTCTCAACACCTGTGATGCCTGGCCTTTAATTTACTAAAATAGCGATTCAATCCCGAGGATGACTGTTCCAGCTTTATTTTGTATTCTTCATGAAATGTATGGTCTATTTTAGTATAGCTTTCTTTCTGATTGCTGAGGCATGAACTATTAAACTACTGCTTACTGTTGCAAAAATCTGCTTACAACCCACAAACCCTCACGTCAAGTAGGATAAACATTTTCATTTTCATCATCTCCTACAAAAGAAAATCAGTCTTTAAGAACCCTTCATATTCCTTAAATGATTTGTGTCTTGCAGTTAATACATTCTACACAAAGCCAGTACTACAACTAAAGGTGTGCATGCAGTAAATATATTCCCAACATAACACTAGTGATGTCTGGGATTTTTAGCTTCCGATCCGATTTTAATAATGATTAGTTTTGCCGATCCGATACTTTTACTATTAAATTTTGATTTTAGAACAAACATGAATTTCTGGTATATGGTCATCATCCAAATAGATCTTCCCAGCATTAAAATTAAATGCAACCAAAGTATGACCCAAAGGTTTTTACTGTGTTTCATAACTTAAACAACATTTTAGTTTTTCTTTTTTTTTTTTCTTTTTTTAACAAACCTACACTAAGTCAGGTCATATAAAGAACCAAGTCCAATCCAATCCAGTATTTGTGGTATATTATCCATCCATCCATCCATCCATCCATTTTCTGAACCCGCTTTATCCTCACTAGGGTCACGGGGGTCGCTGG
>JAPQRP010000006.1:12381945-12396714 GCA_037367295.1 Apogon hyalosoma | reverse complement strand
AACTTGCACTAGCATTAGTTTCAAGCCGACACTGATAGACTCTTAATGTCGCTGTCCAAATGAAAAGAGATTTTAAGAAGATGCCATTAAAAATCTGTCATGTCTTCATAAAGATACCACATCACATTGGTGAAGTGTGGAAACAGATGATGTACAATCTGAAATGAGCACACGGCTCTGAGTTAAGGAGTCAGGAGGGGCAAATCCCAAACGTACTTTTGTAATTAACTTCACTCCGGCTCAAAAAGGCAATGGACAGACAAGGAAGAATATTTTCTTATTAGTTTTACTTGCTGGATCATAATGGATCAGATAGGGACATGGAGGATCTGATTAGTGATTCTACTGCCACCGTTCTCCATGAACAGATCTGTGATAAGCCCCATCCATCAACTTTGACTGGCTCATTCAAAATGATGGGAGAAGAGAGTCTATCTGTTTATCAGCACTCCCTCTTTCAGATAAGCCCATATATTTGGATGATATATGAGAGGAGCTAAAAGAAGATGTGGCAGTTGACGTAAAGAGCGTCGGATCCCCAGTGCAGGAGAGACATCTGCTGGCTACAAACTGTCTTACAACTCCAGGGTGTTTGCAGTAAAAGCTCTCATGTTCTAGGACGGATATGTTTGTTTTTTGTTTTTTTTTTTCTTATTCAATTTAAACTTCCTTTTAGCAGCTGATGCTAAAAGGTTTGATGTTCACACTGCAACAGCTGGTGGCAACAAAACCATAACAACACTATTAAGTCTTTATCAGACAAGTGACAATTTTTGGTAATTGCCACACACATTACGAGACAGTGACATCAACAGTTCCAGTGACGACAGTGAGTCCACAATCTCAGGTCCAATGTGGTCTCCAGGGTGTGTAAGGTCCACCTCTGCATGAACAGTGAGTGGACCTGCTTTGTTAGGTACCATGAAGTAATGGTACTAATGAAAGGAATGATGTTAAAGGGGTCATGTGGATGTGGACAGGGGTCTGGATCAGCACTGATGTTGGTCTAATGTTCTAAAATACATGTTTCTTCCATCTTTCAAGTGTTTTTCTTGTATTTTTTTTTTATATATATTTTGGCCTTTTTTTTAGTCACTCACCAAAAATGGTAACTTCATTGACTTTGATTTTCTACTTAACAATAAAAAAATGTGCAAAATTTCACAAAAGTAATGAAGTCTTGTTATGTCCTCCAGTAACACACTAAGGTTGAAATTGTGAATTTCAGAGTATCTCTATGAGTGCCCTATAAAGGGTCAAAGCTACTTTCATGATCTTTTGTAAATTGCCCCTCGTGGACAAATAAAGTGTGTTGAATTGAATTGAACTGATGTGAATTGAACTGAATTGAAGTAATGGTACTAATGTAAGGAATGATGTTCAAAGGGATCATGTGGATGTGGACAGGGGTCTGGATCAGCACGCATGTTGGTCTAATGTTCTAAAAGTGATGGTCTAATGTTCTAAAATACATATTCCTTTCACCTTACATGTGTTTTCTTGTAGTTTTCATATTTACGTCTTGGATTTTTTTTTGGCCACTTATGGGGAAGGAACCAAATATGGTAACTTCACTGACCTTGAATTTCTACATGACAATAAAGGAAAATTAGAAAAATTTCACAAAAGTAATAAAGTCTTGTGATGTCTTCCGATAACACACTGCAGTTGAAATTTTGAATTTCAGAATATTCCCATGACTGTCCTATTAAGGGATAAAAGCGACCTGATGCAGTTGTGCAAATATAGTTCGTGTGAATATTGCAAAAAAGTTACTTGTGTTCATTTATTCATTTGGACAGCTGCAGCCAACATAAATAATGTGTTTGTTTTCTGAAGGTAAAATTCCCAGGTGTGAGTCCTGAAACACCTCATGCACATAGTAAAAATAAAACAAAAACAGTCTTCCCAAAAATGGTATAACACATTGTTTAGTGGCAGAAAGCCCAAACTAGAGTTACGACTAAAAATCTGTTGAAGTTGCCAAGGTCAACAACAATTCCAGCCACACTACAGTGGCCAAACGGCTGAAATAGATGTAAGTGGACATCTGTTTGCAGATTAGCAGCAGATGTGAAAGTGTGAATTTGTGATTCATATTTTCATTATGAAACACCTTCTACAAGATGTTACGGAATGAGACAGTTCAAGTTTCAGCTTAGCTTTAAGTGTACTATGCAGTTTAAACTTTTCCTTATTAGATAAACTGAAAGCACATTATGAAAAGATTAAATGGCCTTAAAAACCTTTTCAATGATCATATGATTTTTTTTTTTAACCCTTTAACCCCTGACGTGTCTGTGGGGAGCGTTCCAAATTCTGATTTATTTTAAATAGCCATGAAAATTAAACCATTTGTTCAACTGGAAAAGTTTCAAAATGAGCTGATAGACTAGACCTTGTTCTTTCCATAGACATCTGAGCATGCTCAAGTTTACCCCCCACCGCCTGTGGAATGGGGGGCAAAACACGCAGCAGTGAATGAGACCGACTCAGAAGTTAAAGGGTTAAAGACAAAAAAACCCCAAAAAAACAGGCACAACAAACCCCGATTTTAAAAATTCATAAAAAATGTAAACTTTGACCTACTGTTCCCAAAATGTAAAGAGATCCATTCTGGGTCATGGACAGTGTATGTATAAAGTCAAGCTGGTATGAATTCACCCAATAGTTTTACTGCTACAGACGTGAAATTTCACCCATTATAAGTAAATGGGGAAAAAAATATTTTAGAAATTTGGAAAAAAAAATTTACTTTGACCTACTGTTCCCAAAATGTAATAATATTTATTCTGGGTCACTGACAATCTGTAAACCTAATTTGGTATGAATTCAACTAACAGTTTTGCTGCTAGAATGTTAACAAACAAACAAAGAAACAAACCGAACCAAACACAATATCCCTTGACTCCCCTTCTGGGGTTAAAAAAACAAACAAACAAACAAACAAACAAACTGTGAACCAATCTTTAAATATAACATTACTTTTTACTCATACATTTAGCTTTTCCCCATATAATATCAACATTAGAAGCTTCGATATTGAATATTTATGTTCATGCTGCTCCTTGATTCACACCATTGATGTTCACAGGTTTTTTTAAGTGCTTCACTTGTATTCTAGTGGTTCAAATTAATTACCAGTATGAGTGTGTTTTGCTGTTAATGCTGAGGATGGTTTGGATTAATTTTTAAGTTAGCGAGAAAATATTTTTTTTCCCCCGAAGGTGAATACTTTGTGGTTCTGTCCGGTCATTAGAAGCTCAATGAAATGGCACACATACAATCAGCATCTCTTGTTTACAACAGTTGGGTGAAATGGGACGCACTTTGCAAAAGGGTCTGTGGGGACTTCATGGAATGAGAAGCGAGCGAGGACAGCGTTTGTTTACCATCTCTCAAAGGAAATGTCATGGGCTACCCTGCAGAGATAACTGTCCTCGACATGGAGTCAGCAAACTAGCAAATTATGGAATTATGGCCCACAAAGAATGCTGGCTGACTCCCACTGGGCTTGTAAGTGTGTGTCACAAGCCTGTGTGTGAGATTGTGTCTTTTCTGCACACACACATGCACATTTGTAAGTGTACATATGGACCAAAATGTGTCCTGCTCCATGCTGTATCTGCGGACAGACATGCCAAACATATGAACAAACTTCTCTTATTATTTATCAGTTTAGCTCATATCCACATCTAATCAACACAGCCATATTTATCTCCAGCTGCTCTCTGTTGTTTTGATGCTGCAGTTATATGGGCAGTGATCTCCGATTCACAGCCATATGCTGCCAACCTAATTCTTGAGAGAGGTCCATGTTTAAAATGACTGTGTACTGTGGCTGCCAAGCCTGCTCTGAGTGGAATTAATTAAAAAGTACTATACTATTCCATCTGCCCCACACATATTGGCATCCCCAGTGTTTTACACTGGGAAACAATTGTAAAGTCAGTTATAAAAACATAATCTTTATGTAAGTTTGTGTTGGAAAAAGCTACATTTCAGATCACAAAGGGATTGAGAAGAGGCAGAAAGTAACAGGACGAATATTCACCAAAATGAGCACAGAGAGGCAGAGGATATGAATAAGACTAAACAACAGGATGCAGTTTATGTGACATGTTTGTCAGCAGACAACAGACGTATTTGTCTAACACCTAAAACCGGCCAAATAATAAACCGCAATCCAAGCCACAGACCAGAACATCATGTTGCAAGTATATTTTAATGGTTGAGTGGAGCAAGTGGGCTTTGTGAGCTGAGGAAAAACACTCCAATGAGTAATTAATAAAATCCTGTTATTTCATTTAATTCCAACGGCGTCCACATTGAAGATGATGTTCAATTTGTTAATTATCTAAGCCACTAGACGTATAGTTTTCATTAGCCAGTGGAGGGGCATAAAAGTTCATCCTCCCACATGGTGCATATTTATCTTACAGTAACTCACCAAACACAGAATAAAAAACAAACACATTTGTATGTGTGAAATATGATTTTCTCTACAAACCATCTCTACTTTTAAAACTGCTTGCTCAGATGAACTTTTGCAAAAGTGAACAGATCTATCTATGGTATCAACTGATGTTATATTCCTTCTTACATTGATTAATGCTACATTTTTAAATTGCATTTGCTTTAATGCACTCCTCTAACTGCTATTCCCAACATGTTTTATCGGTGATGCAGTGATAAATGAACCTATAGTCAAACTTCTCCCTGGTATTGTTTGCATATTTTGACTGGGTATTTAATTGGCTTGTGGGCTCTGGATACAACTGCTCCCCTTCTCCCACTCCTGGGTCTGCCTGCTGTTGCTATAGAAACATCAGAGAGTGAGAAAGAGAGGCACAGAATGCAATGGAGGTGTGTGTCTGTGTGTGTCTGTGTGTGTGTGTGTGCGTGTGTGTGTCTGTGTGTGTGTCACTGTGACAGAGCGAGATTTCAAAGAAGACTGTTGAGCTGTGCCTAATGAGTAGAGTGTATAGTCACACTCTCATCTGTGCAGTGAATGTGTAAGCCTGGAGCAGGTCACATCTGACTGAGAGTCACCGCCCTGAGCGTCCACACATACACAACCACAACCAAACACACACTTTTGCTTTATCTCCCTCACTCTGTGAAGACAGAAGTAAACACAGCAGGACGGAGTTTGAGAACAAATCTGTCACTTGGTGTAAGTGTTGCTAATGGCAAACTAGCGTATATGTATCACTCTTGTGTGAACATATACATCACAGGTGTCAAACATACGGCCCGTGGGCCTAAAGCGGCCCACCAAAGGTTCCAGTCCAGCCTGTGGGATGAATTTTTGAAATGCAAAAATTACACTGACGATACTAACAATCAGGGGTGTTATATCCAACATTCAATTCAATTCAAAAATGCATTACATAATAATTACAAACAGTTATTAAAATCAACAACTGATCAACAAAATATATTTTGTAATAGACACCCCAGAAGCAGTCCTCAGCTTATGAGTGGGGGCCCTTAAACATGTAATGAGACACATTTACATTATAATCTTTAAATAACTACACAAACATATTTTACATTCAGACCAACATGATCTAAAGTGGATCAAAATAGTAAAATACTATCCTAATAACCTATACATAATGACAACTCCATCTTTTTTCTTTTGTTTTAGTGTAAAAAAGTCAAATTCCATAAAAAAAAAAAGTTTACATTTACAAACAGTCCTCTCATACACAATGTGAATAACCTGAACAAATATGAACAACCTGAAATGTCTTGAGAGAAGTAAATGCAATTTGAACAATATTCTGCCAGTTACTGAATGCTTTGTGTATTTGGAAATCCACTGTGATCTGTAAGTTGTAATGCACATGTGAAAAATTGTAATTAGTTTTCTTAAGAAATTTCAGGTTGTTCATGTTATTCTCATTTTTAGGGAAACTTTGCAGATTTAAACATTTAAATAATGTCATTTTACTTTTTTTTTTTCCACTGTTATGTTACATTGGTCCGGCCCACTTGAGATTATACTGGGCTGAACGTGGCCCCTGATCATTATGAATTTATCAGTTCAACAATTTCTGTAAAGCCATGTGAGGTGACTTTGAACTGAACTAAAATGAGTTTGACACCCCTGATATGCATGACCTGTTTTTTTCTTTTTATAATAAAGCAATAGGTCTGGTATTCGTTCAGTTTGTTCAAAATGGCCCAAAATATTACCAGTCTGTAAATGTTGATTGTTTACAGCTATACGCTCAGTCTGACAGCAAGTAAATAAGTGTAAGTTTTTCCGACTGCTGCCAATGCAACGTTTTTAACCCTTTATCGGGCAAGTGACAATTTTTGTTAATTTCTGCACACATTACCAGACAGTGACAGCAACAGTTCCAGTGAGGCAACAGTCTCAGGTCCAATGTGGTCTCCAGGGTCTGTAAGCTCCACCTCTGCATGAACAGGGAGTGGACCTGCTTTGTTTGGTACCATGAAGTAATGGTACTAATGTAAGGAATGTGGATGTGGACAGGGATCTGGACCAGCACTGATGTTGGCCTAATGTTCTAAAATACATGTTCCTTTCATCTTTCGTGTGTTTTTCTTGAATTTTTTATATTTACTTCATGGATTTTATTTATTTATTTATTTTTTTGCCACTTATGGGTAAGGAACCAAATATGGTAAGTTCATTAACAGTGATTTTCTACATAAAAACAAAAATTCACAAAAGTAATGAAGTCTTATTATGTCCTCCAATAACACACTGAGGATGAAATGTTGAATTTCAGAGTATTTCTGAGTGCTCTATAAAGGGTTAATGGCCGAGAGCCTTGGATGGTGTGTGGCTCATAAACACCGTGGTCTGTTCACAGCGTTTGACTGATACACAATCCCCTCTGAATTAAGCAGTCAAACGCAGCTCCGTTTCACAACAGCCTTGAGCCTATCATATGGAAATCAGATGCTTTTTCCGTAGGACCAGAAGAATCCCTTATGTTAGAATGTATGAAAGTATGACTGGCAGAAAAGTGTAGACTGAGAATGTTACTTCATGTCTGCTGTAGTATTGAAGACAACCTGGACGTGTGCATCTCTATTTCTCTGCTTTTCACTCCCTCTGCCTTCATCTTCAACCCAGAAAAACCCAAACGTCCACTGTCGACCAAAACCATCTACTGATGTAAACTGTTTAATACCTGTTGAGCCACTAAACCTATTAATACAAGTAAATAATTGTCGTAAAATGCAGTTTGTCATCTTTTCATGGTCATCAGATCGGGACGTTCAGAGGCTCCGTAGTGAAAGTAGAAACACCGTCATCTTCTACAACATTGATTCACCAGTAAAACCCATGGAGTTGGATCAATAACATGAATGGAGACACTGGGTTTATGTTCAATTAATGACAGATTTGCTGAAAAAGTCACTTTTTCTTCAGTTTTCTCTGTTTTTGATATAATAACCATCAACTTTACTCCGAGCTTTTCTGAACATCAACATGATTAGTTAATTAAATGTAGGGAAACACCAGATTTTCACTGAAAAAACAAACAAACACAAAATACAGAAGGTAGTATTACAGTAAATGACGATAAATCACTTAAGGAAGGTTAAATATAGAGAAAAAAACATTTGGGAACTGCTACAGAAGTAGCACTGGGTCCTTATGGGTTAATAAAAAAAGAAAGAACGTGAGAGAGAGAAAAAAAATGCAAATCTTTGACCACAAATTCAAGGTTACAGACACCATCTTCTTTTCAAGTTTTTTTTTTTTCTTTTTATCATCAGTTGAAAAAAAAATTGAGAAGCAAATATTTCATGGTCACTTTATACAGAGCTGCTCATGACTCACTCCTCACAGGTTATTCTGTTTTGCCCTTGCGGGAAATGGGTTTATAACCTCAGACAAAACCTAAAGAAAACTGATAAAGTGGGTGTAGATATTAGGGCCAAAAGACACTGACTCACACTTTCATCCAAAGGTCTAGTTGCACACAGCGGCTATCAAATGAGTTTTATTAAGTAGTTTTATTTGCAAGCATGGCCTCTTAGAGAAAGGCAGAAACAGAAGCCTCTTAATGCAGAAACAACAGGTAGGTCCATAGTGTTTTAGGATTGATGTCTAATGACAGTGGTTTGCTAATAACGTGGTCTCAGAGTAGTCGTTTTAAATCTACTCAACACCAAGGCTACAATTAGACTGTCAAAGACTTAAGGGGGCTGAACTAAGCTGATTTGGTTGAAGTGTGTAAAAAGACACAGGGGCACTCACACAAACAAAAACAGAATAGAAGAAGGAGCAGAAAAACACACATATTAACTCATAAAGACCCAGTGCTACTTTTATGATTGTTCCCAAATGAATGTTTCTCTCTATTTAATGTCTTAAGTGATATATCCTCCTCTGTATTTTTAATTTTTTCAGTGAAAAATCAAGTACTTTAATATATTTAATTTACTAATCATGTAGATGTTCATAAAAATTCAGATTAAAGTTGAGGGTTATTTTATCAGAAACAAAAAACTGAAGAAAATGTGACTTTTTTCAGTCAAATCTATAATTAACTGAACACAAACTACAGTCGCGGAAAAAATATTAGATCATCAAAGATCATCGAAAACAATGGTTATGCAATTGCAATGTACTGAGAAAAGTGGTTGCCATAAAAATAGAATTAAGTAATGATTTTTTAAGTACATTTAATTTAAAATCTTAGTTAAATGTAAGCTACTTAAAAAGTTCACTAATCATCACTTAATTTTTTTTAAGGCAACCACTTTTCTCCTTTTATTTTTGAAGTAAACTCAACTTTTCCGGGCTTACAGTGCATGGGTGTGGATCTGTCCTTCACTGTGGTTCTTCCTGAGGTTTCTCTTTTCCCACTGGGTTTTTTGGAGTTTTTCCTTACTGAGAAAGAAGGTCTAAGGACAGGGGACGCCCAGGATATTTAATCCATTTGCTTCATCGACTGTTTATTTGACTGTTGCTTATTTTCATATTTAACAAATTCTGCAAAGCCTTGTGAGGCGACCTCGTTGTGACACTGGGCTCTACAAGTAAAACTGAATTGAACTGAATTGAATAGGCCAAAACCGGGCCGCCAAAGGTTCAGATCCAGCCTGCGGGATGAATTTACAAAGTACAAAAATTACACCGAAGGTAACAATCAAGGATATTGAATTGATTTTAGTTCAGATTCTACATACAGACCAATGAGATCTCAAGTAAAATAATAGCATAACACCCTATAAATAACGACAAATGTTCTTCTTGATTTAATGTTAAAAACGTAATATTACATTATGCCTATAAATAATAACAACTCCAAAATGTTCTCTTTGTTTAAGTGCAAAAAAAAAAGAAAATATTTCCATTAATAAACTATCCTTTAACAGTAAAACGTGAATAACCTGAAATGCTTAAAGAAAGTTAAGTGCAATTTTAATAATATTCTGCCTGTTACTAAATATTTCGTGCCTTTGTGGATCCAAGGCATCAAACTGCACTTAATTTTCTTAAGAAATGTTAGTTTTATAGGTTTCTCACATCTTTTTTGTTGAGATAGTTTGTAAGTAAGTTTTTCTTTTTGCATTAAAACAAAGAGAAAAAATAGGAGTTGTCATTATTTATGGGTTATTGTGCTATTATTTTACTGGAGATCAAATTGGGTTGAATGTGGCCCATGGAAGAAAAAAAAATAATAAGAGTTTGGCACCCCTGTCCTAAAATGAGGGAAAAAAAACGAATCTAGTCTGTATCAGCAATTGAAAATTATTATTTTGCCTCCTGTGTTGTAATGTCTTGGATCTAATGTATCATCAATGCCAGTTTATGGCAGTTTATGCTATATTTAACATACTTCCCCCACTTAATTTGCTATCAGGCGACTGTTTCCAACTCTAACACAGTTAAAAGGAAGCAAACGCTTTCATCCATTTTCTGATCCCCTTCATCCTCAGGGGGGCGGAGCCTATCCCTGTAACCAACAGGTGAATGCGAGGTACACTCTGGATGCGTCACGGGTTCGTCACAGGGCTGACGTACACAGACAAACAACCGTTCACACTCACATTCACACCTATAATATGTAATTTATAATGACTTATAGGTACATTTCCAGAGAACTCATGCAGACATGGAGAGAACCTGCAAACTCAAAGGTGGTAAAAGAAATGTGGGTGGGCCTGTTTAACGTTAAGGCTGAATATTGCTTTTCCTCCAGGGTTCATCCTCACCAGTGAACTGCTTCCATTCCAGATTATGCAATATCTTAATGCCTCATACACCATCACTTGAACCATAATTACAATGTCTTCCCTATTATTCCAACCCTATAATTGACAATTAGGACCTCACCTGAAACCTCTACTTGTCTCCACATCCGCCTGCTATTGTGTTTTCGATATGATAGCATGTTAGGGCTACTTTAGGTTAAAACCAGACAGCTGAGCAGGAGGCAGCAAATAGAATGAAAGGATGGACTGCACCCAGTGACTGCACAGGGAACTGAAGTAAAATAACATTTCCTCCTGCAATGTATTCTGTTTTATAATAATAATAAAAAAAAAAAAACATTCATAAAACATTCTGTGTGATTGATATGCTGCTACAAACTCATGAGAGTTTCTGTTTGTTTTTTTTTATTTTAGGTACACAGATTGGTACACAGTGCAGAAATCGCAAAAAACTCTCAAAGTTTGCCCCGCACACACAGACATCGGCACAATCACAAACCAACTTTCATGATTCTTTAATATTTCATGTCTTAAACATAAGTTCTGTTTGGTTGCTGTCCAATTCTTAAAATTACATTAAGTATAACAGTAGTACTGATGTTCTGTTTGGTATCACAGCTGGGCGTGTGTTGTGGCATCATCAAACTCCAAAAAAGATCATATTTAAATAACCATATTTAGGCTTTTCACAGCTCAAGATGATGTTTTGCTTTACATTTAGTATTTTTTATTATTTAATTGTAAGACTTTCTCTTTTCACTGTTGCACTTTGAGATTGTTTTGAATGAAAAGTGCTTTATAAATGCATTTTAAAATTATTATTATTATTATTATTATTATTATTATTATTATTATTTGCAGCAGCGGTACTTTCATTAACAACAGATCAGTCAGGATGTCAGCCATTAATGTTGTATTCAGTTGAACTATGAATACACAAAGAGACTGAACGATTCAAGTCTGAATTGTTCACAGGGAAACACGAGCATGAAGGTTTGTTCTTTTCTCTGAACTAACAAACAAAGCCAGGAATTAGCACAAGATAATGAGAGGCCAATTCAATGGCCTGTATCCAGAAAATCTGAAAGTCAATATTGTTTTACAATTTTTCTCACACATTTGCTGAAATGCACACTCTGTTTACCTTGAACTCTACACAGCAGTGTGGAGCATCTTCATGAACATCGAACTAGTGTGTTCAAAGTCTTCAATCAAAAGCGCGTAATATCATGTCAAACCAAAACTGCCTTCAAATGTCACACAAAAGCCAACAAACCCACCAACACTACACAACAGCCACTACACGAGCAACTTTAATTAAGAACAGTAATGAAAAAACAACACACGCTTTCTAACATTAGTAATGGGGCTTTTGTTTTTCCCTCAGAACAACCTTTTCATATGCTGAACACGTAATAAAACATGTATAATCGTCACAATATTCATAATTTTTCTTTTCCTTTTATGAACGTACGTCAGAAAAATACACTGAAATAAAAACAAGCTAGAAATTTGAGTGTGGCTTTCAGGTACAGTATGTTAACGTAGATGCTGATACTGTAAACTGTGCTTCAGTCGACAGTGCAGATGCCACATAGACACAGGTCAATCACTGAACAAATTGTGAAGAAATCTTTTGAACAAGTCTTTCTAATGAACTAATTCATGCCTCATTACCCTGAATTAGAACACCCAAAGGACCTGCATGGCCTGTCAGTGTAGTTGCCGTCTAACCTGCAGAGTAACAGGGTGTTTCTCAAAGTCGAGGAAACCTTCAAAGGTTTCATTTACATGAAGCTACGTCATGAGTTTTCACCACAGGATTCTGCCAGTGTCCAGGATCCTGCTGAAGACTGAGTCCTTCCTTTGGAGATTATTCAAGGATGCTTCTGTGGATCTGCTGCTATCTTTTAAGCACCCACAATCCTTTGTTTTTTTTTCTTTAATACAGCAAGAAGAAAAAGTACTAAAAAGAGCCACCAATAAACAAAAATTAAGAAAACAGAACCAGTCACTTCACAAGTGAGACATCCATTTAAGTACTGGTAGACAATCATACTGGGAAACATAGTACAATATATGACACGTTTCATACACAAAGCTTATACATAAACATGTTTGGGGGGGTGGGGGGGTGCAGCGGGTCATCCAATGGCAGAAGGGTTGGTGGTTTGAATCCCGCTCTGCCCCAGTCATGTGCTGTTGTGTCCTTGGCCCAGACACTTCACCCTACTTGCCTCCAGTGCTGCTACTGACGCTGGTGTACGGATCCGTATGAATGTTCGGTGGTGGTCGGAAGGGCCGTAGGCACAAATTAGCAGCCACGCTTCCGTCAGTCTGCCCCAGGGCAGCTGTGGCTACATATGTAGTTTACCACCACCAGAGGAAGAATGTGTGAGTGAATGAATAATGGATCTGCTGTACGTGCTTTGAGTATGCATTCATAAAAAAGCACTATATAAATCAAATCCATTTTTATTATTATTATTATTATTATTACATGTTCCTCCTCTAGAGGAAAGTGAAATCATAACAGACAAATCTACTGAGAAATGAACAGTACACATAAAATCATAATCAAACAGAATAAAATCAAGAATTATTAGACTGATTAAAAGACGGCCCAGTGCTCCAGAACTAAATGAAAGTACTCATGTTGTGCAATAAGAACAACTCAAGTTTAATCATGAACATGAACAGAGAATTTTTGATTGTATTTGAATGTACATATAGATTCTATGTCAAGTATTTAAGGGTCTAAGTTAAGTTTGTTGAAGAATGAAGGCTGCTTCACCTTTATTATTGTTCTTATAAATGTATTTGTTAGTTTTTTACTAAATAGAATAGAATAGAAAATAATAGAATAGAATAGAATAGAATAGAATAGAATAGAATAGAATAGAATAGAATAGAATAGAATAGCCTTTATTGTGTGTACAGTGAAATAAGGAGTGCTACTCCAGTCAGCGCAACAATATTGATATAAAATACTCGTACTTCAAAAAATAAGAATAGAGTGAATATAAAATCACAAAAAATAAAAATAAGGAAATAGAATATACATTTTTTAGAAAAGTAAGATAAGAACAGAGCTACGTAAAAATAAAAACAATTTAAAAATAGATATAATATGAACAGCATTAACAGTATGTGACAGTATGTATGTCTATGAACAATATTAATAGTGTGTATTTACCTATGGGAACAGTATGCATATGTATGAAAGTGTATGCATATCTAATGAAAGTCACCAAATCCTGCTACAAATATGGCAAACAGATCTTTGTCATGAATTACTTTATGTGCATTGTTCGTATTCTTCTACAGAAAGTGCTCAGGTTGTACCACATGGTGCAGTCAGTTAAATCCAAAGCTGATTCTGAATCAGGGGAACACAACATAACTGTATACTGCATATGTCCACAGCCCTGTCACTAAAGCTTCTACCGCTGATTTAAGCCGGCCAGTTAACCAACAATGAACTTCTGCAACAAGGGCAGATGGAGCACGTGAGGTCTAAAATAAGCACTGGGGAATACAGTGGGTGAGAAGGTCCATTCACAACACGGGGGTCACTTCACCTACACATGAGGGCCTTGTACACACTAAATATGAGCCTTATCTGCAGAGGTATGATCAAAAATGAAAAGACGGACACAAGAGGACCATCAGTTGGAGCCGAGACTAAGAGAAGATCTCACCTCAGGCAGAAGACTCATAAACTTATATAGGTTATAACATCACACTGTTAATACAAAAAATACAAAAAAAATACATCTCCCTCCACGTTGCATTCAGGGTCACCTCTTAACCCTTTATAGGGCACTCATAGAAATACACTGAAATTTAAAATTTCAACCATAGTTTTGTTATTGGAGGACATACCAAGACTTTATTACTTGTTTGAAAGTTTTCAAAATGTTTTATTGTTATGTCGAAAATTACGTCTATATATGTACCAAGTTTGAAGTAAATTGAAACAAAAATTGATGTTTTTATAGATGTGAAATTTCACCCATTATAAGTAAAGGGGAGAAGAAAAAAAAGATTTTAAAAATTAATTAAAAAAAAAAAAAATTGGAACTTTGACCTACTTTTCCCAAAATGTAACCACATTTATTCTGAGTCACTGATAATCCATAAACCCAATATGGTATGAATTCAGCCAATAGTTTTGCTGATACAGACATTTGAAATGTCACCCATTATAAGTGAATGAAAAAAAAAAAAATTAAAAATTCATAAAAAATTGAAACTTTGACCTACTTTTCCTAAAATATAATGACATCTATTCTTCGTCACTGGCAATCTATAAATATAATTTGGTATGAATTAAACTGATAGTTTTGCTGCTAGAATGTTAACCAACAAAGAAACAAAGAAACCGAACCAAAAACAATACCCCTTGCCCTCACTTATTTTTAAAGTAAATATTTAAAAAATATAAGAAAAACACATGTAAGGTGTAAGGAACATGTATTTTAGAACATTACAACATCACTTTTAGAACATTAGACTAACATAAGTGCTGATCCAGACCCCTGTCCACATCCA
>JAPQRP010000006.1:12344109-12361201 GCA_037367295.1 Apogon hyalosoma | reverse complement strand
CATCAGCTGGATCGATGCCAAAATAAGATACAATACGTGTGAGGGGCGGGGTTTGTTGTGCCTGGAACCACTTGTTTTACTTGAGATCACAATTGGTCTGTATGTGGCCCCTGAACTAAAACGAGTTCAACATCCTTGACTGTTAACATATTTAGTGTCATTTTTGTACTTTGCAAATTCATCCTGATTGGAACCTTTGGAGGGCCGGTTGTGGCCCGCGGGCCGCACGTTTGACACCCCTGGTTTAATCTGTCTTTAAGTGGTTCGTATCACCACAGAGGAGGTTATGTTTTCGTCGCTCTTTGCCTAACTGTCAGTAGGATTACACAAAAAAAAACTACTCCAACGCTTTTCATGAAACGCGGTAGAAGGTTAGGCCAAAGGCCAAGAAAAAAAAACGTTAAATTCTAAGGCGCAAACAGCAACACAGGTGGAACCGGGGATTTCCTTTCACACTCTGTAACACTGTGAGCATGGAGCGTTTGATATGAAATAAGGCTCGGTGGAGGGAGTTGATCTCCACGCTGCCTTCTATTTTAAATAAAATAAGGAATAAATAAAGTGAATAAATAAATAATGTTTGCACTCGAGGTCCGCAGACTTTAAAAGCTGTGACACATAATGCTTCAGCGAGACAAGTCCAAAATCCCAGCATGCAAACAAACACAGTGAGAAATAGTTTCTGTGTCCTCCTGAAGGCAGGTCAGAAGTCATCCCCAAACACACACACACGCACACACACACACACACACACACACACACACTTCCCTATGAAACAAACAACACACTGTGATTAACGGTCTGAGCTCTTCTCGTCTAGTGGGACAGCGCAGCGTGGCATCTCTCCTGCTGTTTATCTCTAATCTGTTTTTATCTCACTCAGCCTTGTTTCTCTGTCTGTCCCCCTGCTTTAAAGTCCCTGTTTCTCTACCACGTCCTTTATCCTTGCTTTCTCCTTCTTTGCTTTTCATTTCACACTCCGCCTTACATAGCGGATGTCCAGCAGTTCGTCACGTTGCGATTCATTCTTTTTTGTCTATCTGGCTCTCAAATCTCATCTCGAACACCACCCCCGTGCATCCTTGTTCTGATACTCTGGACGGCTCTTTCTTCGTGATTTACGACACAGCCAGTTAAGTCAGTGCCGAAACCAATTCAACCACAGTGAATAGTAGACAAAACCCTGATTGACAAAGCCTCTCCCCATCTCCTCCCCTCCCCTTTTTTCCTCTTTGGCCCCTTTTAATCTAGCTTTTCAGCGAGTGGAAAGGTCAATACCTGGGTTGGACTAGTTTCACTGAAGTACATTTGTACCACTGAGAGAGAAACATATAGAGAAAGCCAAGCAAAACAACATCTAGTTTTTAGTGAGAGTATAGATTTCCTGTAGCCTCTGCTAGATGTAGTTATATGATGTTAGTTTCATTGGTACAGAATCAGTTGGTTAGAGCTTGACGACATGTCGACAACTATTCAGTCAAAGAAGCGGATGAGGGTATAAAGGACCAGGTGGTAAAAGAAATGAAGACGAGGAAAAGAGGAAAAAAATAGTTTTGCACTAATTACAAACTGCCTGGAAATATAAAAAAAAAAAAAAGCAAAAAAAAAATCAATTAAATTTAAATTAAACATAATAACCCATCTGTTCACCCAACTTGAGAAGAAAACTGGATGAATGATGAAAGGTTTGATCAAGATGCAGAAAAAAAAGCTGAAAAATCTCCAAACATTAACCCATAAAGACCCAGTGTTACTTTTGTGGCAGTTCCCAAATGAAATTTTCTCTCTATTTAACTCTAATTTTGTTTCTAAAAAACAGAAGAAACTGAAGAAAACATGACTTTTTAAGCAAAGACATACATTCATATATATGTGTGTGTGTGTATATATATATACACACACACACACACACACACACACACACACATACACACATATATATACATACAACCAAGTGCCTCCATCCACTGTCATTGATCTAACTTCATGGGTTTTACTGGTGCAGGGTTCATCAGTCCTGGTCCTCGAGAGCCGGTGTCCTGCATGTTTTAGATGTCAGGATTGGTGACCCCTGTACTGGGGAATCAATGCTGTAGAAGATGACGGTGTTTCCACGTTCACTACGAAGCCTCTGAACATCTAAATGGGTCATATCTGATGACCATGAAAAGATGACCAAATGCATTTTACACCAATTGTTCACCTGTTTTGAAAGCTTTAGTGGTTCAGAAGTTATTAAATGTTTTTGATCAGTAGATGATGGTGGTCGCCAGTTGCTGTTTGGGCCTTTATGGGTTAAAAGCAGAGCATTTACACTGATTGGAGAATCCCACCACGCGTTCTCTGCAAATTATTTTTTAGACCCGTCCACACCAGCATCACTGACTAAGAGCGACGATGCGACAACTGTAATCATAACAATGTGAGCATCCACGCTGATGAATGAGGGTGTGTACGTGGTGGTGCCGAGCATGAGCTGAATGCTACACCTGCGTCGGAAAATGAATATTGATGACGTTTGTGCTGAAAGTTGCACTCAGGGATATGAAGTGGTATTAAGGGGTGGATGCTGATTTTTTTTTTTTTTTTTTTTTTTAACACTAGAGAGCTCCAGAAAAAACTCACAATGGTAATTTTTTTGGTTAGACATTAATACAACATACATTATATGGAAAAAAAGCACTGAGACTCATTAAAGTCATGTTTCATTCATAACAAAGGGCTACAAAACCATAGATGCACTATATGGACAAAAGTTTAGGGATATGCTGAATTCAGGGGTTTCTTTTCCAACAGCAGTCTGGGATACTAAACAGTAATGACACATGTCAAAATATAGTTTTATATTGTGATAAATATCATTGCAGTGGTTAGTTTTGTTTAAATTGTTATCGTTGCTTCCAAAATGGCTCAGAGATGGATTTTACTTAATTTATCTCAGCATTGATTTTTTTTTTTTTTTTCCCTACAACTGATTGTTCACACTCAGGAAGACAATTCTTCCATTAAACTTTAAGGGAATATTGGTGTTTTTATCTCAAATCAGCATAAACAGGACATCACACATCACGTTACAGCTGTAGCCATGATGTGTCCCAATATTTATGTCCATATAGTTTTTAAACATCAATATTTCCTAAAGTTTAATGGAACCTTTTTCTTCCTAAGTGAGATGTGAAGAAAGTAGATGGTTTGATGTGGTAGAAAATGATCATTTACAGTCAGAGCAGGAAAAAATATTTTAGAAATTTAGAGGTAGAACATTTAAAATCATAGTCATAGATGAAAAAAAATAATAATAATGTTGAGATGAATTAAGTAAAAACATCTCTGAGGCATTTTGGAAACAAAGATAACAATTTAAACTAAACTAACCAATGCAATGCAATGGTATTTATCACAATATTAAAGTATATTATGATTTTGTCATTATTGTTTTGTATCCCAGACCCCTGTTAGAAAAAAAAAACCAAAAAAAAAAACCACCTGAATTCAATGTGTCCCAATACTTATATAGTGTATAATTTGATTTTACAGTAAAGTAATGAATACCATTGCCATAAACAATTTTATCTGGTCTTTAGAATTAATGCTATTGTTACTGCCAGCATTCAGAATACTTCTAATTTTTTTTTTTTTTTTAACTACCTAAGTTGATTCTTCTAGCATTGTAATTGTTTTAATTGTTTCAGGCCGCTGTGGTGCAGCTGTTCATCTCACACCATGAGGGTCCTGTGTTCAGTCCCAGCATCAGACAGCAGGGGGCCTTTCTGTCTGGAGTTTGAGGAAGAAGATGACTTTATTCGTCTTTTATTTGCACTTATATTGAACCTCAGATTATGAACCCATCAGTAGCTGAATATGCATGAACACACCACATGCTGCAGACTGGGAGGAAAAAAATCAACCTTTAAGCCAAATCACGATCATAATTGGCATAAATGTGTTTGTCATGACAATATTTGAAATCAACAGGATGTAGGTGTGATGTGTCCCCATATTTTTGCGCATATACTGTATTTGTACTTTAATAATATCAGAAGAACTGTAGACTGTCATCCTTGGTGCTGGACTGCAAGAATAAAATAATAAAATCATTGTAAAAAATGATGCACAGATGTCATGTGACATGTTGTGAACGGTGTTTCTCTCATTCATCAAATCACTCTGAACGTGCTCCCAGTGACATCATTCTCCACTGCTGCTGTTGTCATAGTTACGGTGAAACTCTGCCATCCACCTGAGCCAGAATTATTTCTAAAACTTTATAGAGATTATCACAGTTATTGTTCTTGGTGTGGATGATCCTTCATGGCACTCGAAGCAAAATCAATGACGCGATTGAAAGAGACTGAAGTATTTGTCCTGGTTAAAGGACAGGAGATGGAGGTGAGTGTGTCTGGGGAGTGTGGGAGACAGAGCCCAGGTCCAACCACCGACAGGACACCAGAGGACAGCTCCAGGCCTCTGGCTCTGACAGAAGAACCGACTGGGAAGGAGGACAGATGTTCAGCTTTGGAGAACATGGACAGATATGAGGACAGGACCAAGGACTGGACGCTGCGGGGACAGACACCATCCCTCCAGCTGAACAGCAGAACAAAGAAAGACTTCACAGTGCCATAAAGTTCACGTCATGTGAGGTAAGTGGCCTTCATTTAAACTGACGACTGCAGGGTAGGTCTGCATAAAAATAAGTTGAAATGAACCGTCTCTACTTTAACCCTTTATAGGACACTCAGAAATATGCTGGAATTCAACATTTCAACCTTAGTATGTTACTGGAGGACATAACAAAACTTTATTACTTTTGTGAAATTTTTCAAAATATTTTATTGCTATGTAGAAAATTAGAAAATCAAAGTTAATGAAGTTACCATATTTGGTAAAATTTGGAAAAAAAACGACATTATGCACTTCTGTTTTTTTGACAATTAGTAAATATTGGTAAAGTTTTGCACAGATGTCCAATGGAAAGCCACTACTGTCTTGTAATGTATGCAGAAATGACCAAAAATCGTCACTTGCCTGATAAAGGGTTAAAATAAAGAACGGGAAACCATGCATATGAGACCTAATGCAGACTCTGCAGGTTCCCTTGACAGAAGCAAAAGCCAAACTAATTTCTATTATCAGGTGATTTAATATTCATTTTCTCCATTATGAACGGTCATCAGCTCACCATCTGCTGGGCTACAGCGTTGATCAGCTCAGCAGATGCGTCAACGTCTAATCAGATCAGACAGGTGTGGAAAGTGTAGAATAGAAAACCGCTCCGAAAAATGGTAGCTGGACTGAAGTCAGTACAATGTATGATGTAGAAAACGCATCAGAATGAAGCACTAGATGTGAATCATCATCTGGCACAGGGTGACTGAATTACCAAAGTATAAACATTACAGAGAAGACAATAACCGTCGAGTTCCTGATGCCCGTTACTAAATGTTTTGTACATTTGTTGATCCACTGTGATCTGTAAGTTTAATGTGTAAATGATAAGCTGAGGCATAATATTGTTAAAATTCACTTATTTTTCTGAAGGAATCTCAGGTTGTTCGTGGTTTTTCAGGTCATTTGCAATTTTAAGGAAAAGATGGTTTGTAAAAATTGTAAGAATGCTCATAATGTAAGTTTACTTTTTTCTTACTAAAGCAAACTGAACAATTTGGAGTTGTCATTATTTATAGGCAGGGCTGGGCAATATGGAAAAAAATCATATCACGATAATTGTTTTCATATCAGACGTGCATGATATATATCACAATATAAATCAAAATCACTATTTTTGTCAAGTTTTAATTTCCCGTTACTCATAAGTTAATTAAAGACATCATAAGGTTATTTTTGATTTAAATATGATTTATTTTCTGTCAGAGGTTGAACATGACAGATGTGCTGAAGAACATTATACAACTGTGTCAGAGAAATAAAACAGGTACATAGATTTAAAACTGAACTTAAAGTCTGACCAGCAGGAAAAAACTTCCAAGTTTTTAAAGAGAACACAAACAAAACAGACCATCTTCACAAAACAATACCAGGGATCTGGGGCGCTTTAAAAGGGGGGGAGGGGGTGAATGGGACAAATTCATGGGGCCCAGCATTTCTGCCCATAGAGCAGTGGAGGGGGTCCGGTGGATACAGGTTAGAAGTTGTATAATAGAGGCATAGAAGCCAGGAGTTGGAGGATGAAAGCATGTTAAGTTTCACTTTAGCTTCACACCAGAATTTGTTATGTTAGTTATGGACCGCACCTCCACGATTGACAAGATACAGAATTTTATGAAGGGCCCACCTTTCATGGGGCCCACAATTGCTAGCGGCACCCCAGCTGGGGGTATATATGCGGGTGTGTGTTGTGTAACTACCATAACTACCATAACTGGCATAAACCGAAAGTGAAAGTTAGCATGTTTTGGCTCCTGGCTTCTATGCTGCACCCTACTTTTCAGTAACCTGGTCGCCAAAGTTCTCAGTCAGATTTTCTCCTGAGGGAACAATCATCACCTCCCGCTGCAGCCCAAACATTAACATGTGTGCTAACCTGTGCTGTGGGCGTCAACCTAACTTTATGTGGCTCTAGTGTGATTGGTTCGGTGCGGCGCTACTTGATTATGATTGTCTGTTGTTATGTCTGTCAAAACATGGACAAATGATTCTATCGGAATTATATCAAGCATGAGGAAAAGTTATTTTGCGATATATATCATTATCATTTTATCGCCCAGCCCTATTTCTAGGTTATTATGCTAGTATTTCAGTGGTCCAGCCATGCATAAGATTGAACTGAGCTTGAACTAAAATGACGTGGCCACCCCTGGTCCAGTACAACATGACACTGGTTTGGTTAAATACCATTACTGCAGCCCAAATCAAATTTTTCAGTAATGTTCTACTTGGTAAGATGTCAGTGATTTCTTTAGATTTTTGTGCCACTTTGTGCCTGAGGCGTACAGAGAGTGAGATCTGTTTTGTCACTTTCTGGCTCAGAGAAGTCACACATCTTCTGAAGAGTGTGAGCTCATCTAGTTAGCTTTGAAGTCTAATGTACGGTAAATCTTATTTCAGCTGTCACTGGCAAACGCATTCAACAGTCAGCTTAGGAGGTGATATTACCAAGGTCTGAAAAGAAAAAAAAAAAAAATCAAATGATGGATGGTATGGAAATTATACTGTATATCAAATGGAGCTATATAATACAAACAGTGCACTCACTGCCTTTATCAAAGTCAAGTACACAGGGTTGTACCACAAAAGGAGAAAGAAAGAAAGAAAGAAAGAAAGAAAGAAAGAAAGAAAGAAAGAAAGAAAGAAAGAAAGAAAGAAAGAAAGAGTAAACTGAATCAGCCTGAAGCCATCAGATTTGTTTAACATCCACCCCCACAGCTACAGAAAGACGCTGTTCCAGGTCTAAAGTGTGAATGAAATGAACATGACTTACATAATTTAATACAAAAAAAAAAAAAAAAAAAGAAGGAACAAAAAAGCTTGACTTCCCCACTTGAATAACTTGCATCTTTATGAATCACATAATAGCTTTTCTGAGATTTCCCATAAAGGTTGGTTCAGTCTGTGATATTGAGCGATGTGGTGGTGAAGTCGCAGCTTACAGCCTCTTCTACTGCCGCTGGTGTCAGCCTGTCTTTGTTTGATTTGTTCTGGACGTTTTAGTAGCTGATGGTAATCCAGCTAAATGTACCTGAACTGGATTCACATAAAAGAAAAAAACCTGAGAAAAGGAGGTTTGTTCGATGTGAAAGAAGATTAGACCACTCTGAAAATTATAAATATTCCATTTTAAGAAATTCAGATTTTTCTACAGAAAAGGTCAGAATTTTGAAGGTGTAATTTTTTTAAGACAAAAAGTTAAAATGCTATGAGAATGAAGTGAGAATTTTATTGCAATAAACCCACACAGAAGGGGATATATGAGGGGTTTCAAAACATGTATGGAAAAGGGAATATAGCTTTGACATGGTTTAAATCACATGGGCCTCAGTTTTACACAGATGGACTTAAAGGCTGGTATCAAGGCTTGCAGAAGTGCATCGGCCTAAATGGAGCATATGTTGAAAAATAAACATCATAATTAATCATAACTGTTTTTCCATCTGTCCTTTTTCCACAAACTTTTTGAAGCCCCCTTGTATTTGATCGTTCTGTGGCTTGAATTGAAATGAGGAATGTTGAACATTTGGTTGGTGAAGTTATTAGAAAGATACTCACAGAACTGCACTTCTGTGGTTCAGCGGGTCATTTTTACAACTTTATTTGTATTGCCATAAAAATACAGCCTCTTACACATAGAATTATGACTTTTTTTAATAATATTAACTTCTAAGGGCCACATCCAAAAAATGATGGTGATTTTTGTGCACAAGAAAACACCAGTGCACCAGTCAAAAGTTTGGACTCACCTGGTTTTTCTTTCTTTTCATGACTATTTACACTGTAGATTCTCACTGAAGGCATCAAAACTATGAATGAACACGTATAGAATTATGTAGTTAAAAAATAGTGTGACATAACTCTAAACGTGTTTTATATTTTAGATTCTTCAAAATAGTCACCCTTTACTTTACTTATTTTGTACATTCTTGTCATTCTGTCGATGAGCCTCATGAGGTAGACACCTGACATGTTTTCTAACAGTCTTGAAGGAGTTCCCAGTGATGCTGAGCACTTGTTGTCCATCTGCACTCCATCTCATGTCATTTAAATGAGAAGGTGAGTCCAAACTTTTGACTGGTAGTGTAGGTATAAATAAAAATCACAAAAGAATCCTGTATTATTAAAGGGAAGGGGACTCTGTGTGTCTCGGGTATCACACAAAATCTGGAAAGAGCTGATTGTTGCAGTTTGGCATACTGATGTATTTTTGGTCAAGGAAGAGACTAGCAAAAACGGCAAGCTGATAGGATCAATATTTTAGGAGATATTAGTAATTTTGGTCAATAACTTTGTTATGCCCAGAATCGTAGAATCATCGTTGAAGTGGGTTACCTAGCAACAGATAAACAATAGGGCCACGTTGCCATGGTGTCAAGTTTCATGTGCAGAAACAGACATGCCAGCTGAGAGGTTATTCAACTGGAAATGCCTGTGGAATTTACCAAGAAAGTAAAGAAAGTAAAGGACTGAACTGGATGAGAGGATCTAGAACCCGTGGTTCCCCATGGGTCAATGCATTACTATTGCATATAATTCACAAAGCACCAGGAAAGGGTGGAACTCACCATAAACTGCACTGCCAAGCAGATAGCTCCATTTGCATCTGCATGCATATAAATTAGGGAATATTCATATATTCATCTCAAAATTGGCCTCTTTCTATGCAAATAATCCTTGGTGCAAAATCCACCTAATTGGCAAAAGCCCAGTACAAATTGCAAGTGTGTGAGGCTTGAACGTTATTGAATTAATGTTAAATGATGTTAGGCACAAAATCTTAAGTCAAGTCACTGCGGTATCTAGTCTGCATGTGTGCGTTACGGTGATCACATACGTATCCATGAATCCCTATTATCCTACAGTCCTGGCGTCTAAAATTTGCAGAAGACATGACATCAACGACTGACAGATCCTGACTGATCTGCTGATATGCACATAGTGTCCTTTTGAAGCTTCATGTGCTATGAGAGACATCCAGCTGTGACACCAGATACAACATCAGTATGGATGTTTCTGGGAAAACCCTATTAATTCATTGATACATATTATTATTTTATGAGTCAGACATTAATCAAAAACATTTCAGACCTGCCTGAATGACAGTAATTGGAGCCAACTGTGATGGATATTTCAGTAGATTCTGACATAGATGTGAAATACTGCAGAAGTGTGAACGATGGTTTGATTGTGGAGAACTCTGTGCTTGTCTGTGTTCATTAAATCTGATGGCTTTTACTTTTTTCATTATCGACTCACCGGTGGCTCAAATATGGAGTAACTTATATTGTAACACTAGAAACAATTTAAAACAAGGACGAATTGTATTCAGGTGCAATACTATGGGTGAATTATGGGTAGTGTACGGTGGCTTATTAAGAGTCTGCTCTGCACCAGCTCTACATATAAAGTGTCCTGAGATAATGTTTATCACGACTGATGCTATAAAAGTACGATATGTGTGAAAAATATTTGGTAATAAGTACAAAAAATGCAACGCTCTTTGTGGGTTCGGCCTAATGACTTTATTGTCATTACATTCTTTTTTTTTTTTTTTAATAATAATAATATTGTGATTTCATTGCTTTGATTTGTGACATTATTGACATGATTCTGGAAATATATATTTTTTTATCTTCAGTGTGGCCCTGATCCTCCATCATAATTTTGGGCTATTGTAGAAACATGGTGGGTGAAAGGTGATCAATTCCCTCTACAGATATAAATAATTAATTCTAAGGTGGTGAAAATACAGTCCTCACACTAACACAATGACAGATTTACCTACCAGTGTCCTCAGCGTGAAAAACAAACGGGCAGCTGCAGAAGGTTTGTATTGTATTATTATACAGTGGGAACTATAGAACGGCATGGACTGAATATTCAATATCTTTAAACACAGCCAGTGACTGAGTGAATCACCCAGTGTCCAACGTAGGCCTATACTGCTGCTGTATCCTCTGCTGTTGTTTCTACTTTTAAATTATTTGGAATCCAATGGAATTCAAAACCATAACTGAAGTCAACCTAATTAAAGCCAACAATTTGTTTTGGTTCCAAAAGTGTTCACATTAGTGAAGTTTAATTGTATTCAGTTTATTAGTGTATGATAATAACACAAAAATAAATAAAAAATGACAGTTTTATGTGA
Organism: Apogon hyalosoma; assembly: GCA_037367295.1. Taxonomy (NCBI): domain Eukaryota; kingdom Metazoa; phylum Chordata; class Actinopteri; order Kurtiformes; family Apogonidae; genus Apogon; species Apogon hyalosoma. The sequence goes on along the minus strand of JAPQRP010000006.1, from coordinate 12,350,382 downwards.
TATTGAATTATAATGTTAGTTTTGCTTCGCTTTGCCCCCTTGAATCCGCACTGTGGCTCCGACACCCCCCTGGAAAATACATTATGATAAAGTGATTGGATATAAGATAATGCGTTCTTCTCTGCTACTTTGAGCAAACCAATGCAAACACTTGTGTATTGTTTGTTCTGCTCTGTTGACTTTTCATAACAACTGAAGCAGTAATTTACTCCATTCATTGATCCTCTCCTTTTTTGGTGGAAACTCAGCAACACATACATTAATTTAACCTAAATATAATGTATTTCCTTACGCCAAATGCAAAATTACAATGCGTTATGGGTTACACACAATCCTGAAGGTTCTGTGGTTCACTCATTCTTTCAATCCTCCACAGGCCGATCTCACTAAGTTCACTTCAGTTATTCAGAGAATTGAAATGACGCTTAAGATGGTAGTGAGGCTTTCCAGCAACCTCTGCGCGAAAAACAAACGGGCAGCCGCAGAAGGTTTATATTGTATTATTATACAGTGAGAACTATAGAACGGCATGGACTGAATGTTCGATATTTTTAAACACAGCCAGTGACTGAGTGAATCACACAAAGTGTCCAACGTAGGCCTATACTGCTGCTGTATCCTCTGCTGTTGTTTCTACTTTTAAATTATTTGGAATCCAATGAAATTCAAAGCCATAACTGAAGTCAACCTAATTAAAGCCAACAATTTGCTTTGGTTCCAAAAGTGTTCACATTAGTGAGGTTCAATTGTAGTCTTTTTATTAACCCATAAAGACCCAGTGTTATTTTTGTGTCAGTTCCCAAGTGGATGTTAATCTTGATTGAACCTTTCTTAAGCAACTAATTACTATTTAGTACAATATTATGCTCTATATTTTGCATTTTACACTGTAAATTATGTATGTCCCTGTATTTAATTTCCTATTTTTAATTTAGATGTTCATGAATACTCTGAGAAACAGAGAAAACTGAGGAAAAAGTGACTTTTTCAGCAAAAATATCAATAACTGAACATAAACCCAGTGTGTCCATCCACTGTCATTGATCCAACTCCATGGGTTTTACTGGAGAATCAATGTTATAGAAGATGACAGTGTTTTTACACATTCACTACAGAGCCTCTGAACGTCCAAATGGGTCATATCTGATGACCATGAAAAAAATGAGGAACTGCATTTTACACCAATTATTTACATATATTGAAAGGATTAGTGGATCAACAGTAGATGCATGTGTAATGTGTGATGAAAAAAATAAAATAATAAATAAACAAATAATAAATAATTCAGTTTTATATGATTTGAAGCATTTACAACCCCCTTGAGCTCCCGCTGGGGCTCTAACTGCCCCCCCCCACACACACACACACACCTTCCATTTCTTTGGATCCACCACAGCTAATGTAAATATAAGTAGGACTAGATATATCCCTCACAAATGTACACTGGTCCATTTCAACCAAGTGATATTTCTCAGAAGGGTATAAAGAAAAAGGCAAACGAGTTGGTCAAAGCACAGGGCTTCTGGGTTTTCTTTTCTACCCTAACCCTAATCCTAAGATCCACTATATTCCATAAGTTATTCAGTTGTACACAGGTGGAACGGCCTTGGCCTCCGCAGCACGTCAGTTCCCATTATCCCACTATGATCCTATATGATATACATGTAGCACACAAACCACTCATACACTATTCATGCCACTTTCACAGAGCTCATGCATCCTCCAGCTGCAAATATTTTATTTAGAGCTGACACCGGGGATGGGGGGGGTTAAACAAAGTGTTCACTTGTGAAATTAATGCACAATGCCATCAGTGGACTTTACATCAGTGTCAGCACAAGGTCTGCTCAACAAATGAAAGATACAAGAGAAACCTGTTTATTACAGTAGTTTTGTCCTGTTGTTTAGTGGCATCTGGTGGTCATTTACCAAAGTGTTGAATTAATATGTTGATGTTTGATTTGTGACATAGTTACATCAGAGACAAACTAGATACTGTGTGTACGCTGTACTTCATAAAGTTGGAATATTACATTTTTACCTCGTCTATGAAATGATTGTGAAAATGCAATTTATTCCTGATATATAAGGTGTAAGTGGGACAAAGTATGTAATCATTTCACCAGGTCAAAGGTGATACTGATGTGTATAAATACGAATAAAAAGAGATATATGTCTGAAAACAAAATTCTTACAACTTTATAGGCAACAGTGTAGGAGGAAGAGTCAAAAAGTTCTCAGACAAATGTAATAAAAATTTTACTTATCGAAATAACAAAATGATGTTTGTACATAAGCTCCATTAGAGTCTAATCTGTTTCCATCAGTTCTTTGTAGAACTGCTGGGGCTGTGTACTGCACATTTTCAAATTATAACATTTGTCTGAGAACTTTCTGATTCGCCCTCGTACAATGGCCGACATTAGAAAACTTCAAATATGAACTCAAAACATCTAATTCTACATTCAATAAAGTTTCCAAAAGCAATTTCATACACAATTTTAGGTTCAGTTTGTCAACAGTCTTTAATATGTTCCATTACGTCTCCTATTGGGTTAGGACAGTGTAAGCTCGGCTTCTTCCTGCTCTTCCTGCTCACAGTGAGGTAGTTATACATTCTGTGGCTTTTTTTTTTTTCCTTTTCTGTTTGGCTTGTTGTCCGATATTCTGGAGTGTTCTGTTCAGATTGGCGGTTTCTCTTTCCCTTTCGTTCATCTTTGGATTTTATTCCTACTTATGTTCAAAATAAAGTTTATCATTGTTATAAAAAAGGGACGGACCGCTCTAAACGTCAAGCTGAGATCCTGAAAATGTCGCCGAGGCTGTAAATTGCGTCAGATATATTTTTATTAAAACATTGAAACGACACAGGCTTATGACATCCATCTTTTGTTTACACTCACAACAAACCTCAATGAACTTGTAGGTTTTAACACAGAAGACCACTGTCATGATGGTAAATGTCAGCTGTGTATCCATGGCATTGTCACGGCGTATCTCAGCGCCTTTTACAATCATCTGTGTTTCATTTGTGTCATTCCTCTTCGCTGCCTGCATCCATTTTGTCCTGCTGCCTGTGGGGGCGCTAATCAATCAAGCGGTGATATGGGTCATAACGGAGGGTGTGGACAAACGGCATATTTGGTCATTCGGGTTGGAGGACATGTTGGGAAGATAGATTGTACTGTAGAAAAACTGATTAATGAAATGTGATTCCCTTATTAAACTAATGGATCGGTATAATGGAAGGGCAAGGAAAAGGGCATTTCCATGTTGATAAATTGCTTTTGGGGCCGTCCTACCATGGAAACTCCTCACAAATAGATGTAAGTGCTGGACATACAATGGATAACCCGGTGTGACTGCTCTACTTGAACCATCTAACCTACAAACCGACATATGAGCAGACCGTGTCGGGCTGCGGTACTCGGAGGCTAACTGCCAAGCTGTTCACATTAAAATGATGGTAAGACTTATTTTTCCTGAGGTACGTGTGAGTCAGAGCCATCTCATCACAAACAACCGGGCAGGAATGAGGATGGAGTGAAAGAAACGACCAAAGAACTCGTTGAAAATGTTACAACGGATATCGAGTGTTTGAAAGACTAGTGATGAGCCTTTGTCCTCCATACAACAAGAACGGCAAGGTCGCTACGTCTGAGCTGATTTAGAACAGCCACGGCTATGAAAAAGCACAAAAAAGTACACCAAAAAAAAAGTCAAGGAAAGAAGAGAAATGTCATAAGCTTTTACTCACACCAGCGTGTTGGGTGCCGTCATACTCACACATAAACACAAGCTGTTTACTACAGATAGATGGAGATGAGTGTAAACTGGCATAAAGAGCCATTACAGTGGAGTTAAGTGACACAATAATAAGTGGTTACACACGTGTTGGAGGGAAAATCTGTTTTTGGGGAGGACTGAAGAGAAACTTTGAACAGAATGTTGAATTTAAACACAACAGCCTGATGAGGAGGATGGTGTAAAAAAACAGCAGTAAAACCAAAATAAAAGGGGAAAATACACTGGACTGAACTTCTTTGAATTCTAATCATGTTGGAAGACTGATCTGGACGAGGCATAAAAGAAAAGGTGCAACCCAAACACAACCAACACTACTCACTTTTCCACTGACCCTCAAATTGCACAAATGTAACTTGCACATAAAAATTTACCAAATGGAAAAATGACAATTCTGCCAAAACTCTCATTTTTCAATTTAAAGTTTTTGTGCTGGCAAGAGGTGGTTTAGGTGGTTAGCGCAATTGGTATATCACACAAAACTGCAATGGAAAGACCTTTTACTGCAACTAGAGTCACCTGCATTAAAAAAAACAATAAAAAAACAAAACAAAACATGTTGACGGACGTTACAACAAGCGAAGACAAAGAGTTTTATTAAAAGAAACATGGCACATATGTATGGACACATGAGGAAACCCAATCATTTTTCTAATTTAGTACGGGATAGCGGGGTAATATATAATAATAATGAATACATCTGTAAATCAACACCGTATTTACATTCATCACTATGTTTATGGAGTGACTTCTCATGTCATCTCGTGATAATAAATAAACAAATCATCGTATTTGTGATTTAATGGAAAAACCACTTCTGTCTTTTCGACATTTAGAAAATATCAGTAAAGTTTTGCGCATATGTCCAATGGAAAAGCGACTACATACACTACTAACATAAATTCCACCTGTATGCTTACGGATCCTGACCATGAAATACACACAAATTAAATATATGAAAAACACTTGTTTAAAAACATGAGCAAATTCTACAAAATATATTCAGTTAGTTACACAGTCAAACTTGTAACATTCAAAACAAAATGGAAAAAAAAGAAGAAAAAAAAATCGCATTTAACTAAATAGGAAAAACACCCCTCCATCCATTCCCCTGTCTGCTTCCACCCTCCAGGAACCATTTATCAGGCACCAAAGCCCCCAGGGGCCTGGACTGTAACACAGGCAGAGGTGACTTTCTTGTGCTTAGTTTGTCTTAGATTACGGTTAGATTATTATTAGCATGAGCTTCTTACAATATTCAATACAATAGAATACCAAATTATACTTTTATTGTGTTCTAAGTGGGATGAATGAAACACTGGGTGTCTAAGCCTAAGCTCACAGTTCACATAAACTAGGGTGACCAAACGTCCTCTTTTGCTCTTTGTCCTCTTCATGTCCGCTTTTCTTGTCCTGTCTGGGTGTTTTTTTTTTTTTAATATATAAATTAGCAAAAAAGCCTGGTTTTCTTTTTTTTTTTTTTTTTTTTTACAGGAAAAACTCTTTAAATGCATATGTAAAGGCTCAAGTGCAATTTCCATGTCCGTCACTGACACTGTTCATGCTATCGGAAAAGTTCCAGATCCTGCTGGAAGAAAAGACTTTGCACTTTCCAGAGATAAATGTGACATTAGGGCAGTGAAATACACTGATCCACACCAGCCTGTGGATGTGGGGATAGATGGACCTGTCCATAGATGCACTATAGCAGGGCTGGCAAACATGTGGCCAAAACTGGCCCACCATAGGATCCAAAGTGCAAAAATTATACTGAAGTTAAGACGACAAACTTGTTTTAGTTCAGGTTCCACAAACAGACCAATATTATCTCAAGTAAAATAATAGCATAATAACCTATAAATAATGATTCCAAATCGTCTTCTTGGTTTAATGTGAAAAAAAAATCAATATATTTTGCCTGTAAATAATAAAAAAAAACCCAAAAACATTAAATTAGGAAGATATTTACATTAACAAACTATCGTTTAACAGTAAAATGTGAACAACCTAAACAAATATAAACCGGAAAAAAGGACACAAGTACACACACACATCAGCTTTTATGACACTTCTACAGCTAGAATAATACAATAATTCCAAGCAGGCTGTTTGACCGAAATATTTTCTGCAGGTTTATGGGCGCTTGCACTGAATACTACGGTATTTACATGGTGTGGGATCAAGCATCTTGAGGTGTAGCCGAGTGTCCTTTTTTTTGGAAATCAAAATCTGGTCACCCAACATAAACCACCAACAAACAATTCAGTAATCAATAAATAGAGGTGTAAATACTAAGAAAGTGGTTCTCAACCTTTTTTGTCTCTGACCCCATTTTAACATCACACATTTCTGGTGACCTCAGACATTCAAAACAGAGACTTTTTTTTTTTCAAAAATTAATTTGTTTTTGATCATGTAATAGTTTGCTATACTATGTTGCAAATAAACATTAATTTTAGACACATTTAG
>JAPQRP010000006.1:12311558-12341407 GCA_037367295.1 Apogon hyalosoma | reverse complement strand
CTTCAGTTTGAACATTTGACAGATAAACAGTACCACAGTGCTTCAGTTTCAGACTCACAGTTTGTCATGTCTTTTATAAATTGTGATTGTCTCCCTCAACTCACCACATATTTTTTATTAATAATTTTTTTGTTGTTTTTAATCAGTTACTAGAAATTTCAGGCGACCCCACATGGGGTCCCGACCCCAAGGTTGAAAAACACTGCACTAAAAGTTTACTAAATGTGCATATTTTAAACCACAGTTTAACCCTCATGACCTAAACAGCCACCAGAGACCAAAAGCATCTACTAATCAAAAATGATGAACAGCTTTTGATGCACTAATTCTATAAACACATCTATATATAAAATGCAGTTTCTCAGCATTTCATCAGATCATCAGATATGATTTGGATGTTCACAGGCTCCGAAGTGAATATGGAAACGCCGTCAACTTCTGCAATACTGATTCACCAGTAAAACTCATGGTTGTAGACACTGTTCAGTTAATGAATAGCATCACTTTTTCTTCAGTTTTCTTGTTTTTTTTGTGATGTAATAATTACTCTGAGCTTTTATGTACATCTACATGGTTGGTAAATTAAATGTAGGAAAATACCAGATTTTCAGTGAGAAATGCAAACATGCAGAGGATTATATCATAAAAAAATTGTGAGAAGCCACAAACCACAAAGTTAAATGTAGAAAAAAAAATATTGAAAATTGCCACAAAAAAATTCTTCTGAATCTTTATCGGATAATTAAACCATGTATTCAGGTATTTTAAGCCTTTTTATCAGTTAATAAAAGAGTTAGTTGGCAATCACATCACTACAAGGACTTTCTAAATAATAGAACACTCGTATTATTCCAAAATATAGAAGGCCAAACATATTAAAACCCACACACAGCACTGAGTGTCACAAATACCAGTTACACATTATGAAAGAGTAATATGCAAACACCTACCAGCTGTGGAAAATGGATAACAAGATATTTGAGGAAATTATGATTGACTTAAATCTTGATAAAAATTTCTCATTTAATTTTGGGTTTTAACTATAGTGGTTTGCATCATTTGACTGCTTTGCTATTTAATATGATTCAGTGATGTGTATATTAACTGGGAGGCTGCTGTCAATAATCAACCAACTGTGAGAAGTCTAGATGGTATTAAGATTCAGTGCTGATGGGGGCTGCTCATCATTGTTTGTCACATAAACAACTTTTTTTTATTGAAATTAAAACAGAAACTCACTATCAGTGATAATAAGCTTGGGGGGAGCAACAAAAAACAAAACAAAAAAAACAAAACATGACATCAAAAGTTTGGAAACAGGATGTTTGCGCTTTCATCACTCAATCTTAATTTACTTCTGTCAAAAACTGAAACGTCCCAATTTCATCAAAACATATTAAATGTCATTTGAAAGTCAGTTTTCATAATTATATCTGATCGTCCATATGCATATCAAGATCTGAGGAGCATATGAGAATATCACCTGTCATCCTATTTTTTGTATTAAAAATAGACTAATAGGACTCTGCTTCACATTAGAAAAAAAAAAAAAAACCTCAGACAATAGACACACCAGCCTGTGTTGAACAGATGTGACATGACATGAAACGTTCTAATAATGAACATGCATATGATATAATGTGTGAATACATGAGGCCTCTGTAAGAAAAAGGCAAATTAATTCAGATTCTATGTCCTCTGTTCATCTCCTTGTGACTTTTTCCAGCATGAATGAACTGAATGTGAGAGATCTGTATTATTTTTGTGACATTTTGAAAGGGTCAATGAAGTTACCATATTTGGTTGCTTGCCCATACATGGCAAAAAAAAAATCCAAGAATTCTATATAAAAAATACTAGAAAACATATGTAATGTGCTAGGAACAAGCATTTTAGAACATTAGAACATCACTTTTAGAACATTAGACCAACATAAGTGCTGGTCCAGACCCCTGTCCACCTCCACATGATTCCTTCAAACATCATTCCTTACATTAGTACCATTACTTCATGGTACCAAAGACATAAATAGACAATGTAGAACAGTATATGCTCAGGCAAACACACTGACTCGCAAATTTGGATCCTGTACAGACAAGGTGAAAATAATGTTGTTTAAATCATATTGTACGTCTCTGTACACGGCACATCTTCGGTCCAATTATGAAAAAAAAGATGTTTGCAAAGGCTGCAGGTGGCCTACAATGACGCTCTGTGTTCTTCTTAGGAGGCCGAGATGGACTAGCACGAGTGAGATGTTTGTTGCAGCTGGAAGAAACATGTTTCAGGACACTGCGGAAACTCATGTATAATTGAGTCCGTCGATTGAAGACTATGAATCAAGTAGTTGTGTCACTGGTTGATATCAGATGTAGTGCCATTTGCTACCAGTCCAGGATGTGGAGGCACTGGTATAGCTGTCTTGTTGAAGTGACTCTTCAATTTTTTTCTTTTTTTTTTTTGTTGTTTTTCTTTCATATTTTTCTGTCTATATTGGACCATGAGTCCAGAATAACGTTGAACTGAACTGAAAGCAGGTCCACTCACTGTTCATGCAGAGGTGGACCTTACAGACCCTGGAGACCACATTGGACCTGAGACTGCTGATTCACTGTTCTCACTGGAACTGTTGCCGTCACTGTCTTGTAATGTGTGTGGAAATTACCAAAAATAGTCACTTGCCTGATAAAGCGTTAATTATGTTTGTGAAAATTTTCAAAATGTTTTATTGAATTAAGGTCAATGAAGTTGCCATATTTGGTTCCTTGTTCATAAGTGGCAAAAAAGTAAAGTACATCCAAGTAAAAAATACATGAAAAACACAAATAATGTGAAAGGAACATATATTTTAGAACGTTAGAACAATATTTTAGAACATCAGTGCTGGTCCAGACCCCTGTCCACATCCACATGATCCCTTTGAACATCATTACTTACATTAGTACCATTACTTCATGGTACCGAACAAAGCAGTTATGCATTGTTTTGAGATTGTTGACTCACTGTCCTCACTGTAACTGTTGCTGTCACTGTCTTGTAATGTGTGCGGAAATGACCAAAAATAGTCACTTGCCCAATAAAGGATTAAGGCAGTGTTCTTCAAATATTCCATTTTCATTTCTTTCGTTGGAGGCTAAGACATAATACATTATGTCGACGAAGTGAGACTGACTACTGTTTGTCTGCCTGTCATTGACTCTTCATAAGACAGTGTTGGAGGTTAGAGAATTATTTACTGAAGCTGGAGGCTTTATTAGAAACGAAGTAAACTGTACGACAGACGGATAAGAGTGTCAACAGCCGGAGAAAGCGTTAGAGTTATCACGGTGTTTCTGCCGTCCTCTTCGACTTAAACAAGTAGACAGGCTGAGTGATAAAGCTCTGCGCCACTTGAACATGTGCCCTTCAAAAGCCTCAATTTGGACGTTTTAGTGAATGTGCAAGGACTTATTATGGACTGATGGGAATGCAGAGACACTTCAAAGTCATTTCTACCAGCAGCCGGCAGACAAACACTCATCAGAAGGCCTCTTCACCTCACTCCGACAAAGAGATACAGCACCGTTCAGCCTCATTTGTGAGACTGGAAAAACTCTAAGGAACAAACGGCTTGGTGTGATAAAAATGAACCGAGAAGAATCACTTAACAAAATCACTTTTGCATTTGGGAATAGTAAATGAGGTAAATTAAAGATAGATTTCAGTGTGATTTCAAATCTGTTACACAGGGAGACACAAGTGTTAAAGCCACTTCTAAAACAAACCACTATATGTTTTCTTTACAATTTCACCACATATTCCTAGATTTAAACTATTAAAATAAACAAAAATAACTCCATAAAATAAGTGTTTCTCTTCTTATATTGGGAACAAATTATAGGAAATATATACAATTACTGTAATTATAGTTACACAACCTAACCGATAAGATTCAACACCAATAAATATCATCTACAAATATAATTTAACTCAGAATCAAAAACATCTCTCCCTTCCCTCCAGGAACCATTTATCAGGTGACCAAGACCTTTTGCTGTGAACAACTGACTGGACTGGAGCAGATGCAGAGGTGAGTTTACTGTGCTAATTTTGTTAGCATTAGCCTCTTACAGTATTCAATACAACAGATTACTAAGTAATATTTTTAGCATCTATTACAGGTAGGATGAATGAAACACTAGGTGTCCAGCTGTCAATGAAAACTAAACACACAGTTTACACAAAGCACCAGCAAATAGTAACTAATCAATAAATATAGCTGCAGTTACTAAAAGTGTTCAAGGGGCTTCAAAATGTTCATGGAAAAAGGACAGTTGGAAAAAACTGTTTAAGTTATGATGTTTATTCTTCAACATATGCTGCATTTAGGTCAATGCACTTCTGCAAGTGTTGATACCAGCCTTTTACCCTGTAACGCCAAACATATCATATTTGATAAATGAGTTTTGAAGCCCTCTACGTGATCAGTGTGATTTTTTTTTTTTCCCCTTGAAAAACCTGATGTATACAATTAGATACATGCAATACATGCATAATCCACCAAGCGGGAGGAATTCATTCACCAGAGGCCTTTCCACTGATACTGCAAGATTGTCAGGAGGCAGAACTTTGCCAGTTTTGAAAAGGAATTACCAATATGTTAGACATGTTTGTTTTATATTATGTTTTTGTTTGTTCAAAAATAATAATATTTGAGCTTTGGGACCCGATGTATCAAATATGATACAAAATTGAAACTCATACATGGAAACTGATATTAAAAAAAAACAAAAAAACTGGTTGTTCAGAAGGACCAATAAAGGCTCCAGTTTCAAAGAACTGGAATTTTCTGTCTGTGCTTTAATGGTTCAGGCTTTACAGGGTTAAGTCCATTAGTGTAAAACCAGGGTCACGTGATTTAATTCATGTCAAAGCTATATTCTTTTTTCACATTTTTAACCCATGGTTTCTCAAAGATCTAACAGTCAGCAGGAACCAAAGTAATGTTTAAAAACTTTTCAGCCACTAATTCTATATATGCATTTAAATAAAAATGCTCATCATCATCATCAGATATGACCCATTTGGACGTTCTCTGTACTCAACATGGAAACACCATTATTTTCTGCAACATTAGTTCATCAGTAAAGCTCATGTAATGTGGGAGGTGACAGGGGTTGTAGACACTTAAGTATGTTCAGTAAATGATAGATTTCAGGTCACTTTTTCAGGTTTCTGGTTTGATATAATAAACTTTCATTTTCCTCCGAACTTTTTAGGAACATCACCATAAATTAAAAGAACACAAATGTTTGACTTTCACTGAAAAATGCAGTGCTTTGTTTTCTCTTCTTTTACAATGTTGTCTTCTATTACTATTTTTATACGGTTAAAACAAACACAAACAATTCCATAAATCACTTTTTTACGGTAGTTCCCTGGGTATATCCTCATACATTTCCACATTGTGTTGTGTTGTGTACTGTTCTTTGTACATGAGCTCAGTGACCTTCACTTAGTTCTTAGATGACTGTATGTGTTATTCATGGTTAGATGCTTGTGGGTGTTTCTTGTGGTTGTTTGGCCTGCAGGTTGAATAGCCCATAAATAGATAGAATATAACTGTATGTTTGTAATGTAAGCATGTAACAACTGAACCTTGCTCTTAGGTGATTACTAATGTGTATAAATAGGAATAAAAAGAGAAATATGCCTGAAAACAACATTATTCTGACTATATCGGTAACTGTAGTCGTAGTAGCTGTCAAATATGGAAAAAATAAGGAACAAACCACGGAGATACAATGCAAGCTAGCCATGGCATGAGAAAACAGAGAAAAAAAACAAAAACATTATTATAACCAATGTGAAGCTTCCATGTGCTACTGATCTTTGGAGAGACTACAGTGACTGCTTCGTAGTTCAGAAAAACAATACCAATATGAGCACATTTACCATTGTGCCATCCATATTTTAATTCTTTTCCAGTAATCAAAGGAGCAGAGGAGGTGTGTTTGCCAATACCATCCATCAACTGATTATATTGTTTCTCCTGAGTCTTTGCAAAGCACCTGCAATCCCGCTATTCCTTCATATTGTCGCCTAAATCTAGTTTGACTCGTGGGAAGTCATGTGTTAGTCTGTAGTTTAGTCAGCATTCTCCTCCCTGTTCCGCCGTCTATGTGTGTGTGTGTGACTGTTTTAAACAACTCAGACTTACTGCACAACTCTGCTTTTTCTGTGAAATCTGCTTTTTTTGTGTGCTCGTTCATGTTACACATTCAATGCGACTTCTATCAGTTTTGAGTATGAACTGAACGCGACCCTGAAGTGACCCTCATGCACAAAAGAGGTCCGGATGTAATACGTGACCACGCAGGCACGCAATGTGTTTACAGAAGTATGTTTTTCCCGCCATTTCTCCTCCAGAATTGTGATGTTTGTCGCATTTGAATGACGTAAAGGTCGGATAAATGTGACCTGCCCGTTCAGACTGAAGTCGCATTGCAAAACGTTTAGGACCACATATGAAAGCGGCCTGGGTTGAATTTGAAAAAATCTGATTCGTGCTGTTCAGACTGTCTTTAACAGTTCGGATACAGGTCACATATGGGCAAAAAAAAATCGGATTTGGGCCACATTTGCCTGCAGTCTGAACATAGCCTTAGTGGAACATCGTGTGCTTGGAACTGTGTGACGTGTTCTTTTACAGTAATTTAGTCATTTTAATGCCAGTGCCCGTCTCTCCATGTGCAGAAGTTTCACTAATACAAGATCACCCTGACATTCTCTTCAACAGCACCGTCACTGCCTCCCAGATTTACCACCACCCAAGACGACAGCGGTTGGTTTCAAAAAACACACATCAGTGCCCACCAAATTCAGAATGTAAAAACTCAAAAAGTGCAGGACCTAACAAGACTGTATTACTTTTGTGAACGTTTTCAAAAATGTTTTTATTGTTATGTCGAAAATCAAGTCCAATGAAGTGATCGTATTTGGTTTCTTGTCCATAACTGGTAAAAAAGTAAAGTATATCCAAGAAGTATATAAATGCCCAAATGAAAAACCCATGTAATGTGAAAGGAACATGTATTTTAAAACATTAGAACAACATAATAATCTGTTCAGCCAGACCCTTCTTTTTGGTTCTGTTGTGTATTGCTGAATGTCTTTAGATGTTCTGATACTGTTGGAAATAATATTATGGATTGCTCAGTGCTCACTGATGTTCTGATATTGTTGGAGACATGATACTGTTTGGCTTGGTGGGTTATCGTGACCTGAGAAGAGCTACAATCATCTAGAACTGACTAACGACTTCCAGATGTTCCTGTCTAGTTTAAACCCTTTAAACCCCGAGCCTAAAATGGGCCGTCAGGACTTTTTTTTTTTTTTTTTTTTGACAATAAAAAGGTTAGAAAATATGCTGTGAGTCCTTTTGCCCATTTTTTTCCGGCGCACTTAAAACTTTCAGAATCTAGCAGTCATTTACAATTCACTGCATGTTATAATTCTGCAAAAACAGCTTCTTCTCCAGCTTCTACTGCAGGCGCGGGTGAAATTACCGTCATGACCGAATAAAACCTATAAAGGGCAGCGTCACAGATTTCTGAAACTGTTGGAATTTTTCCAATTGAAAGAGTTGTGCAGGGTGTGACAGCGACAACACGCCAGGTTTCAAAGAGTTAACGTTTTGGCCAGAGTGGTTTGGAATTGAAGCAAGAGGTTATGTAAGGATAAGTTGGCCAACACTTTAGCTCTATATTTGGTCATGACTTCTATGTATTTTATGTATTAAAAAGCTGGAATTAAAGGGGACTCTGAGACTTTTCCTCAGACTGCAAGACTCCTGCGTCTTTGTCTTTTTTACTTCAATATTCCATAACAATTGGCGTCCTACGTGGGGCTCAGAAGAGAGTGTCTTGGGCACAAACAAAAAAAAGGTAAGAGCTTATCTTGCCATTTAATGTCCATAGTCTCATCACTTCTCACTGTGAGTAGAATTGAATCTCTCTGACAAAGAATTTGAAATTAATGAAGTGGAAGTTTATGCAGTTTGGGGGAGTTCTGCTCCCCAACTGGCCATGCGTTCCCTCGGTGTTTTAAATACTTTGACCCGGGTCAGATATTTAAGAACTGACATGTCAGAGTAAGAGTAATTCGCGTTTGTCTAAGTGATAGACGTGCAAGACTAATCAAAATCCATTTACAAACCACACATTACACTTCAGCTTGACCATTGCCCTTCAGATAATTTCAGGTAGTGAGGTGCAGTCATTTTCCAAAAAGACTGAAAGAGGAACTAATGGCTCATTCCAAAGTGCTGGGAGGTGGGACATTTCAGACGTCCAACATTAAAAATGCATCGAAGCACCCATTGAAGCAAGAAGTCCCAGTTGCAAAGTGGGGTCAGATCGAGCTACCCCCACCTCAACGCGAATCAACAACACGACATCAACACAAGAATGGCAGCTCACAAAGAAACAGACATTGTGAGAGATAAAACTTCAATGAATTGTTGAGAAACTATTATTCTCTATGTGTGTGCGGTTATATTAGACACTGTAACATTAACATAACTCATCCTGCACACAGCTGGTTTAAATATATGTTGCTATTGTGCCTTTCTATCATGGTATGAAATCTAAATGATGGATTTGTTTACTTAGCAATAGCTGTGTAACTGGATTGCACTTTCCTGTGTGCTCTGTGCTCAATTCTATAGATATAAAAAAAAAAAAGTAACATATTAAACTAAAAGGCCCAACAAACACTTTGGAAACATCCCTGCATGGCGTCCATATTTGTTGTTTATGTTCAACATGGACCATTTGGAATGCTTTGAAGTAGGATGCAGTTAACTCCAGGTGGGATATATCCCTCCCAGCACTTTGGAACAAGCCATAATCTCAGATTTGCAGCTGATCTTGGTCTAAAAGCACAGTCTCCGAACAAGGAGGAGATATCATGTTGCTCCACTAAACAGTATACATTGACAGTGATATGCTGAGGACATTGGTGTATCTTAATCATTTGAAATGAGCCTGAAAAATGACTAATTTGATATAATTTTGTAACCCAGTGCACCAGGAACAAAGCATTCATTTCACAGTTCATAGTCCATATATTTGATCTGTTTCAGACAGTGGTTCATTGGTTGCAGACACAGCGACCAGGCTGGTAGATACTTTGCTCTGCTCTTTGAAATATTCATTCAGGATCTTGTTACGATCCTGGGCTCGTACGAATATGTTCTAGATGGTGAGTCCTAATTGTGAATTTTGTGTGTGTGTCTCTTTCTCTCTCCTGTGATGCTGCGCTGCAGTGATTGTGTGTGTGTGATGGGTTTACAGATGAGCTGGGCTGATTGGCTGAGAGAGTGATTATGATTGTGGGTGTGTAGGAAGCTCATGAAAGCTCATTGGTTCCAGACTACAATCAAGCCTTTAAGGGCCAGATCCCTTCCCTCTCATCTCCTTCACCTCCAACCAAAATACCAGTCAATTTGTTGTTCGCGTAATTGGATTATGTAGAAATACTTTTTCACTATCAGCTTGAGTGTGTAGGGGGTGGGTGGCATTTTGGGTGTTTAGTTTGGATGTTAGAGTATTTGGCATTTTCTTCTTTTATGTTTGGTAGGTAAGTCATTTCATGTTAATTTATTTGCACATTGCATATAATGAGATGATTTTTTTTAATCCATCCTTCCAGCCATACGTACATACATACATCCATATTAGATAGCCACTACTACAGTTACCGATATGGTTGGAATAATGTTGATTTCAGACAAATTCCTCTCTTTATTCCTATTTCTACACCTATTTATACGTCCGTTTGTCCAATTAACCTATGAAGTGCATGTCTTTTGATGATGGGAGGAAGCCAAAGTGCCCGAAGTACCCAACATGGGGGTTAACCACTACACCACCATGTTGCCCACAGCAGGAAAAGTCAGAAACCAAAAATAACTCATGCAAATACCTCGCTTTAAGCAGTTGTGAAAATCCCATAGCCTAATCCAATTAAAAGCTTCCATATAACATAAGAAAGAAAAAATAAGGGAAAAAATGCAACATACACAGATGGGATCTCATACTGAAAAGCTAAGAAACAATACAAGGCAAATATATGAGACACTATCAGTGTTCATGAATAAAAGTCCTTTTCAGATTTTTTTGTTTGTTTGTTTTTAATATGGATAATGTAGATGTTGATTAAAGTACTGGTGTAAAATATACTTCTTACGAGCCGCAAAAGCTGGGGATGAGCGGAGTCTACTTACTGTATTTATGTTATATAATTAGTTAATATATTGCAGCAACAGACTCTAAATTTGGACTGAAAGGGAGACCTCACTGTTTAAAATCAATGGGGAAAATTTGAGAAAACATCCCACTTTTCCTAAGTATTTATAGTTGATTCATTATTAGGGTCACCAGTAACAAGTGTTTGCTCCTGGAGGATTCTGTTGGGTTTCTGTAAATTAGAGTCTGGTTTCGACTGGCTCTATAAAGTGTCATGAGATAACTTCTGTTATGATTTGGCGATATATAAATAAAATTTGATTTGATTTGATTAATAATGGGACTACCTAGTTCACTTCATCCAGCCTTTAGCCTACATAAAGGACAGGAAATGACTGTATTTCTTTAGAATACACAATAACACATAGATTTCATTGACGTAATTTAACAAAGAACATTTATTCTGCTGCAAGAACTACCCATTGCCAAGGATGATAGAGTACGCAGAAGAGTCAATGACATTCACCCTGAAACTGAACTTCCAACAGTTCCCACCCACCCAGCTAGCCTCACAGTGGAGTGCGAATGTTCGGTAAGTGCACCACATAAAAGACTGACTTCTAATTTGCATTTAGAGAGTGTTGTGGCTGATTTCCTTCAGAGGGTGAAGGGAGGGAAAAAGCCACAAAGTCACTTTACCTCCTGAACTCTGTCACCGAGTGTCCGTCACAGAGCAAAAGTCAACCCAGCGTGTTTCGCTTGGATGACAGACGGCCACTGTGGACAACTGAACTCATGTCAAGCCTGTCAACAACCCTGACATAGAGAAATCAGTGTTCACCTCACACACACTCCAAGATAATTACACATCATTAACAAGGTAGAGGGCGTTATGTGGCGGAATGAAAGCGGTCGCCGGCCAAAGTGAAGAAGAGCTGAGATAAAGGATGAGGGTCATGGGGAATAAAGCACGCCACAGAAGGTTTGGTAAAGTAGGAGGGCAGCGAAGAAAGATAATTCCTTATGCCTCTTCTGCATTTTGGCACAATTCCAACCCTTAACAATTACAAAAAAAAAGTACATTCCTCTCGCAAAATAAAGAAAGTTTGGACTTTAATTTAGATTCAGCTGAAGCATGAAATTGCAAGACAAGGTTAACGTTGATAATAAAAAAAAAGGCCTCTTGATTGACTTAAAAGTCTATTGTAAAAATGACATTGCTCATGCGGATTATAATGGTCATGGTCATTTTAATCAGTAGTTTTGATAATTTAAACATTTTTTTAAAATGACTTTTTAGTTGTACATTTAGATTCATTCCTAAATGAAGGGAAATCTAGTATGAAAGCCCTACAGTAATTCACTGTTACAACCTTTCCTTTTACACTAAGAAAGTCAAGGAGAGGGGCTGATAAATTAGGGGCTTCTGCTGCTGTATTATAACCCCCCCCCCCCCCAAAAAAAACTGGGATGTTGAGTCAAATGTAAATACAAACAGAATGCAATGCTACACAAATCTCATAAATGCATATTTTATTCACAAGGCCATGTTGACCATTGTGTAGCATCCCTTCTTCTATTAGTAACAGTCTGTAAATGTCTGGGAACTACAGAGACCAGTCGCTGGAGTTTTGAGAGAGGACTGCTGTCCCATTGTCATCTGATATAGGATTCTAGCTGCTCAGGTCCTCATCACATTTTCATGTCTTGATGTGTATTTTCAGTAGATGAAATCCTCTACCACTATTCAGCCGTGGCGTTGTAATAGGCACCGTATAAACTTCAGCATCGTCTTACTGTAATGCGTGAGGCATCATCTGAATGGGAGCATATGTTCTACAATCTGTGTATACCTTTCAATGTTAAAGCTGAATTTATGGCTGCGTGGACATCACACGTCACTACCTACGCCATCGCTTCGCACAGCCCTGCGTTGACCCGCACAGCCTTGACGTGCACCTCCTCCAGATTGTAACTACGCTGCACGGTAACGCAGACTCCCCCTCTTGAATGGCAAATTTATGATCATGTGACACCAGGATTATACAGTAACATATACTGTGGGGTTCTGCCGTATGTAGTTCATTTGTTTTTGTTCATTTCTTATTTCACTTTTGTTCTTGTCTGTTACTTTTTGCTCCTGAAAAACCTGTGGTTATGCACATTAATAAACCCACGTAATTTAACAAAAGTGTGCCTTTATTTGATTTGTATATAGTTATACTCCTATTTTCCATTCAGGGGCCTATCTCCTCCTCTGTCTCCGTTGTTTACGCTGTAATACTTTTAAAAGAGCAATGATATCTTCGATGACTTCGTTGACACTGCTCCATGTCAGCTGCTATTGTCGTTCTAAAACAGGAAATGCTTGCCAGAAGATATTGAAACATGGAAACGACTCTGCCCAGTGGAGTTTCATCTTTATAATCAGCCGATATGAGCACTACTGCCACCTTCCAATTTGGAGGGGATACTACAACACTTTCTCAAAATGATGCCGCTACAGTATGCTACATAACGCTATTGTCAGGTATGGCTACGCACAACCATGAATCCAGCTTAATGGTGCCTTTCCACATGTACAAGCAGCCCATTCCGAAGGCACTAATGCACCCCCAAACCATCAAAGATACAGGCTTTTGAACTGAGTGCTGATAACAGGGTGCATGGTCCTTCATCTCCTTAATTCGAAGGATGCTGTGTCCATGGTTTCCAAAATTAATGATCAAATTTCATTTAATTTGACCATAGAACTGTTTCCCATTTTGCATCAGTTCATTTTAAATGAGCTTTGGCCTTTTTGAAGACAGTGGCATTCCATAATCATGTTCACATATCGTCATTTTCCCTAAAATAATTGCCCACGTTCATTTTCTTTCTTTTCAGATTTTTCAGGACACACAAAAAATATAACCAGGCCTACATCATGCTTTTGACATATTCAATTATCTGACAGGGTAGAATTACATGATCTGTTCCACAGAGAATGTAGACAATTTTTACCAGAGATGGCCACCGTCATGTGGAGATGATTCAGACAAAAAAGTCATTTTTGATATGCAAACATTCTAGGAAGGTAATGATAATGGCTTCTTCTTTACATGATGGAGCTGTGACCTGTGTTTGTGGATGGCACAGTGACATGTGTTCACAGACAATTATGTCGGGAAGTGTTCCTGAGCCCATGCAGTGATTTCCATTACAGATTCATGCCTGGTTTTAAGTGGTTCAACATGACATCCCAAGACCTTGATTCTTCCACGAATTCTCCTGATTCTCAGAATCTTTTGATCATCATGTACTGTAGTTGATTACAAATGTAATGTTGAGGCATTATTCTGAAATAACTGCAGACTTTTTTTTCTTTTTTTTTTTTTTTTTTCAGAATCAACCTCTGCACATCTTTACTTCTAAGATCATGTTATTGACCTAGTTCACCTGATTAGTACATACTGCTCCTCTAGCTATTTTACTGTCAATATAATACAAACAAGTGGTGCCAGGCCCAACAAATGTTTTGTAGCTTATTTTGGCATCGATCCAGTTGATGTCATCATGTCTATGCATGTGCTGATGTCAGCATAGACATAGACAGCATAGACACATTTCAGCCATTACAAGTAAATGGGGGGGGTTAAAAATTCAGAAAAAATGTGAACTTTAACCTACTTTTCCTAACCTGTAACCACATCTATTCTGGGTCACTGGCAATCTATAAACCCAATTTGGTATGAATCCAACCAATAGTTTTGCTGCTAAAGAGTTAACCGACAACCCGAACCCAAAACAATACCCCTTGCCTCCCTTCAGTGGGCGGGGTAATAAAATATAGGTTTATCAAATTTGCAAATCATTGCATCCTGTTTTCATTAACATTTTACTCAATGTGCCAACTTTTTTGAAATTGTGATTATATTTGAACATGTCCTAGTTGGAAAATGCAGCATTACCAAACAGATGAAACAGGCAATCAGTGAAAATTAATGTAATATTTAAAGCTTTGATTAAAAGGACATTATATTTCTATGCAGAGCAGGATTTAAAAAAAAAGAATTCTCAATAGTAAAATAACCTTTTCCTGGTTGATATTGACCTAATGGGATGAGATTTATGTTTACAGTTTACATTAAGTCTTTCTGTGGATTTTTTTAAATAAATCCAGGTCCAGTGAGTCTCTGTCTAGATACTGGATCAGGTTTAAATCACTGAGAACAATGTGTCTGCCTTGACTGACTGCTTCAAAACCAAACAGAGCTTTCCTGTCATAAATTCTGCATCCAGACACTGAGGCATTTACGGAAGCATCTATTAAATCCTCTTCCATTTTTAAGCATGACAGGTTTTTGTAGTATGCATTGTATTCCGTATGTCATCTCAAACAGTTGAGTGTTCGCATTTTATCAAATTAGTAGGCTATGAAACAAAATGACATGGTATGATTAAAATTACAATGCTACCAATGTTTGTGTAATAATCAAACAAGTGATCCTTTAGATATATGCCCTGTACGTACATTTGGCAGAGAATGATAAGTGTCCGCTGGGTTTTCAGTAAATCAGAAGTTACTCCTGTTTTAAATGATTTCTCTTGCAAGGGGCTGTTGCATATTGTAATTTAACAATATGTTTACTTGGAAACACATGATATCCACACAAACTGGAGAATAATGCAAAGGAGAATCCACAGAGTTCAGTGATATTTTGGTTGTTTTTTTTTTTTTTTTGAAAAGCACTAGTTACCTCAAAAGCCATTGGAATAGTGTGATGTAACTGAATGAAGGTGCGTTTGTCACACTTTCTAGTTCAAATGTATTTGGATGTGGAGGTAAATTCATGAAACCATATGATTAAAAGGTACTATTTTGAACTCTGTATATGGCCTCCTAAACCAATCTTTGCATGTTTGTATCAAATACACTCGGTGAAAAACTGGACAGGGCATCAGAATGGGATAATGACAGTTCTTTATCTCACTTCAAAAAAGGTGTACAAAACACAACAAACAACACAAATTACAACTTGTTATGGTAGCATATTTCGCTAAATACTGGCATCAATGGATATCTTGTCTCACAAAATGTATGGGAGAAACAAGGCACCAAGCGAAACGTAGTCTTATATGGCTCCCATCAATAAATCAACAAAAAATAGAATAATGTGGATGTGGACAGGGTTCTGGATTAGCACTTATGTTGGTCTAATGTTCTAAAAGTGATGTTCTAATGTTCTAAAAGACATGTTCCCTTCACCTACATGTGTTTTTTTTTTTTTTACATATACTGGATTCTTGTTTTGTTTTTTTTTTCACTTGTGGCAAAGGAGCCAAATGAGGTAACATCAATGACTTTGATTTTCTACGTAACAATAACAAATTTTGAAAATGTTCACAAAAGTAATAAATTCCTTTTATGTCCTCCAATAACACACTAAGGTTGAAATTTTCATGAGCCCCTTAGTCCATTTCATTAGCCCAATGATACCTAATTGTTAATACCTAGCATTAGCAATTAGCATTTACATACAGGCCTGACACACATTCGGAGCATTGCGCTGCCATTGAAGCCGCTCGGGGATCAGCTCCAGATGTTCATCAGCACCGTGTTCAGGAGAATTAACTTAAGTGTACCTCTTTTTAATGTTTTTAATGCTTTAACTGTTTTGAACCAGTTTGAGCTGTGAAAACATGCACAGCAGAGTCATCTGAATGACAATGAAACTCAACATTGCGCAAACAGCAGGTGATATTTTCTACTTAAATTAGAATCCAACTGAGTCCGTGCAAACTACTCTGCTAATAGATGTAAAACACGTTTAGGTCATGCACTCATATGCAGAGACAATAATGAATACAACTATAATGAATACACATAGTCCCATTAGCTAATGTGGATAGTCATGCATATTGTGCATTCTAACCTCAAGGATATATTAAGTGGTGAAACAAATCATCCGAACAACAACAACAAAACATTCTTCTTTTACTCAGAGTGGTTAATGAATTTCAATGGGATGTAACTGCTGAATGTGGAGGAAAGGGAACCAGCAAGAGCTCAGCATTAACATTCAAGTGCCACCTTTAGTCAACCAATGTAGACAATGTTGCTGGAGTAAAAAAAAAAAAAAAATAGATGTCACTCTTCCAAGGTGACAGCCAAATAGAAGATGACAACCAAAGCAGAATAGGAATGGGTAACAATGCTTTTATGTGGGGCGACGGCTGAGAGTCTCATCTCTGCCTGGCAAAGACAATAACCTGATGCATGGTTCCCTTCCCCACCGCTATTCACCTTCATTTAATTTAACGACCACAGTGTCATGGTGCTCCCCTCCTCCACACAGACACTGATTGATGGGTCATTTACATGCAGATTTAAAGCGACAAAGGCCACGCTGCAGTTCATAAACAATAACCAAACATGTTTACAGTGCCCTGAGTAGAGCCATGCCGCTTCTTTTCTCTGAATATTGTGCCTAATTGGAGAAAAAAAAAATCTTTAAATAGAACTATGAGGATAAAAATAACACACAGATGTATATCATTTCAGTCACTTCATCACTGTTGACGAAGAGGTGACAAAGTTTTCTATAATGGGTTTTTGGGGGTAAGATGTCTCTGTAAGGTGCAGCAGACAAAGAGCAAATTCTCATTAATTTAATAGGGCTCAGCTGGAGTTTGCAGTCGGCTATACATAGCATAGTCAGTCTGTCATTGTCAGCTCGGCATATAAAAGGTAGCATGTACTAAAATAAAGTTGGCAGGAGATGAAAGATAGACTTATGAGATGAAATGGATAGCAGCGCCGCATAAACATCTGTAGACAATTATAGACTATTTCCATAATCCGGAGCCTAAGCTGAATGCTTTGTAAATAAGTCAATGATTACTTGTTCTATTATTTTTTTCCCCTTTTCTTTTCTTTTTTCTTTTCTTTTCTTTTCTTTTCTTGAGTTGATGGATGCATGTTTAATAGAAGTTTAATAAAGTTTATGTGTATCTGAAATCTGGATTTAATTTCCTAAAAGTAAACCTTACCTCCATCACAAGTTCTCATCCTTCACATATAATATAGACTGCAAAAAGTAGCACAAGATGATGTAAAGCATAGTTTTCTGACATAAAGCATCACTAGATAAAGGGATTTTGTCGCACATATATCTACATTATCCTCCTAAGACCCAGCTGTGGGTTTCACAGCTTTATAAAAAAAACAAAAAAACAAAAAAACTGTCCATCGCATAGGACCATAATAAAAAAAAAGCATCTGAAAAAACAGTTGCATCATGTTTCCAATATAGGCAACTATTTAATTTTTAAAAAGCCAAAACTTGTACTTTCCTGACATTTCCTGGGTCTCAAGAGGTTAAAACACTACTAACATGTCTCTTCATATTTATTTCTCAGCACTGAAAATTTAATTTGAAACTTAATGTGAAAAATGTACTTTTTAACGAATGGAATACTTTGGTCTTTTGTTAATGGCTAGGCCCACATTCAATTCAGTTTTATTTATAGAGCCCTATATCACAACAAGACTGTCTCACAGGGCTTTACAGAGCTAGCTGAATATAAACAAACAACAGTCAAATAAACAGGAGATGAAGGAAATGGATTAATGTCCCGGGCAACCCCCATCCTTAGACCCTCCTTCTTGGCAAAGAAAAACTCCAAAAACCCAGTGGGAAAAGAAAAACCTGAGGGAGAACCACAGTGAAGGAGAGATCCACTGCCATGGATGGACAGACTGTAGATGAACCAGGACTGATGGACGTCCATTTGCATATGTAGTTCCAGTCTGTAAGGATGTGTAATATAATTACACAGGGTGTTTGTGCAGGTCCTAAAGTCTTATAAAGTATGTAATTTTGTAACGCTGTTTTCCAGACTTTGAAACGTCTGGAATTTTGTGTGAAAGTTTTAATAAAGTAGAGAAAAGGTTTCTCTCATAGTTGAATTTTACTGTATGCTTAAAGGCACATAATGTTTTAAGATAAGAAAGACATAAAAACATCTAAAAAAAACTTGATATGGTTTCACTACCTGGTCGGTACTGGGATGATTCTGGTGAAACTTCTTTGTGTGATATCCATGCACGTTTGTGTTTTTCATATGTTTTGAAAATGTTTCTGTAGGTAAAACATAATTTACTGCAAATGATGCATTTATTCATTCATTCATAAATGTAATACTATGAACCTTTCTACCGCACACAAGAGGTGCAATCTCAACTGCAAAAGTAGGCACGCAAGTATAAAAGTACATAAATTCAAGGTCTTGAGGGAAAAATAGCAGTTTTGAAAAAGTCTGGAATTTTTATTTTGGGTAAAGAGCAAGCACCCTGTTACGTTATCACCTTTTAGTAATTACTTGAGCTGACAGCAGTTATTTTAAATAATGGTGATAGTCTCCATTCACTTGTATAAAAAGATCCTGTTGAAAAACAAATGTCATATTTATTAATTGTTATTTCCACTATCATATCATATCATATCATATCTGTTAAGTACTGCACTGCTTTGTAATGTGAAACTTTATACTAAAAGTATTACATTTGTGATCAAACTTGTGGATCAAGTGACAAAAATGACATGACCTAATGATGCATTATGCCACAATGTGAATTGGATTTCAAGGTATTTTAAATGTACATCTTACATTTACAAGAGCACTTATCATGAATCATGATTTTCAGTGGAAACCGTAAAAAAAAAAAAAAAAGAAAACAAAAAATTGACAATGCAGCTGCTGCACATGTTGTATTTAACTGACATTTGTTTAAAATAAGGAATTAGTGTGAATGATGTACAATTTTGTTCAACCCCTGTTGCTTCGACTCCAGCGGTTGCTTCTCTGATGGGAGGGATGCAACGTACAGTAAGGACCTGAGATGAGGAACTGAGGAGCTACAAAGAAAAAATGACAAGAGGATGATGCCTTTGTGTGTCTGCTAATACAATAGGTTAAGAACTAAGGCAGATCTGTCTCCTCACAATAACAGACCAAACTAACTCCATTCTTTAAATGTCATTTTCCCTCATGTGGAACTATTCCTCTTAATAACTGCTAAAGCAAACCAGCTCACACTGTCATCTTGTCCTTGCTGGAAGCACTGCTTTTTCATGTTTCATCTTTTTTATTATCACTTCCCAACTCTTTACTGACTCATAATTCGACTCACCTAATTGTTGCGTCGCTCTACAGTGGCGGTCGTGCAAACCCTGGTCTTCTGTTACCATGTGTGACTCACACTGGTTGCAATCGGGAATTGGTTCAGAGACACTGTCATAACGTCTTCATCTTCACATTTACATTTAGTCTGAATTCTGAGCTCGGAAAACTCATTTGCATCATGAATACCTTGGGAGTGTAAGGTATAGACTTCATTAAAATATAGGCAGACTGCATGAAAATACAGAAGGCATCCCAGCTGTCGGAGAGATGGGGGACGATGTCTGACAGCTGTTTGATTTGTGGGCTTTCGATATTTAGCTTTCCAGACATATTTTTGGACCTCAGAGGATTTAATGAATTGCATTAAAATACACATATCAGTACATGTGTAGGTATCATGTCAACTTGTGTACTCGGGAAACATGGGAAACTCTTTCATTTGCCCTATAGCGTAATTGGCTAACTTGTACACAAATGGACAAAAGTATGTGGACATGTTGAATTCAGGTGTTTCTCTTCTAACAGGGCTCTGGGATACAAAACAATAATGACAAATGTCATAATATAGTTTTATATTGTAATAAATATCATATTGATTATTAATATTGATATTTATCTCAAATCAGTATAAGCAGGACATCTTACAGCTGTAGCCATGATGTGTCCCCATATTTATGTCCATATAGTTTAGAAACATCAATATTTCAATAAAGTTTAATGAGTGATTTTTCTTCCCGTGAGTGAGATGGTTACTTGTGGTAGAAAAGTATTTAGTCAAAGCACAAAACATATTTTAGAAATGTAGAGGTAGAACATTTAGAATCATAGTCATGGTTAAAAAAATTTTCTAAAAATTTGAGAGAAATTAAGTAAAAAAAAATATCTTTGAGGCATTTTGGAAGCAAAGATAACAAGTTAAGATAACAACGAACCAAACTAACCAATGCAATGGTATTTAACCCAATATAAAACTATATTCTGACATTTGTCATTATTGTTTTGTTTCCCAGACCCCTGTTAGAAAAGAAACACCTGATTTAACGTGTCCCAGTACTTTTGTCCATATAATTTATAAACATCAATACATCCTTAAAGTTTAATGGGTGACTTTTCTTCCAAAATGACATGAAGAGAGTAGATGGTTAGATGTGGTACAAAATTATTTAGAGGAAAAAATATTTTAGAAATTTAGAGGTAGAACATTTAAAATCAGAGTCATGGTTGGGAAAAAAAAAATCAGTGTTGAGAGAAATTAAGTAAAAACAATCTCTGAGGCATTTTTGAAGAAAAGATAACAATTTAAACTAAACTAACCAATGCAATGATGTTTATCACAATATAAAACAAGTGGTGCCAGGCACAACAAACCCCGCCCCTCCTGTCCTGTTGTGTCCCTGGGCTACACACTTCCCCCTTTGCCTCCAGAGCTGCCACTCACACTCACACTCACACTGAATGTTCGGTGGTGGTCGGAGGGGCCGTAGCCACGCGTCCATCAGTCTGCCCCAGGGCAGCTGTGGCTACATATGTAGTTTACCACCACCAGAGAGAATGTGTGAGTGAATGATGTATGAATGTACGCGCTTTGAGTATGCATTCATAGAAAATCTAATCCATTATTATTATTATTATTATTAAATGGGAAGATTTAAAAAAAATCATAAAAAATTGGAACTTTGACCTACTGCCTACTACCTCCCAAAATGTAATGAGATCTATTCTGGGTCACTCTATAAACCCAATTTGGCATGAACTGAATCAGTAGTTTTGCTGCTAAAATGTTAGCAACCAAAGAAACAAACAAGTTTCTTTCCAGGCACAACAAACCCCGCCCCTCGCACATATTGTATTTTATTTTGGCATGGATCCAGCTGATGTCAACATTTCTATGCATGTGCTGATGTCAACATATCAGTTGCCTCTATATATGTGCCAAGTTTGAAGTAAATTGAAACAAAATTGATGTTTTTACAGACTTTTTTTTTTTTACAGAAATTTTGCCCATTATAAGTAAATGGGGGGGGGATTTAAAAAAATCCTAAAAAATTTGAACTTTGACCTACTGTTCCCAAACTGTAACCACATCTATTCTGGGTCACTGGCAATCTATAAAGCCAATATGGTAGGAATTCAACCAATAGTTTTGCTGCTAGAGTGTTAACAAAGAAAGAAACTGAACCAAAAACAATACCCCTTGTTTCCTCTTTCGGGGGAGGGGGGGGGGTCACTATATTCTGACATTTGTCATTATTGTTTTGTATCCCAGACCCCTGTTAGAAAAGAAACACCTGAATTCAACATGTCCCAATTCTTTTGTCCATATAGTGAATGACTTAGGCTATTATACTATGAGGATAACAATATGATCCAGCCAAAAACTAATCAAAAGACTAGTTTTCTACTTTCGTATGTAGGTCATTCATTGTGAATAATTAGGAGTCACTGGGGATACGAGGCGGGCTTCTGAACCTCCGGCTGACTCACCTTCAGTTGATAACACACTTTGAGTAACGAATAAGGATGTAAGACAATACATCCTTAACACCTCACTCCAGAAGAGAGATGTGCTGAATTTATCTATAAGACGCTTTGTTGCTGATTTAAGCCCAAAGGACAGTTAACCATTGTTACTCTACTATTCCCACCCACACAGTCTCTCAAAATGTCCTTCCCTTTATGTTTACTCACTCGTGTTTTTCAGGTTATTTTTTTTTTCTTTATTGCTTCTGTTGCTCTTTTTTTTCCTCATTTTCTTTAATCACTTTTTATCTTCATTCCTCAATCGCCTTTGTCTGCCTCCCCTCTGGCTCTGTTTTATCAGGACTCAACCACATTTTCACCACAGTACTCATTCAGGAAGACCATTTTCTCCTCAGATGCCAAGGTTTTGTGGAATAAAAGCACTTGTTCAAAATCAATTTCCACTACTATCTGTTATGTTTTGGTTTTTTTTTTCCCTGTTGCTGCCATTCATTCGGGTCTTTTCTTCCTCTCAAGTCATTGTTTTGTGCTCAGACTGATAAGGGAAATAGATTCAGCTACTTTCAAAAGACTGGAAAGAGGACGGTGTTTCTGTGAGTAACACTGGTCACTCTGATGAGCTTCTAAATGTCCTATTATACACAATGCCTCGTTTTGTCCCATTTTCATTTCAGCAAATAGATGAAGAGGTTGTGATTATTGTTCAGGTGAAGAACAATCCAATTCCTGTTTTTTTATAGATGTAAATCATGATTTGTCTTCTACTTGTAGGTAACGTACATAAGTATACACAATGTGCTTTACACTCAAGTATAAAAAAACTAATCAAATTAAGCCTTTATCGAGCAAGTGACTATTTTTGGTAATTTCCACAGACATAAAATATGGGACAAATCCTGTTCCTCAGTGAGGTTAAGAAGCATGCTGGTTTTTCTAACACTATACAGTCATTCAGAGAGATTTTATAGACATTCTGAAGCTGTAAATAGTGAATATGAGTGTTTTTTGTTTGTTTTTTTGTCAGTTTATGATCTTATAACAGTTGTTTTATTGCATGTGTTTACTTTTTAGCAAGTGCTGCTCGGACGTTTTATGTCAAGAGGAGGGAGACTGACTGTTGCCACGCCAACTGACAAGGAGGTGGATGACGACGTCCAACAACACACTAAGGTTGAAATTGTGAATTTCAGAGTATTTCAATGAGTGCCTTATAAAGGGTTAACAATATGGCCTTTTCATAAGATTCCAGCTAACATAAAGTATACAAATAAATCTATTTTAATTTGATGTTAATTTACATTAAGACATACAGTAATTCAGACATTGAAATTCAAACTCCAAACTCTATTAACTAGAATTCAAGTCAGTCAAAGAAAACTAAAAAAATATAATAAGTTCATTATTTTTGTATACATAACTAATAAAAGCAAATCTTTAAAATAAATAAATAAATAGATAAATAGACATAACTGACCAGTCAATGTATAAACCAGAAAAAAAAAAAAAAAATCCTACCTATGGTTAGAGGTGTTATATGTAGAATTTCTACTTAAAAATATTAAGAAATCATGTATGAGTATTATTATAGTGTTTTGGGAAAAATATGTTTGATATTATGTCAAAGTGTTGAATCAAAAAGATATGATTTTTTTTTTTCACAACCATGGGCTGGAGTGTCACTGTAAATATATGACCACTAGAGGGAGTATTGAGCCACTCTGCCGGTCTCTGTGTTGAAAACTAACAATGTTAAGTTAAGGATAAAAACTGTTAAGAAAAATCTCTCATAGTCAAAGAAAGTGACAAAGTGGTAAAAGTGTCACCACCAAACACAGCTCAGATTTTCATGCTGAAATGACAGATTTTCTTCTACATGAGTGAGTTTGATTCTGAAGCTTATGATGGTATAAAGTTACTATGTGATGTGTATCTTTGCTAAGTTCATTTGTTTGTTTCACACCAAACTGTGACATTTCTGACCTTGTTTGGATGATTCCAAACTTTCTCTTTAGTGCAGCCATTGAAAACACAAACTACAGAAAACAGAACTGTGGCTGTGCAACAGAGCGAATGTAATACAAACGATGGTATGATGCAATATGTGAAGATTATAAGAGTCATTTTGAGTCTGTGAGATTTTATTCGAGAGAGAAGACGTGAATGTACTATAACACAGATGTGTGTGTAAACAAAGAGCGTCAAACTTTATTCAGTCTGGAGATGAAGAGTTAATTTGATGTTGAGTTTGGAAAATATTTAAAAATCAAACTTTATAACAGTCTACTGTATACTCTCATGTGATTTGATTGTATGTTTTATGAGTTTTTTTGCGTTAATATACAGTTTTTAATGATTTGAGACTTCAATGTAACAAATAAATTCCAGTGTGCAATGTTTGTTTCTTATTGTTGGTAACTTAGTTCTCTCATCACTTATTATTATTATTATTATTATTACCTACATAGTCTACTTATATTACTTGTATATTGTTGTTATGACTACTATCACTTTATTAAAACTTTTATTGTGATTATTAAATTATGTAAATATATATACATATTGTGCATACTATAATATTATATTATATAACATAATAACCTGCTTATTATTATTTCTACTAGTACTTTCCAATGTGCCACTGCAATTTTCCACTAGTGTTTTTTTTTTTTTTTTTTTTTTTTTTTATAATTATTTTTGTGCAACTTTCTTGTGGTTTTTTTTTTTTTTATACTTATTGTTCTGCAACTTTCTTGTGGTATTTTTTGTGTGTATATTTGGTGTTGTGCAGCTATTGGAACCTCAACTTCCTGAGGGCCCTTCAAAAAGGATCAATAAAGTTCTATCTAATCTAATCTTGTTTAATCTAATCTAAATTCATCTAATCTAAATTACTGGCAGCTGTACTGTATTTTACTGTTACCACTGTAATTTATTCTACAGTGAATTATTATTATTTATCCCATTACTCATACTGCTGCAGCGTGTGATAGTTTTTGACGTCACTGGACAAAAATCTCCATAAAGACCTTTCAGCATATTATAATTGCAGTGGTCTGAGAGAACATGACGTGCCTGCTTTTACTCTTGCTGACATTATTTTTCCTCCTTATTTCAGTTTGTGCAGCTGTTCGAGGTTCACTGGACGCTGCTTTAACTGCTGCTTTTGTAATCTACATTAACAGTTTCCTACTGCGTCAGCTGCTAAAAGAATTAGACCACTTTTCACCCAAATGCACACTATAATAAATGAGTATAAACAAAGTGACAGATCGAAACATTTGTGATTATTTATTTACAAGCAGCGCCATATGACAAATTGTATATGAACTGCATGGTGATAAAGAGTCATATCTTCTACTCTGGCATCAAAATGTCCAGCTCAGAGCTCACACAGAGAGAGAGATGAGACTCAGAGTGAAAAATTGTGACAGAGATGCATCTTTATTAACTCCTACTCAAACTACATTAAGTTCTTCATCTGTGTGGCAACTGTGGGAGAGTTCTACTGTATCTGACGCTATAACAGCTGATCGGTCTGACCATTTCGGTGGTAAATAAACAAACAAGCAACTGTCAGTGAACGCATGAAGACACACTGGCATTTAAGTGTCAAATAGAACAACCACTAAGCGGACCATGAGATGTACTGTCATAAAAACAGTAATGCATCTGTTAATTGAGAAAAATTAAAGTATATCACCCTTGTCCGTTTGTGATTTCCACACTGTATTAACCAGCTAGAGATTGTATGAAATGCATGAAACAGTTTTTTTTTCTGCATTCCACATGCTCTGACTTAAATAATAATAGCATTATGTTGCTGCACAATTAAATCATACACAGAGTATTTTATTGATCAATGTGGAACATATTACAGTCCGTTAGGACACCATAATGGTGTGGCATTCAGGGACATTCATGTGGGCACAGTGGGGGCCGGCTGAAAGGAATCACCACTCAATATCATGTCCACCTTTAGCATGGGGTGTCAAACATGCAGCCCGTGGGCCAAAACCGGCCCACCAGAACATCCATTCCGGTCCCTGGGATGAATTTGTGAAATTCAAAATTTATACTGAAAACATTAACAGTCAGTGGTGTTCAAGTCATTGTAGTTCAGGGGTCACATTCAGACCAGTGTGATGGCAAGTGGGTCAGACCAGTAAAATACTATCATAATAACCTATAAATACTGAAAACTCCAACTTTTTCTCTTTGTTTTAGTGTAAAAAAGCAAAAAGACATGAAAATCTTTAGATTTATAAGCTATCCTTAAAAAAAAACAAAAAGTTAATAACCTGAACAAATATGAACGACCCGCAATGTTTTAAGAGAAGCAAGTGTAATTTTACCAATATTCTGCCTGTTACTAAATGTTTTGTGCATTTGTAATGCACTGTGATGTGTAAGTTGTAATGCATATGTGTAAATCATAAACTGAGGCCTAATTATATTATAATAATATTGTTCAATAATATTGTTCAAATTGCACTTATTTTTCTTAAGAAATTACAGGTTATTCACATTTTTTCACAACAATAGTTTGTAGATTTAAACATTTTCATAATTCAGTTGTACTTTTTCACTCTAAAACATGGAGAACATTTTGGAGCTGACATTATTTATAGGTTATTAATGTTTTTATTTTACTGGTCTGGGAGATCATTTGGGGTCAAATTGGCTGAAATGAGTTTGACACCCCTGCCACACAGCGACACATCGTCTTCGCTTCTTGAAGCGGTTTTCAATTGTGGTTTGTTGAATGTTATTCCACTCCTCTTCGAGGGCATCTTCTCTGCATCAAGCATGCCAGTGGCACATTCCCACATGATTAGCAAAATCTGTGACATGGTAAAACTGATGAAATTTGACATTTTGACATGTCCTTTCATTATCCCCTGTAAAAGCAGTACCTGAGTACTGTTAATGCTGTTTGAGCAGCGTCTGGACATACCACACCTGTGCAGTGGGTGGAAACACTGGATCACTGAGCAGAGATGGGCGCACTGTCCTAAAATAGCATAAATAATGAACTTTTTCTTTTTTTTTTTTTGAGACAACATAAATGTAAATAAACAAGTTTAAAGCTACGACCTGCACGAAGAACCAAAAACACTAAAAGGAATATTTTTGGTTCTTTCCACAGTTCTTGACTTGAACTCACTTCAAATAAAATACCATCAAAAGATAGTCCAGCATATAGTATTTGGTTAGATATTCTTTACAAATCAAAAGAATTAACTATATTTTACAGTTATAAGGCATCACAAGCTCCTTCTCGAGTTAAACAAATATTGTATATGGAGCGTTTATATTTTTGCTGAGTGTATTTAATCTCCCAAAAACTGAAGATGATCTTTGTTCAAATGATCTCCTGTGCTTGCCATGCGCTTTCTGGTTTTACACCTAATTATTGTTAATAAAACTTACACCTTACTGAGTAACCAGGCACTGAAATGTAGGTATTTTGTCAACACAGAGTTACTGACCTCTTTGCTTGATTCCAGAGAAGAGGATCAGTGATGATTACATGAGCTGCTGGTTGATGTGGCTTCTGTGTGTGGTTTTAATAAGTGTGCTGGGAAAAGTAGTGTATCATGCTGTCAAATCTTCAGTCGCACACTGTTAAGTGTTGTTTTCGGCTATAAA
Source organism: Apogon hyalosoma (assembly GCA_037367295.1). Classification (NCBI taxonomy): domain Eukaryota; kingdom Metazoa; phylum Chordata; class Actinopteri; order Kurtiformes; family Apogonidae; genus Apogon; species Apogon hyalosoma. Next base: position 12,313,880 of record JAPQRP010000006.1, on the reverse strand, counting down.
AAAATCCATCTAACTTTATTGCACTCCACTGGATTTTCAGGGAAAAAAGACCCAAAACAAAATACATCAGAATTAATTTTGCACCAATTTCGTGCGGAGTGGCTTTGAAGTATTAATCATGTTAAAATATTCTAGGTCTTGTAGCCCAAACAGGAGGTGCCTCCCACTGTGAATCGCATCATGATAGTCTTGTCACTTGCGGAACTAGACACTGGAGTACTGTTGGCTGTCAGAACCACACGCAGAAGAGCAACAACACACACACCCAGGCCACACAGATCTCTCTTCTTCTTCACATTCTCCCTCTTGAGAGATGTCGTTCTCACCTCCCTCCCTCAGTACTTGTCCTTTTTTCATCTTCCAGGCTGTCCTCGCTCCCTGAGAGGAACACTCACCTCTCTACCTGCAAACTAATCTTGTTTTGTCTTCTCTGTTCCTCGGAGACTCTATACCTATTTACCCACCGTCTTACCGTTTGGTTCCCCCTTGTCATCGCCTGTTTCATACACTAAAAACTGTCATTGTCGCAGAGTGGCACAACGGTCTGAAACACCTGAATCCTGACATAGACACCCATTGTTTCAAAATGTCTATGTAATAGGTTAAAAAAACAGTTTTCACTTCATATCAATCTGACACTCTTCAGTGATCTTCTCTGACAGAACAAAGTATCATAAACACAGACATTCTTTCATTTAGAGGACTCGTATTTCAGATCTGTGATTCCTCGACCTCTGCTGTTTCCCATTCCTCACCTTCCTGCTATTTCTACTCTTCGCTTCTCAAAATGATATTTTGTCATTTCAATTCATATTATTCAAATACCTTCATAAATATTTATGGCAAGGTCTGAGATAGGAAAGGAAGGGGAAGTGTGATGGAGGCCAGAGGAGGCTTTCTACTCCCACATCCCTGGTCATGGAAATTATTCAATACAACATCTGAATAGCAATTATTTGCTACAAATGAGCGAGAGAGAATGAGAGTGCAACACAGACAGAAGATACAGAGACGTAGAAATGGGCACCCGCGTTTACACATAAAAAAAAAAAAAAAAAATTGTTGGAATCTCTTCATATATATTTGTGTGCAAATTAATGCAGAAGAACAGAGAATGTCAGGAGCCAAGCACTGCACCAATAATATTATCTCCTCACATTTAATACTGGAGAGCCATTCAGTTCCTGTTAAGCTTTCCCTATCAGATGAGGTCAAAAAAATCATATGATGAATTACAGTAGAACGGAACGTATCGACACCCTGTAGTCTAGTCTCATATTTGTTTATCAGCTGGTAGTAGTGTGTACATATGTGAAACTGAGTGACTGCGAGGCCTTGACAGAGGCACAACTGACTGATCTCATTCTTGTGAATAACGGTGATTTTAATCTAAACTTTTAACCGTACCGTATCGTACCCTACCGAACCATCTTCATCTGCTTATCTGGGCAGCAGCCTCAGCAGTGAAGCCCAGACTTCCCTCTCCCCAGCCAATTCCACCAGCTCTTCCAGGAGAATCTCGAGGCGTTCCCAGACCAGCCGAGAGATAGAATCCCTCCAGCGTGTCCTCGGTCGGCCGTGAGGTCTCCTCCCAGATGAACATGCCTGAATGACCTCCCCAGGGTGGCGTCCAGGAAGCATCCTCACTAGATGCCTGAACCACCTCAACTGGCTCCCCTGGACGTGGAGGAGCAGCGGTTCTACTCGGAGTCCCTCAGATGTCCGAGCTCCTCCCCCTATCGCTAAGGCAGAACCCCACCGCCCTGGGAGGAAACTCATTTCAGCTGCTTGTACTCGGGGCCTCATTCTTTCGGTCATTACCCAGAGCTCATGACCACAGGTGAGGGTTGGAAAGTAGATCAACCGGTAAATCAAGAGCTTCACCTTTCAGCTTAGTTCCCTCTTTACCACAGTGGTTTAGCGTCTGCATCACTGCAGATGCCGCCCATGTCGATCTCCCACTCCATCCCACCCTCAGTTGTAAACAAGAGCCCGAGATACTTAAAGTCCTCCACCTGAGGCAGGACTTCCTTCCCATCCCGGAGTGGGCACTCTACCCTTTTCTGGCTGAATACAATTAACATTTGTTTTAATTGGTCTGTTTATCAATCATTGCAATTACAGTATTTTACAGAAAGGGTTAAATCCATCCTATGGGTTTGTTGCTTTAATAATATCCCTCAAAGGCCTAAACAGCCCCTTGCAACCAAAATCCTCTACTGATCTAAACTGTTTAATACCTGTTAATCCACTAATCCTATTAATACATGTAAATAATTGGTGTAAAATACAGTTTGTCATCTTTTCATGGTCATCAGATAT
>JAPQRP010000006.1:12292766-12303462 GCA_037367295.1 Apogon hyalosoma | reverse complement strand
ATGGTAAATTGTCCAAAATCAAATCAGTTCTTCCTCTCCATGATATTCATTGATATGGAAAACATGGAATTTCTAAAAAAAAATATCTTTCAAGTTATCGCGTTAACATGAAGGATATCCGCCGGCGGTGGGGCCAGTGGCGGCGGTCGACCCAAAAACATAATATCCCCGACATTCTGTTCGAGGATATAATAATTAGAAAGCTTTATTATGGGACTAAGATACTGCTGCATGTTTTACTTCAGATCTTGTGAGTTGCTTAGCTTTCTCTGAACTATGTACTACAAACACAATATCCATACTGATGTTCAGCAGACGTGTGTAGATAAAAAGCAGCATGTAGAACCTGTATGTTTACAGCACCTTTATGAGTTAGGGACACGAAACCTTGGTAACCAGCCAGTCTCACCCCTACTGACATGAGTGACTGCCTGCAACTCTGTCATACTATGGCTGTGATACTACAGACTGTGCCAGTATGTGTGTAATATACAGACTACTACCTACAGGGCTCTCTTCTCATCACTGTCACAGTTCTTTTTTGCCATAACTGCATTGCATTATGGGATATTTATACTGTCAAAGTGTCCAGAGCTTGAATACTATAATGTTTACAGAGAAAGACACCGTTGTCCGTAAAGTCGGAATGAAATATGTGTACTTATCCTCATGTCAAAGGTGATTACTGATGTGTATAATTCAGATTCAGATGCTTTATTTGTCATTTCAACATTTCCATCATAGATGTGATGCAAAAATGAAGTGACAATGCAGTGGTCTCAAAAAACACACAGATGAAACACTTGTGGACAATAAAGTAGTCAGTATAAAAATATATAAATATCTATGAATAAATAATGCACATAATAAAATCTGTGATAGAAATAAAAAAAAACAACTATACGAGTTTGATGCTAAACTGTATTGTTGCACTGAACATGGTCCAAGTCAACAGGTAGAGTCAAAAAGTATAAATACATTAGAAATAAAAACAGGAATGTGTGTAAAAACAAAACTACTTTATGGGCAACAGTGTACTGAGTATGCACCTCACATAATATTTAATACTATGGTTTTGAACATGGTAAAAAATCTTGCCAGTTAGCACATTATGCATGCACATATCTTATCAGTTAAAATATGAAACTATTCACTACTGAGTTACTACCATTTATAAACAGCAACCAGGTGCCTTTATCAAAAAGTGTAAAACACATCACAATATTTTGGTGTGTTAGAGAGGACATAAAATTAAAGATTTAAAGCCTAAAGGTGTGAATCTGTTCAACTGGCATGCCAGCATCTGATCTGCCAAATAGAACTTTTTAGTTTTCAAGTACCTCATGAATAAACATCAGATGAACCCAGCCAGTTTAACTGTGGTAGCCAATGAGATCCGACAGTTAACAGTAAGATTAAATGTGACTATTTAGCAAACAACACACCTCTGGTTCTTTTTTCTTCTGTTTGAGGAATTAATAATTATTTATAGAGTGTTTATAACCTCTAACCTAATTATGAATAATTGAAATGAGTCGACTTTGTGAGGAGGTACCGAATAAACAAATGTGTTTTTTCAGTTTGGTGCTTGATAATTCTACATTAAACATTCAACATGTCCTTAAGCATGTGTTGCTTTTTATTTTATTGTAAAATGTGGTTGGAGTCTCTGCTAAGACTGCAGACGTAAAGTATTTTATATTTCAAGTGCCCTGTCGCCATCCTGCTGACCGCCAGACAACAACTATATCATAGTCACATAATAGACTGCGATGACCGCATGCTGTAGCTTCTGAATTGGCGATCTAACTTCTGTGGCATTGCCTCAGAGAAGATCGATATCCCTCTAATAGCTCATTGCTTTGTGTGTGTGTTACTTCTGGGCACAATGCCAGCCTGATGTCAGAACTGTGCAGCAAACAGGATGATAGTGATCATAACACGAATAATGTCCGGCTCGTACCCTCAATACCCACCCCCCATAATCTACCGTGTCCACATCTAGTCATATAAGACTAAATAAAGTTTCAGTTTTTGTACATCCTGTGAAAACTGTCGTATACGTATTCAACATGGTGTGCACAACCATAAAGGCTTGGACTTTCCTCATGCAAGAATTAACTGGTATTCAAGTCATCTACTGGTTTGTGTTTGACATCTACGCAGAAAATCCCACTCACATTATAGACGTCGGTAATGTGCAATTGCTTCAGGAACCTGCCTAGTAAAGTCTGCTGCAGACACATTACACTGTATGAAATTGACTTCAACTCTGATTTTGACAGTTCTCTAGGTTGTCTTGCTAATGCCAACTTCGTGGTGTAGAAAGCCTTAAGCACTATCCAGACTGGATTACTTTTACATGGGATGTGAGGTAATGCCACTAATCATCGCTAATTTTAATGGCCAATTCGCACGGGATAAGAAATATCAGTAAAACTGCCACGTGTGGGAGGGGTAAATCCACTCGCGTACCCTCCTGTCGTCATGGGCGTGTGCCGTTGCTTCCTGTTTTCACTGCCAAGAATATTAATATTGTCCATCAACTGGATGATTAAGCTACTAACATTTTTTCTTTTTTTTTAATCAGCTACATAGCCCTGCTACATTGCTCAGCTTACCTAAAGCAATCAGAAGTCCCATACCTCTAACAAGTGCTTTTGACCTTCTTTTGCCTCTGAATCATGTTTGTCACATGCCAATTCTGACAGTACACGAGGTTTCAAATGCACTTGTTCGACTGCCTACTGGAAAACTGAATGCTTCTTCAAGAGCCTCCATGACTGAAAATCCATGAAAAACCACTTGTAGACAAAATATCTACACACACAGTAACTACTGGGCTATTCATATGGGATTGGCATTACCTGGGGTCATTTTCCCAGACCCTTTTACAGAAGGTAAAAGTCGTGGTAATCTTTACTGACATTGCGCAGTAATGATTACAGACGCAGCACATTCAGATGGGACTAAAATCTCTGGTAATTATTACTTTACCCCATGAACCTATGTAAAACTAATCCTGTTCAAATCGGGCTTCAGGGCATTTTCACACAGCCTACTTGAGTCCGTATCCAAGTACGCTGGACTCCAAAGCCCACTTAATTTTATCCATGTGAATGCAACCGTTCCGTGCTCGAGTTCCGTACCCGAGTCCAGCTGAGAAAAGTACTGCCTGTGAACAGAACAGTCACTCAGTTGATGATGTCTTCTTATGACTAATGACTTTCTTGGATAGCGGCAGAATTCCTTCCACACCGTCACCGACTGTTTTGGTCCTGTAACACCCATCTGTACTGGGGCACAGGCCGTGGTACACGCGTGTGAACGCGCTCTGTGAGAAAGGTGAGAACGTATCCAAGTACGGTTCGGACTTGAGTACGTTGTGTGAAAGAACCCTTACTTACTTGCCTATGAAATTGTATTTTATTCTACTTCTGTCCCAAAAGTTCCCTTAATATAACTTGCAGTGTTGCTCCCCAATTAATTTCAGCTGTAGACTGGGAATATGAAGGACACGCAGAGGCAGTGAATTTATAACACATGCCTAATGAGTCATTTTAAGAGCAGAACATCTATAGTAACAACAGGATGTTAACTGGATTTACAAGGACTTGCCTGAAAAAGGTAATAATCAGTGTTCTAGACAGACTGAACTGCCACGGTTGCACATATCCTACCCTTGCCATCCTATAATAGTAATATCTGCAACATTTCCACACCTGTCCTTTAAAAAAAAAAAAAAAAAAAAAAGGAGAGAATAACTTCAAATGCAAATTGTGCTTTCTGTGCATATTCACCACCACAGTAAATGGCAACATAATGGTCAGTTAATGGGGCTGGATTTTCACACCGGCGTGCTTTTTATCCGTGTGCAGTCATGCATGGAGGCAATCTGTCAAGCAGCTATGTGAATTTAGTCTAGCAGACTGACCCTGTATTGCTTTGCATTCTGCCAGGCATCTGGTATTGTCTGGCATTTTTAGCGGTGTTTTTTAGCTCTCTGGCAGCTATCTACTCTTGCCTGGCTTCCTGGGAGGCTTTACATGTATTTCTGTTTAGATGTCTTGCAGTCAGTGGCTAAAGTGACTTTGAACCTGCTGCCTTTGAGAAATCAATTGTGCAAGTCAGTCTGGCATGAGAAAGTGTTTTTTTTTTTTTTCCCCTCCTTCACGTAGGGTTTAATTTCATCGCCTGGATTTCACCAAGTAAATAGATGAGGTCCTTCCATTGGATAATTACGATAGTGATTAATATGTTTCAGCTGCAACAGGTTAACCCCCCCCCCCACACACACACACACACACACTGCCCTGTAAACTGTCTACCATGTACCTTGATGCCACTTTATTCACTGTTGCTGCTGCTGTATGCCCACTTTAACTGTGACTGTTGCTGCGTACTGTGAAATTTTGCACATATTAAAAATTATTCTTATTTTATCAAATTATTTTAGCATAGTTTATGGTAGTTTTTCCCTCTACCTTACTTACTGTTTATATATTTTATTTTATATTTTATTCATCACGTACCATTGATTGAAAAGTAATAAAAATGAGTGTGAGTTGTTTAACTGATGCAGTGAGTAGCTTGTCATCAGTTTGGTAGAGAGCATAAAGACTGGACTGTGTTTGAATGGGAAAAAATAAGTAAATTGACCCTGTTCCAGAGTGATTAGCCTTTATACCTAATGTCTACAGTACAAGCCTCTGGGGGCAGCGTTATGATCTGGGGTATCTTTAATTGGTCTGGTCTAGATCTGGCAACATCGGGTGTCCATAAAATGACGACCTGAACGTATTGAATGACCAGGTCTGACCAGGTTGGTGGCATAAAATAGTAAGATTCAAGAATGGTTCAGAGAGTACAGTTGTGCCCATAAGTTTACATACCCTGACTGAATGCACATGGGACGGTCTTGAATGTTCCAACATGACAATGATCCAGAACATAAGGTTAAGTGGACCTGTCACTGGAACAGCAGGAAAAAGTGAAGGTGAAGGAGTGTCCATCTCAGTTTTCAAAAGCGAGAAAACCCGAAATCTTAAATGAACTGAAGGTATTTTGCTGAGAAGAATGGGCAGCTTTAACATCTGAGAAGATGAAGTGTCTGATCCACAACCACCACAAAACACTTCCATCTGTCATTAATGTTAAAGGGGCGGGGCCAACACAGAGGATGAAGAACTAGGGTATGTAAACTTATGATCAAGGTCATTTGGATAGTTTCTGTTGTCAGTAGGATTTAAAAAGAGCAAACACATTTGTTTGATAATAAATGGCTTCACCAAACCACTAACCATGAGTGAAAGAGAAGGTTTTGTATTATCATTCATATTCTCTGAAAAATGGACAATGAATCACAAATTCTGCTGGGGTATGTAAACTTATGAGCACGACTGTATGAGATGTCATTTTTGCACAGGAATAGGCCACAATAGTCTTCCGACCTGAACCCCACTGGATTAGGGTGGAGCTGGAATAGACTTTTTTTGGAGTTGTCCAACTCTCCCATCCATTAATACCAGATATTGGTAAAAAAAAAAAAAAAAAAAAAAAAATGAAGGCTACCCAGGTTAAAAATAAATATCGCAAATGTTGCATAAACATTGCATTCTTTCTTACCTGCCACACGGACTGGAGATGGAAATTAGCTAGAAAGCTATCATCTGGTATGAAGCGTCTTTACTCTGAGTCGAATGTTTTCTGTACAGGTCCCTGATAAATACACTAATGGATGAATGACTGCACGTAATAATAGATGCTGTGGCGAATGCTTCCTGCAATCAAAGCTTAAGGGTGCTTTCACACCGCTAGTTCGATTATTTGGTCCGCACCAGGGAATCTAATTGTTATTCTGTATCATATAGACTCCAGTGTGGTCCGCTTTCACACCTGCAAACGAACCAAACTTGGTCCAATTGACGTTTCATCAATGTTTATCTTCCGGTAGAAATAAGCGCCAATTTGGACTCACTATGGAGCGACACATTGGCACATTGGTACTTCCTCTGATCTTTGTATATTACATTCTCTGTATTGTACGGAGCCCGTGTGGTGACAGGTGAAAAAAAAAAAACACACATGTGCGTGCACGAATTATTAAACGTGTGCACAAAATTCATAATTCATAAATGTGCATTTTATTATTTCTTGTGCAAGTTTTATTATTTCGTGGTTTAATAATTCGTGCACGTGTTTTTTGGGTTTTTTTTTTACATGTCACCACACAGGCTCCGTAGTATTGGCCATTTTTGGCCAAATAATAGAGAATGAGTCGCGGCTGCGTTTTGGTTGTTTTACTTTAGCTCACACCAGCCTTTCTATCATCGGTCTCAAAGTACGAACTATGCAAAAAGTGTTTTCGCTGAACGACGGCTCAGCTCCACATGGATCCAGAACGTCTGTTTTGGACGTTTGGTCCACGCTGCGTCTGAGGAAGTATGGATCAAAGTGGAAAAGTCTGAACGTCTGCAGTCAAATCACCCTGAAGCTTCAAAAATACCACCGACGTCCCTGTAGGTCAGCGTCTGTTCTGTGTTGAATGTGTGAGGTTCTCAGGTTCTGTTCTATTTTCCAGTCCTGTGGTCTGGATGCACATCAATCTAACTATACAAGTGGGCAGGACTTCCACTGGAGGAGAACTCCACTCATCCAATCACAGTCCATATATGACTGACATCAGTTTATCTGTTGGTCATTGAATTTTCTTTTCAGAAAAAACCCCCCAAAAACTAGTGGTTCATTGATTTTCGTTTTAAAATAGAAGAATTAAAATTGAATTTCAAGGCGTTTTTCTTTTTCAGTGTCAAAACAGATGAACCAAATTTAAAAAACGGATTGCTTTTTGTTTTCTCTAAACAAATAATAAAATTCCTACTGACAGAAATGGAAAAACGGACCAAAAACACCTGTTTTTTTTTGTTTTTTCATTTTCTCAGACCAGATGTTGTCATTTTCAAGGACAGAGCGCTAATGCCGAGGTCACACAGATTCTGAACAACGATGGGTTTGTACAAATCTTTCTGTTGGTATGAAATCTGGAGTTCGTAGACATTCGTGGATGGAGCATGTGTACGATGTGCAGATTTAACACAAACCCATCGTTGGTAGAATCTCTGTGACCGAGGCATTAGCGCTCTGTCCTTGAAAATGACAACATCCGGTCTGAGAAAGTTACAAAGAGAAAACAAAAATCAGTCCGTTTTTTAAATTTGGTTTATTTGTTTTGACACTGAAAAAGAAAAACGCCTTGAAATTCAATTTGAATTCTTCTATTTAAAAAGGAAAATCAATTAAGCAGTAGTTTTTCTTTAGTTTCTGAAAAGAGAATCCAATTACCAACAGATTCACGGACCGACCTCGATCAGTGACCAACAGGAACTAGACCGATATCTGGAACCATGGACATGATAGAAACCACCAGAACATGCACCATTAGAAGGAAAGGAACATCTATAATATTTAAAAAATGTCATAAAAAACAAAAAACCTAACTTCCTAAAAACTCGGAGAAGACGAAGACGCCAGAGCGCCTTCAGAACCTCAGTGGACAGGCAGACATTTCCCATCATGCACTGGGCCGTTGTCTATACTGTGCATTTGTCTTTATTTTCCAGTGGAAGAAGCGGAGGTTGGAAAACCCCACCAGTCTGATAATGATCGTGATGAAGGTTTCAACATTAGTCAGAGGGTCAGCTGGACGTGCACCGTACCCATAATGCTGTTCAAGTGCAGCATTCATTTGTGAGGACGTGCACAGATGATGGAGAGCGGAGGCAAGAGGGTGGTTTGGCTGCACTGCACCGAAGCCTGAGTGAGTGTGTGTGTGTTGGGCACTGCTGCTCTGGGTGGATCCATGAGGCGTGTGTTCCCGTCCTACCTGTGATCTCCAGACTGCTGATGTTCTGGTAGGCGTTCCCAACCTGGCTCTTCACGTTCACACTACGGGCCTGAAACCACACACACACATATTTCCTCAGACACATGAACCCTTTAAGGTGGGCCTGTCAAACTCCTGTTAGTTCAGTTCCACATTCAGCCAAATGTGATCTGCAGTGGGCCGGACCAGTCAAATACAGAATAACAGAACAGAATAACAGAAGAACATATAAATAATGTCAACTCCAAACTGTCCTCTATGTTTTAGAGCAAAAAAAGTTAAATTAAGTGATGAAAATGTTTCCATCTACCAACTATCCTCTAAAACAATGTGAAAAACATGAACAAACGGAAATTTCCTCAGAAAAACAAGTGCAATTTTAACAATATTCTGTCTCACTTTATCATTTACACATGTATATTATAACTTACACAGAACATTTAGCAACAGGCAGAATATTGGTACAATTACACTTCAGACCTTTCAAAATGTTCATATTTGTTCAGGCTATTCACATTTTTGTGAAATGATAGTTTGCAAAAGAAAACATTTTCATGTCATTTTACTGTATTTACACTAAAATAAAGAGAAGCCATTGGAGTTGTAGTTATTTATAGGTTATTGTGATTGTATTTTACTGGTCCCACCCAGTGCAGATTAAACTGGACTGAATGTGGAAGCAGAACTCAAATGGTTGTTCATGTCTTCGGTGTCATTTTAACATTTTACAGATTCTTCGGACCCTTTGGCGGGCTGGTTTTGGCCCATGGGCCGTAGGTTTGACGCCCGTGGTCTTGATCATTGTGTTCATATTCTTGGTTTTGGTTCTTTGGTGTCATTTGGATCCTGTTGATAGTCTGTGTTCCTTCTGTCTGGTTGTAGACAGAGCCCCTCTCATCCACCCTCTGATTCAAACACACACACTGCATCTGTCTACGCCCTGGATAGATCTGCAGAGACTAGAGCTGCACAACACACTGGACTGTTTGAGCATCACCATCATGATGTATGTGTGCGCATTAGGTCCTGCAATGTTGGAGGCAAATGAACTCAACATGTTCTCATCTAATTCCAACCTGGGTACCTGACACACATGGCGCATCGGTCATAGTTTGCTGAAGCAGACCACGCCCCCTTCACATGGAGTGAGTTGCTGATAACATTAAAAAATGAGCAACGGACAAGAGAAAATCACCGAAAACGAAGACTTGGTGCCAAAAAGAAAAGCAACGTCAGTTCAGTGGAATTATTTCAGCTCCGGCAGGATGAAACTGAAACAGGTGTTGTGTGTCCACAGTGTCTTCACCTGTCCACACGACCACAGGAAACACAGCAAATGTGTTTGAACATTTATATCGCCACCACACAGTTGTTACATCCTCTTGAGTAGATTTCCATATCACAATACACATCTCAGGGTTAAAAAAAATGCAATGTCAGTTTTTTCTAATATCGTGCAGCCCTAACAGAAATATACATACATTTATAGACTATTTATAGATAAAATACAACTATTAATGAACTATAAAACTGGAAAAATACAGATAAAACAGTGGAAAAAAAAACAAAAAAAAAACAGCGAAACTCAACAAAAACATCTTAAAACGCACTAGTAGAACATTCCAAAACAGCAGGTTCCTACAGGTTAAATTTAAGACCTTTTTAAGACGACTTAGAACAGAATTGAAGGCCCATTTCACACCTTATTTCATGGTCAAACTGGCAAGAATTTGTGACTCCTAGAATTTAGGAAAACTCGTGTCAGCCAGGTTGAGAATGCTCTTTTCTCTGACCAGGTGTTATTAAAAATGCACTTCTTCACGCTTACTTACCATTTGTATTTGTCGGGCGATGCGTGCGACTAACAGCTGCACATGTGTTGGGGTGAAAGTTCTGCAAAGTTAGCGATAACTGGTTCCTAATTTCAATATAAATTGTTGGGTTTGAACATGTGGGCCACAGGTGAGTAGACTAATGTTACTTTCTTTGCATCTTGGACATTTCACAGACACATTTAAACACAACACAGCCAACAAGTTTACAGAAACATAACTGGAGACCTACCAGATCAAATTTAATACCTTTTAAAGACTTTTTTAAGATCGTAAATGCAGATTTAGAAATTCAAGACTTTTGAAGACCCTGAAGGAACCCTGTATATACAATTATTTACAAGAATTCACCACTAAAATGCTGCTAAAAGTAATAAAACTTTTCCATGTCTCTCTCACTGACTGCACTCTGCTGCTCTAAGCTCCACCCATTCCCACCCCTCCCCCTCAGCCCATGCATACATCTACCCCAGTTGTGAGTGTGTCTAAGTGTGTGTCCGCCCTCATACCTTCAGTGTGTGCATCGCAGCCCCTCTGAAAGCGACGGGGGCCAGCAGCGTGGGGGGTAACCCAGCCTGGGAGCCGGCCGACGCCACCACACTCTTACAGTTAATGAGGAAGTTGATGAGAGTGAAGGTGTGCGAGCCCTCCACACACACCACAGACTCAGGCTTATGGTCCAGAGACACCAGGTGACGCTCCCGACGACTGCACAAGAGGTCAAGGAAACCACAGCCACGCATTTAAAGCACGTCCACGCATTTAAAGCACATCCACGCATTTAAAGCACGTCCACGCATTTAAAGCACGTCCACGCATTTAAAGCACATCCACGCATTTAAACGACATCCACGCATTTAAAGCACATCCACGCATTTAAAGCACATCCACGCATTTAAACGACATCCACGCATTTAAAGCACGTCCACGCATTTAAAGCACATCCACGCATTTAAACGACATCCACGCATTTAAAGCACAT
>JAPQRP010000006.1:12177655-12199841 GCA_037367295.1 Apogon hyalosoma | reverse complement strand
CACACACACACACACAGACACACACACACACACACACACACACAGACACACACACACACACACACACACACACACACTCCGCCCCCATACCACTCTCATTCATTCATTCATTCATCTCTCAAAGCCACACACACTCTGTCCCTGTACTATATCCTGAAGTAATCTTTTGCTTTCCGTAAATCAATGCAGAGAATAAAATACAGTGAGTGGATCAAGCCTCACACGGTAAATTTGTTTTTGTCAGTGCAAAATGTCCATGGTAAAAATCTGATATCATCAAAAATATTGTCAAACTTCTATTAAAAATCTTCTTTTTGAAATGTAAATAATATTTCAAAGGAAATACATGACATAAATAAAGTGAAATAAAGCTACCAGAATAAATCCTCATTCAGCCCTGGGCTTAACGATTTAAGGAGTCAGTGCAGAAAGGAGCCCCTGCTTTGTTTGGTACCATGAAGTAATGGTACTGATGTAAGTAATGATGTTCAAAGGGATAATGTGGACGTTGACAGGGGTCTGGATCAGCACTTAGGTTGGTCGAATGTTCTAAAAGTGATGTTCTAATGTTCTAAAATACATGGTCCTTTCACCTCACGTGTTTTTTTTTTTTTTTGTATTTTTTGTATATATTTACGGAGCCCCTTTGGTGACGTGAGAAAAAATTATGCATGGCCAAAAGTTAGCAATGTATCACCACAAGTAAGTTGTTTTAATTTTTTGCCACTTACGAGTAAGGAGCCAAATATGGTAACTTCACTGACCTCGATTGTCTACATAACAACATTCTTTTTTTTTTAATTTCACAAAAGTAATGAAGTCTTGTTATGTCCTCTAATAACACACTAAGGGCCGGATTTACTAAGATCGCAAATAACAGGTGCAAATTTGCTTGCTTGTGATAAAAAAAAATGCGCATAATATTGAGTTGCATGTCACGGGTGATCAACTAAGATTTTCTGTGCAAATGACAACAGGTGCAAAGTCTTGGACACCGCCCTATTTAAATGAGGATTTTGCAAACACTACTGGTTGTCGTCATGGAGACAGTGCGCTGGAAAAGCTGCTCTGGTATGCTATGGCAACAGTACGCTGGAATGATCCAGACACAATGAAATGTAACAGTGCGAGGAGTTTTGTCATAGAATGTATTGCATTACTCCTTGTCACTGGCCCCTAATCATCCTCTAGTTCATCTAGAAGTTCTCAAATGGCATTGCTGGGTAGGCCATACGTCTCAATTATCTTTTCTTCCGTCATTCCAAAAATGTTGATGCGAGCAGAACAGATTGCTTCTCTGCGTTGCCTTTGGTTGGGCCTATGCTGCCTCCTCGCCACAAAAACTGCAGCCAGTTTTACGCAGCGCTGTTCCAGTTCAAACCTGCCCCTCAGACATGTTCAGTATAGATGCAAAATCAGCCACTGCAATCACTTTCAGGTTTGGTAAATCACATTTCACGCTAAATAAATATTTGCATCTACTCCTCCCAGTAATTTAGTGGAAATGCCCATATTACATATTCATCAAGGCAAACATGCTAAATGGGTTGCGTGAACTATTTTGCCCATTTGAGAGACGCAACCCTCAGTGCGTCCTGTTAGTAGATCAGCTTCAACGTGTTTTTGCGTGCGCAGTCAAGTTTACAGTCACAAACCTTTAGTAAACCAGGCCCTAAGGTTGAAACCAGACATGAAACCAGATGCCACACATACGTAGTTCAGACAAAAATCACTGACAGTAGAGTACAAAGCTTTTACTTTCGCTCCCTTTCACTCCATCCTCTGTCCTTTCAAAGAACTGGACATGTAAGTGGGTGTGTGTCCCAATGGGCCCCCTCTAACCCAGAAACCCGCAGGCGTGCCAGGCTGACTCTGGTCCACTGAGCTTTGAGCAAACCTCTCATTTTTTCACCCACTGGAGAGATAAGGGCCGGCAGCAAAAGCCTACCTAGATCAGAGATGATGGAGTTTAATCATGTCGTCTTTAACTGTGTCTTGGTGACCTGTTCTACCGCAGCCTTTCCTTCTATTCTTCTACCCTTCTGTCACTGTTCTGAGTGGATGTGAAATTCACAGACTACACAGGGATCAAGGTTATGCACTTACTCATACATTCAGGTTTACGAACAACAATTTCAGCCCGATAAAGTAAGACATGACTAAATGGAAAAACAGCACAAACAAACCTCACAGCAAAGTACTTAACCCATAAAGACACAGCACTACTTTTATGTGAGTCCCCAAATAATATTTTCTCTATATCTAACCTTAAGTGGTTTATCACATTTATTTATAACACTATCCTCTGTATTTTGTATTTTATCAGTATAAATCAGGTATTTTTCTGTATTTAATTTACTGATCATGAAGATGTTCATAAAGCTCAGATTAAAGTTGAGTGTTATATTAAAAATGCAGACAAAAATTACTTTTCCAGAAAAATATATCAGTAACTTAACATAAAACCAAACATTTCCATCCACTGTCATTAATCCAACTCCATGGGTTTTACTGGTGAATCAATGCTGTAGAAGATGACAGTGTTTCTTCTGTAACTACGGAGTCTCTGAACTTCCAAATGGGTCATATCTGATGACCGTGAAAAGACAAACTGCAATTTACACCAATTATTTACATGTGTTGATAGGATTAGTGGATCAACAGGTATTAAACAGTTTATGTCAGTAGATGCTTTTGGTCAGTGATGGATATTTGGGTCTTTATGGGTTAATATGTGGCTTGATGGAAACCGCGGCAGTTGAGTCAATTAAAACAACATAAAAAGCAGTATTCTAAAGATTATCACGAGGAGAAACTAGAAGTAAAGATGCCATTAGCACCAGGGTATAACTACTGTCAAGCATCAGCACATTTGCTGTCAATAACATGCAGCTGCCAGTAAGAGTACATCCACACAAAGCAGAGTGGGTCTGCTGCATTCAGGGGACTGGATCAATTTGGCTGGAATCTGCAATTTATTCTTGATGGAAAATTAAGTGGCTGCACTTAAAAATATATAAGAAGAAAAACTCACTTCAGATATTATTTCACAAAGTGGGACATGAATTTCAAACTGCATCCACAGCTCGACATTAAACAGTCTCTCCAGAAAAATACGATTATGTGATCGCGTGATTCAAATTCAAGTCAAATAGCGCACATTATGCAGGAGTCTGCATTTTTTCAAAAACGGTGCATATTCACCACAATAATAGCATATTTCTGCACAAAATATGCAAAAATATGTGGGGCTCTCATGATTTCATAATCCCTGCATTTTTCCGCATAAAGTTTAAAAACTATTGCATTGTAACTTGACATGGGTTGTGATGTAATATGCGAAGCGCAATGTCATCAGCTCGCACACAGAGGGTAAACTAACCGCAAGCCTCTGAAAAAATCCCGCAAGATCATGAAAAATGAAGCTCATTTACTGACAAAAATATCTGCAAAAGACAGAGCAAACCAGTACTGCAATGTTCTACACGAAAACAGGTTCATACTATTTTACATCCCATGAAACTGTACGTTGGAACTAGGGATGCAACGGTACCCGGGAAGGCCGAGAACTGCTCGGTTCACCCTCCACGGGACAATCCGCCCTTATGAACCGCGGGATTTCGGTTCTGTAATTGAGTTTGTGTCGGTGGCGGAAGGCGAAAGTTCGCCTGCACGTCTCTGTCTCTCTCTCTGGACATGCACGTGAGTACTCAGCACAGGGAAGCCCCGCCCCTCAACGAGAGACAGCAACAGAGAAATGGCCTTAGACTCAACACACATCAGAGTCCTGCACAGGTCCACTACTTTTCCAAACCTGCATCTGCTCATACCCACGTACATTAGATCCGCAACCAGACCCGACCCGCAATCAAACACAGTCTCACTTTTACTCACTTTTAAGTACACACAGGTTCCCGTCCAGGTACAGGACTCACATACAATACCATGACACTACTACAAGGAAATGTGTACGGCAGATAACCATGGTGTTTTTATACCGCCATTTTCTTTTACATCCCTATGCAGAACAGGAATTTATGTATTTAAAAAAGCCCCCTTTGGGCCTTATGTGTGCACGAGTGTGTTTTATACATGTATACAAGTAAAGGAATAAGAAAAGGTTCTATAGTTCAGGACAGAAAGGGTTCTTTTATTCAGTACAGCCATAGAATTCCTTCCTACTGTGAAATTCAGTTTTTGCTGACAAGTAAAATAAAAATATAATTTTGGGGGAAAAAATCTGTTCTCTTTACACACAAACACGAACCAAAACCAAACCGAAAACTGTGGCACAAGAACTGAGGTACAGACCAAACCGTGGGATACCTGTACGGATGCACCCCTAGTTAAGTACCCTAGTTGCATCCCATAAGAGAAAATCAACGAAGGAGCCACTTTTCCAGCGTGAAACATTTGAAAACGGTTTCTGCTGCAGCGATAACAATGTTATATGAACATAAAGGCTGTAATAGAAACAGACAGCCTGTTCTACCTCACTTTTGTGAAGCGGGAAGCAATTATTTTATTTTTGACACTTGCGACTCAGGAATGTTAAAGCCATGTTCGAACCATACTTAGAAAATAAAGAAGAACTAAAACATAACCAGCACTTTCTGTCATGTAGTGTATGCTTACTTCTTGTATGTTTGCTTATCATAGGATGTAATTAAACATTTTTTTCATTTAGTAGTAGGTTAGTTAGAACAGGGTGTGGGAGAAGAATCTATACATCTATTTTTTCCAGTTCCTGCATATTTTCGCAACTTTACACATTTTTTTGCATTCCTGCAATTTCACCACATAGGATCACATAAAAACCCCTGCACATTCCATTCCATAATTAAGGATTTTTGCCCAATTTTTTTTCTGGAGGAACTGAGTAAAGTTGTTTAGACATTATGTGATAACTCGTAGACATGCATCTCTTACTCTGTTACTCTGAGGTAATGGACTATTGTTACTACTGACAATGGAAAAGGCTGTGTATTAGCACAAAGAATGAAAATGTGACAAGGAGCATGAGTGGGAATGGAATAATCCTTACAATGTGTAGAGGTGATCGTTTAGACTTTAGTCTGTCTGAAATCTACCACCATTTTGTTGGTCTTAGAGGTGTTCTGTACAAAGCAGCTGACTTCAGCCTTTGAAGGTCAGGTCCTTCTGCTCTCCTTTGATGTCCATTCCTGATATACACCACAATACACGTGTCATTAGAATTTAACATGACAACGAGTTATCAAAGTTTGCTGTTTGCACCATGAACAGGAAGGGACCCACAACAGCCCCCTGTGGAGCCCCAGCGTTGCTCATTATTATCCCAGATACACAGTTCCCCAAATTATGATCTTCCTGTTAGGTAGTCTATCATCCAAGGAACAAAGGAGGGATCCATGCCCATGTTTTGGAGCTTGTCTGAACCTAATCCACACATAAACACCAGACTCATCCAGATGAGAGGAGGCTCGTTGTAACACACAGGGGACAGCATCATCCACTCCAATGTGTCGTTTGTATGCAAACTGCAGGGGGTCAAGGACATTTCTGGTATGGGGTCTCAGAAGACTCAGAAGCAGCTGCTCCAGGGTCTTTATGATGTTTGACATTAGGGCCACTGGTCTGGTATATATACTAGTCTACTATATATGTCTATGCAGTACACTAGACTTATAATTATGCTACTGGTCACTATGGGATTGTAAATTCATTTTACTTTTAAAATTCCATTGAACATACAGTCATGTAATAGAAAAAAAAAAAAGCCAAAGTGAAAAAGATCAGAGTAAAAGGGATCTAAAACGAGGCTTACGCACATGGGGGCAGACAGCAAGGGTATATCTCCAACATTCCTCCAATCCTCTGCGTTATAATAAAGCAAATAAACAGCACAACATATAAAAGATTCCAACTTCATTTTGGATGATCGATATGAACCAAATCTGAGCTTGACTGGCCTACTTTATCTGTTAATAATGTCCAAAAAAACAGATTTTTCATCAGAAGTGCCCCCTTTTGGACAAGTGCTAATATTAATGGAACACCCAAATCAATAGGGTTCTTCCCTGGGGGTTACCTATGTTAGTGCTAAAGGGGGATAGTTATCACGTTCACATGCAGGATACCTGACCTGAATAATCTGAGAAAAGATTTTAGATATTTGTTGGACGATGAATATGAACGAAGTTTGAGCTTGATTGGTCTGTTATTTTCTTAATTATGTCCAAAAATCAGATATTTCAACAGAAGCTCCCCTAACATTTGAAAAAAAAAAAAAAAAACACACCACCTGGTGTCAAAATATGACATGTAAACTCAAGGTAGTGGCATGAAAGAGAATTGTTAGACAATCGATACAAACTCAAATTAAGCTAGATCGACCTGATAGTGGCAGAATAATGGTCAGAGAACCCATTTTTCCCCACAAAACTCCACCTAGTGAATGAAAATGACCCCATATGAACTCTGGGTGGTAGCGAGAAAATGGACATTTGTAAGACGATCAATAGGAGCCAAATTCTATCTCAATCGGTCTATTATTGCTTGATTTATGTCCAAAAAACTGATTTTCAACTAAAGCGCCCCTATTTTGATGACTTATAATACTCATAGAGAAGCTGAAATCGATAGGGTTCTTCTACCAGGGGTTCCCTATGTTGGTTATGAAGGGAGAAGTGATCCAACCAAATCTGTCCTAGTTCGCGTTCACATGAAGGATAGCCTGTTCGGGTTAAAACCATTATTTCCCCAAAACTTGATTTTGAGGATATAATAATTGCAAGAAAACAATATTTGACACTGAGGGCATGAGTACATCGATCTGTATGTCTTTAAACATCTATGGAATGCAATGTTACTCTGCTTAATGTCAGTGCGGTTTTCCTTTGTGGTGAATTTATTTTTGGACCAAAACTAATTCCATGAAAAAAAAAACAAAACAAAACAACTTCTGACTGGTAATTTTGTACTTCTAGGTTTTTTTGTTGTTGTTGCTGTTGTGAATATGCCTTCTTCTAAATGAAAGGGATTTCTGATCTCAGCTCTGCTTTGATGGAATAAGAGCTCTACAGGGTCTATAGCCTCCAGAGCCGAGCAACGACTGACACACTTTCTGCTTCTGAGAACTCATTTGGCACCGTGGAACATGTATGTCCCAGTGGAATAGAGTCCCCAGGGCCAGATGTGCTCCGTGTGTCTACGTATATGTGCATATGTGTGAAACAGGGAGAGCAAATGAATAAAAAGACTCAGGGCCAGAAATGATCTTATTTGAATGTGCTTACTCTGCTCTGCTTTCTTACTCTTTGTCTAAATCTGATTAAATAAGGACAAGGGAGTAGATTTATTGGAAAAACATCAGTATAAATAATAAAATGTTATTAAATGTTGTTAACCCTTAGGGGTCCACGGTCACGGCCCCGTGACTGAAACACATGACATTTTCAACACGTCGTAGCGCCAGAAGTCGGACGTAGACCACTGGGGACAATTGTATTTGAAAGTGCAGACTTGAAACACTCTCCTGCTTTTTATTTGATGTTGATAGAGTAAATACAACCAGAGATATGACATTTTGAAACTGGAGCAACAATGAATAAAAGTATGAAAATGTGGTGGGCGGGCATTATATTTCTGACCGTATCTTCGACATTTTTTGTCCTTTTCCAAAACAGAAAAAATTGGCCAAATCTGCGGATTCTAATCCACAGTCTGCATTAGCACTGCAGGTAAGGGTGAGGATGACCCCCACCTGAACTGGATGTGGAAACCAAGAGGACCGCGGAGGTTAGAAAACCAGAGAAAAATGTAAAGAAATGCTTTTATGTCAATTATTTGAGTATAGTTTTAATGTATTACAGTTTTAATTTTATATACCTAATATTTGGAACCAATATTCACTTTTAAAGTCTTTGGAAAGGTTCATTAAGCATCTTTGTGTTATGCAATTTATGTTGATATAGTAGGTTAAAGTGAAAAAAACAATATCGATGTAGCTGTGCTGAAAAAAAAAAAAAAGATACTAAACATGGGTTTAGTAAACATTTATTGCTATAGTATATAAAGGCAAAATCAAAAGTACTCAAAAACAGCCAAAATAGGCTCAGACCCCTAAGGGTTAAAATATGACATAGGGGACACATTTGGTACTATTGGTTTGAAATCTTATAATTATAAAACATTATTTTTTAACAAGAATGCACAGTAGTATACCACATTGCATCAACACCATTAAAACAAAAAAAAAATTCTGTCAGTAATTCTACAAAGAAAAGAAAAGAAAAGAGGTGCTGATCAAAGAGGTTGCTCATGGAACTTTATTGTGACTGAATTTCACTTCAGATCCAAAGGTCTGACAGTCCTGGTGTAAAAATTTGTCTTTGCAAAACATCAAAATAAATTATTCAGCATCCACAAGCTCACATAAAAAACACACCCTGTAGAAACCTGGCAATATTTTTTTTATTTTTTTTTTTAGATAAGACAGAAAATGTAAACAGACTGACTAGATTAAGGTCTGTGATCGTCTAATTTAAACCCACAAGATGGGTTTTTCTTCTTTGGTGGAATGAGTAAATCAATCACTCTTTCTCTGAGCTGAAGTAGAACGCCGCTCTTTAATCAGTGCAGCCTCAGATCCAGTAGACAGTTCTGAGGAGTTATTAGTCAAGTCATTATGGGCACCATAAAGAGAGAAAACGTCGACCATATAAATTAATCTTGAGTTTCACTTCAAGATCAGGAAGGGGAATTCTATATGCGCCTATTGATAACGATGAAAAAAAAAATATATATATATAGGTCTGCTTTACATATGTTCAAGGAATTACAGATGGATGGTGCAGTTAGCAGCACTGCGGGGTAACAGGTCATGTCGGGGGCAGATCTCTATTGGCTGATTTTGTATTTCAACTCTGTCACTGCTGCTGTTACTGTTGTTGCTGCCATTTTGTTTGTTTATTTCGAATATCAACATTTAAAACTAATACAACAAGGAAAATATAAAAAAGAAAAGAAAAACATTCGAAAAGGAACAGGATGAAGTTCAACTTACCTACTCCCGCCCCCTTACCCTATCTTTTTACTGACCATAAATTCCAATATCAGCTCCTCAAAGTAACTTAACGTATCTTCTACATATCAAAATAAATTCTGAATGAGCCTGCACAAAACACAAAAATGTTATACATATTAAAAAAGAAAGAACTCTGTCCATTTCATAGCATTAATACACATATCAAAAAATAAACTGTTCATTTCATGACAGTAGTACACATCAAAATAAACTCTGTTCCTTAGATTTGAACCAAGAATCCCTTTCTGTGGGACCTTCCAGTCTAAATACAGGACAAATAAAATGAACAAACAACCCAATCACAACAACAACAACAAAAAGTTGGTGTCTGCACTTTTGTTCAAGGC
This sequence comes from Apogon hyalosoma, assembly GCA_037367295.1. Lineage (NCBI taxonomy): Eukaryota > Metazoa > Chordata > Actinopteri > Kurtiformes > Apogonidae > Apogon > Apogon hyalosoma. The sequence goes on along the minus strand of JAPQRP010000006.1, from coordinate 12,190,427 downwards.
ACACATTTAAGTACGTATAATCTAGTAGTGGACAGTGAGACCAAAACATTTTATCACAATGTATTTTAATACAGCGACAGTTTGACGGTCTACTGCTGTATTCACTGCTGTCCCTAGACTGATGATATGACTCATCCATCAGGACACCGCTGAGTCAACCGAGGTCTGTGAAGTCCAGCAGTCTTTGTTTTTTTGTACCGTACCTGAACACAGCGTGATAGCTCTATTACACACAGCCACTGTAACCCTCTATAACCCTGCTGCTAAACAAGTGTTTCTCTGCTCATATTTATTATGGCGGTTAAAGGCCATTGAAAATAGGGTTGTATTGATGTCACGGTGTTACAATTAATTGCGATTTTAAACGTCACAGTTAATTAATCATCAAGGCTGCCAAAAAAACATCTCATAAAAACGCGCCAATATGCGCTTCCCGCACAAAACGAAAGCAACGTTACACAAGCGACTTACAACACTCCACGAGTGAAAATGGCAGAGGGAACAGGATGACCGTCTGTCTCTATCTGTGCTCAGACACGACGAAGTGCACAGCGAATTTCACCCAGCGAAGGTTCGCTGTGGGAGGCGGACATATTTCTGAATTGTCTTGACCTTAAATATATTTTTGATGCAGGCTCACTTTCAAGTCCATAGAGTTTGTGTTCGCTAAAGTCATTTACGCAGCTTCAGGCTACCATTGTGCAACTCATTGACAACATTCTGGCTCCATAGCTTTCGTACTGTAAGGCCATTCTTCTCTGGCAGTTCAGACTGTCATACATGCTTTGAGAGGGTTAATTTGTAAATTGATGCAGTAAACACACTCTGATCACAAGGCAAACTGCATAAAATAATAATGATGGATTAGATTTATTTAGCGCTTTTCTATGAACGCATACTCAAAGCGCGTACAATGGATCTATTATTCATTCTCACTCTGGTGGTGGTAAACTACATCTGTATCCACAGCTGCCCTGGGGCAGGCTGACGGGCCAACCACCACCGAACATTCATACACCAGTGTGAGTAGCAAAACTGGAGGCAAGGACGGTGAAGTGTCTTGCCCAAGGACACAACAGCACATGACTAGGACAGAGCTGGATTCGAACCGTCAACCCTTTGGTTACTGGACAACCCGCTCTACCGCCTGAACCGTCCCGGTCTGATGCGCCTGTGGTGACTACGGCCGACATCCAAACAGGTAATTACAGTTCGAATGTTTGAAGTTCAAAGTGACAGCCCTAATAAGTCCTGTTGTGAAATGAATTTGCGCAAAATAATCGTAGTAATTGTGAAACCGCAATTATTTCTCCGACAACAATCATAGCACCAAGATCTCTAATCGTTACATCTCTAATTGAGAGATGCTAATATGTACTTTTTATAACCCCCTGTAGGTGAAGGATATCCATGTAAGTCCTGATATAGTCTCTGAACAGACCATATTACTCATTTTATTGAGCTTATTTCATGAAAGACCATTAAAAGAAATCATGACTAAGTAACAGAGCGATGTGAGAGCTTTGTCTGTTAAAACCTAGGTGTCCTAAGGCAAGCTTGTGAGGACAAAAACCTTGGTCACCATCACAACACTGCACTTAAAATCCCTCCTAGACCTAAAAATAATGGATACAGAACTTGGTTTTGTATAGAAAAACACTTTGTAATACTAACCAAAAGACTCTTATTGCCTCAAGCTCAAAACTTATAGGAGTTTGGATGTAACTTCAGTCTCTTGTGGCAAAGAGAGACATTGATAAAATTCAGGATTTTGTATAGTATATTCACCATCATTCTCATCCTTATCCTCAAAAAGATATTTGTGATACAAGTAAAACACTAAAATTTGGATATAACTTATACACAGTAAGAAGGTTGATATGGAATATATTTTAGAACATCACGTAGTGATATCATATTTCAGGCCTCTTTTATTTTTTTTTTTTTTACATTCAATTAAGTATCGTGCCTTAGACAGCATTAGTATCAGTATCGGCTAGGAAATGCTTTAAGTGGACCATAAATCAGAATCAGACGTGACAATATTCTCTTCATTGTCCCAGTTTCCAGTGTCAAGTTCCTCTCCAACAACAGAGCCAGCTCTGTTGATTAGTCGGTTTAGTCTCTTGGCGTCAGTTTCCTGCCCAGAATACAGCAGCACAGAGTCCCTGATTATATTTGCATGCACATCAGTATCTACATCAGTAGCGTGGAGTTTTTTGACACATCCCATAATTGTGTTAGGACATGTATACATCATATCTCAAATTCATAAGGACATTTTCTTGTTTTTTTTTTAATCTAGATGTTATAGTTGGAGAACCCTCTTGTTCCATGTATACAACGTCCTACTGGTAAGAACAGTGGAGCACCTCAGGTCACATGTGGGTTCACATTTCAACCAATCACTGAACACCACCATGACGACCCTTTCCCACCTGTCGGGGCAATGCATCTTCATCCACCTTCGCTCTCTTTCAATGGCCACAGTCAAATAAGATTAAGGTTATGCTTGGAATTACTGAAATGTCAGACTAAATTGCCACAGAAACAGCAGCAGTAACCAGGATACAAGTGTTGTCAGATGTACAGGGATATAAATAACCAGACTGCTCTGGGTTCCACCCATGTAAACACCATATCCCCAAAATGATCCAAACCAGGATAAGCCTCATAACTGGGGAACTGTTGTGTGCCAGTACACTGCCAAAGTGCACACCAAGGTACTTATGGTCTAGATCGTTCTACACCAAGAGATGGAGGAGGAACTCAAGCTGTTTTCAGTCTGACAGAGAACTGTGCCGGTGCCAGTTTCCGCATCTAATTTCGAACCAGCTGACATGTTCACACCAAAAATCAGAGCGTTTGGGAACTGAAAATTTAGTTCCCGACGGGCACCAAGTTAAACTTGGTTTTTCTAAGCAAACTGTGACGACATGAGTGAACGTCACCAGGTCGATCCATGTTCACCTGCTGAGGTTGCGTCTCTGGATTCGGCGTCACTGTCTTCTTCTCCACAGCAGATGTTGTAGCATGGCTTAGTGCAGATAAATACTGATCTGTATTAGAAGTACAAATGCTCGCAGGTAGTCAACGGTGCGATCCATAGCACTGTTGTTATTTTCTCTGCTCTGAACACATCCGCTTTCGTATGGCCTTTTATACATTTTGGTGGTGAAGCAACGCCCTCTGTCGATGATATGTCATGGTCTCGCATAATGGAATGAATGCCATTCAAGGGCAGTTTCCCACACTTCAGACCTGTACAGCCTGGGCATGTCTGGGACTCTTTTAATTCTATGGTTTTACATATTAGGGCATATTAAAAAAAAAAAAATCACCTACTCCTTACTAGGTTCCAAAATTATTCAAATCCAATCTCAAGTGTAAAATACACAAAAGACTCCCTTGTATTATTATTCATTTAATGAAAATTAAGCCAAGCTGGAGAAGCAGTGCATGAAAAATTAAGTCACCCTTTGTGCTTCCTTAGAAATTTAGAGGGTAAGTAGCAGCCGGGTGCTGTTATGTAAATACCCTTGATTTATTGATCTACAGCAAGTGTGACCACTGGGATAGAAGAGAAAACTTTATGACTTTGCTTGTCTGGGCCATTCAGGTATGTGCTGATACAATGCCAGGCAGAACAACGTCCACAATGAGCCTTGAGAGGCAATTATTGTTTCTTTTCAATCTGGGAATTGTTCTAAGTTCTTGCCAGACTGAAACTGCAAAAAACCCAAGAGCTACATCTCAGACTCTGTAGGTCTCATTTTGGCATCTTTAAATGTTAAAGTTCATGACAGTACAATTAGAAAAAGACTGAAAAAGTATGGCGTATTCAGTCTTGTTTGGCAGGGTTGCCAGGAGAAAGCCTCTTACCAATAAGAGAACGCGGTAGCAAAGCTTTTCATGCTTGCATCAAACCATAAGACTTGAGGAACAATGAAAAGCAGACAGCATATCAGCGTATCAGGACAAACACATCTTACTACCTGTCAGTAGTGCAGTGGAAGGGTGATGATTTGGGACTGTTTTGAAGCAACAGAGGCCTGGGCACCTTACAGTCATTGAGTTGACCATGAAATCCTCTGTACTCCAGAATCAAATGCAAGGCCATCTGTCTGACAGTGACAGCTTGGATGAAATTGGGTCAGGCAACAGGACAATGATCCCGAGAAGCAGCAAATCTACAACAGAATGGCTGAAAAAGTAAAGGTCAAAGTGTAACAATGGCCCAGTCCAGACCTCAAACCAACTGAAATGCTGTGGTGGGACCTTAAGCCAAACATGCCCACAACCCCCAATGAACTGAAGCAACGTTGTAAAGAAGAGTGGGCCAAACCTTGTCATCAAAGAAAAATGAAGTCAAACAGAAAATAATGACTTCAAGTTACTGCTTCTACAAGTGATTCTGCGAGGTACTGACTCATGGGATGTTTTTCCTTTTTCACCCCGTGTTCCTCTATTTTTGCTCCATTTTTTTTTTTTTAAGCAATAATGAAACCGTGGAGTCTGTTGTATGTTTTGCACTTGAGGTTTGATTTACATCATTTTAAAACCTGATAAGAACCACCTTTTGTCGTGTGAAAATAAAGCCAATCATTTTCATATGTTTTGCGATTGCTCTTATATTGTGCCTTATAGGCAGGCTTTGAAGAAAAACATGGAGAAATTTTTCAAAGTCCAATTTCCATTTACATTTAAATCCATATACTTCAGAAAAGAGAACCAGGGTATAACAAATTCACAGGATAAATATCTATTCAGAATATTGTCGGTGGCAGGTAAAAAAGCTATCACTAGGAAGCGGCTTAAAAAGGAAGCAACAAAAATGGAGTGGGTAGAGGTTACAGGTGACATCTATGGGATGGAGAAGTTGACTTTCTCTGTCAGACTTGAATCAGACAAATTCACCAATTATTGGAAAAACTAGATTGATTTTGTAACACTGTTAAGAGCTGATTTTACTTGATAAGAGTAACATGCATATAGACCCATGGAAACCCTTGGTTCATGCGACACACTTTAAATGTTCGGTGTTAATCGTATACAGGGGAACATTTTTGCTATTTCTGTCATTACTTCCCTGTATGAGTATGCAAATTGTTTTTTTTTTCTTTACATATACAGAAGTTATATACATGATGTAAAATGCTAATAAGATAATGCTGCCTGAAAATAAAAAAAAGATAATTACAAAAGTAAAGCTGCAAGCAGCATTGGGCGGGACCTCGCACCGCGTGTTCCGCCCCCTGTGACCGTCGACACCTCAGCTCAAATCACACCTCTCCATCCCGACACCAGCTCCCACCCTTTTGTGTCTGTCCTCCTTAAATCCCTACAGAATATCAGCGGCCCTTTGCTGAAACTACCATCACCTTTTAATGAGGCTTTTATTTTGAAAAACCCTACTGTGTGTATGTGTGTGTGAGACAGAATCAGTTTGAATAATGAATTTAAATTGTATGAATAATTGATCATAAAAATCATGATTTACCATATTTAAATCTTTTATTTTGAAAAACCATACCGTGTGTGCATGTGTGAGTCTGTGAAAAAAAGTAATTTTTAATGAAGTAAAACTGTACAAACAGTCAAGCGTGTGGTCATAAAAATGAAAAGAAGTTAATATTCCTTCTTTATTATTTTTAATAAGTCTTTTATTTTGAAAAAAAAATGCTGTGTGTACTCTTTCATCTGTGTTCAAATGATAACAATACCTACAATGCACCAAACCTTTGTTTATGAATGCAAAGGGAAAAAAAAGGCACCCCCACTCAGGATTTGCACCCTGTCCTGTGCGTGACAGGCCTATGCTCTAACAGGTTGACCATCCACTCAGACAGACAACAGCTGAGAAGTAGGTCTTTTAACATAGACGTGAATTTTTCAAAGTTAAAATCAAAAGTAAAAGTAGTCTTCACAGAAACTGAGATTATTCCATAACCGTAGGTCCTATCTCAAAAATTATCTCACATGTGGCTTCTGTAGATTCTTGTGAACAAACTGATGTATAAAGTGTATGAAAAAAGTCAGAAATTAATAAACAGTAATTGTGGGAATGTAGAGTTATTTTGAAAGGCAAATTGCATACTTCCTGTTGGAGTTAGCTCATGGGTGTCAGTGTAGGATTTGTCGGGCTCGATGAGACCAACATTTTGGTGTCTGTTCCATGTCTGTGCGACATTCTTACTGGCCACTTTTTTGTGTGTTTTTGAGTAGACAGGTGGCGCTACAGAGCCCATTTTGGCACCTAAGGGGTTAATTTTGATATTTCATCAAACTGTTTGGCAGCCATGCTATGCCAAATTTGGCGAGTTTTGGAGCACGATGAGGGGGTCAAATGGCAGTTTCAAGTGGAAAAATAAACTAATTTTAATAAATCCATAACGATACATCCTATCTCAAAAATTTTTGCACATGACAGTTGTGGTGAGTCCTGTGAACGTATAGATATATAACATGTGGGCAAAAAGTTCAAGGTGAAAAATGAGTTTCAGACATCGCAACTTTCTGGGCTTATAAAAAAAAAACAACTAAGGCAGTTATCACTAAGTTATACAACTTTTTTTGAGAAGGGTTTACTCTAACTTTTGGTGCTATGTAGAAGCCAATACGACAAATGGTGTCATACAAGTTGATTTTAAAAATTTTATTTTGAAAGGCAAATTGCAAACTTCCTTTTGGGAGTTAGCTAATGGGTGTCAGGGTATGATTTGTAGCGGATCATCAAACAAACATTTCGGTATTGGTTCCATGTCTTTACGACATTCCTGTTGGCCACTAGGGCAGTTTCTGTAGTTTTTTTTTTTTTTTTACATAGGTGGCGCTAGAGAGCACATTTGGGCACCAATGGGGTTAATTTTTACAGTTTATTGACATGTGTGCCAAATTTGGTGAGTTTTTGAGCATGTTTAGGGGGTCAAAATCCAGTTCAAAGTGGAGGCGGTATAATAAAAAAATAAAAAAAAAAAACGAACAAAAAACAATAGGGCCTTGCCTTTCCAGGTAAGACTTACCTTCCAGGCTCGGTCCCTAAAAAGAACTGCCTTTTGTCTTGATATATAAAGCGGGTGTATGGTAGAGTTTCATTCTGTCTTCCACAGCAGGTAAACAAGCAACTACCCCTGTCGGATAAATGAATTATCTAAAACAAGGAGGGTGCGCTTCCCTTTTTTCTTGACTTTAAGTGAGTCATATAATTATACAGCTGTACTAATAATGCATGCCATGCCGGTGTTTTTTGCTTTTTTCTTCATTTCAACATTCAACACTTGAATGCCAAAATCAAATCCGTATGTCCTTTTGTGCTTTTATACATGAAGCTGAAGGTCTGAGCTGTATATACTTGTGTTTTCTAATACACATCCCCCTCATGACCCATAGATATTTGTCTACAATGAGCAGACTTCAAAGCCAGACTGATAAATAAGTCCGCTGACATCATGACATTTAGTAAGACAGTATCCATCATGTCATTTCAGAAACATAAATCAGTGAGTGGGCCTGCTTGGCTCTGCGTCTCTACTGATATGAACAGCGTACATTAGAACGGGTCTAATTTGTATGCACCGAATGACTTGCACAACTGTGGATATCTCATTCATCCAATCAGCTAAAAGCATTCACAGTTTGAAAGTAAACAGCGATAAACAAAATGCATCACACGAGCTGCTCCATGCAGACCTGCAGGCGTTTGGAGTAGACACATAATTACATTCATCAGAAAGCGAATGCAGATTCTGATTGTTTCATTCTTTAGCATGGCTGTGGGCTGTACATATCTAAACAAGGACTATGTGTCCTACTTTGCTAAAACGCAGCAGTCAAACCATTAGAGCCTTGGGATCACGATAAGAAAACATCTCTGAAAACATTTTTATAGACAGCTTACTGAAACCATCCTTTTGTTTACCATTTTATCTCTCCCCATGTGAGCTCTTTTCATTACAATGTATTTTAATAAGGCCAAAACAACATTCACAACATGCATAGAATACCTAAATTTGTGGAAAATAATGAAGTCAAATACTGTATGTTTTCCTATGACTCACAAACTGTTCCTGGCATGTCTGGCCTTTGTGCATTCCTTATCAATGTTTGCAAGGAAAGTTTAGAGCATTGCCCCATCGAAAACCATTCCCTGCTTTGCTTGCAGAGCTGCATGTAAACAGGACAAGTAATGCAATTACAATATTTAGTGATCATGTAAATGGATTTAGCTGTCAATTTAGAAGGAAAAATAAGCTCAGAGAACTGCAGCCAGTGTCCCTGTTTACCATCAACGACTCCGAATAACTTTTTGGGGTGACTGGCTGTATTTATTTTTTATTTATTTATTATTATTTTTCTTGCAGTCGTCATGAATTTTGGGTTATTTAAACTTTGACTTTTTGTATCTAACCTTTCCTATGCCAAGATACAGACGTTTATTATAATGTTATACCAGTGAAAAGCGGGTATATTTCAGCGTGATATCATAAATTAATATACACGCCACTTTAATTGGGGTGTTATCTGTACGCATTATAAGCTTTTGTGTATTTGTTCACGCCACGTCGACTACCATGCGATTAGCGGTTAGGGTTTGGGTTAGCCTAGCGGTTACAGATATGTAAACTGGAGATCCTGATGTAAATTGACATGCGATCAAATGGCGTCGAATAACACGCGAAATGATGAAAATGCATATGTTTAGCACGCCAAATGCCATAAGAACTGGTGTAACATACAACGGGATTTCGTGAGATCAGTCTGCATCTTCCTACATAAAAATCACAGGCCATTTAGTTGTATCCAGAAAAGTGCAAAAAGTAAAGGAAAAACTGTCTCCATACAAGGCGAAACATTTCAGTTGCAACACTGGGTGTAAATTTAGAGCTGTTTTACCAAGTGAAGAATCAACCTTGTGTTGTTATATTATTGACTCTTTGGAGAGCTACTGGAAAGCGCTTCGTGAGCCACCGGCCGCTTGCAAGCAACGTGTTGTAGACACCTGGTTTAGCGGGTGTTAAACTATTTATTTACTATTTGGGCCGTCCAATTTGACTGATGGCCCGCGGGCCGCCTGTTGAATAGCCCTGACATACGGCGAAGACTGGCAGTTCAAAAGACATTAAACATTTGGGAACAATAGCTATTTTTCAGCCTTTCAATCTTAGATAATTGCACTCACTTAACCTGAGCAGGATTTGAGTGGGAGACACTTTTATACCCCACACATCATACAAACACCCTCCTCACCCTTACACAAAGATTACAAGTCCAATCCTTAAATCAAGCTTGAAAGAGAAAAATTACAAGTTGGTTGGCTGAGATGACATTTAATTAATATTTGAGATGAAAGTATTGGTTGGTAAATCACAGTTTTGTACTCTTTTCATACCCAGAGATGGGATCCTTCCTGAGGAGACACATGATTTACAGCGCCATAACGCAGCTCTGTCATCTTCTAAATAACAACACGGTGCCATGGAATTTGTGTTCACAGGAGCCGTTTTATCACAATGATAGCATCAGTGTATGTAATGTATTTAATTTTTTTTGACACATTGTTGTTAATGACCATAACTAACCTGTCAAACTTTTGATGAACACTCTGTAAGGTACTCTACTTCCATACATGTTATTTTCAGCACTTGTAAATGTGAATATGCTTCTGCTCGTCCCTTATCTAACATCTAACACAGGCATACTGCCAGATTGGAAAAGTGCCATTTCTCTGCAATGGTACAGGGATTATAAAACCACTATTGGTTTATTTATAAATCAGATATGTCTGAATCTGCTACCGCTTTAAGGGGCATTTAAAGTAGATAGAAAGGGCTTCAAATGCTCACCCCCTCCTCCTCATATTGATATTCTCCTCAACCCCTGCCTGCGTTATGGTGCAAAATAACACCAACAAACAGACATACCACTCATTCAATTACTGATAACGTTAGTATCTGGTGCCATGTATACACATACCTGGTTATCTGGAAAAAAAGGCATAATTTCTCAAAAAGGTGTTTTTGCCTTTCATCCACATGAAAACTCCAGTTTACGTCACTGAAAAGGATTATTTCTGAAAACTGTGGCCAAAGTGGAGATTTTGGAAAACTTCTCATGCTTGCATGTGTGCAGGGGAAACAGAGCTTTAGGGACCTGAACATCACAGTATGCGAAAAAAATAAATCAACATCATATGTGCGATCTTTGTCAATAATAACCCTGACCACATATTTACGATCTGTAGTGTATTTATACGGGTTCGTAAAGATGAAAACTAATATAAAAATGATGTGGTGTGTGATGTTATTACTGGAAATGGAGGTGGGGGAATATCTGTTTCTATAAATACCTGGTTATGTGGATACATGGCCTTAGTGAATACAAGGACCATTTAGCCCCTTATCTCACATGACACAGAGTTCATCTTATCCAGTGTTACTAAAACAGTGGATAAGACCTGTGTTTTACCTGTGTTTAGTTTTGAATTTGAAGTTTTTATCTTGTTTCTGAGTCCATAACGGCAATTGTTTGTCCATATTTAACAACAGTCACTGAATGGTTTAGATGAGTATTAAAATGATGTGAATTAACCCATAAAGACCTAAAAATCCACTGGCGACTAAAACCACCTACTGATGTAAAATGTTTAATACCTGTTGAACAACTAATCCTATCAATACATGTAAATAATTGGTGTAAAATACAGTTCTTCATCTTTTCATGGTCATCAGATATGACTCATTTGGACGTTCAGAGGCTCCATAGTTACCGTGGAAACACCGTCATCTTCTACAACATTGATTCACCAGCAAAACCCATGGAGTTGGATCAATGACAGAGGATGGACACACTTGTTTTTATGAACATCAACACGATCAGTGAATTAAATTTAAGAAAATACATGATTTTCACTAAAAAAGCACAAAATGCAGAGAATAATATTATAATAAATGGTGATAAATCACTTAAGAAAAGTGAAAGGAAAAAAAAAATCATTTGGGAATTGCCACAAAAGTAGCACTGGGTCTTTATGGGTTCAAATAAAAATACACAGTATGTGTTTTCAGCCATTTATTTTGTATATATAAATTTCACCTGTCTGTCCTAAAAAAGTGTGCACCCCAAGGTAAAATATTAGCACCAATTTATGATGAGAGTCTATGGTAAAGGGAGAGTCATTGGCACAGATGTTCTCCTCCAAGCCTGTGGTGGCGCTGCATCAACAATCTGTAGGACAAGACAAACAGTGACCAAAAAACTTTGCTCATCTTTAAGTTAATAAAGGGCAACTTCCATTTCCGCTTCATGTCTTTACCCACAATGCCATGAATTGTAGTCCTCTTCCTGAATTTGATTCCCTTAAAGCAGACCAAGACCTGCATTTTTAGGCGGACCAGAGTTCGCTTCATTGATCCACATTAGAGTTCGATAACACGTTCACATCTCCCCCAAATTAACCTGACTTCCCAGGCAAACGAAAAGTGTAAATGACACACTATGGTTGTTTGTTTTGTTTTTTTTCAAGCCACCTGTTTGCGTGTCAGAAAAAAAGACGCGATTTATACACACAGGGATTTACAAGCTGCATTTAGAAGCGGATGTTATCACGCTGTTCTTAATCATGGTTTGTGAATATTTGTGCGTAAATGTGTGTAATCCCCTATAGATGAGAAACATTAAATATATACATATGTATGTGCTTGGAATGTAACACAGGATCAAAGGGTCTTCATACATGATTGACTTGATTTCTAGAGGCAATGTGGATGCAGGGGAAAAAAAAAAAAAAAGCATTGAAATGTTGCATGCATTATAAATAATGTGGACACAGTTTACATGAGTTCATTGGTTATGTTTATTGGTTTATTATTTAGGCAGATTTGTTACTCGGTTTAATGCTAATGTCACTAATTCACTCTTGGCAGATGTTAATATTGTAAAAAATATATGCACAAATGAAAATGAAGCACTTTCTGTTTGTCTGCAGTGATTGAGAGAAACTACAAAACCAGTTGTAGTTTGTCTGTCCTTCCTAAGAAAATTCAGCCTCAACAAACTGATCTCACGGCACGGCAGAAACAGTGTTACGGCACATCAAGGGATCATTTCTTCATTTATCTTAATTTTTTCACACAGAGAGACAACACAAAACCCTTGCATTGTTTATAGAGACAAATTGACTTGTGTTTTCATAAAGAGGAGTTACTCATTTATTTCCCCTAATTAGTTTGCTCTTAAAAGTTCTTCCAAACACAACCGTGATGATAAATTAGCAGCTATCCTTGTTAGAGGAAAGCAGTGGGTCATGTGGAAGAGCTACCTGTGTGCTTGCAATGGTGCTCAAACGAAATTAAACACTAACTGCCAGAACGAAATACCAGCTTATCCACTCGAAAGAAAAGGCAAACAGAGCTGAATTTACACCTAGTAAGAGAGACTGTATGTGTAATAAAGGACGGCTCCCTCTGAGAGAAGTATCGTCTGGCACGTTCAGTTGCACGGATAAGCCTACAGATCGGCTTTATCTCAGTTCACAGTAATTGCAGTTTCAGCTGATGAAGCCACATCTTTCTTGTTCAAACAGAATTTATATTGAGTCTTTAATCAATATGATTCTATTTGATTAATACAATTGTACCCTCAAGGGATGAAACAAAACTGTACATTGTCTTGATCCTTGCAGATTGAAAATGGGGTGAACAACAGTGTCGGGGGGGTGGGGGAGGTAACGTGTTACAAAAGTAATGCATTACAGTAATGGATTACTTTTTGCTAT
>JAPQRP010000006.1:12166973-12177555 GCA_037367295.1 Apogon hyalosoma | reverse complement strand
TATTTCCTGTTGGTGTTCAGCCAATGGGTGAAGACGGCAGAAGACAGTCCACTGTCCACATGGACGTATGCTCATTATTAACCCTAGCTGTGTTTTCAACAAGCTAGTTAGCATGATCCCTGTGATCAGCAATGACAAGGTAAGCAAATATTTCTATGACTAGTTAGAATTCTGTATTGATTGCGGATTTATCTGTTTGAACATGCAAAATGTTGAAAAAATGCAAACGTTCCTACTGGGATTCAAACATCGTAGACCGAAGCGTTACTTACTGTGCTATCTGTCCACATGTACTTCAGGATGCAAATGTATGCGCCCCAAGGCTCTCCTATCTCTTGTATTGGGGGGTTTATTATTTGACTTTTTTCGGAGGGGTTTCACTGCGTACACACCATTTATGATGAGTCTGTATGAAATTCAAAAGTAATACAGGAGTCATGACGTGCATTACAATTCTGAGACAGTAACATTGTAAGGTAAAGAATTACTTTTAAATAATAGTAACAAGTAATCTGTAATGTATACTTATTTTGCCTTTGCCATCAGGGGGTCATGACAGTGTGAATACCTGACACAAAATGACACTGAATCCACATTTTTGCACCGATTTTGGCTTTTAAAGGCTGTGGTTTTAAACTTTTGATCAGCTAATGAACAGCCTGTTTCAGTTTAACTGCTGTTTTCAATAAAATGCATACTCCAGTATTTTTTTTTAATTTTTTTTTTTGTCTCACTCCCATTTCTTCTTTTTGCATTTTGAAACTACTTAGAACCTTATTAACCCCCAAGGACCCAGTGTTACATTTATGGTAATTCCCGAATGATTTTTTTTCTATATTTATCTTTCATTAAGTGATTTAACACCATTTATTGTAATATTATCTTCTGAATTTTGTGTTTTTTCAGTAAAAATCTGGTATTTTCTTATATTTAATTCACTGATCAGGTAGATGTTCATAAAGGCTCAGATTAAGTTAAGGGTTATTATATCAAAAACAGAGAAAACTGAAGAAAAAGTGAATTTTTCAGCAAATCTATCAATAACTGAACATAAACTCAGTGTGTCCATCCTCTGTCATGGATCCAACTCTGTGGGTTTTACTGGAGAATCAATGCTGTAGAAGACGACGGTGTTTCCATGGTAACTACGGAGCCTCTGAACATCCAAATGGGTCATATCTGATGACCATGAAAAGATGACAAGCTGTATTTTACACTAATTATTTACATGTATTTATGGGGTTAGTGGATCAACAGGGTTTAAACAGTTTACATCAGTAGACGTGGATGTTTGGGTCTTTATGGGTTAAGATCCAACAGTGCAAAATGTAAATTTTTGCAATTTTTCAACTGGTCTTAAAATTTTGATCAGGAGTGTATTACAGTTTGGAAGTAACTTGCACAACAGTGTCGTCAGCACACCTCTGCCTATTGGAACAACTACCCATGACGACTGCAGAGTCATTGGGTCATCATCGACTGTGCACATTCACACTGAAGAACAGAGGCAGATATTAGTGTGTGTGTGTGTGTGTGTGTGTGTGTGTGTGTGTGTGTGGCGGGGGGTTGTCCAGTATTATTTTACTTGCAACTGAAGAACTGCTTAAATGGAAGAAAGCTGAGTTTCATATGTAATGAATTCCACTGAACTTCAAGCTCTACTACTTTGACAACTGCACATTTACCGTGTCAGGTCCTATGGAACCCGTAAAACTCAGTCCGTGCAGCTGCTTTAGTGAGTTATGCAAGAGAACACTTCTACTTCACTGAGTTGCCACAATTTAAGCGCCCTAATGCACTACGAGGAGTCCTGACTTAGCAAATAATAGTCTGGGCAGCCTTTCAGGACGTCGTATCAGGTACTGCCTTATGAAAAAAATCACAATGAAGAAGATCCACAAATAGAAAATTAGTCATTTACCCAATAATCTAATAACCTAGGGAGACTATCTTGCAGCTTTTTGCACATGAAGAGTGTGTGTAGCTGAGCTGGAATGCTGAAGAGGAAGGAAAACAGCTGCAATCCCAGTCATTGGAGGGAAAAGGAAGAAGCTCACTGAGGCTCAGAGTAGCAGGCAGAAAATCCCCCGCTTGTCATGGTCCTCACATCATTTTGGAAGGATCTCCCAGCAATGACTAGCATCACCATAAAAGCATAATTCATTGGCTGTGGCTGTTGAGTGTAACTCGCCTGCAGCCACTTTCAGTTTGACTACCAGTCAACGTGGTGTTGTGCTGCAGGCTTGAATCTGTGGATCAGGACAGCAGAGCTACAGGTTCAGACGACAACACTGGTTAGACAAACTTAGAGTCACAATCTATCACACAAAAACTACATCTTCTCGGGAGTTATAAATAAAAACGAATACGGGGCGAGGACTTTCACATGCAGTTATACTAAAAATGAAAACAGATACAGACAACTTTATTAGTCCCCAAGGGGGTAATTCAGTTCAAGCAGTTCCTGAACATAGAAGAACACACCACCAACAACAGGGACGACAATGACATCTAACAGAAGACAACAGACAGGAGTACAACATCAGTGCATAACCGAGGCCACAAGGGCCAAAGCACCGAGAAGAAAGAACTCACTGAAACTTCAACCACTGTCGACATGACTGGAAGAGTGGTGGCACAATAAAATAACTGAAAAGAAGATACATAATAGTAAAAATAAAATTAAAGCTGCCAGCAGCATTGGGTGGGCCCTCACACCACACGTTCCACCTTCCGCACGTTCCACTTCCTGTGACCGTCGACACCTCAGCTCAAGTCACACCTCGCTGTCCTGACACCAGCTCCCACCCTTTTGTGTCTGTCCTCCTCACATCCCTACAGAACAGCAGTAGCCCTCTGCTGAAACCACCATCACCTTTTAATGAGGCTTTTATTTTGAAAAACCCTACTGTGTGTATGTGCATGTGTGTGAGAGAGACAGAATCAGTTTGAATGAATTGAAATTATGTGAACAGTTGAGCATGAAACACACGATTTACCACATTTAAGGCTTTTATTTTGAAAAACCCTATTCTGTGTGCATGTGTGTGTCTGTGAGAAAGAATAATTTTTCATGAACTAAAATTGTACAAACAGTCAAGCATTTGGCATAAAAAGGAAAAGAAGTTATTTAATAGTCATTATTGATTATTTTTAATTAGACTTTTATTTTGAAAAAAAAAAAAAGCAAACTGTGTGCTCTTTCCTCTATGTGCAAATTGTCACATACCCACAATGCAATGCAGCAAACCTCTGTTTAAAAATGTAAAGGGGAAAAAAGTAAGTCTCACCTGGGAATTGAACCCTGATACTCAGTGTGACGGTCCAGTGCACTAAAACCACCATCCACAGGCCCAGCACTAAGCATTTTAACATAGATGTGGATTTTTTTAAGTTAAAAGTGAAAGTAAAAGTACTTTTCAAACAAACTGCAAGTGTTCCATAACTGTAGGTCCTATCTCAAAAATTATTTCGCATGTAGCTTCTGCAGACTGTTATGAATGCATTGATGTATAAGATGTGTGAAAAAAGTCCGAAACGAATGAGCAGTAATCATCAGAACATGGAGTTACTTTGAAAGTCAAATTGCCAACTTCCTGTTGGAGTTAGCTCATGGGTGTCAGTCTCCATGAGACCAACATTTTGGCATTTGTTTCATGTCTCTACAACATTCCTACTGGCCACTAGGGGCGTTTGTGTCAACATAGGAGGCACTACAGAGCCCTTTTTTGGCATCTAAGGGGTTCATTTTTATATTGTATCAAACTGTTCACCAGCCATGACATGTGCCAAATTTGGTGAGTTTTTGAGCATGTTGAGGGGGTCAAAATGACAGTTTAAAGTGTAAAAAGTATAAAAAATAAACTAATTTCAATAAATCCATAACTGTACATCCTATCTCAAAAATGTTTGCATGTAAGACTTGTGGTAAATCCTCTGAACGTATAGATATATAACATGAGGAGAAAAAGTCCAAAGTGAAAAATAAGTTTCTGACTGTGCAACTTTCCGGGCTTATACAAAAAAAAAAAACTAAGGCAGAAATTACAAAGTTGCAAAAGGGTTTATTCTAACTTTATGCTATTTAGAAGCCACTACAACAAACAGTCTGGGAGATGTTTTTAGAAATTTTACTTTGAAAGGTAAATTGTGAACTTCCTGTTGGAGTTAGGTCATGGGTGTCAGTGTATCAGTTGTAGTGCTTTATAAAGCCACAATTCTGGTGTTGGTTCCATGTCTTTATGACATTCCTATTGGCTACTAGTGCCATTTCCATTATTTTTTCACATAGGTGGTGCTGGAGAGCACATGTTGGCTCACATAAGGTTCATTTTTACATTTTAGCAAATCTTCCACCAGACCTGAAATGCATGCCGAATTTGGTGAGTTTTTGAGCATGTTTAGGGGGTTAAATTCCAGTTTAAAGCATCACGAAAAAAGAAAAAGAAGAAAAAAACGAACGAAATACAATAGAGCCTTGCCTTCAAGGCAAGGCCTCTCACTCTGTGAGAGTGAGGAGGCCTCACCTTTCAGCTCGGTCCATAATAAATATAATAAATAAGTGGGTGTACAGAGACGCATTCAGCACCATCAAACATGAAAAATAACATAATTTTCCACCATCTATCGCCAACCAGAACAGCTTAGACTGGTGTCAACCATCCACATAACAAAGGGAATCATCCCTGAGGATCAGCGCAGCAACTAGCTGTACTTTTTTCGGCCTGTGTTGAGGGTAGTGGAGTGTTGCTGGGTTAACAAGGTCACTCGTGAGCGGGAGAAGGAGGAAGTGGAAGGAGGAAAACGCCCCTGTTACAGTCCAGTGTGCCTTGCTCCAAAACTACGGCTCGCTGCACATGAACTCACGTTCCTACTCTTCAGATTTTAATTTTCCCTGTTGTGTCTAAAAATGCCCAATTCATTTAGTATATTTTTGGTAAATCGAGTCCAATAATTCCTCTGAAATATGTAACAAAATACAAGAAACACAGATGCTGTATTAATACAAGCACAAGGGAGGTCTCATTTCACCTGCTGAGGCTGAGGATCCATTGAGAACTTTGTAATTAAGTACTTATTTCAAGGTAAACATGCTTATTGTATTATTAGAAAATGTACCACTTGAGGGACTTTTGCATGTAAAGAGCTCCCTATGGAATGTGTTGCAGCAGCAGTTCCACACAGTACACAACTTCTTGTGTGTTAAAGACCCAAACATCCATCACAGACCAAACGCATCCACTGATCTAAACTGTTTAATACCTGTTGATCCACTAATCCTATCAATACATGTAAATAACTGGTGTAAAATACAGTTTGTCATCTTTTCATGGTCATCAGTTTTAACCCATCTGGACGTTCAGAGGCTCCGTAGTTACCATGGAAACACTGTCATCTTCTACAACTTTAGCCCCTTTCAGACAGCACTTCTGTTACGGCAATATTTCACCTTTAGTCCAGAACGACGTCTGCGTAAACAAACCTTTATGGTGGCTTTTTAACGCCTCTGGAGGTAATAACAGAGCCGTGATAAAGGCGGAATCATGATTCCAGAATGTTATGTAAAAGGAACACCTCTCGTTCCACATCCCAAGATGACATTTTGATGACGTATTGCACGTGCAACCACCACACCGGGGGGATTTAAAAATGAGCACAGGCTGTGTACAGTAAATAAACATATCAACGCAGGAAATGCCGAGATCCGTGAGCTGTCGTCACTCCGGGCGGAGGACTCTATCCAGGCTAACATTTGCGGAACAGTGAAAGATGGGCCAACTCTGGAGATGTTAGCAACACCGCTACGCTCGGGGTATTTCCGACACGCAAGTTATGTCACACTATACGCTGTGCTGCGTCACCGCTCCTTTGATTCCACTGTGTAAAAGTCCAGCCTGTCTCGCCTCTGTTACTCCTTTGTCTTGGCTGTAGAAATCAGTCAATAGTGGAAAAAAGGTGGGATCATCACCTTTTTTCTGGAATCTCAGTGTAAAAGTGGCTCCTGATTTACCAGTAAAACCCATAGAGTTGGATCAGTAACAGTGGATGGAAATGCTTGGTTTATGTTCAGTTAATGATATATTTTACTGAAAAACTCACTTTTTCTGCAGTTTTCTGTTTTTGATAGAATAATCCTCAACTTAAATCTGAACTTTTATGAAGATCTACATGATCAGTGAATTAAATACAGGAAAATGCCTGATTTATACCGATAAAATGCAAAATGCAGAAGATAATATTACAATAAATGGTGATAAATCACTTAAATGAGTGATATTTTGCTTTTTTAAAATGGAATTATGCATTTTAAAACCTTTCCCTGTGGTCTCCATAAACTGTAAATGCTCTGCTTTGGTCTGAATTCTTCATTCATTCAACTCCACAGGCTCATCTTCAACCCTATTTCTGACTAATGACATGAGACAGGTCGTTTTGAGCACTGGCCCTTTAAATCAAAATGCGCTACTTCACGCCCCACTCCTTCCAGGATGTTGACTGCTTCTCTGTCCCATTCAGCCACCAATACAACCAACAACTGAACATTTTAGGTCATCGACTTGAAGTGTGAACATATTTTCAGTTTTTACTTCAACCGCTGCTGCTGACAAACAATTATGTCGTACTCGGAGAAATGTTCGTCGGAAGTCTGGACCTTATATGTGCAAATGTTGTGACGTAACTAGTTATAAAACGTAACAAATTAAGCAGGAATTAAAACAGGTTGTAGAAATCCACTTGGTTTTTGCCCAAATGAATCTAAAGATAGCTTTGCAGCACCTGGAGGGTTCAAATTCAAACTGTAGGAACTATTAGGGTCCAAATACACAAATAAATGAACCACAGACTAAGAAAAGTGGTTTCAGTGAAATATGACACCTTTAAAGGTTAAATATAGAGGAAATATAATTTGGGAATACCACTGGGCCTTTATGGGTTAATGTACAAATATGATGCATGAAGCAAAACCTGCATTAGAATGAAAGTGACCTGGTTGTGTTACAGCTGAGCACATACATACCCACATTCTCTATAAGGAGATGCTCTGTTCTGAAATGAGTAGAGCACTTTTTGACTGTATTTGCATTTATCCCTCTTTCTCTGGGAATAAATCCTTTCTATCATGTCTCTCAGCCTGAAGCTTCACTCCAGGGAAAGCTCTGTCTGCTGGCGATGCTAATGGCATACTTATGTTTACCGGGAAAATGCACCGTACAGTTTATCAAGAAAGGTTAATCAAAGATGTACTTCAAAGACGCAATGGAGTCAACAGGGGAAAAAAAAAATCTCTGTCTTTACTGCAGCATTGAATGCAAAGGTATAATTTTTCTAATTATTCATTTCTCTTCGTAATAACTATAATCACAGACAATGGACCCTATAATTGACATATCAGTCTCCATACATGACATGCTAATAATGCAAAGTGAATGAATGGTTTAAGGTTAAAGGGGTTTCTTCGGTGTGCTTTAGAGGATTCGTATGAGTTCCCTATCCTTGTATGCAGTGCTTTAACTGTATCTGTTACAGTTCAAAGTGAAAAGAGGTTGGCTGGTTTCTCTAGAGAAAGCCAGTTATCAGTGTGCATACAAATGTGGTGTTTTCCCCAAGAAATCCTGACAGCAGATTTATTACACCACTGGAGCCAAAGAAGCTGTTGCTTTACTTTTATTATTCACTCTAGTCTGATCATTGGTGTGGACAATGGGTGTATTCACAACAATCAAATTGAAACTAAGGCATTAATAGGGTATTTGTGTGTGTTATCAGTAGCGCGCAGTATCTGAAGAGGCAGGCTGACAAAGATAGAGTCTAACAAGAAAATCAATGCCTAGAACAGATTTTCACCTTGTAATCAGAGTTCGGCTACTGTATTGAGCCTGTATTGATTGGTAGTTTCAACACACTCTATGGATAATAACAAAAACACTCCTTTCTGTCTCCTAAATATGTTGATTGGTTGCATGTTGGCACTCATGGTAATGACCAGCTACGACCACATAGATTTGTGCAAGACAGCTCAAGTAGTCACACACTGTGAAGAAAACCAAATCATGAAAATTATGTGATCTCTGAAAGCAACACGTTCATTAGGGAGTCAGAATATCACAAAACATGCTGAGATACACCTATCTATAACTTCAATTCCAAATGAAATATCTGATTGTTGTCCTCAAAGCAGAAGTGTGAGTTTCAGAGCTGGTTACAATAAAATAAATTCATGAGCAAAGTGTGTGTTATCGTAAAGTGAAATCCGCAGCTCTTGGCTTCTTCACATCTGCTAAGACCTTTGGCAAAAGTCTCAAGACAGTTCTTCAATCTATTTCGAGTAAAGCAGATGGAGTCTATGGCTAATCATCTGAAAGACAGAAAACTGCTGTTTTTTTTGGGGGAAACACAGCAGTACGCTTTGCCAAACTATCAAAGAATTCCAAGAAATCAATATGAAAAAAGGTCAGTGAATGTGATATTTCAAAAGAGACGACTGGCAATATGTAAAACAAAAACTGAAAGCTCTCATATGCTTTACATCCAGCATGTTCACGGGTGAAGAGGTAAAACATAAAACAATCGAGTTGAGGATACGTTTTGATATTTCATTTTCAATGTTGTAACTGTGCTATTCTCAAATTTCTTTTTAGCATCGCTTGAGCCTCAACAAATTGAATTTTTTGACACAGGTAGACGGTGTTTGGAAAGTTAATTCACATTCTCATTCTGTTTCCATCACACAGCTCATTTGTATTTTAGGCCCAAAGCAAAAGAAGAAAGCGTTCATTATAATGTGCCAACAGCAATACAGAAGCAAAAACAAAGAAAAAACTGTGATGGAATTCTTCCTATACTGATGGAAAATACAGTGAACTGATAGTCAACGAGGAGGAGACTGAGAAAAAGGCACCCCTTGTTTAATGCTGGTTTGAAACCTGGGATGGCCATTGGTCATGCAGATGAAATGTAAATTCTATGTTAGCATGCAAAGTGCATGCTTACATACATTATTCATGACACTGCATTGACACATGTGCCTTTTAAGCCTGCATTTGTAGCTGGTTTCACACATTCAGTAATCCACAAATCCAAGAATGATGCCTTCTCTCAAATACGCAGCTTGTGTAACGCTTCATGACACTATCAGAGCGATGCACGTTTTAACCCATGAAGACCCAGCGCTACTTATATGTCAGTTCCCACATGAAATTTCCTCTATATCTAACCTTTCTTAAGTGATTTATCATGATTTATTTATACTATTATCCTCTGTATTTTGTATTTTATCAGTATAAATCTGTTATTGTCCTGTATTTAGTTCATTGATCATGATGTTCATAAAAGCTCAGAATAAAGTTGAGGGTTACTATATCAAAAACAGAGAAAAGTGAAGAAAAAGGGAGTTTTTCAGCAAATCTATCATTAACTGAACATAAACCCAGTGTTTCCATCCACTGTCACTGATCCAACTCTGTGGGTTTTACTGGTGAATCAGTGTTGTAGAAGATGACAGTGTTTCCACGGTAACTACGGAGCCTCTGAACGTCCAAATGGGTCATATCTGATGACCGTGACAAGATGAAAAACTGTATTTTACACCAGTTATTTACATGTGTTTTAGTGGATCAACATATGTTAAACAGTTTAGATCAGTAAGTGCTTTTGGTCGGTGATGGATGTTTGGGTCTTTATGGGTTAAGGTTCTAGGTAAGTTTTACTCATAGTTTTTGTTTTAAGAACATGAATTGCCTTCTGTCCAGTGTAAGATTCATCACTGTAATAAAGTATTGAGACATTTTCTGTCATACAAAAATAATAACTACCGCGTTGACCCGTGGGGATCCGTGGGTTCTAGATGTGGTAGTTTTCATGCATGTGTATTCATGCATACTGTACCACATTTGTCCAGCAGTCACCGCCAAAGCATTCTGGCCATAGCAACATGATTGTAAGACTACTGCATTCCAAAATAACTAATATCTCCCACAATTTTGGTTCTATCAACTTGCCACTTTCACTAGTCTGTTCCTTGACCAAAAATACATTAATATGACAAACTGCAGCAGTCCGCTCTCTCCGGCTTTTTTGTGTGAATCCTCTGACACACACACATGCACGCACACAGAGACCACTTGGCTTTTATAATATAGATTAGCTTGAACCTTTATTTAACTGACTGATGTACGACGTGATCAATAATCAATATAAAAAATGGAAACACTGGAAAACACTTGAAAAAGTTGAGACTGAGATCAAATAAGACTGAAAAGTTAAAGTATATGATAAACTCTGTTCTGTAACAGGTGAGGGAATCATGATTTGGTGAAAAAGGAGCTTCCACCAAATGATTAGATTAGATTAGATTAGATTAGATTAGATTAGATTAGATTAGATTAGATAGAAAATGATTGATCCTTTGGGCAAAGCCATCAGGAAATTAATGAAAAAAATCATAATTTTTTTTAGCATACAATAAAAAATAATTAGACTGAGCCTTAATTTAACTATCAGATGTACAAAGTAATATCAATTTGAAAAATAAAAACATCAGAAAACACTCGAAAAACTTTAGACTGAGATCATATAAGAAAAA
>JAPQRP010000006.1:12131949-12146928 GCA_037367295.1 Apogon hyalosoma | reverse complement strand
CAGAAGGACCAATAAAGGCTCCAGTTTCAAAGAACTGGAATTTTCTGTCAATGATTTAATGGTTCAGGCTTTACAGGCTTAAAATGTGAATTGAGTGAATCATTGTATTGTTTTGTAATCTCTATTCCTCGTCTTTCATTACCAGCCAAGGGATTAGGAATGTAAATTAGCTGCCTGCTAATTTTGGTGCATTGTATTTTATTGTATTTTATTTTGGTATCCATCAGATTAATGTGTGCTATGTGCTAAGGCCAGCTGCTAATGGTAGATAGTGTGTGTGTGTACTAGGATGGGTAAAATGCATGGACCGAATTTCTCCACAGGGATAATAAAGTGAGTTAATCTTAACCTTAACGCATAAAGAGCCAGTGCTGCTTTTGTGTAAGTTCCCAAATGAACTTTTCTGTAGTTTTAACCTTTCTTAAGTGATTTATCACCACCACCATATCATTATTTACACCATTTTTACACCAAGTTTAAGTTTACAATCCAGTATTTTCCTATATTTAATTTACTGATTATGTAGTTGTTCATTAAAGCTCAGATTAAAGTTGAGGGTTATTATATTCAAAAAAGAGAAAACTGAAAGAAAAATATCTCTTTTTTTGTTTTTTATAAAATTTGTCATTAACTGAACATAAACCCAGTGTGTCAGTGTGTATCTGATGACCATGAAAAGACGAATAACTGCATTTCACAATAGTTATTTACACGGATTGACAGGATTAATGGCTCAACAGGTATTAAAAAGTTTATATCCGTGAATGATTCTGGTAGATGCCAGTTAACTCGTCTGTTTCTGAATTCTGATAGTACTTACAATCTAACAATAAAATCTACTGAAATAATATAAAATAAAACTGATTTTATAGAATATTACTGAAGAAAATGTCTGCCCACACTGCTCGCACATTGTATGTATTTGTTCAATATGGGTGGAACTGTGGAAAAACAATGGCAGAAAAAAGTGTCCATCATTCATTCTCCAAACCACTTAATCCTCAAGATGGTGGTGGGGGATGCTGGAGCATATCCCAGCTACCAGGGGGATGCAGAAGCCACAGATGACCTGCCTGTCTTTACAGAGACTGGCTATGATTGAGAAGATGCTCGGCTCATTGTCAAAATTAAAGCCTAGTGTTAAGAATAAATCAGTAATTTGGACCAACTGTGCATAAGTGATAAATTGCTTTGAACTGTAATTGGAAAAAAAAAACAAAAACTTAATTTTTCAGCGTGTCTATCCACTGAACAATTATATAAACTTGCAGCCCTAACTGGACATTATATGTGCTAATCCATATTAAATCTGCATTAAAAGCCCCCTCTTTAATCACCTGAGATACAGTTCTATATAAAAAAAAAAAACAAACAAAACAAACAAACAAAAAAAACAAAGAAAAAACCCTAAGCAACACAATAAAATGTAAGGAAAGAAAATACAAGTTTGAGAAAGAACAAAGGCAGAGACAAGAGAGTAGAAAGAGTGAATAATGCCTTGTCACTGGCATCCACTGGATTCATTAATATAGTCTACTGCCGTATTAAAAAAGACTCAAGAGATGCCTGAGGGAGAAATATGTTTCAGTTGGAATGGTCTTTTAAATGTTCATCTCTGGCAGACGCTCACCCATCAAAAGTTATTACATCTTAGGTTTGTCTCTGTGATCGCCCACAAACGCTGCCATTTCTGCTGCTGAGTTCAAACAGAGAAGGATTTTGTTGTCACATGTGCCAACCGCGCAAGCATATTTTTTTGTTATTTGAACATGATACTGCTGTTTTAATTAACTAGTGTTTGCAGTGATATTTAAATTCACTCTTAAGCAAGCACAGAATAATCCCACATTGCCTGGGAGGTGAAGTGGAGAAAAGGCCGTCATTATACTCTGCTTGCGTACATATACTGAGTAACCTACCGTAAAAGACAACGCTTCTTCTACAACTCTTATTATCCCTTGAGTGAGTCATTAGTGTTCTACAACCATGCTTGTTAGACCTGTCGCAGCCTTTTCAGATAATGTTAGCACTAAAAATATTCACAACAGTAAAGGTTATGCACTGATTACTGATCCGTATATTGTTGAGTGTTAACACAAACTGGTAAAGTAAAGCTTTGAATGGCCAGATATCATAATGTGTACCACTGGAAAAGATGCAAGAGTAGCTGAAGTTTCCAAGAGTAAAAACGCTGCAATTTGCATCATAAAAATGCAATGACTACTATTATAAGTAATAATATAATATTTTCAGTTTCTTCCCCTGGGCTGTGCAGACTGTTAAATCACACCATACCTCACTGTAATGCACAATAACCCTCCAACCTCTGAACACACGCCTCATGTCTGGCACATGTATGTTTGCATTGTCTGCACTCACTGGTGTAGTCCAGGGTACACGGAGTATACCTACTTCTTTTTCAGTCAGCATTACGTATATCCACTTCTAAATCCCCCTGATGCGCACCATTCAGTAGCATCTGCCAACCAAATTGCCCATGTTTTCCCATCGGATGGTGAAGCCATGACCCGCCCTACTCTTCCTCTAATTGGTTAGTACTCAGTGCCTTCACTGATTAGATTGGTTAACTTTAGGTATGAGGACTGTTGAGCCAATCAGAGGCAGAGGAGGGTGGGTCATGCCCAAGAAATTATTCATAACAGCACTGACCACCTCTGGAACCTGATTGGACACCTCAGGTGCCAGTACCACCCCCCAGTTGATTGACAGGTCACTGCACGTCTCATTGAAAGATGCACAATTATTGGAAATGTGAATGAGAAAGGCAGAATAAACGTCTGTCAAGTGAATGACACATATCGAGAGAACCTACTGTCATGGAATACATCATTCTGAGGTCAGTTTTAAGGTGGTTTCCAAATGAGTCACTGCTTAAACTACTGCTCATATGACTCCACAAAGGAGAGATGTTGTTGCCCATAATTAAACTATGTGAGTAGGCTAACGTTATGAAAGGCTAACGTTATGAAAGGCTAATGTTATCCTATGTTTGCCTCATGTTGAATACATTTGACATTCATGCAGCTGCTTGTGTGACCAGTAAAACCTACAAACTGCTCCTGATCAACCCATGATAATTTTATAATAGTGATCAAATATTGCTGTCAGATTTTTGGGTAAACTAAACAGAGTACTCTTACATGTCACTGTTTCTTTAACAGGGTGTTTTTCTGGGCTACTTTTTTTGTAAAAAGGCAAAAATTGAGAGTATACCCTCTTCTCCAGGGACTACACAACTGTCTACACTTATATTGCATAGTTTACACTGTGACACTAGTCACTTTTCCATTGGACATCTGTGCAAAACTTTACTGATATTTAATAAATGTTGAAAAAATATGAGTGCGTAATGTCGGTTTTTCCATTAAATCACAAATGCAATGACTTGTTTATTTATTACTGTGAGATGTCATGAGAAGTCATTCCATAAACATGGCAACGAACATAAATATCACGTTGATTTACAGATAGTACTCTATATTCTATAGTACTCTATCCCATACGAAGTTCAAAAATGATTGGGTTTCCTGGTGTCTCCACACATACCGCACCATCTTTGTTTTGAAACTCTTCTTAGCTTGTTGTAACATCTATCGACATTTTTTTTTTTTGTTCACGTGACTCTAGTTGTGCAAAAAGGTCTTTCCGTTGCTGTTTTGTGTGATATACCAATTTTGCTATCCCCGAAAAACCACCTCTTGCAAACACAAAAAATTTTACTCCAAAGCCAAGTTTTGGCAAAATTATCATTTTACCATTAGGTAAATTTTTATTCACAAGTTATATTTGCATAATTTGAGGGTTAATGGAAAAGCGACTAGTATTACATTTGTGTTTACATTGTTTACAC
The DNA here is from genome assembly GCA_037367295.1 of Apogon hyalosoma. NCBI lineage: Eukaryota > Metazoa > Chordata > Actinopteri > Kurtiformes > Apogonidae > Apogon > Apogon hyalosoma. The sequence goes on along the minus strand of JAPQRP010000006.1, from coordinate 12,143,057 downwards.
TAGTACTACTGCTACTACAAATGCACATTTTAATATTACTTTTTAAATTTTCAAAATCTAAGCCTTTCATAGAGTATATCTCTAATTTGCACATATTTTTCAATAGCACACTTCTTAAATTTTATATTTCTTTATGTCTGTATCTTATTGTGTTATTAGATGTAAGTGCACTGTTGCTGGCAGAGACCACCTGCAATTTCTTTGCACAACTGGTGTGATGACAATAAAGCCTATTTCATTCTATAAAACTAAGATGACACATGAGCTTGATTTCTTCACAATGTACCACATGTACCATTATCATGTTCATTTTCTTATTTTCCTCATTTGTTCTGCAAAAAAATCACAAGTCATAACAGTATGAATTTATATTTTCAACCTCACATTTGTTAAAATTATTATTACTCATACTATTCTATAATTTCCCAGTTTGGGATCAATAAAATCTGTCTGTCTGCATGTCTGTCTATTAACCCTTTATCAGACAAGTGACTATTTTTTTTTTGGTAATTTCCACATACATTACATGACAGTGACATCAACTGTTCCAGTGAGGACAGTGAGTCCATAAGCTCAGGTCCAATGTGGTCTCCAGGGTCTGTAAGGTCCACCTCTGCACGACAGTGAGTGGACCTGCTTTGTTCGGTACCATGAAGTAATGGTACTAATGTAAGGAATGATGTTAAAGGGATCATGTGGATGTGGACAGGGGTCTGGATCAGCACTAATGTTGGTCTAATGTTCTAACATACATGTTCTTTTCACTTTGCATGTGTTTTTCTTTTATTTTTTATATTTACTTATTGGATTTTTTTTTTTTTTTGCCACTTACAGGTAAGGAACCAAATATGGTAACTTCATTGATCTTGATTTTCTACATAATAATAAAAAAAGAGAACAATTTCACAAAAAGTAATAAAGTCCTGTCCTCCAATAACACCCTCAGGTTGAAATGTTGAATTTCAGTGGGTTTCTATGAGTGCCCTATAAAGGGTTAAATGCTCACACCTCAGAAGATTTATCAGGAAAATTCCTGTATCTGTGCAAAGCATCCTGGACTCCTACGGAAAACAAGTACACATTTAGCAATTATTTCTTTATGTTCTGTTTTATTATGCAGCTCCTTCAGTTCAGTGTGTTATACGTAGTTACCTTTGGTTTTATATCACAGAAGCAAATCCTTGACTCCAGGGTTTCGTTAATTAACACCCAAAATGTGCAGAGGAAAATATACCATATATTTTACAAATATTCAACAGCTTAATTTCGTGTTACCTAAAATATGTCATTAGACAATTAAATGTAAACCTACTGTTTTTTGGTTTTGGTTTTGGTTTCATTTTTTTAGACCTACAGAAGTTAAGCTTTTCCCCACAATAAGAGATTCACTGTTTAATGCTCATCCAGGTCATTAAATACTGTGCAACACTGGAAAAGACAGCACTATTTGTTTATTTGTTTATTTATTTATTTTTCATAGCATTAATGCAAATAGTCTGGAATTTTTACTAAAGAATAACAAAATCAGTTAATCTTGAATGTTAAATTTATGCTCCAGTTATCCCCAAGATGTTGTTTTCTGGTGTGTATCCCTCGTACACAGCATATCGAGTGGAAAATATCCAGCAATCATGGAAGGCATTTCAGTGGCTGCCAAGACTATACTTAAATACTTGAAAACATCTAAGTCTATGCAACTTAAAGTACACACAATGATAAAGGAAAAAAACTGCGTCATATGAATATATGCTGAACAGAAACAATAATATAACAGAGGTACAGGTTTGTTATTAGGATTACATCACAGTGACGACAAGGCAGAAGTTTGATGGATATTATTGCTGCACATATTAATACCATTATATGCCTTATGTTAAGTCATTTTAACACAAATCCGAAGTTTTTGTGATGAAAACCACGTCAGACACCTCAGGTCATTGTTCAAGTCAAGCAAGTGACAAGTCAAGTTATAGAACCATCTGAGGTGCGTCTCTACAGACTGATTTAATGAAATAGAATTGTATGTCATCCCAGTTCTTATGGCATTTGGCGAGCTATACGTACGCATTTTCATCCTTTCACGTTATTCAACGCCAGCTGATCGTGTGTCAATGTACGCAAAGATCTCCTCTTTACATATCCATAACTGCTAACCCAAAACTTAACCCTAACTGCTACTCGTGGTATTTGACGCGGCTTGAACATACACATGGAAAGCTTATAATGCGTACAGATAACACGGCAATTAAAGGGGGCATGTTATCTGTACGCAATTCATGGTGTCACGTTGGTCTATAGCACATGAACCACATGACATTAACTCTCCCAACTGGACAACAGATGATGCTTTCAACTTAAAATATAGACTTAATATTTCTGCGTTTCCTCAGAAATATCAATGCTAAAATAAACTGAATAGAAGCCGAAAACATTTACATTTACACTTAGAGATCATTTTTAGTGTCTGAATAACTCGAACTACTGCTATCATTAAAGTCCAACTACTATTTATTTTTTACCCAATTTAAAATGGTTCTTTATTATCTGAAGTTATGCAAATGAGTATGTTCCAAAAACTTCAAGTATTTAGAATAGATGCACCTAACTTTGTTTACGGAGCACTTTCCACAACGCGTCATTTTTGGACCCCAGAACATGAATATTCATGAATCAATGATTGACATCCCGGCCAGCCAATCATGTGATTAGTTTGACGTTGCCAGAGCAAGGTTTGCCATCAATGTGACAACTGCTGGAAGGCACACTTCGAGAATGACTGTGTTAGCAACGAACTAGTGTATGATAGCAAACAGAATCCTGTAATAACACGATCATACTGAGTGAATCCACACACGTATTCCTCCTCTCAGTGTAGGTACATTTTACTGTAATTCCAAACATGGACAGAACCTGACTAACTCCAGACACAGCTTCAGCTGCTGTAGAGCTAAACCACAACCAAAAACCATTAGCTGCCATTGGTAAAAGAAAATACAGTCTGATCAGAGAGCAGGACAACAGCAGAGAAACTGTGACCATAAACTGAGGAACCACGTCACAGATGACAAATATCACTGTCTGAATATTATTTGAATAAGTCTGCATCTGCATTGAGTTGGTTAGAAGTTGATGACGCATCAGTTGATGCTTTTAGCTCCATCAGAGTTATTGAAGCGGTGCATTTTCCTCTTCAAATGTATAGAACTGGTTTGTACATCAGTCTATCAAAGAAAACAAACATGCATTTTACTTACGTTTTCATTCGTTTTTTTGTCGGATGGTGGGTACAGCTCACACTAATAGGCTACTACATTCTTCAGTCATTTTCTGTCTTTTATGATTAATATACTTTGCATTAGAAGGAAAACAAAACAGCCTAAATGCAGCTTCTTAACTGTTTTCAGTGACAGCTCACTGCTCCTAATGTGAGCTAGGTGCGAATGCTAATCGCTAATGCTAAGTCAAATTCAAGTCCAGTAAAGTGAACACAACGTTTAAGTGGAGTCTGCTCAGTATTAGTCAAGTAGGCATGAAGTCCTAAAAACTGGGACTTAAGTCTGATTTAAGTCAAGAGACATGACTAAAATAACTCCTATTTTACTGATGTAGTACTTTACACTTTCTTTTATTTTTGAGCAACAAGCAAAAATAAGTGTGTCATTATGTACAAAGCACAATACACCTGTCATACACCAAAGAAAGAGCAGTTAAAATACCGATGCTCTGTTTTAGCCAGACTACAGTGGAAAATGATAACAGTCTCCTTTAGTGCTGTATGTGCATAATGCTTACACTGACCTTTAAACATAAATGGTATTAAGGAGGAGGTTGACAAACAAGACTTCCTGTCTGACCTCTGTGCTCCAGACTGTCAACCAGGCGACTGCTGCACCAAAGCCCAGTCTGTGAGCCTGTTTACACGACCGCCAATACTCCCATCTTTATCCAAATTCTGGAGTTGTCAGATAAACAGGACAGCTAAACAGGATACTCTGATATGCTTTATCAGATAACAGCAGTAATCTAATTATGAGACATCAGATGAACACACCTGGATTTCTCCCCAATACTCTCATGTCTTCCTGGATGGACACAGGTTAGTCTGATTTATTTTCTTCTTTTACATCTGAACATGTGTAAACACAATTAAAATCGTAGAAAATGGAAGCTACATAGTCAGATGTGAGTGGAAGACAACAACAGGAAGTTTGAGTCTACCGTCACTACATACGTACGTACTCTGAAACAAACCTGATAATGGACTGGAGCGTCTAAACCTGGGTTTTTCGATTACTGCGCTTCTTAAATGCATCTGATAATTACAATTATCCGACTACTCCCAGTTATCAGACTTTTTTGGTCATGTAAACAGGCTCTGTGATGCCACACATTTTATATTTTAGGTTTTTAAGGCACTGTAGAACAGGGGTTCCCAAAGTTGGGGTCGTGACCCCCTGGGGGGGCGTGAGTGACCAACCTGGGGCCGCGAAATGATTATCAGGATTCTCTGATGTAGTCCCTAAGGTGATTACAACAGACTAGTGGGTTGACCCATGGGGAACCAGGGGTTCTAGATCCTGGACTTTATCATTGTCAGTACTGAGGGTGGGATGTGAAAAGGGTGTGGGTTTAAAATCCACATCCCAACCCAGAGGGGCAGTATCCTGTGGACCACATCCCGACCCTGATGGGCGACATCCCAGTCCCCCCGCACAGATATTTGTTTATTCATTCATGCTGTACCACATTTGTCCAGCAGTCACCAGCAAAGCATTCACATGATTCTGGACATAGCAACGTGATTGTAAGGCTGTAGTATCCCAAAATGACTAATATCTCCAAAAATATCAGTCCTATCAACTTGAAGTTTTTGCTAGTTTCTTCCTTGACCAAAAATACATAAGTATGCCAAACTGCAGCAGTCAGCTCATTCCAGATTTTGTGTGATGCCTGAGACACACAAACATAGTCTACTTCCCTTATTTAATGTAGATAAATAAATGACATAATTGAAGCACTTGTAAATAAAAGGGAGATTGCTCTCTGAGTTAAATAATGTACAAAATGCTAATGTTTTCAAGTTCAAACTCTAGAATATCAGCACATGTACAGGTTAACATGAACAAACAGGTTAAGGGATTGTTCGTTGTACAGATTTGACTAACGGTGTCGCATTAATAAAATACAAATAAACATAAAAAGGCCAATAAATGGTGTAAAACAGACACATTAACCTAAATAAACATTAACACAACCCCCCCATGAACCCCTGCACATAAAACAGAACACAATGAGTATAATGACCAGTACCCACAATGCAATGCGGCAAATATGCCACAGCATCATTTAAATCATATCATGGTTGGATACGCCTTTTAGTGCGTGAGTCCTGTCCACATGTTTTTTTATGTGTCAGTCACTTCAGGGATAGTGGGGGTCGCCAGCCTCTGGCACCGTTATTTTGGGGGTCAGGATTTTAAAAGTCTGGGAACCCCTGCAATACAATCTGTCGTTGACCTTTCCTGATGATCTTAAGACAGAGATTATCTACAACTTCCTAACAGATCTGGAAATGTTCATTCTTAAATCAGCTGTTATGTCAAACCTCTGTATTCCCGAAGTACAGATCTATTGTGAAACAGCGTGGCACGGCAACGCTCGGAATTTATTTGAAAAACAGCCAAATCCACATGAAACAGACTTAATTTACTTGGCAAAAACACTACTCCATATAATTTTAGTGTGTGTAAGTTCACTCTCTCTTCCCCTGCTCTTCCTTTGTGACAGCCAATTACCATCTCTGAAAACACTGAACTACTGTAACCAGTGTGTGTGTGTGTGTGTGTGTGTGTGCGTGTGTGTGTGTGTGTGTGTGCGTGTGTGTGATACACGGCACTGTGCTCTGCCGGTCACCTACTGTCTCAACACTGGACTGAGAACATTTGGATTCATGCATTTATATACTAACAATATACAGCCCACGCCACACTTCACTGTCAGGAATAAACACACCACTGTGCTAATTAACAATCTTTGGGGAGCCGGGTGACTGGCATGAAACCAAAGAAAAATGTGTGAGTGTGTTTGTGTTTGTGTGTGTGTGTGTGTGTGTGTGTGTTGGTCCTTTGCCAGTTGTGTATGATCTCCACTTTCTCTCTCTGTTTAGAATTCTGTGTCTTTCGCTCAAGTCAAATAACAAGGACCAACGACTCATTATTAATATGATAATGAACATGTAAATAAGCAATCTGCTACTATGTTGATGATTTTCAGAATATCAGTGTGGATTTTCCATGCTTCCCTTTGAGACTTTGTTTTCTTCTATTGTTATATCACTCAAACATCAGACAGACCATTAAACTACATTGACCATAAGGTGGCATGAGTTGAAAGTAAACATATATTGAGTATCATATGCACGGTGTCTTGAGGATTAGTGTAAATCAGGGGTGTCAAACATGCCAAAACCAGCCCGCTAAAGGGTCCAATCTGGCCCATGGGATGAATTTGTGAAATGCAAAAATTACACTGAAGACATGAACAGTTTAGTTCAGGGGTCACACAGCTCAGAACAATATGATCTAAAGTGGGTCCAGACCAGTAAAATACTGCAATAAAAACCTACAAATAATGAAAACTCCATATTTTTCTCTTTGTTTTAGTCTAATATAGGGCTGGACGATATGGAAAAAAAAACATATATCAATACTTTTTTTCATATCAGACGATATCGATATGTATCACGACATAAATCAAATCACTATTTTTGTCATGCTTAAATTTTCCTTTACTCATAAGTTAGTAGTGAAGACATCAGTAGGTTATTTTTCACTTAAATATGATTTATTTTCTGTCAGAGGTTGAACATGACAGATGTGCTGAAGAACATTATACAACTGTGTCAGATAAATAAAACCAGTACATGTATTTAAAACTAAACTAAAAGTCTGACCGGCAGGTAAAAACTTTCAAGTTTTAAAAGAGAACATGAACAAAACAGACCATCTTCACAGGTGTGTGTTCCATACCATAACTGTTGTAAAACTGAAACTGTAATTTAACCTGCTCATACTGTGTGCGTTCCGATTCAGGGTTCGTGTGAAAAGGTGAGTGTTTGTGTTCCTCACATAGGCCACATACTGTGTGCATCCACCTAACTTGATGTGGCTCTGGCGTGATTGGTTAAGTGCGGCGCTACTTAATTATGATTGGCTGTTCTTAAGTGTCAAAATATGGACGAATTAATTGAACCGAAATTGTATCGAACAAGTTTCATATTTCTGCTGAGGAAAAGTTACATCGTTATCAGGGATGTAAACAATCAATCGACTATCGATTAACTGTCGATAAGAATTTGTTTGATTAAATTATTAATTGTCGGTTAATTTCCCTTTTCCACAGGGGTGTTTGTGGTGTCGTGCTTCGTTGCAGAGGTTGAATATTGGGGGCAGTTGTCCACCTGTCCACACCTGCCTGAAGGCTGCCGGCTTGGAGCGTTTCCCTGGACATTGGTCTAGTCCATGGTCATCTGGACTATCTGGTCAGTGAGACAGAAGTAAAACATCCTGCAGGCTCCTGACCCAGCCCATGGTATTGTCGGTCACACTGGTGGCCATGGGAAAATACTGAGGGGGTCAGACAAAAGTCAGAAATGCCCATTTGTTCTAAACTGCCCATCTTCAGATCCTTTTATTTTATTGAATTTCTCTGCAGACTTTATTTAGTCCTACTCCTTACATGTCGTTGCCTGTACTGTATCCAATGGTTCAATAAATTAATTATTAAGGAATATGACATGCTTTTTTCATGAAGTAAACAAACAGTATTTAGCTTTTATTCTTATGGATCCTATTGAAAGAGAAATTCAGGTTATCAGGAAAATCACCGTTTATCAATGAATCGTTAATCAATTGATAAGGTCAACCAACTAATGATTAATGAATTAACTGATAATTTGCATCCCTAATCATGATATATATCATTATTGTTTTATTGCCCAGCCCTATAGAAAAATAATTACATGAAAATATCTACATTTACAAACAGTTCTTTCACACAAAAAATGTGAAAAACCAGAACAAATATGAACAACCTCAAATGTCATGAGAGAAGTAAATGTAATTTTACCAATATTCTGCCTGTTATTATGTGTTTTGTGTGTTTGTAGATCCACTGTGGTCTGTGAGTTGTAGTGCACATGTGGAAATGATAAACGGAGGCATAACATTGTTAAAATTGCACTTATTTTTCTTCCAGCAATTTAAGGTTCATGTCATTCGCATTTTTTAAAGAATACTTTGTAGATGTAAATATTTTCACAATATAATTTTTTAAAAAATTCACTGTTCGTATTTTACTGGGGTCATATTGGACTGAATGTGACCCCTAAACTAAAATGAGCTTGACACCCCTGGTGTAAATGAAACAATGCATACTAGGCAGCATGAGTTAGCTGTGACTTTTTTGCATATTTATTTCTTTCTCTTTCTGTCTCCTGCTGTCTTATGCACTGGGCGTAAGCCTTCTATTCTCCATTCTCAATTCTCAATTAGCACTCAGGTAATGGGTTCATGACCTAATCTTCACACAGTAATAGAAGTGTGGCTGCAGGTTAGCACTTAGCGCTGACTTTAGCATCGAGCTTGGGTTTTTATAAGGGTAACATACTCCACCTTGTGAGTCTCAAACCTGGTGTTTTGCATTTTTTTTTCTCTCCTTGTCAGTGAAAGTGTAGCCAAAAATATCAACATCACACACCATCAGGTATCATGATAAGTATACAGATGGGTTCAAAATTGAAGCAATCCTTGTAATGCACCATATCGACACAGCAGAGAACTTCAAAACAGCTTCATCTAAATGTGAGGATGGTGTGTAGCAGAAGCAGGAGGGAGATACTGACTTCTGAACCTTTCATCTCTTACGTTGCTCTACAGTGTGTCCTAAATGAGTTCCCTGTGTTTTGATTGAATTTTTAAGACAATATCTGATTTATGTCGGTTTTGTTCCTGCTATACATGGTGTTTGGGTTGTTTTTTTTTTGCTTCATATCACCATTGCAGAGGTAAAAAGCTTTATTATAGTAAAACCCATCATAAATTTAACCATCAATTCTATTTATAAAGGGACAATGCATTTTAATGAACATACTAGACTATACCCAAGGCTGTCATGCATGATGCTGACCTACAGTACAGTGTGTTGTGACTGAGTTCCCTGTATTTTGATTGAATTTACACCAGTGGGTTTGTTGTACAGAACCTCCAGCTGACTAAGACAATATCTGATAGTCTTTTTTGTTCTTGCTATAGAGGGTATGCGTTTACGTCACTTCCCCCCCGGGCCACACCCCTCTAAGTCGGACTGAGTGGCAAAAACCAACCTCTCAACATAACGGAGTGTAGCAGTAAACACAGTGAGACCGGGAAAAATGTGGAATATGAAATGAAATTAAGGACGACTGGACCCGACATTGATCCGTACGAGCTACCAAAGAACAAGTGGTCCACAAACACTGACATGTGGCCCAAAACCGCGTATCCTGATCCTTAATCCAGCTGATCCAAAGTCCATCTACAATAAACAGTGGACTGACCCCAGTGAATATATGCAGGATCTTCTGGTACTGTGGAGATTTAAGTCTAGGTACTATCAAATACTTTATACAACACAGATACTACTGCTTTGGACCAACAGGGTACACCTTTATTCTGGTAAATTGATATTTTTCTCACCTGTTTTTAAATTACGACATTATTCTCGTAATATTATTGATTTATTGTCGGAATATAATGATTTTAATCTCATAAAACTATGCCATTACTTTTGTTAAATTATGAGGTTGTTTTTATATACTTTATTCTCATAATACTATGGCTTTATTTTTGAAATATTATGACTTTTAAATATTACGATTCTTTTTGTATTTGACTGTATTCTCATAAAATTATGGGTTTCATCTCGATATTTTATGACTTTATTGTTGTAGTGACAGTGTTTTTATTTTCTTATGTGGCCCTAATACGCCGTCCTGGCTTTGTGCTCCAGTATCCAGTGTGTGGACCAGCTCAGTGAGATGGTCCTGCACTTGTTCAATCGGCGTCTCAGCCTGGAGAGGGTCCCCACCCTGTGGAAGACCTCCTGTGTGGTTCTGGGTTCCTAAAAATGCCCACCCCAGTGAACCGAACCACTACAGACCCGTCGCCTTGACCTCCCACCTCATGAAGACCATGGAGAGGATCGTCCTGGTCCACCTCTGCTCCCAGGTGAGCTCTGTATTGGACCCTCTGCCGTCATCTACCTGCTGCACAGGGTCCTTTCCTACCTGGAGTCCCCCAGGACCACTGTGAGAGTCATGTTCTTGGGCTTCTCCAGTGCTCTCAATACCATCCAGCCGTCGCTGCTGTGGGGGAAGACGGAGGAGGCAGGAGTGGACCAACATCTGGCTGCATGGACCATCGACTACCACACTGACAGACCACAGTATGTGAGACTACACAGCTGTGTCAGATGTGGTAGTCTGCAGCACAGGGGCCCCCCAGGGGACGGTGCTCTCACCGTTCCTGTTCACACTGTACACATTGGACTTCACATACAACACCACACTGTCATCTTCAAAAGTTCTCTGATGCCATCTTTGGTTGTGTGTCTGAAGAGAACGAGCTGGAATACAGGGGGGGTCATCACAGACTTTGTGGGCTGGTGTGAGCGAAACCACCTGCTCCTAAACACCAGCAAAACCAAGGAAATTGTGATCGACTTCCGCAGGTCACCCTCACAACCCACACAGGTGAACATCCGGGGCTTGGACATCGAGATCGTGGACTCTATCAAGTACCTGGGTGTTCACCTCAACAACAAACTGGACTGAACAGACAAAACAGACGCCCTGTTCAAGAAGGGCCAGAGTTGCCTCCACCTGCTGAGGAGGCTGAGGTCCTTCAGTGTGAACAGGGCTCTGCTCCAGACATTCTATGACTCTGTGGGGGCCTCTGCAGTCCACTCTGCCATCGTGTGCTGGGGAGCAGGCAGTACGGACAGAGACAGGAAGAGACTCCACAAACTGATACAGAGAGCCGGCTCTGTCCTAGGCTGCCCGCTAATGCTAA
>JAPQRP010000006.1:12076342-12103227 GCA_037367295.1 Apogon hyalosoma | reverse complement strand
ACATATTGACTATCTGCACACACACACACACACACATACACACACACACACACACACACACACGCACACACACACTATTAAAATAAACACACACGCAAAAAGAAAGCCAACATTTTGGCACACAGCTAGCCACTGTGGAACCAGGGACTTGGTTCACTGGGAACTGCTTTGTCAACACACTGCAGCTTTTCTCCAGCAGCAACACACACACACAGACTTCATCTCCATGCAGTCATTTCCATAATCTACTAAAACAGGCTTTTCTCTCCACCACAGCAGCTCATGCATTCAAACGAAGGATATTCCTTCACTGAAACACAGTGCTCTATTTTCCTGTCAGTGCAAAGCCGCCAAAGCTTCAAACGTACTTGTTATGCAATTCGCCTTGGGCGTAATTCAGTTTTTTTTTTTTTTTTTTTTTTGCGCATTGGTGTGTTTGGTATTTTCCTGCCCTGAATGAATACACTTACACTGAAGTAGGAGGATAGGCACAGCTGGAGCCATGTTTATGCTGATTAGGCAGTGCGGTGGAAATTTGGTGCTCATTTAGATCTGATATCGCAGCTGTGTTAAAACCTGGTCAGACCTGCTCTTATCCAAAAAAAAAAAAAACAGCCTTGGTGTGATTCTTCTGCATGTGCTTTGCAGATGCACCTGAACACACAGTATTGTTGCCTTGCATATTTATCAGGTGTGCATGTACTAAAGTACTAAAGTGTCTGATTATGTTAAAGATCAGAATATCCTAAAACATCAGAATTTACACAAACATTTGTTATAGAAATCTTGGCAAGACTTGATAAGGTATGTACAGAAGAGGATTAGGCCCCTGGAAAAAACAAAATAAAATTAAGGTCCAAATATATATTTTTAATTATTATTCTGAGGAAAAAAGTCTGACTTTTTCTCATAATTCTGACTTTAAAATTTATTGGACCTTATTATTATTATTTTTTTTTTTTTCAGTGGCCCTAATCCTCTTCTGTAGGTATGGAATAATCACCCAGTGATATAAAAAAGTTAGCAACAAGTGGTGCCAGGCACAACAAACCCTGCCCCTCGCATATATTGTAGCTTATTATACAGCCTTTTATTGCGATAATATTTTTGAAGTTGAAAAAAAAAAATGTTTTCATGACTTTTTTCTGTTTTGTTATTATTTACTTGATATTATTATAAGGTCACAGACGCTAACCTTCACCCTCACAGTTCAACATTTTAACCCACAGCAAGTTTTTTTTTAATCAGTTCCTCAACAACATTCATTTATTAAAAAAATTTAATTTTTTTTTTTTTTTCCAGAATGAGTTGATTAGAAATGACAAATGTTTCATGTATGCTTTTTCTTTTTTTCTTTTTTTTTTTTTTTTACTGATCTCTCTATCTTTTATGGCGGAGTACCATAATATTTATAAAACATTTGAAATTTCACTCATTATAAATATGGAAAATAAATATTTTTTTAAAAAGTCATGAAAACAGTGAACTTTAACCTACTTTTCCCAAAATGTAATCTACATATATATATATACATACATTATATACTAGAGTGAGGGTCTTACAGTGATGAGAGACAAATCATTTTTTGATCCCACTTGAGTTACGCCATCGTTTTCACATACCATGTTGGTTAATTTAAGAGATACATTTGACAAATCACGAAAGCTGCAGTTTGTTGTAAAACTGCCAGACTGTGAAAACCCAAACATAAAACACTTCACACCTGTTACTGTCTCACTACAGTCTGTTCAGAGTCACTAAAGATGACGCAGCAGCTTCAATGTGACGAGACTTTCAGTGGGTTTCACTTCATACTTTTTCAAATCACTTTCAAAACCAGAGGTTTAGCGCCATGGTAACAGTTGGAGGCTGTTGGTGATGTGGATGACGGGTGATAAAACATGGAGTTGTTTCAAATGTATCTGGTGTAACTTTACAATCACAAGCTCCAACTTCCATGACGCATGAAGTTGTATTATAAATAGACCCACATAATAAGTGGACTTCATAGCACAGTTCAAATGAGACCCACTGCACCGACCACTGCTCATATTTATGTTTTCCAAAGCGAGGCACACACACTGCTAGAGATGGGACTGCACCTCATTATTAGAAGTGGCAAGTTACTCACTGGCTGTGTTGTTTTCATGTTGCTCACTACCTACGGGGACTGACATTAAAACACCTGTGATGCTGAAACAGATACGAACATCTACTTTCGGGCATTAAATTCAGTGTGTTCTAAAACTCACAATATTTCAAGCAATATCTGACCTTCTTAGCAGTTATCGGTCTTCTGTCAGCAATTTGATTCATCCATTCATCTTTTGAACAAGCACTTCAAAAGATGAATGAATGAATCAAATTGCTGACAGAAGATAAGGTCGTGGGGGTGTTGGATTCCCAGCTGTGTTTTGGGGAAGGTGGGGTTCACCCTGGACGCGTCGGCCGCTTATAGCAAAGCTGACATGGAGACGAACAACCACTCACTCGCCCATTCACACCTCAGGGCAATTTAGCTTAACCAGCGAACCTATAATTAGTGCGTGTCTTTGGATGGTGGGAGGAAGCCACGCAAATAAGGAGAACCTGCGACTCCACACAGAACAGGTCCGCCCCATTGGCTGGTGTTGGACTCGAACCTTCTGCTTTGAGGCAACAGTCCGCTGCACCACCGCACCGCACTGCATCGCCTGTCAGCACTTTTACAGATATCTTCAATCATTGTGCACTATCAGGGAAATGCCGTTTGGGCTTCAAATGAATGTTTTGCTGCAGTACTGTAGGGGCCGTTGAAGGAAAGACTCGGAATAACGCCTTGATTTTACTCTTCCCTCTTCTCTAACTCCAACCTTTTGTCAAAACATAGTCACTTTTGGCTACAAAAGCTTGATGGTGATGAACAAACCTGAGGCTTTAAAACGACAGTCCAAACAGTTGGTGAAATCAGGTGCTACATGCATTTCTTTCATACAATCTATAACAATAATCCTTCATTCTGCAGGTAGAGATGTAACGATTAGAGATGTTGGTGCTACGATTATTATCAGAGAAATAATCGCGGTTTCACAATTACTACGATTATTTTGTGCCACTTCATTTCACAACAGTACTTATTAGTGCCGTCACTTTCTATTCGAATTTTGAACATTTGTTCGATTATGAGGTAAAAAGTTCAAATTCAAGCTGTAATTACCTGTTTGAATGTGGGCTGTAGTCTCTGCAGACGCATCCGACTATTTCATGCAGTTTGCCTTGTGATCAAACAGAGCGTGTTTACTGCATCAGTTCACAAGTTCACCCTCCTGAAGGTTGTCTGACAGTCTGAGCTGGAGAAGAACGGCCTTACTCTACCAAAGCTCTGCACACAGGCTGGTGTGAATGGGTTGGACAATGGTAGCCTGAAGCTGCGGAGGTGACGGTAGCGAGTGCAAACTGTCTGACCTCGCATTGAAAATATATTCATGGACAAGACAATTCAGAAATACGTCCACCACCTGTCTGGACATAAAAGCAGATAGAGGCAGACGGTCAGCTGGTCCTTCTGCCATTTGCACTGGTGGACTGTTGAATGCAGCACTTGTGTAAACTTACTAAATATTGGCGTGTCTTTGGTTCCGCCCTTAATCTGCTGAATAATGCCATGGTTTTTGTGGAACGCTGAAAACACAGTATCATAGCAACACATGTATAAGAGATGGCTTTTGGCAGCCTTGACGATTAATTAACCATGACGTTCAAAATTGCAATTAATCATAACCTGGGGCGCTGCTAGCGACTGTGGGCCCCATGAAAGGTACACTTTGTGGGCCCTTCATAAAATGCAGTATCTTGTCAATTTGTTGGAGTGTGTGTGTGTGTGTGTGTGTGGGGGGGTGTATGTAGGGTATGGGCAGCAGTTATATATGTGGAGGTGCGGTCTATAGCTACAATTACACTGGGGGTAGGGGGGGGTAGCAGTTATATGTGTGGGCGTGGTCCATAACTAACATAACTAATGCTGGCATGAAGCGAAAGTGAAACTACATACTTTCAACGTCCGACTCCCGGCTTCCACGCCTCTATTAAACAGCAGATCTTACACCATATTTTCACATCTTCTAACCTGTATCCACTGGACCCCCTCCACTGCTCTATGGGCCCCCCAGAAATGCTGGGCCCCATGAATTTGTCACATTTACCCCCTCTTGATGGCACCCCAGCTTATACTTACTTATACATATATTTCATGTAGACCAGGGGTGTCAAACTCATTTTCTCCCAGGGGCCACATTCAGCCAAATTTGATCTCCAGTGGGCTGGACCTAGGGAAGTAATGATTAGAGGTTTTGGTGCTACGATTATCATCAGAAAAATAATCTCGGTTTCACGATTACTACGATTATTTTGCAGTGGGTTTATATACATGGGGGTGCCGTCTGTGCCACACCCCCACGAAAGTGAAAGTGAAACTTAACGTGCCTTACTAATTCCTCTATGTCTCCTGCTGTTGTGAAGCATCAGACTATTTTATGCCGTTCACCTTGTGATCAATAAGAGCGTGTTTACTGCATCAGTTCACAAGTTAACCCTCCCAAAGCTGGTCTGACAGTCTGAGCTGCTGCAGAAGAACGGCCTCACTGTATGAAAGATATGGAACCAGATTGTTGTGAATGGGTTGCGCAATGGTAGCCTGAGTGGAGGCTGCGTACATGACGGCAGCGAGCGTAAACTCAATGGAAACGAAAGTGCACCCGCATCAAAACTATATTTACGGTCTGAATGTTAGCTTGTTCCTTCTCTGTCATTTTCACTGGTGGAATGTTGCATGCAGTGCTTCTGTAGCGTTGTGTTCGATCCGCTTAATCTACTGTACTTTAAGGGACGTTTTTTGGCAGCCTTCACGATTAATTAACCGTGACGTTTAAAATTGCGATTAATCGTAACACCATGATGTCATTACGACCCTAGCCAGGCCAGTAAAATAATAGCATAATGGCCTATAAATAATGACAACTCCAAATGTTTCTCTTAGTTGTCGTGCAAAACAGTAACATTACATTATGAAAATATTTACATGTACAAACTATCCAAACAAAAAAGATGTGAATAACCAGAAAAAACTGAAATTTCTTAAGAAAAATAGGTGCATTTTAACAATATTAAGCCTTAACATGTGGATTATGGATCAGATCTACAGAGGCACAAAACATTTAGTCACAAGCAGAATATTGTTAAATATTGCACATTTCAGGTCGTTCATATTTGGGCAGGTTATTCACATTTTAAACTTAAATGACGGTTTGTAAATGTGCGTATTATTATTTTTTTCCACACTAAAATAAAGAGGAAAATTTTGGAGTTGCCATTATTTAGAGGCATAATGTAATTTTATTTTTTATTTTTTCATATTAAACCAAGAACAACATTTGAGTTAATCATTTATAGGTTATTGTGCTTAGTATTTCACTTGAGATCACAATTGGGTTGAATGTGAAATTTGAACTAAAATGAGTTCAACACCCTTGACTGTTAATATCCTCGGTGTCATTTTTGCACTTTTAATTCACCTAAAACCAGCTCGCGAAAGATTCCGGTCTGGCCTGGTTTGACACCCCTGATGTAGACACTAAAGTTATTTTCACACTTCACAGGCTGATAGACTGTAACATCCAGCTGGTGTGAGTTTGTTTTCGTTCTGCATTTAGTCAAACTATATTCATGACTGTATTCCCCTCCTCACCTGTGCTGGCGCTGCATCAAGGAACAAGAACAAGAAGCCATGCTCACCTATTGGTTGTTAACCCCCAGAAGTCCATCCGTGATATTCACCCACTTTTTTTTTTATATCAAGACAGGCTTTCATTGGACAAATCTGGGCCGTGTGAGTGGGTTTGAAATTTTAGAGGAAGCTTCATGGAGATCTGTGAAAAAGCAACTGCCTGCATCCAAAGTGTGAAATAAACAGAGAAGATGACGACTAAAAATACACACTTCAAAGTTTATTTATTTATTTGTGCTGATTCACAATGTTCAGTCAATGAATGAGAAACAGAAAACTGTTTCCATGCACTATTTGTATTGATTTATGATTGTGTGTTTGATTGATTGATCATTATTCAGTGTCATTTCATGTCAGTTTTACATTTCTTGAAATTGAAGTTAAAAAACAACAATTTTACTTACTTTTTATTTATTTTTTTAGGCATTGTTTATCTATTTGGCTATTTCTCATATGTTACACCACTTTTGTGAACAAAACAAATTCCCAAATCAATCTGTACTCTCCAAAGTTCCATTTACACATGCTATAGGTGTGTTTTTGCAAGTTATTTCACTTTTTCCTTTTTTTTTTTTTTTTTTGTTAAATCAGAATTTCAAATTTTCAGCTTCAGGGCCTGACATTTCCATCACAGTATTCCAGTTCACAGGGTTCCTACACATTTGAAATTTCAAAATTCCATACTTTTTCCAGACCCTAATTTCCAGATGTCTTGGTAAAAAAATTCCAACCAGTCTTTATATTTGGGATTTGTGATCCAGTCATCAGAGAATTTACATCTACCTATTATGAGTTCTGCCAACGATCATAGAAGACATGTTGAACAGCTCGCTCACCAACAGTGTGTGGACGTCACCTGTCCGTCAAAGCAGCAGTGAAACTTGACGACACCTGGGCGGGCCTTAAAGTTGGTTGGAGGAGAATAAGAGCAGAAGGCTGGCCATTCAACTTGTCAATCTGTCCAAATGTTTTCTGGGACACGTAGCCACACAAACATTTTAGCTGTGCTAGCAAAAAAAAAAAAGATCGATCCTTTTCTTTTTTTTTTTTTTAAAGATATTCATAATTTTATGTTTTAGAAAATAGAACAGTGGGAACAGTCGTGGAGACATGAATATTTTTCTATATATTTGTTTCCATTTTCCATACTTTTCCAGAGCTGGAAATTTATAAAATCAAATTCCACACATTTCCATACTTGCATAGGAACCCTGAGTACAGATGAGTCTTTATTCTCCTGATAGCTGAGAAAATTCTGCACATTTTGATATGTAACACATGGGGTACCGGGTCATATGAAGTGTCTAAAAAGGTGATTATATGCAAGAAAAGTAGAAACAGACATTTATATGACATACTCCTAAGGGTTAATGCAGGGCAACTTTGGTTTCCGCCACATGAAACACAGCATAGAGGTTATGCTTACCCACAGTTCCCTGTGTTGTAGTCCACTTTGTGCATTTGGATCACTCGAAGTGAACTGAGACCTGCATTTTTAGGGGGACCAGAGTTGGCCTCTTGGATTGGCCTCACAGTTCTATTTCATATTCACACCTCCCAAATGAACGGGACTGTCCAAGCAGACTAACTACAGTTGGACTGCACAGGGCTGGTGTAGGTGAATGTGGTCCCTGCCTCCCTGTGAAACAATGACCAACCAGAGTCTGAAGTGAATGTGAAGGTCTGGAATTCAACTCAAGGTATTTCAGTCCCCTCACACCACAGCCCTGCTGGTTTAGGAGGGCAGGCTGTTGCATATCATAAGGGTCCTCACGTGGTTCACTAATCCATGATGGGATTAGAGGTGCATCACTTGGCACACGTGTAAAAGCCTGAGATCTGACAACACATCATCAGCCGTTCAGCATGTTTATGCGTGGGTGAGTCAGGGAGACTTTAGAAATGTGCAGAACTGCATGCAGAGCACGGGGAGGCCCAGATGTAGACCACAGCCATTCCTCACAGACTAAGACAAGACACCATGACTGATCATGTGTAGAAGTCACTCAATTTGAGTTAGATTGAGGTATAGGTGGCCTGTGTGTGCGACCGATGACTAGCAGACATCATGCATCGCAGACAGATATGATATGACAACAGAGTGTATTGTCGCTGTCGGGCGGAAATCTCTTATGTCCAGAACGGTTATTTTATGTATATTCTAAATAAATGAATGGAGTTAAGAGATGTCATCACAAGCCATTTTCAACACTTTTCATTGGTCAAATATTTCTAAAATTGTCAGACCAAGGTGAGGACTGACTAATAGAACAACCAATCACTCTCACAAACACATTAACCCTCTATAGGACACTCAACATAAATACTCAGAAATTCAAAATGTCAAGCTTAGTGTGTTATTGGAGGACATAAGAAGAATTTACTAGTTTTGTGAAATGTTTCAAAATTTGTTATGTAGAAAATCAAAGTCAATGGAGTTACCATATTTGGTTCCTTACCTGTAAGTGGCAAAAAAATAAATAAATATTAAAAAATACAAGAAAAAACACCTAACAAAGCAGGTCCACTCACTGTTTATGCAGAGGTGGACCTTACAGACCCTGGAGACCACACTGGACTTGATATTACTGCCTCACTGTCCTCACTGGAACTGTTGCTGTCACTGTCTTGTAATGTGTGTGGAAATGACCAAAAATAGTAACTTGCCTGATAAAGGGTTAACCTATTAATGTGTGTCTTTGGGAGGAAGCACGAATACCTGGAGAGAACCCATGCAAACTCCACACAGAAAGCCCCTCCCCACCAGCAGCTGGTGGTAGAATCAAACCCAGGACCTTCTTGCTGTGAGGCGACAGTGCTAACCACTGCACCAATGCACCGCCTACAAGAATCGTTTTATGAAAAAAAAAAAAGACTAAAAATGGCCTTACAACATTTCCACCCGACAGCAATGATATAGTACTTCCAGCCTTGACTGGGGACAGTGGGTGGGTGGAGTTTTTATTTCCAAATGTATGGTGAAACCCAGTGTGAATGTGTCGGCGCCTCTGTGGAGTCCATCTCTGGAGAATGGGATTTCATCTGCTGAGAAAAATGGCCTTGGGATGGAAGACAGTAGCGCAGACCGTCCACTAGCAGCAGGACAGCAGGAAGCTTCTCCGTGTCCCCACAGATTCTCATCGTTGGATACCGGCACTGGCAGTTCTCCTGAGTCGGAACCCATTAAGCGAGGCCACAATGGGAGATGTCTGGCCAGAGGCCCCTGGTTGTACATGCCCCCACCTCAGAGGCTGCGAGAAGGTGCAGGCTGCTCCGTCTGACACTGCGATGCTTCTTAGATCTGTTATCATTTGATGCCCGCCAGGTCTTGAAAAAGTGTTTTAGAAGTGGCCATGTGGCAGGCGGACAGAGGAGGAGAGGGAGTGGGCTGCTGCTCTGAGACTCCAGGCACCAAGTGGGCTGGAGAGAGCAGCACTACAGCTTCAGCATTTCATTACCCTGGGTGAATTCAAATCTGCTCTGTCAAAGTGTCTAACAGACGTGTGTGAGTGCTATTCTTGAACTGGTTTTTAGATATTTTATGTTGTCTTCCTTGTGTGTAAGTTTTCTCCACTGTTCATTTGTATTGTACTGATGTGCCTCTTGGTCATCAAACTCATTTTAGTTCAGGGGCCACATTTAGCACAATATGATCTGAAGTGGGCTGCACCAGTAAAATAATAACATAATACTATATAAAATATGCCCACTCCAATCGTTTCACTACGTTTTAGAGTGAAAAACAGCCATGAACAAACTAAAATTTATTAGGAAAGATGAGTGCAATTTTAATATTATTTGATATTATGCCTCACCTTCTCATTTGCACGTGTATTAAAACTTACAGATCACAGTGGATCTACAAATACACAAAACATTTAGGGTACTTCCACACAGCGTACTCGAGTCTGTACCATACTCGGGTACGTTCACGCCTTTCCCACAGATGTTGCGTTCACAGGCGTGTACCGCGGGGCCGAAACAGTAGGTGGCGGTGTGGAGAGAATTCTGTCACTATCCAACAAACGCAGAAGTCAGAAGAAGACAAACCCTTACCTGTCTGTTATCCTGTTTGAGGCAAAAAGAAGAATAGTGACCTTTGTTGTCCCTGATGTATCACCCAGTGGTTCGGTTGATAAGGTGAGCCCGTGCCGCACGGTTGTCGTGGTGATTTTCCCACTTCCGTTGTCGGAATGGTGATGAGGTCACTTCTGGACTCGGGCACGGATCGCATTCACATGGCATCGTACCGTGCTGGAGTACGGGTGGCCCGGACCCAGGACCACCTTCTCAACTGTACTCCGGCACGGTACTCGAGCACAGAACAGTTGCATTCAAATGGATAAAATGAAGCGGACTTGGATACGTAGCGGACTTGGGTGCGGACTCGAGTACGCTGTGTGAAAGTGCCCTTAGTAACAGACATAAAATTCTAAAAAAAATTGCTCTTCTCTAAAGACATTTCATGTTGTTCATATTTGTTCAGGTTATTCATATTTTGCATGAAAGGATGGTTTGTAAATGTAATTTGAAAACATTTTCATGTAATTTTACAGTTTTTTTTACACTAAAACAAAGAGAAAATATTGTAGTTGTCATTATTTAGAGATAATTATGATAGTATTTGACTGGTCTGACCCTTTTGAGATTGAAATAGACTGAACTTGGCTTCTGAACTAAAATTAATTTGACACCCATGTTCCAAATTAAAAACTTGATCTCTGGTTGGACATTAATAGCTTTTTCTTACCTTTATTGCCTGCTGTCGCAAATGTGCAACATACCCAAAACTCTATTTTATGTGCTATATTTAATTTAACATGCTCCACTTAATTTAGCATCTACTAGAAAGCAAAAACACAAATAATTAATGTTTTAATATACTTCTATGTAAATTCAGGCCTTAAGGGGTGAAATGAAATTTTCATATTTCACACATTCATCCCACAGGCCAGATTGCATTAGATTGGATCCCTTTGGCAGGCCAGTTTTGGGGCCGTATGTTTGAGGACTGTGTATTAGAGGGTGTAGCCCTAATGAAACAGAACATTCTGCTGCAGCGATCTGATTTCAATATATTCTGCTTTGACAAGTTTTCTTTTTGGTGTTAAAAAGTCAGGATATTTTTGTCACTGCAGCCTGATCATATCTTGTTATTCTCTCCTCATTAATTTGCTTCCCTTTTTATCCATTCTTATTTTCTATACCCTTATCATTAGGGCAGGGGATGGAGACAAGAAAAGAGCGAGGAGGGTAGACCAGAGTCAGGAGAGAAGAGGCAGAGCTCCATCAGCTGTGAATGATAAGAAACCCCAATGGGAGCCTTCAGCTGCACCCAACCTCCATTCACTTTAATGTTTAATTGATCCCAAGGTTGCGAACACAGAGCATAAAGAACACTGGCTGGATGATACTGGCCTGAGGCTCAATATGTGTAGAATAAAACATTGGCAAGACCAAAAATGCAGAAGTGAAATGAAAGGCTGAGGACATATTCCATTACATGTGAGCTGTCTTTATCAAACTTAGCGCGGCTTTAGTTCAATTCTTTTTATTGTCGCCATCAGACACAGATGAGTTCTCTGTTATAAATAATGAAGGTCCATCCTAGAAGAAACATGAGCCTTCATTAAGTGGATCAAGTGTGTGAAAGAAAATAGATCAGGAAGGACACAAAGGACTTGGATCAGGGTGAACCAACAGATAGACCGCACTTTCACTGAGACACAGACTAAATGAATGACCTCAATCAAACTGTGGAAGTTTCTGCTTCATCCTCACTCGCTTCACGTCTTATTCAGTCCCTGTTTCTTGTTATTGTACACCAGTGGTGAAATGTAACTAAGTATTTACTGTACTCGAGTCCATTTTTACACATCTGTATGTACTTTCAGGCACTTATCGGTACTTTGTACTCCACTACGTTTTACGCTGTTACTCATTACATTTTATGAGCATAATTTCCTCCAAATCTTGCATGTGAAAATAGTTCTCCTACTGATTGCGTGGCGCCGTTTGCCATTGCATCAGGTGGGTCTATTCACTCCAATGATGGCAGAGCACACGTTTGGCTGAATCTTTGTTTCAGTTTGTGGAAAGTGCAAATGTCAGACTAATACTTGAAGTCAATCGTGTCGAAAGGGCAAGTAAAACCAAACTTATGAGGCACAATAAAAACAATTTTTTGGCGATAGCGTCATTACGTTTGGCGTGCGTTCGGTGCAGGAAATTTCTTGCGAGCAGGAAGCGCTTACGAGAAAGAAAACACATCACCACGTTTTTATTGGTGGAAAAGTGCAACACATGGACCGATCAGAGAAGTCCGTACTGTGCCCTGTGTAATCTGGTGTGTAAGCTGCACGACCAAGAAACTTGTGGAAGTAACAGTGATGGAAAAGAGACCGCAATAGGATTAGCAAACCTCATTATTTCAGAGATGTTTTTTTGCATATTTATTGAGAATTTTGTCGTGAAGTGCACTGTGGGAAGCAAAAGCGGTTTCTCACAGATTCAACAAAAAAATTAACCAGATCGCTTTAATTTAAGTGACTATTTTTGGTAATTTCAGCATACATTACAAGACAGTGACATCGACAGTTCCAGTTGAGGACAGTGAGTCCACAGTCTCAGGTCCAATGTGGTCTCCAGGGTCTGTAAGGTCCACCTCTGCATGAACAGTGAGTGGACCTGCTTTGTTCGGTACCATGAAGTAATGGTACTAATGTAAGGAATGACGTTAAAGGGGTCATGTGGATGTGGACAGGGGTCTGGATCAGCACTGATGTTGTTGTAATTTTTGAAAAGTGTTGTACAAATGTTCTATAATACATGTTCCTTTCTTGGATTTATTGACTGATTTTTTGCCACTTATGGGTAAGGAACCAAATATGGTAACTTTATTAAACTTGATTTTCTACATAACGATGCATTTTTTGGAAAAATTTCACAAAAGTAATAAATTCTTGTTACGTTCTCCAATTATACACTGTTTGAAAATGTGAATTTCAGAGTATTTCAGTGAGTACACAATAAAGGGTTAAGTACTAAGCTTCAGTACTTCCTCCACCCCTGTTGTACACGGCCTATGCAGTGTTCTCTGCTTCTTCACTAATCTCGACAGTTGACGTAGTGGTGTTAAATCACTTGATAACTTCTCAAAGTGGTGTGCAGAATAACAATGTGCAACGGACTGGGCAGAGTTTAGAATCAGGACAGGAGATCTGCCCCGCTGGCAACAACAACAACAACAAAAACACCACTTACAGTAGGAGGAAAAAGACAGCTGACAGTAATGACAGGAGTACAGCACAGAGAGACAGACAGAGAGCTGTTCGACACTGACAACTGATGTACACATGCTTTTACACGTACCTCAGACGCCTGCATCCAATGATACACACACACACACACTGGATCGTAAGCTGGTTTCCTCAGAACAGCGAAAAAGTAAAGCCTCTTAGGTTGTTCTATTTGGCTGAACAACATTAACACCGACCCAACTGGACAGACCGGTGCAGTTGACATGAATTTGGTCTTAAGTCAGAGACAGATGGTTAAACCTGCAGGTTTTACTATGACAAGATGTCCATCTATTTCAAAGGGGGCTTAGGAGAAGTGGTTTGTTTTACTTAATGAGAAGCGGGTCTGTGCAGAGAAAGCTGAGGCGCTCCAGAACGGTCCGAGTGTTAAAAACAGAAGGTGAGCAGGAATCTCTGGGGTGAGGAGACCGGCGGCTGATCTCCGTTAGTCAGCCCTGACGCTTCCCACTTTATCCGACATCCTACTACACACACACACACACACACACACATATGAAATACATCAAAAGAGCACTTTGTGTGTTTTATATCGCCACTGGCTCCCGTACAGACTGTCTCTCTCCCCAAGTCAAGCCTGCTCCTGTGTTTCAGTGTAAAACATACTCATCTAGTATCTACTGCTGTCTAATAACCCCCCCCACACACACACACATACATACAACACAAGGCTAACGCAGCGTTGGTAACAAGGCTAATATCACTGGGTTGTGATGTAGGGAGAACTGCTAACAACCTAATCCAAACAACAAACAGTGAACAACAAGGTCATCACACTCAGACACACACTGCCTCAAACACTCCTGACTCATTCATTATTTCTTCAACATGCTCTTTTTTTTTTCCCCTTCATTAGGCTTCTCAGTGTTTACTGGCTTATAACCTCATTCTGCTGTGGGAAAGCTTCTGACACTGACACCGAAACCGCACAGCCGCTCTTCCCTATATTTTAACGACATTGAGCCTGTTTGCATCACCATAAAAGTCCAATAACTGGGAGTAATCGGATAATTGTAATAAGCAGATCTAACATATTTACAAGCACTTAAAGGGCTCATATTTTGCTAAACCCCCTTTTCTTAGTCTGTGGTTCCTTTATTTGTGTTTTTGGACCCTAACAGTTCAAAAAGTTTGAATTTGAGCCCTCCAGGTGCTGCAAAGCTATCTTTAGATTAATTCCAGCAAAAATCGAGTGGATTTCTACAACCTGGTTTAATTCCTGCTTAATTTGTTATGTTTTATAACTAGTTACATCACGATATTTGCACATATAAGGTCAAGGCTTCCGACGAACATTTCTCCGAGTACGAGTAGTATAATTGTTTGTCAGCAGCAGTGGTTGTGGTAAAAACTGAAAATATGTCCAAACTACCTAAAATGTTCAGTTGTTGGTTGAACAGGACGGAGCAGCACTGTCAACAACCTAGAGGAGGCGGGGCCTGAAGTGGCTCATGTGCATTTAAAGGGCCAGCGCTCCAAAGCACCTTTCTGGTGTCATTAGTCAGAAATAAAGTTGAAGATGGAGCTGTGGAGTTGAATGAATGAAGAATTCAGACCCAAGCAGAGCATTGACAGTTTATGGAGACCACAGGGAAAGGTTTAAAAATACAGAATTACATTTAAAAAAGCTAAATATTACTCCTTTAAGAAATGCGATAATCGAAAAACCCTGGTTTAGATGCTGCAGTCCATTATTGGATGTCTTTCGGAGTATGTGCGTACATAGTGATGGTACACTTACACCATGTCCAACCAAAACCGCGTCTTTTCCTATCCGATCTTTTTCTAAGTCATTTTCAAAAAAGTGCTCCGTAAACACGGAGTCATTTCAGGAAATATCTGCGTCCACATGAAAACCACTGAAAACAATTTAAAACAATGTAGTAGAAATGCCAGGCCTGTCATGCTCTTGCAAAAAACAGAGAAGAAGATGTGGAGCGTGTGCATAAAGCTTGCTTGGTTCTACTGGGTCTGATCCAGTATTTCCTCCTGGTTTCCCCTCTCCGCGGTAGATCCAAGAGCATGTAGTGAATTCTGTTAGCTACGGTTGTTTGTTGCTTATTGTAATGAAAGAGCAGACATCTTTGTTGTTGTTGTGAAGTGGTGTCTTGCTTCCAGGCTGAAAGGTTAGAGAGATGGGGCTATGACATCATCATTTTAGAAAAGTTGCAGTTTGGTCATACAGACAAAGAGCACGAAACCAGGGTTTTCAAATTTATCCACTCTGGGACCCGGTTTCAAAAAGTTGCAGTTTCAGTGACTGAAAATGCCAGTTTCGTGTAGACGGATGACCTCTCCGATACAAAACTTTTGCAGATACGACCGAAACTGTCTTCGTATGGACAGGGCCTTAAACGTCCCGTTATCGTCTTCTACTTGTATTTGACTATGGAACTTCTGTTTTCTATGGTTTAAATTGTGTTTACACATGCACAGGTGTAAAAGAACAAAATAAATCCTATTAACCTGTATACATGCAGGAAGACATCGCAGTATTGGGGAGAAATCCAGGCGTGTTCATCTGATTTGTCATAATCAAATTACGCTGTTTACACGATCACTCGAGTAATCTGGTAACTAAAGAAACTGGATACTGGTCGGAGTTTCGGTGTGCATGTAAACAGGCTATATGAGTAGATGTCTTTGTAGATGAAGAAAATCACTGGCAGAATTCTACCAACAACAAAGACAAGTATAAAATAGTCACTGGGCAAAGACAGCATGTGCACTATGTTAAATACGTAGAGGGGGAAGAAAACAGATGGATTGTAATTTCTTTTTACTGCATTATTTGCAAGACAATGTGCTCTTCATTTCCTGCTCTTCAACAGTCACATGAAATGATTGCATCATTCTGTGAAATCGTTCAAGTCTGTTCAGTTTAATCCTTCCACTCCAGCAGCAGAGCACATTTGCCAAAAGCTGTTAACAATTCGTGGCCCAAACAGTTGGTGATGGTCCCGACGTTGGTGTCTTTTAAAGAAATCAAACTAGAATAGCAAATCACCTCTCAGTGATGCCATGTGTTCGTTAATAATTCAGTTTCCTAAAGGTGCAGGGAAAAGACGACTAAAACATAAAATATGCATGTGGAAGTTAAGCTGGTCTCACCGCATGGTTGAAACAAGCTAATTAATATCAGATAAAGATGAAAGAAATGTCACTGCACTAAACTGTTTTTTAACCCATAAAGACCCAAACATCCACCGTGACTAAAAATAATCTACTGATGTAAACTGTTTAATACCTGTTGATCCACTAATCCTATCAATACATGGAAATAAGTGGTGTAAATACAGTTCTTCATCTTTTCATGGTCATCAGATATGACCCATTTGGACGTTCAGAGGCTCCGTAGTGAACGTGGAAACAGCATCAACTTCTCCAACATTGATTCTCCAGTAAAACCCGTGGAGTTGGATCAATGACAGTGGATGGACACACTTGGTTTATGTTCAGATGATATAGTTTACTGAAAAAGTCACTTTTTCTTCAGTTTTCTGTTTCTGATATAATAACCGTCAACTTTCAATCTGAGCTTTTGTGAACATCTACATGATCAGTAAATTAAATATAAGGAAATATCAGATTTTCACTAAAAAATGCAAAATACAGAACATATTATTATAATAAATGGAGACAAATCAAATAAAGATACAGTGTGTAAAGGGTTAGAACCCTCCTGCCTACTGCCTGTTCACTGGATTAGAGAGGGGATGTTGGGATTAGGTAAACAGAATAAACATGACAGAACCTGGTCACAGTTCATACTCATATCAAGAGCCTGCCTTTTGCCAGACTCCTTGTTTTTACTTACGAATATATTCATTTCTCTCTCTCTCTCTCTCTCTCTCTCTCTCTCTCTCTCTCTCTCTCTCTCTCCCTCTCCCTCCCTCCCTCCCTCTGCTGTCCCAGTCTTCTCAATGCCCATATTCTGACTGCTGAGACTTTTTTCTTATGCCAGAGGTCCAGAATGTTGGTGTCATGACCATAATGATCAACACAGATTGGTTTGACTCTTTTTTTTTTTGTCTGTTTTTTGTATTTGTGTATATTTGTTTTTGATACGTGAGTGTTTATGTGGATGTGTTTGTGGGGATGCCACCTGGATGGGGTAGGGGGCCAGTTCACAAAAGATACAGTGTGTAACTGATATACCGTAGGTGGCAGCGAATACCTGAATCAGTGCAAAGACAGTGTGAGTTCTCTGTTCTGGTGTTGCACTTACCCAACAGCAGGTGCTTTGGGACAAAAAGCCTTGGCTGTATCTTTCACGATTTTCCAATACTTTGTTTCCACAACCTGACAAAATGATGAGCATCTCAACTTCTCTTTCATCACTTCCCTTTAGAAACTAAGCGTAGAAAAACTGAACGTGAAAAGATTTAAGATACCATTTGTCACGTGGATGTCTTAAAAGAACATGATTTTGGTTATTCTAGTTCTGCTGTTCTTTGCGATAAGATGATTCTGGTCATTCGTTTTGCTGTCATTAAACGGGTAGAAATTAAATCTCTAAAGTTACGACCCTTCAGGGATTCAGTGTTTGTTCTTATGTTGAGTTTTTTTTTTTTTTTTTTTTTTTTATGGAGTGGGCGGATTCCTACGACCGGAGGGAGAGGCAGAAGCAGGGGTAGAGGTAGGGGTCGAGGGAGAAGCAGGACTCCAGCTGAGCTGGGAAGAAGACCCACGGCAGAGGAGGACACACTCTCAGACTTACAGACACTTCACTGCGAAAGAGTGGAGGTTTGTAGAACAATGTCGTACTATTTCTTTGTTTATATTTCTTCCACACGTATACAGGCTATGGGCTACGCGAGTAGGCTTATGGACTACATCACTCACTGTTTTGTGTGACTAATATACGTATGTTCACTTCACTTTCATTTTTATTTACATATATATTTAAAAAATCCAGGTATAAAAACATTACATTTTCCATTTACATTATGTGAAATGGGACACCCTGGGATGTTGTGTATGCCTAAATAAAATGGTTACATATGATCTGCAATGCTGTTTAATTCCTGTAGCTGATATGTGAAGTTAATATCTCAATAAAAGTAAAAGTATCACTTGAGTCATTATTTGCACAAAGATAATAATAATAATAATAATACTTATCTTTACAACCAATGGCCCGCCCCGTTCTGCAGGCGGCTACTTAGATTTTTGTCCTCTGTAGGCTCATGTAGGGAAAGAAATAGCGTCAATAACTGTGGTGCCCAGCAGTACCTACACTAAATATTTAAATGGGGTTTTCTAGGTTAAATGTAATAGAACGAATAGTTTTTTTGGATTTTTTTGACTGATTGAGCACTATTTTATTCAATTATAATCAATAACAAGTGGTGCCTGGCACAATAAACCCCGCCCCTCACACCTATTTTGGCATCGATCCAGCTGATGTCATCATGTCTATGCGTGTGTTGATGTTAGCGTATAAAATGCCTCTATATATGTGTGAAGGTTTAAGTAAATTGAAAAAAAAAAGATATTTTTATAGTCATGTGAAATGTTGCCCATTATAAATAAATAGGAAAAAAAAAAAGATTTTAAAAATTCATAAAAACATTTTAACTTTGACCTACTTTTCCCCAAAATGTAATGACGTCTATTCTGGATCACTGGCAATTTATAAACCCAATGTGGTATAAATTTGACCAATAATTTTGCTGCTACAGACATGTGAAATTTCACCCACTGTAAGTAAATGGGGGGGGGGGGGATTTAAAAATACATAAAAAATTTGAACATTGACCTACTGTTCCCAGAATGTAATGAGATCAATCTAGGTCACTGGCAACCTATAAACTAAATCTGGTATGAATGCAACCAGTAGTTTTAGTGCTAGAGTGTTAAACAGACAAAGAAACAAACAAACAAACTGAACCAAAAACAATACCCCTTGCCTCTTTTTCAGGGGGGTGGGGGGGGGGCAATTAGATTGATTATTGGAAAGAAAACTACAAAAATCTGACACACTGTACCTTAAAGAAAGGTTAAAAATAGAGAAAAATTCATTTGGGAACTGCCACTAAAGCAGGACTGGGTCTTCATGGCTTAAGTCTCTTCAACCTGTTTTTCACTGGACTGTTTTCCTCTGCTTTTGCTGCAACCTGAATAAAATATTTACACCTCAAAACTGATTTCTTCCATATTATGTGCATAACTACAGTGCATGTGTATTAGGATCTGAATGCTGCCAAAACACTGCTGACCTCCAAAGCAACACTGTGCCAAAACACACCTTGTGAAGTTGCTAGTGCTGTACTATTGGCATGCTGCTTCCACTCGACCGCCTGTGTGGACAAGGTATGAGGGATTAGGGATGAAATCACTTGGACACAGACAGAGCTGAAAGATTAAAAAAAAAAACAACAAAAAACATGTGACAGTTCTGTTGAAATGTACCACATAAAGATAATAACAGTCATGATTTACAGATTCCAGACTAACCTCGTACGCCAGTTGCTGCTGTGGGCTTGTAAAGCTCTGCAAAATATCCTACAGTATGATGGGCTACTTAAACACATTTGGAGTGACTTGACCTTTTCCACATTGTAAACGTCCAGGTGGCAGCAGCCCAGAATGAGTCAGTGTATCAAAATGAATGGACTCATTAGCTGAAACACACAGCAGACTTCCCCCAGTAACAGGGGTCCAGTGACTACCTCTAACAGTAAAACTGCACTCAAGAGCCGTGGATAAAGTGTGTAGTGCTGTTTGCTTGACCACTTAATCATTTTTTTTTTTTTTTTTATTAAATCTCAGTCTCACTCAAGAGCTAAAGCCGCCTCCCCAAAGAGAGTCCATTTCAAAATGCAAGAGTGTTCTGATCAACGGGGTTAAAAAGTCTGCGTTGGATCAGCACT
Organism: Apogon hyalosoma; assembly: GCA_037367295.1. Lineage (NCBI taxonomy): Eukaryota > Metazoa > Chordata > Actinopteri > Kurtiformes > Apogonidae > Apogon > Apogon hyalosoma. Next base: position 12,083,275 of record JAPQRP010000006.1, on the reverse strand, counting down.
GACCGTCCGGTGACCCCACACACACGCTTTGACCTTAGAGACGGCCAATGCCCGACAGGCACTGGTGCGCATCACAAAAGAGGTCCCACATCTAAAGCAGGGGTGTTAAACTCATTTTCATTCAGGGGCTACATTGGCAGTGTACCAGACCAGTCAAATAATAGCGTAACAGCTTATAAATAATAACTCCACATTTTTATCTTTGTTTTAATGCTAAAATAACATCACATTATGAAACTACTTACATTTATAAACTATCCAAACAAAAAAAGATGTGACCAATCTGAGAAACTGACATTTCCTAAGAGAAATAAGTGCAATTTAAAAAAAATATATATTATGCCTCAACATGTTCATTACGGACATGCAGGCAGAATATTGTTAAAATTGCACATTTCAGGTTGTTCATATTTGTTCAAGTTATTCACATTTTATGGTTAAAGGATGGTTTGTAAATGAAAATATTCTCATAATTTGAGTTTGTTTTTTTTTTTTTTGCACTAAAGACAAACATTTGGAGTTGTCATTATTTCTAGGCAAAAAATGTAGGTTTTTTTTGCATTAAATCGAAAACAAAATCCCGAGTCATTATATATAATTTATTATGCTATTATATTACTTGAGATCATAATTGGGCTTAAATGAAATACCCTTCAGCACCTTTGACTGTTAATATCATCACTGTAATTTTTGCACTTGTTTGGCACCCCTGATCTAGAGAGAGATTTTCATGAACCAGTAACTAGTGAATAGGAACATGGAAGAATCAACACATAAAAACGAGTCGCACATTTCTTGCAAATGTGATGCTCACGACTGACTGGAGTTCATGTCATGTTCTGTTCATTGTATTGTTCTGTAACGCAGCAGGAATCACGTGAACCCATAAAGACCCAAACATCCACCACCAACCAAAACTATCGACTGATCTAAATGTTTAATACCTGTTGATCCAATAATCCAATCAATACATGTAAATAAATGGTGTAAATACAGTCATTCATCTTTTCATGGTCATCAGTAAAATAATAACATACTAACCTATAAATAATGATAACTCCCAATTTTAGCTATGTTTTAGAGTGAAAAATGTAAAATCATATTATCAAAATGTGAGTAATTTGAACCATCATGTACAACCTGAAACTTAAGCAAAATAACTGCAATTTCAACAATTATTGGGAAACATTTTCATATAATTTTACTTTTTTTTTTTTATTGTACAATAAAGAAAAAAATTAGGCTATGATAGTATTTTACTGATCTGATGCACATGAGATGGAATTGGTCTATATGTGGCCCCTGAACTAAAACTGTTAGTATCTTCAGTATAATTTTTGCATTTTGCAATTTAGTCCCACGGGCCAGATTGGACCCTTTGGCGGGCCAGTTTTGGCCCACAGGCCATATGTTTGACATCCCTGTTCTCCAGCATCAATTCACTAGTAAAACCCATTTAGTTTGATCACAATAAAAGATGGAGACACTTGGTTTATGTTCAGTTATGATATATTTTGCTGAAAAAGTAACTCTTTTCAATTTTTTTTTCTGATTTGATCTAAACACTCTGAGCTCGAATGAACATCTACATGATCAGTGAATTAAATGTAGGAAAATACCTAACTGTCACTGAAAAATGCCAAATACAGAGGATAATATTAGAATAAATGGTGATAAATCACTTGGGGAAGACAAAGAAAAAAAACAATATTTGGAAGTTGGAACAAAAATAGTTGTGGGTCCTTAAGGGTTAAACTACCTCAGTGTTCACAAGCTCCAAAGTGGCACAGATACACAACCGTTTACACCATGTTTTGTTTGTTTGTTTGTTTGTTTTTTGCTATATAGAGTAGTTTTGACATCTCTCAAACACAGTCCTACTCAGAAACATTTCAGACATAAATTCTGCCCAAAAAGCTTTGTATCTGCAAAGGTGGACGAAAAAAATCTCCACCAATACCTACATCCACTTCAGAAACTACATTTAAGAATCAGTCGGAGTCCAGGTCTGTCTCCTCACCTCTCCATCTGATCACCGGTGAGTGAAGGACAGAAAAGAACGGCCTGACATTCCCATTGGGAGAACAGTGGAGGCTGATTTTCAACAGAGGGTGGAGAGAAAGAACAAAACAATCCACATTTTCTGACGGAGGCAGATTGGGTCCGGTGGGTTTGAGCGGGCAGTGAGCGGGGCCTCATGAGAATAGTAACACAGAAGAATCAGTTTTCACCCCACACTTCAGTATAATTAGACATTATTAACAACACCGAGTGCTTTAGCATGTGGAAATGAAGAGGCTGTCAACTAAAATGGAAGAGTCGAGAGAAAGGTTGAGGGTCTGTGCAAGAACGTAAGTGTCCACTCGGTGAAATATGGGGAATGCTGCTGAGAGCTTTTATCAACACAATTATTTTGATCTGGCAGAATTTCAACCACTCATTAGTTCTTAGATTAGTTTTTGCCTCAAGGATTGGTGTAAAAAAGATAATTCTGGTCTACAATTAAAATATTTCCAGAAAAAAAAAGTCACTTTGGGTCAGTAATTAAGAAAATTAAGGGCTAGCTACAGTTTATTCAGTACAGTGTCAAAATCTTAAATTTTATGAATTAATGAGAGTGGACATCACTGTTTGTCTCTGAGCTACAAGTGAAACACTGTCTGCACATCAGAAAACATTCATATTTCACATTCTTGCTGTTTAACCCTTTAACGCCACAGACATTATTCCAGGTAAAGGTGCTGCTGTGAGCTGTCGTCCGTTTCAGGTTCATTAAAGCTGCTGTGAGTATGTGCATGTGTTCCTTGTCTTCAGTCTTTTTGTTTTACTTTGTGTTTTAGGGTCAAAACAGGTGGAATAACAGAAAAAGACGAAGAGAGGGATTTTACAGGTTTTACCAAATAAGGCACTGAGAATGTTCATCTGTAAAATATTTAGGATATTGAACATGAACTGTGAACTGGAACACACGGAATAACAAGGATTTGAATTTTGGCCCAGTAGTTTTTGTTTTGGGGCTCTTTTTTCTAAGGCCATGTCCACAGGAAACCACTGAAAACGATGTAGTACAAATGCCAGGCCTGTATGTGGCGTTGGAATGCTCTCGCAAAAAATGGAGAAGACATGGAGCATGTGCAGAAAGCTTACTTGGTTACTTAGTTTACTTGGTCTGATCTAATATTTCCTTCTGGTTGCCCCTCTCTGCGGTAGATCCAAGAGCATGGAGTGGATATTGTTGCTATGGTTGTTTGTTGCTCATTGTAATGAAAGACAAACCGAAGACTTTGATTCAACATTTCCAATAAGCTCAATAGCTGTTGTAGTACGGGCACTACTCCTTATTCCACCATGGTTGTTGTTGTTGTGAAGTGGCGTCTTGCTTCTGGGGTGAAAGGTTAGAATTATCATTTTAGAAAAGTTGCGTTTGGTCGGTGTTTTCAAATTTATCCACTCTGGGACCCGGTTTCAAAAAGTTGTGGTTTCAGTGCCTGAAAACACCAGTTTCGTGTGGACGAAAGGCCTATCTGATACAAAACTTTTGTGGATACGACTGAAACTGTCTATGGACAGGGCCTAAATCAGTCCAGCTGCTTTTTGGCACCTGGTTGACCTCCAAAAAGAAGTTACACGGTCACAACTCGGTAAAAACGCAGTAGAAAAAAAAAAGGAGAATCACCATAACGCTGCAAACAGAAAAACAAACAGCGACAAGGAAAACAGAAAACCCCGTAGCATCTACTTTTACAGCGAGCTGGTGTCACTCACTGCTCTGTGTTTTTCCCTCCATTACACAGGCAGAGCATGCACTGAGCATGCTCAGTACCCCCCCCCCGTCTATGGAAAAAACAAGGTCTATTCTATCAGCATGTCTTGAAACTTTTCCTATTGAGCAAACACTTGAATTTTTCTGAATATTTCAAATAAAGCATACATTCAGAACACTCACCACAGACACGTCAGGGGTTAAAGGGTTGTGATTTAGAAACCTCATAACTGGACAGCACATAAACTAGGGCTGGGCGATATGGAAAAAAAATCACATGACGATAATTTTTTTCATATCCAACGATATCGATATGTATCACGATGTAAATCAAATCACTCAGTCATGTTTTCGCCTGAGGGAACGCTCATTACCTTCCGCTGCAGCCCAAACATTAGCGTGTGTGCTGTGGCTGCTCTTACACCTGTGCTGTGGGCGTCAACCTAACTTGACGTGGCTCTAGTGTGATTGGTTCAGTGCGGTGGTACTTAATTATATCCCCAAATGGAGTTTCAGGGATATTATGTTTTTGGTCCGACAGCCGCCGATATCTTTTGTGTTAACGCAATAACTTGAAAGATACTCGGTTTAGATATTCCATGTTTTCCATATCAATGAATATCATGGAGAGGAAGAACTGATTCGATTTTGGACGATTTACCGTTTCTAGATTGGTCACAAGGGGCCGCTCAAAAGTTTAAAATCACTAAACACTCTTTTGTTCATATCTGTGGAACTATTTGTCTGAATGACTTTAAATCAAGTGTAAATGAAAGGTCATGACCTGGGGATGCCTCACATCATGACATCATTAAGGACTGGGGGCGTTCGGGGATATACCACTAACCGTCACTTCCGAGGACGTAAGCGTAGTTATGTTTGGCTGTTCTCACGTCTGTCAAAACATGGACGAATGAATTCTGCTGAAATTGTATTGAGCATGTTTCATATTTCTATCGCGGAAAAGTTATATCGTGATATATATCATTAGCGTTTTATCGCCCAGCCCTAACATAAACCTAAAATCTACATTTTAAGTAAAACATTAACCAAACAGCACGTTTGTCTTTTGTTTTCTGCCCAAATTTATAAGATATACCTCATTTTATTTCTGAGGTAGATCATTTCCATAAAATTGTAAACCAGTGAAAAGTGAAAAAGAATAAAGAATGTTCTCACCTTTATTAAACACTGAGACAGACAGAGGAAAGTCAAAGGTGTAAATTAGAAAACAGCTACAGGTTCATGTAAACAATTTATCCTGAGAGCAGAATAGTACTTTTGTCAAGGTGACTCAACTACCGACATAATCCCTCTTTCACGCCTCCATTTTGTTAAATAAGTGTCTTTCTAAAAGCATCTAACATATCGAATACAGCAGCTCGTTCCCATTTCTGAATCTGAACGCACTCCGTCATCTAGTGCCGTATACAGTAAATGCTTGTCAATAATGTTTTGTGAAGTGCAGTTAGTTCTTTGCAGTTTCTTTATTGAGTGTCGGTTTTATCTTGCTCACGTATGCAGGCACCCACGGGCACTGTTGGCTTCCGTGCATTTAGAGCTGCTGAATGGGCATTTGCACTTCAGCTTCATCAGGGAGGACGAAGCTTTGCACAAGAAAAGCAGCAGAAACACATTGAAACAGACTTCCAGTACCCGGCGCAGACCTACACTTAGCTAATCATGTAATAGCAGCTAATCAAAGTGACATTTCTGCCCAGACAGTTTAATGTTAAACCTTAAAGATCCCTGGATAGGCTCTCTTCAGTTGTTTTCTACTCTGTCTGTGCTGTTTCATGCTGGGGTGAAGGCTGGACTGAGGTAATTTACTGAAAACAGCTGCTTTGGAGTTTAGTACATACACGCAGGCCGAGGTGTCCCAAAGAATTTGACAGCATTTCATCACCTAATAATTTGTTTAAAATGTGTTTGCTCTTCCTGCTCAAAAAAGTAGAATCATTTTTATTGTTCTTCTTTCAGGAATAGACATGTCGTTTACTGCAATAGAAAAGGCGTTCTGTGTATTGAAGTACGCCCAAACTCAGTCAAATGTGAATGCACAATGTGAATTTGGAAGAAAATTTCCTAAACAAGCGCCAACAGGAAAGCAGATTTGGACATGGTATAAGGAGTTTCAAGAGGAAGGTTATTTGTGTTGCAAAACAGGACTCCACTGCCGACTTGATGTGTGCTGTGTCACAAGCGGCGCACACATTGAACATTTGTACGGTAGTAACTTTGGAACATTATAAAATTACCATCCCCCAGAATGTTTTCGTTTGAAATTTGTAGAATAAAATATTTTATGTCCAGTATTATTTCTCCTGATCATGTAGTCACTCTGACATGGACATTTCAAATGATATCAATGTTTTTGGGACACCCTGTACTTGTTTGTTTTATTTCAAATATCAACATTGAAGACAAAAAAAACAAGGAAAAGCATAAAACAAAAAAAAACAAAAAAAAAAGAAGAAAACATTGGAAAAGAAATGGGATGAAGTTCATCTTATATAGCCATCCTCTTACTAGGGGTGTGCCATCTAAGGCACCTCGCGATGTGATTTGATAAGGATTACCATTCAGGGTGCTACAATTCAATTAATCAACAATTGTCATGATAATGATTAATATGATTATAATGATTTTTGATGCATCTTTTGTCCCCATTCAGGATTTTTTTTTCTTCCTCTGTGACTACTTCATATTTTTAAATGAAGTAAATTTGTCAGTATCTGTAAATTCAAGTAATCAAACTAATTTGCCTCCATTATCTTTTATCTGTGTCAAACCACTGAACATATTTTCCGCCAGGGAACCAACAGGACAAAGGTAGCAGTGGCATGTACAGCAAAAGCTGCTCTGATTCACAAATACAGATTTCCAGTTATCTGCAAAACGTTTGCTGTATCAAAAGCAATACTTTCAAAAATATTTCTCTATGAACAAAACAAAAATAACTGTGGTGGAATGAAGTCCACATTTTTTTAGGAAAATAACAAAGTGTCTTTAGAAATAAATAAGACTTATTTCATTTAAAGTGGTTTTCACAGATTTCTGTACTCGTCTAATTTTTTTTTTTTTTTTTTTTTTAATTGCTTATTTAGTTTTTCTGGCCCCTCTAAAGCTCCCCAGGAACCCACTCAAACTCTCAGACCCTCCACACACAC
>JAPQRP010000006.1:12004422-12016051 GCA_037367295.1 Apogon hyalosoma | reverse complement strand
GAATCAAAGCACTGTTTTTGTCAGTACAATGACATAGATATTGATGGAAGAACTGAAGTGATTTGGGTTATTATCACAAAAACATGGGAAATGGATAGATATCAGCTCTGAAATTCAACTGCTATGAGATATTTTTGTTGGTATCATTATATCTGTCCAAACAAATGGGTTGGACCAGGCAGTAAAATGAACAAGAAATTGAAAAAAAAGGAAGGTCTAACATTTTTTTCTGTGACTGTAGATTAGTAGATGCTCTTGGTTGCCAGTGGATGTTTGGGTCTTTATGGGTTAAGGTTTCAAGACAGAGGTACAGTTAGGTAACACTTTCATGAGTTCAGATCTATATGGAAGCCCGTTTTGTTCAAACTGTGACACATTATTGACTCTGTGTGAATTTACAAAATCATTCCCTAAGCAAAGTAACACAACATATATCTACTGTGACAAGAGACAGCAAGAGACGTCTTCATTCTCGGAGGACTCTGTGTGAACAACAGATACTGATGCGATCACCACAGGAACGATGGAAAATGAGACCAACAAATTTTCAGCTAAAAGTAGAAAATGATTCTGCGTTCAAGTCTTTCTCAACAAATGAGACCATTCAAGCAAAAATCAGCTAAGTGTTTCTCTCCCCTGCTGAATCCACAGGTACATTTTGTCTGAATGTCTACTCGCTTTGTTTCTCCTTATCCTAACCTTAACATCATCGGGGAAATGCAGAAATAATAGGGAGGATGAAAAGAAAGCAAATGGGTGACTTTAAACATACCACACTGAAGTGATGTTTAAAACATGGAAACGGTGGGCTGCCCACATTGGGTTTGCAGATCCAGACGATGAAAGACACTTTATTTTCTGTTTTCATAATGGTAGGCATGTGAAACTAATACACACTATTTATTATTTAAATACTGCATAATGTAATAATGAGTTAACAGTTCACCACTGCATTATCTATCAAAGAACTCCTGGATTTCCACCTGCTTTTTTCAGCAAATCTCATGCTAACACAGAGTATGGTATGAACTACAGCTGAGCAATGTGGGAAAAACAAAACCTTGATTTTTTTTTTTTTTTCAGTGCTATGGATGAGAAATTAATTTATCTTTCTTAAGTAATTTATCACAAATTATTATTGTATATTATCTTTTATTGTTTTGTATTTTTTCAATGAAAATCATGTATTTTCCTATATTTAATTCACGAATTAGGTAGATGTTCCTAAAAGCTCAGATTAAAGTTGATGATTATTACACCAAAAACAAACAAAACTGAAGAAAAAGTGATGTTTTCAGCAAAGACTTGAATAACTGAATGTAAAAACAAGCATTTTCAACCACTGCTACTTGTCAAACTCCATTGGTTTTACTGGTGAATCAATGCTGTAGAAGATGACGGTGTTTCCATGTTCACTACGGAGCCTCTGAACATCCAAATGGGTCAAATCTGAGGACCATGAAAAGATGACAGACTGTATTTTATACCAATTATTTACATGTATTGATAGGATTGGTGGATCAACAGGTATTAAACACATCAGTCGTGGAAAAAAATTATTAGACCATCAAAGTCATCAAAAACAATGGTTAAGTAATAAAGTCCTAACTCCTGTGTGGATCATGTGACTAAAAGACAGAACAGAAAACAGAATGCCTAAAAGCATTGTTTTTGTCAGTACAATGACATAGATACTGATGTTAAACATATTAGATCCGTAGATAATTTTGTTCAGTGGTGGATGTTTGGGTCTTTATGGGTTAACAAGTCATATATTAGAAGAATTAAACAGGTTGCATTTTGGCTTTTTATTGAGAAAGAAATCCCCCTGAGGAATAATATTGATTTTTGCAATTGAGATTTTCACAGTCTTCAGATTGCAGTACCTTAGTTAATTGAATTGATTGCCCTTGTATGAACACATAGTAATAACATGGCAGCTTCATATCACAGCTTCAAAGCTGCACCACACAGATGTAGGACATTTCTGGTTTAACATCTTGTTGCATGTGTTTCTTCAAACCTCCAAGCTCTTCTACTGAACTGGAAGCAGCTGTCTTTTACAGGACTCGTGCATAAAAGACACACAGTATCTCTTTCACGTCTAATTGCTTTCCTTATTCCTGGTGGTATTTCATATGTTTGGCTCAAGAACATGTGGGATGTTAAACCATCTAGACAAACAAATGAACAGTGAAAGGAACAGCAAACCCTCCACAACAAGGCAGGCTGCCCACATCCACTGTGGGGAGAAAAAGCATCTCACAGGACTGTGAACAGCAGCTGAGCTGCACTGTACATGTGAGGGAAAGATGTTTAACATCAGGGATTCACAGTCTGGTGAAAATGGCATAAATCAGACGAACAAAAGCCATGAAGTCTGAAAGACTTGTTTTCACAAAAGATCATCTCACTGAGGCCACACATGGTTTAGAACAAATTAGTTGGAGAGAATTACTGCACAGTGAGTAAAAATGGGTCAACGTTAAGATGATTTAACATCTAAATATAATGTATGTGTAATGTGCTTTTACATTCGTTCTGCAGGAGGTAGCATGCATTAGAACAGAGGGCCACGAGAGGTTCAAGGGCTTCCAGCTGTGACTGACTGATTAAATTACATTTAAAGAGCTATGTACATTGGTCTACAACAAGATACTTATCCTAATACAGTCAAAGTTTAAACAGTTTTAAATCAAAGACATATGGAAGATGTGTGTGAAGTGTGAAATGAAGGGTGGCTTTACCTGCTGAGGCACAGCCCGCGTCATGCATGTTTCTTACTTTCCTCTTGTTTTCTGAACACACCAACATAAAGTGGGATTTTTTGGACGTTTGTGGGTGTGGGCCTTTGGGCAGTGAGTCTACAGTCCACGGCTAATATCAGTGTTGGAACGACTGTGTGGACAGAACTCTGTAAAAACACGGCGACTCTGGTTACAAGGCTGTCTCACCTCTGCGGTACTGTCAGTCTGAGACCGACAGGGACGGATTACCCAGACCCAAACGGACCCACACAGAACCACACTGACCCATACAGACCCAAACGGACCGACACAGAACCACACTGAACCACACAGACCCACACAGACCCATACAGACCCAAACGGACCGACACAGAACCACACTGAACCACACAGACCCAAACGGACCCACACAGACCCACACGGACCCAAACGGACCCACACAAAACCACACTGAACCACACTGACCCATACAGACCCAAACGGACCGACACAGAACCACACAGAACCACACAGACCCACACAGACCCACACAGACCCAAACGGACCCACACAGAACCACACGGACCCAAACGGACCCACACAAAACCACACTGAACCACACTGACCCACACAGACCCAAACGGACCCACACAGACCCACACTGAACCACACAGACCCACACTGAACCACACAGACCCAAACAGACCCACACTAAACCACACAGACCCAAACGGACCCACACAGAACCACACAGACCCAAACGGACCCACACAGAACCACACTGAACCACACAGAACCACACTGAACCACACAGACCCACACTGACCCACACAGAACCACACAGAACCACACAGACCCACACAGACCCAAACAGACCCACACAGACCCAAACGGACCCACACAGACCCACACTGAACCACACAGACCCACACTGACCCACACTGAACCACACAGAACCACACAGAACCACACTGACCCAAACAGACCCACACTGACCCACACTGACCCACACAGAACCACACAGAACCACACTGACCCAAACAGACCCATTCCTTTTGAATGAAACCAATTCTCTCGTTAATTCTCGAATTTCACATTTTGACCCATGACTGTACGTTGGAAACATCAGCCAACCAGCATTTTTGACTTGATCTGTATCCACTTTTATACAGAGATCCACAGAAAAAGGTGAGACGGTGATCCCACTTTTTTTGCATCCTTGACCGATTTCCACAGCCAGAGGAGAAACAGAGGTGAGACAGGCTGGACTCTTACACAGCGGACCTGCGTTCCGGAATCAAAGGAACGGTGACGCAGCACATAGTGTGACGTTTAACGCAGGTGTCAGAAATGCCCCGAGCGTAGCGCTGCTGCTAACCTCTCCAGAGTCGGCCCGTCTTTCATCGTTCCACAAATGTTAGCCTGGATAGAGTCCTCCGCTCAAAGTGACAACAGCTCACAGATCTGGGCGTCTCCCCAGGCTGACATTTTTCCGTTTGTCTACTGTATATGACCCACGCTCACTTCACACATACAATACGTCATCAAAACGTCACCTTGGTTGCAGAACGAGAGGTGTTCCTTTCACATAGCGTTCCGGAATCATGAGTCCACCTTTATCAGGGCTCTGTTACTACCTCCAGAGGAGTTACAAAGCTGTGACAGAGGTGAAACCAAATGATTAGTGATGTGTCGGTCTTTGATGTGAACGACAGGAGCCGGCTCACACTGTTCAGAGCCAATTCGTTTTTTTTCTCCTCTTTTTTTTTTTTTTCTGTTAAAGGCAAATGTCACTGGTCAAGATGTGTGGGGAGGGGTTAAACAGACACAGTATACGGAGCACAACACGAACAGGAGGGAGGGAGACAAAGGTTGTGGAGACACTACATGCACTAGAAAGGGTAAAGAAAATGAGTGACAGAAAACGCACTGAGCTGGTGGGAGTCCACGTGTTCAGTCCACCTGGACTGTAGCAACATGTGAACCTTCTCCAAAACAGGGCAGATCATAACAGAAAGGAGAAACAGGATCAACCCCTCAAAGCTGAGGCACTTGGTTTTAAAACTGTTACCTGGATACTGCTTTTTCTTTTTGTTTTGCATTTTTTAATTGATGTTTTGTTGCGTGGCGTTTTGTTGCTGTTGTGTGTTTTCTGACTGCAAATAGTTAGAAATTTGGATGCAGAGATTTGACCTTGTCTGTTGAGATGGGTCTTTGATTTTGTATTTTATAATATATTATTATACTAAAACACATTTTTGTAGCAGTTCATTGAGTATTTAAATAAATCCATTTAAATAACAAACATATGATATAATGTATGTTTTTACATTATTAATACATTTTACTCAATACACATAATTTGGTAATAAATTAATTTAAGCAACAAAAAAATCTGAGGAGCCACTTGGGAGCCGAAAGAGCCGGTTCTTTTTAGTGAGTCGAGCAGATAGAACCTGCTCTCTAAAAAGAGCTGGAATTTCCATTTCATTTACACTGTTCCGGAATGCAAAGGCAAAATATTCCCGTAACAGAAATACTGTGAGAAAGGGGCCAGTGACTCACACGTGGAAAAATGTCACTACTTTTATTCTGGAAGCATTTTACTTGTAGACCAGTGTTACCTACTGAGTCCCAGTTACATTTGATCTATCTACTAAATCACATTGTCACAATCATTTCACAAGAAGCGGCAAAAAGATTTTATTCCAACTTGATGGACAACAGTGGTGTATCAGATAATCCCTGCTCTCACACAGTGGAATCCCCAGGGGAGTCCATTAGAAGGGGTGGTCATTATATGCAATCCTCCGAGAAGGGATGTAATGATATGAAAATTTCATATTACTGTTATCTTGACCAAATTTATCATGGTTATCACTATTATTGAAATGTGTTCTTGAAATGTGCTCAAAATGTTTGAAAAGTACTTATACACACACTGACATAATGTAACCAAGTTTTATTTTGAAAAAACAAATAAAATAACACGCACAATGTATTTTATGTTGCCATAAACATTAAAATATTAACATGTGAACATCAAATATACAAATGTACATTAAAGATGGCACCTTATGGACATAAGAGGTAACTGCACTTTGTCCAAATTGTAGATAAGAACCAAGAATATTATTCTTTACATTCAACTCAAGACTAGATCTAGTCTTGCAGATTTAATAACTGGTACAGAAAGAACACTTTCACGGTTTCATGTACCTTATCTAGAAATCAAACGTGCACATAAAAGCAACAGTACCATTTTAACCAAAGTAATGTGGCAAAAACATTATCCACATTAACCTTTTTTTTTTGGGGGGGGGTCTCCGGAGCGCTGTCCGTGCGGGTGCCCTCTGCTATGTTTTCAGAGGCCAAACATTGCAAACTGCACATGCGCACATGGACTGGAGTGCTGCTGCTTCTCCAGGAAATGAGCAGTTTTTCAAAGTGCGGTAATTAAACACGGTTTTAATGATAATTAGAATTTGAAACAGTAATACTAACCATCAGGACTTTTACTGTGATTTTTCATTATACTGGTAATCATTACATCCCTACCCCTGACATTATCCGTCCTTCTTGTATCAAAATATATATATAAAAAAAGGAAATATCAAAAAATTTAAATATGATAGTGATTAAACTATAACTAAAAGAGCCATCTTGGGAAACTGTGTCTTATACACCAAACACAACACAAACAGTGCTCTGAATTCAGACTTTAAACCTTACAGTGGGAACATCAGGGGAGGCTTTTGTGTAAGGTGGGTGGTAAACTAAGGCACCAATTAGTAACAATTAGAAACGCACACATTCACACTCCTCTCACACAGGAACTCTAACTCTGTCCTCCCAATGCAATGCTGTATGTGTGTGTGTGTGTGTGTGTGTGTGTGTGTGTGCGTGTGTGCGTGTGTGTGTGCGTGTGTGCGTGTGCGTGTGCGTGTGTGCGTGTGCGTGTGTGTGTCGCTCAGCATGGAGGCTTCTGTCAAGCAGACATGCATCATTAGGCTTCTTGACAACATCAATCTGTGCTGACAGGACACCCGTACTGGATGTGGGAGGGCTACGAGAGACATCTTTTAACTGAAACACACACACAGAGAAAATACACACACAAAGATGCACAACCTTTCACTCTTGTGTGGCTCAGTCTATGATCCTGTCCTCCTCTGCACTGACAAACAGCCTGACTCAACCATTTTCTCCTTACGCGCTGCTCCTCTTTCCTCTCAATCTACTAAGTACAGTATTGGGCATCTCTAGTGCTTCTGTTGATATATGGATTAATGACTAATACTCGACTCAATGCAGGATGATTTTTCATACGTGATGCAGTAAGAAATTACAAATTATAAATTGCCAAAAATGCCAAATTTCCATTTCACTGAAAGATTACTGCTGACATCTGTCTTTTGGTGTCTTTTATATAAATCCACATCCCCCTCTTCTGCCAAAAAAACATGAAAATAACTGAAATGGGAAAACACCTGCAGGACATGGTATCAGTGGTGTTTTCTTCAACAGGATTACCTGTTTGAATGAAGGATTAATAGAAATGTGTGGATGTTTTTTTTTTTAATGGGTGAACATTTAAGCCAAGCAAATAGCTTTAATCCTGTAATCCCATAATACAGTCTCACCTCTGATTTTTATTGACTCTTAAGTACAGAAACAAACATCCTTTTTAACAGAACACTGTGTTGTCTGCAGACAAAGGCACTTTGATGTTGGCGTACAACAATTATTTTCACAATCTATTACTCTGTCAATTATCTTTGATGCAAAATGACATAAAATAGAAATGAAATGCTGTTATAGCTGTGTTCAGGTTGGGTGATCTGTGCATTTCCACAGCTAAACTCACTGGTTATCATTTCTGGTGCAAAAAAAAAGAATGAACACATCTTTGCAGAGAGATTTTCATACAACTACAAACAGCGGCAACTAGTCCACAAAGGGTGTTAAGCCCGGGGCCGTTTGTTTGGAGTCGGCATCATTTCAGTGTAATACGAAACAAAGGATTAGCCAATAGCAGAAGTTTAATTCATATAAAACCAACTTATGATCAGAAAACAACAAAGGTAAGACAAAATTCGTAATCATTGCACCGTAATGTGACCTTTATTTTTGTTCTTTGGCTCGTTCAGTGAGTTTTAGCCATAGAGAAATAATACTGGTACTGTTGGATCTGCTTGGCGTTAGCTTAGCGGTGCAGAGTTTATCACATTGGTCTGTTTTTTTATAAAATTATTCCTGACATACACTGGTCTTGGACTGTTTGTTTGTTTTTGATATTTGCCCACTGAAGTGCTTTTTGTTTTTTTATAAAATTGGTTTTGTTAAGCTGTGTATATTGCTACACCTATTGTGTAGCATTACCATGGCAACATAGATAAAACAGCCCAACCTGGTTTAAGATGCTGTGTAGGTTATTTTTGCAATAATGTAATATAATACTCATCCTGTGCCCTGTAGCACAAATTAACATTTACTGCATTTTTTTGTTTGTTTGTTTGTTTGTTTGTTTGTTTGTTTGTTTTGGGGTTTTTTTGCCGTTTTTAGTTCTTCCTGGTTGTCAGTCACTGGTTAAATGATTCTGTATGTGCTCCTAATGTTTTTGACTAACACAATGCTCTGTAGTAATTGGAGGATTAAAGGTTCACTCATGTTGTTCACACCCACAGCCAATCACAGTTCTTTTCATGTCTTTGTTCTTAAATGATCGGATGATTGCTGCTGTGTTGCCAAGTCGCCTCGAGTGACTCCAGAACAAACACGAAGCAGATATTTAACCTCCTCCAGGTGTCACAGGTTTAAAAAAAAAAAAAAAAAAGGGTTTGTCCTGTTCAGGCTTTTATCACCTCTGTTTGGTCTCCTCCACCTTTGGCTTTTACAGAGGGACTTTAGTTTAGCTGAGTGTGAGGTCAAGCATTACTTGGGTGGAATATTGGACCTAGCCCTGACAACAGAGTGGTGATGAAGTGGATTGTTTGCAGGTTTGTTATATGAGCAAACACAAGTTTAACCATCCAGAGTCCATACTTTCACTGAAAATAAATAGAAATAAATATTGTTGAAATGGCATTGGATTATAGCTTTCTTCATTTGAGTTGAGTCACTAGCTGGGTTTCCATTCCAATTTTCTGCAAAATAAAAGCGATATTTCCACAATTTTGACAAGGTACAATTGCTACTTGTAGGTGTTTCTACTGAAGAGTGTTTGGCTTAGGGTTAGGGTTATTGTGTGATTCTAGTAAAGTCCCGTCCCGCAAGATGCTCGTTTAAGGAAGATGGACGCACTGAGTTTCCTTCCAAACCTCCGTGGTGTTGCCATTGTAGCGTCGGTTCTATTGCAGTGACTGTCTTAAACAAAAGAAGAAGGGAACGAATAATCATCCCAAGGCAAAGTCCGTATTTATGGCAGCAGCCACGCAGATTTCTGGGAGAATTGTACATCAGGAATTCACCAACCAGTCGTGGATCCAGAATTTCTGAATGACCCAGGCAACATTTAATGAACTGTCTGATGTTATTGAACCTCTCACGGCACCAGACTCGTCGTGCCCTCGGGAAGCAGTTCCTACACAAAAACGAGTGTCTATTGCCCGACGCAAACTAGAACCACCTGAGTACAGGGTCATAGGTGAGACCTTTGGCCTGAGCAAAACCACCGTGCACAGAAGGGTGAAAATGTGCAAAATGTGTTTCCATGACACTTTTGCGCTATGCTTCTATACTGAAACGTCTCAAAAACCACCTCATGAAAGCATAAAACGTTTTTTGCGATCTTTGACAGTTTTTGCGACATTTCGGTGTTTCCATTACCAGTTTTCTATTGCGCAATTTACATTTTGGGGATTTCAGAGGGTAATGGAAACCCAGCTATAGACTTGACAGTGTAGATTTTGTAACGGCAGTGCTACTTATACACACACTGTCGCCCATAAAGTGTATAAAACATAAATCAATTAATATATAACAGTTATATTGCAACTTAAACACAATGATGGGGCACACCTGACCTCCTTAAATCATAACTGACCGGCTCAGGACTAAAGGAACCTGGATAATCCTCAACACCTTGACTTTATGATGAATTGTTCTTTAGTGCTCATGATTTCCATAAAAATGCCCAAATAGCAAATATATGAAAAATCTAAGCCTTCTAATGAGGTGAATATTGGCACAAGTAATATGTTTATGACTTAATGAACATTCTGTGTGTGTGTGTGGGGGGGGTCCCATAATCATGCTTAGAGGGGTCACTGGTGATCCAATGGAATGCCAAGGGTTATGTCCTTCAAGGAACATTTTCTTTTAAAAAATAAATCAAACAGTGAAATGCCGGTGGATGGCAGCTGACTACATTAAATGTTTGACCTTGCAAAACACATTCATAACACTGTGTTCTTTAGCACCAGCCGCGCTGCCTACGACATTAAACCATGTTATATGGGGAGACTTCCAGCGTCTAAAAAAGAGGGACAGTGGAATAGCATTTGTCCGCTAATTTTAGCGTAGAAAGTAAATAAGAGACTAAGCACGGCGTACATAATGCATCATACGTGACAATTTAACACCTGGTCGGACAGAGTCTGTGGAGGTGGCGTGGCAGAGTCATCTACCTGATGCTCAGCAGAACATAAGTGCTCGTTCACTGAAAGAAGTAGCAGCGCTGATTAGCTGTTTAAATAAAAAGGCAATTCACATCATGATGCCAGATCAGTGCTGCCCACACAAAGGGCTGCACTTGGTCCGCTTCTCCAATTATATTCCTGCCCACCCAAGAATATTTCAAGACAAGCTTGTCCAGTTAATTCACTGGAACCGACTAATCAAACAATTTCACACAAAGGGAAAACTGACAGAATGCATAAGTATGTAGAGAATATTTTTTACACTACAAAAATCAGGGCCTGTCACCCTGAACTTTGGACTATTTCTGGAAGCCGTATATGATTAAGACCCTTTGCAGCTCAAATCATTATCTATTCATCTCTCTTATTTATGTTCAGTGTTAACCTGGGATCATGGCAGTTACAACCTCTGCTCAGTGAACAGCTTGAGACGGTTGGTTCCAAAGATAAAGACTGAATTAAGAAAGAAATCTTGTAGGTTTTCAGCTCCTGATGATGGCACAAGCTTCAGTCTGAGCTCCATCTACAATCACTGATGCCTTTGGCTGATTTTAAATATAGTGTTAGACCTCTAGAATCAGGGCTGTTGGTCTGTAAATGTTTTGACTGATTGTATATGGTTTTTTCTGTATTTGTGATTGCTTTTATTACTATAAAACTGTATTTATGTGACTGTGTCGCTGCTGTCTTGGCCGAGTCTCCCTTTAAATAGAGATCACCCATCTCAATGAGACCAACCTGCTGGAATAAAGGTTAAATAAAATATAAAATCTACTACCACAACTACTACTACTACAACTATTACTTCTACCACCAACTCTTCTTCTTCTTCTTCTTCTTCTTCTTCTTCTTCTTCTCGAATCCTACCTCCCCTTTGCTCTGAACAGCTGACCCCAAATTTATCCAGGCTTAAGACCTGTACCAGAAACCAGAACTCACACTAGGCTTAAAACTGGAACCAGTGGCTGGATTCACTCAAATCATTAAGGTTAAAGTTGCGTATGACTTTTGTCACAAATTTTTCATCAGATCTGTAAAAACCCGAGTCACAGCCTAAGTATCACAAATCCGTTAGTCTTTCTGTGGTTACCCACCTGAATCACTGCCCTCACGGTGAAGAACTTCGAAGCCTAAACGAAACCGTCACTCAGGTTTTTTTGGAGTTTGCAGCCGCAGCAGCAAGAAGCGGTTGAAGCCATTTCCGTGTTTGTTGCTGCTACGCCCGGTTTTACAAATTTGAGGAATTATGGCTGCAGCAGCAAC
>JAPQRP010000006.1:11910987-11922586 GCA_037367295.1 Apogon hyalosoma | reverse complement strand
GAAAAAATAAAAGAAGATTCATGGATGAAAATAATTTGCAGGACATTTAATGATGATGATCATCTAATTTCACTGTGGTTGATCCACAGCTGATTTGTTTTTACTTTGAAGTGAGCTTCACCTCTGTTTATATCCAGCCAAAGACGTCATTGAACAGCATATATTACAGATTTATTGATGCCGTGCGTTTTAGTCAAATATAAAGTGAATTCCTGTGTAGACAATACGTTAAATCAGGGGTCGGGTTGGGTCAGGTTGCGGGTCTAATGTAAGCAGGTACAGGCAGGTGCGGATTGGACATGAAAAAACAATGCGGGTAGTGGGTCGGGTTGCAGTACTCAGCTTTGCAGGTATGGGTGGGTGCGGGTTTGGAGAAGTGGACCCATGCAGGACTGTGCCTCATGGGCCCTAACAAAGCAGGTCCACTCACTGTTCACGCAGAGGTAGACCTTACAGACCCTGGAGACCACAATGGACCTGAGATTGTGGACTTACTGTCCTCGCTGGAACTGTTGCTGTCACTGTCTTATCAAATTGCCAAAAATAGTTACTTGGCCGATAAAGGTTTTATTTCCATGCATGACTCATCACACTATTCTATATGAAACAGAGCTCTTTTATTATTAAAAGATGCCGTCTTGGTATCCGTGCAACTGGCCGGTATCTGATTGAAAGGAAACCCCATTTTCATGGAAACCTTTATGCATATACAGCAATTTCTCCCTTAAAGCCTTTGTTCTGCCAAAAAATAAGGTCAAAATCAATTTCCATTTTTTTACTGTTTCTTGTTTTGCTCTTCCATCCACTTGGTTCTTTTGTTCCTCCTACCTTTGTCTTTTCTGCTTTGGGCGATAAGGAAAGTAGATTCAGCTCTTTTCAGAAGGTTGGAGAGAGAACAGAGTCACTGTGACTAACACTATAGTGAGCCTGATGAGTATCTAAAAAGGAGAATGCTGCTGTTGAAGTCAGCTTTTAAACAAAACATACTGCTGTTCGTCTTTGGAGATCTGAGCACGCTTTATTTTCTGTGAACTGCAAACGTTGCACTGCTCAGACACTGTTTTGAAAGACGGTTCAACCACAAACAAATGGTGAAGTCTGACGATCTGTTTCAAACACATCGTACATCTGTTCTTTATTGTGATAGTTTCACAAAATCAAAAAGGATTGAAAAATATTAATCATGTTGGGAGAGAAACTGTTGAACGGAATCAAATCCTCAGATGCACGTTTGCTGTCTTGTCTACAGCTGTCACTATGTTAATGAGGGGAGCAGGTTGAGTGGTTGTTATGGAAGTGGATCACACTTCCTTCCTACGGCCAGTTTGAACCACCCAAACACACCCTGAATATCAGCTGTTCCTTGTCTATTTACCCCTTCATCTCTCTGTGTTTGTTTCCAAACAGTAATGCAGCATGAAATCATCCAGAGTGAAACCACTGAATCAGTCTATTTGCCAAAATTACAGCACGAGAGGCTCGAGGACAGAGTGGCTGTTCTCAGTGAGAGGCCTGCAACTTTCACAAAAATGATTTCCTCTCATTAAATCCACAGATGTTCTCTTACCCATAGAAATGTGGACGTTTGTGCTTCCTTTATGTTTTTTCTCCATTTGGAGGGCTGTACCACCCTATATGATGCTCACACGAAAGACTCTGATTCCTAAATTGTTATTTTAATTACAGTCATTTCATTTGGATCAGACATTCTTGGTCACTGTTGAGGCTTCCTCATAATACTGTTTACACAATAGCTTCTTGATTCTAAACAGTTTAAAGACCCAAACAGCCACTGGTGCCCAGAATCATCTACTGATATAAAAGGTTTAATAACTTCTGATCCATTAATCCTGTCAATGCATGTAAATAATTGGTGTAAAATGCAGTTTGTCATCTTTTCATGTTCATCAGATATGACCCATTTGGACATTCAGAAGCTCTGTAGTGAACATGGAAATGCTGTCATCTTCTACAACATTGATTCACCAGTTAATAAAAACAAACAAACTATCATTTATCACCAGTTTGAACATCAACCAAATGTGTTCATCCACTGTCATTTATCAGTTAATGATATATTTATGATAAAGTCACTTTTTCTTCAGTTTTCTGACATAATAACCTTAAACTTTAATATGAGGTTTTATGAAATTTTACATAATTGGTAAATGTAAGAAAATACCTGATTTTCACTTAAAAATGCAAAATGCAGTGGATAATATAATAAATGGTAAAGTAATACTTAAAGGTTAAATAGAGAGAAAATTTCATTTTTGTAATTGCCACTAAAGTAGCTCTGGGTCTACTGCACACTGCTTCATAATACTAAAACTGCAAATGCACATGTAAGAGTACGATCCTCCTCTTGTTAGGAATATCACTAAACCACAAGCAAACCACAGATCACAACTTATGTTTCCCACCTTTCTGACACTGCTTAGTGTAATTATTAACGATTTGTGCAGGTGCACAAAGCGGTACCAAAAAAGGTAGTATAGCAAGTCAGAAAGCACCTGCAAAGTGAAAGTCACAGCAAACTGCACTGTTAAGAAAATAGCATCAGGATGCACCTGTGCTTCTTGCACGGCTACAAATGGAGCAAAATTCATGCTTTTAGCAGAAAAATCAACCACTTCTTATTCAAATCAGCCTCGTTACAAAAACCTTTTCATTCACAAAGACCAGTGTAAATTGTCATAAATGTCTACAGATAGTCAGGTCCAGAAGGAACAGTGACACACATTTCTCTAACTCAGCCTCTGCACACTACAACAGTGAGTTTGTAATGAAGCAGTCAAGATGGGACTGGAGTGTGGACTTTCAGCTTTAATTCAACAAATATCAGAAAAATAAAATGTCTATGCATGTGCTGATATCAGCACATCAATTGCCTCTGTATATGTGCCAAGTTTGAAGTAAATTGAAACAAAATTAATGTTTTTATAGACATTTGAAATCTCGCCCATTATAAGTAAATGGGGAAAAAAAAAGATTTAAAACATTCATTAAAAAGTTGAACTTCGATGTACTTTTCCTAAAATGTAATGAGATCTATTGTGTGTCACTGGCAATCTATAAACCCAATTTGGTATGAATTCAACTAATAGTTTTGCAGCTATAGTGTTAACAAACAAACAAACCAAACCAACAGCAATACCCCTTGCCTACCCTTTTGGGTGGGGGTGTGATACATTTTAGATGCAAGGTAATAAAATACTACATTGACCATTGAGTAATTAGAACCATTTTAAGTGTAGTCCAATGTAGTCCCTCTATTTTCTTTCTGTTTGTGTCACTGTCCAAATACTAATGGACCTGACTGTAGTTTCTGAAGCTGCAGGTCTTCATTGTTTATTAGTGTCATTGGTCAAACATTCAGAATTCTTTTGATTGATTAATTTTATTTTACCTTTATTTAACCAAGTAAGTTAGTTGAGAACTGATTCTCTTTTCCAATAACGACGTGGCCAAGAGGCAGCACACAAACAGAATGAACAACAGAAGAAATTGTACAATGTCATATCCTCCTGAGACCCAGCAATGAATTTTTGTCCTCTGTAGGGGACAGAAGTTTCACAGCTTTACAAAAAAAGAACACTGTCCACTGAAAAAAAAAAAAAAATACAAAAAATGTATTTTTATGCATTTAAACTTTATGCTATTTCCAATCAAGACAATTATTTAATGTGAAAAATCAAAAACTTTTACTTCCCCGGGTCTCGGGAGGATATAACAAATTGAAAGGCTGAAAACAGCTGCTATGGTCCTGAAGGGTAACTCTCACTGACCTTTAAACAACCAGAGTGTTATGAATGAGGTGAGTTTTAGGGATTGTTGTAAAGAATTCCAATCATTAGCGGCAGAAAACTGAAATGAGGAACGACCAAGAGCATATTTTTCACCGTATTATTTCAAGTGGTCTGAACAGAAACATAAGTACCCTGTTCTCTGGACTGAAAAATTCTACCCCAAGGTTGGTTTTGGCCACTCAGATGTGTGTTCAATTGGACCGAGAAGAGAGAGCTGCAGAAAATAAATGTTTTTGTCACATTATGGTGGTGGTGGCTCTGATTTCAGCTCCTCCAGCTTCAGACGCCTGCAAATTCACGCTTCACTCACTCTCCATTTATGTCTTTCTGTTTCTTCAAATTTTGGGTGTGTGAGGGTTGAATGATACAGATCCTTGATACATAATGATACAATCTATATTCTAAAAGGGAAATGGACTCTATGTGTGTGTGTGTGTGTCTCAGGCATCACACAAAATCTGTACAGAGCTGACTGCTGCAGTTTGTCATACTTGTGTATTTTTGGTCAAGGAAGAGACTAGTGAAAACAAGTTGATAGGACCAATATTTTGGGAGGTATTTTGGAATACAGTAGCCTTACAATCATGTTGTTATGCCCGTGACAGTTGACGGGAAGCACGGTACCACGTTGCATGTTGGGAAATGAAGTTCATAACAGGAATAACGCATTTACCAATTTCAGTCCCTAGATATCGGTATTAATATATTAATTGTGAAATTTAAAAGAATGATTTACCAAACAATTTTTATGTCAGTACCTATAAAATATAGACTAACATCTATTCCTAAAAGTCCGCTCTGCCCAGCAGAAAAACATATAATAATACAGTGATCCTTCATAACAAACACTCCACCTTATACACCCTGTTTATAGGTGTAAGAGCACAACATTAATTACTATCAGGTCCTGAAGAAGCAGAATGTCAGGACTTACTGAATTTTATTATCAGTACAAAACTTGCAGATTGAGTCAGTGATGTTACTGTTACTGCAGATTTCATGGTAGAATGTCTTCAGCTATGAGACCATAACCTCTACAAGAGCACTGCACATCCTACGAAATATCTTTCCCAGCTCCGTGTCAATCTCTCACCCACGGGACTGGAGTCAAATCCAAAGCAAAGCTCCATCACTGCCTGTGCCAGTCATGTCTCATGTCTTTGAGACAGATTATAGCTCTTTGCCCCCCACTGTTCCCATGCTGGCCTCTGTGACAGGCTGTTTGTTGTCCTTGTTGATGGCTAGAAGCTTTTAATGCTGGTCAGCTGGCTCAGTGGTGAGGATCCAGTCCTCTAAGTAACCTCTGATAACACAGCAATAAGTGTGTGGCTGTGTCGGTGTCTGACCGTGGCAGTGGCTCAACAAACGATCCAAAAAAATAAAGCTCAGTATAATAGATTCACTATCTACACAACATACGCCAGTGTCAACAGCACAGATCTCCAGTAAGATCATATCAGTCAGGGACTGGATGGGTACATTATAGCAGGGTGTCACACTTATTTTAGTTCAGGGGCCATATGTAGTCCAATATGATCTGAAGTGGGCCAGACCAGTACAGTAATAATGGATTGGATTAGATAATGGATTAGATTTATATAGCACTTTTCTATTTCTAACGCATTCTCAGAGTGAATACAATGGATCCATTATTCATTCACTCACACATTCACACTCTGGTCTTGGTAAACTACATATGTATGAAGCCAAAACAACGACTTTAATGTTTGATATTGAAAATAAAATTTTGCATTGAAAACACACCCTGAAACTGAAAAAAACACTGGCATTGAAAAACATGTAGTAGAAAAGAAACTGTAATGGCATCAAAACAAGTATTGGCACTGATAACATTTGGTTAAAGTTTAAAACAAAGACATCAAATGTTATTTCATTTTTATTATGTTTTTGCATTTTTTATGTTTTTGAATGAAAATCATATTTTTATTTGTCAATGTTTTATCAATGACAGTTTATCATTTTGATTACGTTTGTTATGCCTACTGTGGTTTTTCAGTTTCAACTTTCTACCACCTTTTTGGCGTGGAGGGGAGGGTTTGAGGGGAAGGGCTAGGAGGGTGTGTAGCACCACGTTATATAATAACTGTGCAATATGTAAGAATGTAAGACTTTTTTACCTCATGTAATAACGCAGCATTGTATAATAACATGCTGCATTTTGTAATAAAATTCCTTAAATCATTTTGTAATAAACTGATTTTGTAGTAACTTATTACATTCTGCAACAGTTATTACAAAGCACTGCACTTTAGCACTTTTTTTAAAGGTAATGTAATAATTTGGTGCATTATGTAATAAACCATCAAAATTGATGCCTTGACTGAAAAAAAAACATCATACCAGCAGAACAACAGTAAGCATCCCAGCTTAATTAGAATACATTAAAAAAAAACAAAAAAAAACTAGTAGGATGTTTCAGTTGTCAGACCTAAATCAAATGTAACTGTATCCATTATAATGGAGACAAAATGAGAGACAAAAGCTGCACTGATTATTACTGACAAGAAACTTACTGGTGCACTGAAATTTCAAAGACAATATGTATAAGTTATTACAAAATGCAGCAAAGTTTATTAGAAAATGCGTTCAAGAATTTTATTGCAAAATGCAGCGTTATTACATAATGAGGTAAAAAATTCTTACATTATTACATATTGCACCAGTATTACATAATGCGTTGCTACAGGGCGCAATTTGCATATTATTTGCATATTGAAAACAGTGACACTCGGCTCAGTTGGCTGGACCCTGCCAGACTTAGAGAGACAGCGGGCACATATCCAGGCACTGGCACTGGAATGAGGGTGGGGGGTTACAGAGTTTACATTCATACAGTTTGTTACACAAAAAAAGTACAGGACCGTCAAATTCATATACATGTTTTAAGCAAACAAGATTTGACAGTGGTCCACGGCCCTGGTGTTTTACATTCATTGGTAGAGTCCAAAAAAAGTGAGGCCTGTTCCATAGAAAGGAGGTCCAGAAAGTCCCTGAACCAAGTGTTGATACCAAAACAGTTGTCTTTGTGTTCCTTCCAGTTTATCTTTATAATCTTTGCGGATAGAAATCCAAGTGACAGTATTTTGTCCATTATATTTGATTTTACATTTTGGCTTCTTACTCCCAGTAGGCGTTCCATTGGGCATGCTGATATCTGCACATCAGACAGAAAAGATACTGATTTTTTTTTTTTTTTTTTGGTCTCACACTTCTATCAAACACATACCCACACCAGATTTCACATTTTCCGTCCTTTTTTTCTCCACCATTCTTTGTTTTCCATGGATGACTGTGACCTTCTGGTGTCCAAAAAGAGGAGCCAATATTAAGAGGCAGCAGATGGTTCACAGTGAGACTGTTGTCCTTTTTTCTGCATCATAGTTTATATACACATAGAACGCACACACTCAGACACAAAGACGATACAAGTTTGCTTGACTTTAAAAAGAAAAATATAATTGAGATGACTGAAATTTACTGTAGTTTGTACTATAAATTTCAGTCATTGCAAATAATGGAATCATTTTATATCAAAAGGATAGAGAACATTAAAAGAGATGCAAATTTGAGATGTATTTTTACTGCAATATTCCCCATTGAAGAAATTGGAGAACATCAGAATAGCATTGATTTCCTGTTTGTTTTTTCTTTTGCTTCTTACAGTCATGCCAGCTCTGACAGGGCAGCAGAACACATGTCAGGAAGATCAGAGATGACTGTAGCATGTCATCATCCCTGTAAACCAGCTGATCGGTGAGCTTCAGCTTCCTCCATGTATCTGTGTTCTACAAAGCAACAGCAGAGTCGACAGCTGACATATGAGTCAGCATCTCCCTGTGGTCATCTCAGTAGTAACGGTCATATGGATGAAGCCGTCAGCAACGCCATGACCAAGCTTTACAATCAGTACAAGTTCAACTTTTAATGCAAGAAGCTGTGAAATGTACCCATATGTAAATAACAAATCTAATGTTTAATATTTGCTGTAAAACATTTCACACTTTCAGACTTTGTATGGATGAAAGGTAAACATGAGAAATCAATGCATTACGCATATTATATTAATGACCAAGAAAATATTTCCTCCCTTCACCTCTGGCTCACTGCCTCTTGTGTACGTGTACTATCCTGCTAAAACTCCTGGAGTGCACCGTTACATTCAGATTCACTTCAGTTCACTGCAGCATCTGGTTTTAAGTGAAAAACACAAATTCATGCAAATCATGTGCAATGAACTGAGACTCCAGAGTACAAACACAGACAACATGTGTGTTTCCAGTCACTATGTAAGTCTATATCTCAGCCAGTGCCTCCTGTGTTGCTTTTGAATGATAAACTAGTGTGTTGACCCGTGGGGAAACATGGGTTCTAGATCCTCTGATCCAGTTCAGTTCTTTACTTTCTTGGTAAATTCCATTGGCATTTCCAGTTGAATAACCTCTCAGCTGGCATGTCTGTTTCTACACATGAAATATGACACCATGGCAACATGGCCCTGTTGTTTATCTGTTGCTAGGTAAACCACTCCAATGATGATTGCATGACTCTGGGCATAGCAGTGTGATTGGCCATTGGGAGGCCACTGTATTCCAAAATTACTAATATCTCCCAAAATATTGATCCTATCAACTTGTTGTTTTTGCTAGTCTCTTCCTTGACCGACAATACATAAGTATGCCAAACTGCAGCAGTTAGCTCTTTCTGGATTTTGTGTGATGCCCAAGACACACAGAGTCCACTTCCTTTTTATAATATAGGATGGTCTTGCATTTTTTTATAGCACTTTTCAACTTTACTGTTACTCAAAGAGCTTTACAATGTGTCATATTCACACGTTTACACAGAAATAGTCACTGGGACTGATGTGGGGTTTCAGTGTTGTGTGCAAGGACAATTCAACATGTGGACGGGAATTGAACTACCAACTTTCAGGCAGGTGAACAGAGAACTGGGACTCTGCACCAGAATATAAACACAGGCAGCACGGTATTTTTCAGTCTGTGTATCACTTTATAACCCAGTCATCACCCTCTGTGTGTTGTTGTTAACCTTTAATCGTCTTCTCAAGACTCTGCTGACACTGTGGCCAAGGCCCAATCCCAATTCACCCCTTAGCCCTCCCTCTTACCCCTACCCCTTGGCCCTTGCCACTACCCCTTGAAGTGGAGCTGCAAGGGGTAGGGGGTGAAACATTCTCCTATGAAATGAGACAACCCTTCGCAACCTGTTACATCATCAGCAGTCATTGATGCCGCTATTAACAGATGCGGCAACTTTGTTTCTGAGCGCATTCCCCATGCCGTCAACGGCTGTAACCATCTCTGTTCCATGGGCTTTGGTCATCTTTTTGCAGCTATCAACTATAAACCGCAGAAATGCAATCTATAACACATTGAAATGGCATTAAACGGTCGATCAAATGATTAAGTTGTTTACAAAGAAAATCTGTACATTTGTGTGTTTCTTTCATCACTGCTACACTTTTTTGCTGTGTTTACTGCCATCTTGCCAATGAGTTGAACAGAATTATGGGAGATTTCTCCTACCCCTCTGTTCATAGTGTGGTCCTGGAAAATCTCTGTTTTGAGGGCTATGTAGCCCTCCACCTTAGCCCCTCCCCTCTGTCTAATTGACAGTCGGGACAGCACTACCCCTTAGAGTGTACGTGCAAAATGGAGGGGTAAGGGGGAGGGGGTTTGGTGAATTGGGATTTGGCCCAAGTCTGTCTGTCCATCCATCTGTGATTTTTTTTTTTTTTTTGGGGGGGGGGGTCATTGGGGTTTGTTTGTCTGTTAGCAAGATAACTCAAAAAGTTGTGGAAGGATTTTGATGAAATTTTCCGGAAATGTTGATACTGGCACAAAGAACATGATTAAATGTTGGTGTTGATCCAGGTGACTGTCTGGATCAAGGAATTTTTGAAGGATTTTTTATCATTGTGAGATAGGGCCAGTTTCAACATATGCACATATCACTCCACAATGTAGGTAACGTTAATGTGAATCCAGTGCTATGTAGAGGTTTTCAAGGTCCAGGAATTCATTTTAGGAGTAAATTAGTAAATCAATCATGGTGCGGGGGGTGGGGTGGGGTGGGTCTACCTTGGCAGAGGTCTGCGCTCTCAGTGCTTTTCTGGTTGGTTATTTATTAGTATTTATTATCATTCCTACCACTTTACAATCACTACTCTGTTATTTGTGGTTTCTACTATTTCTTTCCAATGTGCAATTGCCTGTTTTTCACGTTCATGTACAGCAGCTATTGGAACCTCAGTTCATTGAGGGTCCTGCCTAAGGGATCAATAAAGTTCTAATTTAATCTAATCTAATCTGAGAGAATGAGGGTTGTTTCGTAGATTTTGTTGATGTTCTCCAACATCAGTCTAATTAAAGTTTAAATATAGAATACTACAGCACAATTCAAGCACTGAAACATTATTCATAACCTCTAACTGAACAGAAGTGAGACAAATGATGGAAACAGATAACATCAAAAGTGCTGCTGGGAAATAAATAAATAAATAGATACATTCAGTGAAAGCTTTCAAAAGGCTTTGATTTTGTTCTTTCATCGCTGCTCTCAGGTTTATTTTGGCTTTGCAAAAATGAGAAAAAAAAAAAAAACTTTAGTTAAACTTTGGAATAAGCTAATCGTATTACTTCACATCTGGCATTATGCTCCTCTTCATTGCGAATTCACACTGTGCACCAGCCGTTTAACCATGTGACTTTTCCGACAGCGCTACATCCACAGACAGAAAACCCTCCGCTGGCTCCACCGGCTGTAGTAAAGTGGGACGTTGACTCATTGTTCCTCTTGGTGCTGCTCAACCGAACTGTATAGGGCACTTAAATCAACTGTCAAACAGCTTTATTTAGCAGACAAATCAGCGGCATAGTGGAACTGTCTGTATCAGTTAGTCTGGAGGAGCAGCAGCAGTAGCTCAGAGGAAATGATGTGAGGTTGGGTGGCTCAGGAGACATGAGGATGCCTGGAGAAGTTCAGCTGTTTACTGAAGACGCTTTAACTTCACTAGTAGTTTATAACAAGGTCAAGGGTCATTGTGGAGAGCGTTGGCCCTTCCACATCTGAGTGACTCATAAACACATTAGAAGCCTGAAGAAAGATGCTCACCAGAGAGATCATTAGTTTAGCCGAGGAGGGGAGTATGATGGACATACAGGAAACGGAGCTGTATTTTTTATTTATTTATTTTTTCTATCCAGAGTGGAAAACGGTATTTAGGAAAGCATGAACAGACTGTACTGTATGCTTTATGTTTACTGTATGAAAATGCTTCAAGGTATCTTATTATTATTATTATTGTTGTTATTGTTCAACCTTGTTTTTTCCAAGTCAACACATAATATTAACACAAGCAGTGCTTTCATCAAAAGTGTTTTTTGCCACTAATGGCATCTCTCCATTCAGTATTCCACTTACGAGAAAATCATATTCCTTTTTTTTTTTTCTCAATAGAATTCTCAATTTGGTATTTTCATGCAAGAACAAAACTTAGTGTAATGTTCTCAGCTTCTCCATCAGAGGATAGAATATATACAACTTTATAGGTTTTTTTCCAACATTTTATTTCTTTGGATTTATCCAGTTCTTATACCAATAGTTATTACAAATACAGTCGCAGAAAAAAAAATATTAGACCATCAAAAATCATCAGAAACAATGGTTACACAATCCAGTCCTAACTCCTGTGTGTATCATGTGACTAAAACAGAAAAGAAAACATGGAATGAATAAAAGCACTGTTT
>JAPQRP010000006.1:11889827-11908379 GCA_037367295.1 Apogon hyalosoma | reverse complement strand
GACATAGATATTGATGGAAGAACTGAAGTGATTTGGGTTATTATCAAGAAAACATGGAAAATGGATAGATATCAGCTTTTAAACTTTTATGAGCTATTTTCGTTGTTATCATATTTGTCCAAACAAATGTACCTTTAGTTGTACCAGGCATTAAAATAAACAAGAAATTGAAGAAAACAAGGGTTGTCTAATAATTTTTCCACAACTATATAGAACTACAAACTGTTCTTAGGTTTAGTCCTTGAGTTTCACAAGCCTAGACTGTTTTTACAGATGTTGCTTATCACGTTAGAGACATAAATAGCATTGAATGAATGAATCACTTTTTATGCGTTACAACAGACAACAGCCACGCGGTGATGATGAATGATATCATCTATGTTCATCTTTAACATGCGAGGCTCAAATCAAGTGTTGTATTTTTCTGAAATCATCTTCTTGCCAGAAAGGGCATGTTTTTTCAATGTAAGCAGAGTGTGTGTTCATGTTTCTATGGGTCCAGGGTGTGTGTGTGTGTGCGTGTGTGTGTGTGCGTGCGTAGGCTTGGGTCGAAAAGTTATCTGAGCAGTTCTTGTGCAGGGCTGCTGATGAATCAGATAAACTGCCCTTCAGTCTCTCTCCAAGGAGAGGAAAAGGGTTAAACTCGACAGGGGCCAAAACATTGGTAGGTGGAGATAACCTTGATAATTTTAGTTTAATGTGCCAAGACCACCAAAAACTTCTATTTCTGGTTCTGTAACACCGCTGCAACAGAAGATGCTCCATTGTGCTGCTTACAGTCCTGAAAATGCATTCAGAAAGTATTGATGCGTTTCCTTTTTTTTTTTCCTTCATAATTTACATTTTTATCACAGATATTAAAAGGCACTTATCAAGGCTGTGTTTTTTTTAAGTGAAGCCTGACAGTCACCACCTGCCACCAACTGTTTCCAGCTCATAACATGATTGATGTGTTCACTCAAGTCAGGGATGCAATGTGACAATGTCTGGCACATAAAGGTGAATTACACCAAATGTTTGGGAAGGTCACAAAAAGCAGCTAATATCTGGATAACAATGCACTCACCTTTTTTTAAAGTCTGTGTAACATAAGAGTGCATTCATTATTAAAGCATTTTTTTCCCCCTGAATCTCTAATGGTGATACTAAACTCATGCAGTTTCTGTACAGAAGCAGATATGTTGAAGGTATTGGTGTTAACCCAGTATAACCTGACCTATCAAAAACTAGCCACAAAATTCAGTTATTTTGGAACTGAGATGTTTATTATACCTTTTAACAAAATCTAACCAAAATATTTTGCCATATATATATTTTTATGATATATTTTTGTATCACATTTGATACATTTTTAGTACCTTATATACCTGCAGTCTCAAATTTGATACTCACATTTTTAACACAATTTAACAATATTATAAATAATCAATTATTAAGTAACTATGCATTGTTTCAGTACATGAAGTACTTATTTAAAAAAAAAGAATATAAATGTTCTTATGTAACTTCTTGAAAATCTATATTATAAAAGCCTAGTGGTCTCTGTGTGCATGTGTGTATGTGTGTCTTTGGATTCACACAAAATCTGGGAAGAGCTGACTGCTGCAGTTTGGTGTAATTATGTATTTTTGGTCAAGGAACAGACTAGCGAAAATGGCAAGTTAATAGGATCAATATTTTAGGAGATAGTAGTCATTTTGGAACAGAATAAGCCTTACAATCATGTTGCTATACCCAGAATGCTTTGGTGGTGACTGCTGGACAAATACGGTACAGCATGCAGGAGTGCACAACAGCATAAAAACTACCACATCTAGAACCCGTGGATTGCCACGGGTCAACACGCTGGTTACTAAAGATTTTCCTGCCAAAAGTGTGTGGACGATTTAACGATAGCGGCCATATTGAAAAGGGCAAAAACAACCTTTCCACTGGCTGCAGTGGGCCTATCCAGAGGCAGAAAACACATATCGGGTCACATACAACAGTTTTTTTAAGGAAAGTATTGATCTTGTTGATTAGATAGAGGTCTTAGAACCAGGCGTAGCAAATATGATACAAATGGTTTTATAGGGTTAAAGTACTTTCTCTGTTTTGTGATCATTTCAAGGTTAACACAAAATGTTGCAAAAAAACCTAGAGCAGGGATCTTAAAAGATGCTCAAATATACCAAAACACACTCACAGTCTGATTAAAATTGGTGAAAGCCAGAAAGTGTCACAATGATGGCAAGAGGGCAATGAAGGATAAGCAGGAGAAACAGAATACAAACCTGTCTTTGTGTTATCCTTTTTGTGAGTTTCCAGTAGCTCTTTTTTTTTTTTTCCTGCAAAGCCAAAGACTGTCCTATTTCAACTGCACCTAAAGATGTTCAGGGTTTTTAATAAAATATGCTCTGATGTTGCTTTCGTCCTCTGGGCTGGGTACAAAGAAAGAAAATTCTAATAAGTTCCAGCTGTTGAATTTTACAGTGGGACAGGTCAAACTGTAGATTTATAAAACCAGAAAGAAAAAATAATAATGAAAAAGAGTGTGCCTGGTGAGGAGCTGCTTCGTCTCTTTTGTGTCGATGGTGAAGGACAGATTCTGGGAAGAGTGGATGATTTGACTTCTTAGCGATGCTTTAAGCTGAGGTTTTTCATAAAGTAGTTTTCATATTATTTGCATTGTTATTGTTTCAATCTGCTGACTGTGTCCAGATTCAGTTCAGTGCAATTCTTAGTCTATATTCTTTATTCATGTGAGTAATATTGAGAATAACTGACAAGAATTATAGTGTAATAAAAGCTAAAAATGGCATGAATGGAAAAAAGATTTGATTATAAGAAGGCGTTGGTGTTTGACTCAGCAGCAGATTTTTGCACTTTCAAACAAAACGCGCACCAAGAAACAGAATTGAACTTATTTCCGATGCAGAACTGATCTATCACTGTTGTAGCCTTAGCCTGTGATCCACTTTTAAGTGGATGCTAATCAGCTCCATAGTGCACAGTTCAGCTGGTTTTATATCTGACAAGTGTCCTGAGACCACGAGCTGCTGAGATTATATTTCAGGATTCTCTCTACTGCACTCCCACTTGCAGACTCGAATATTTCCTCTTTTGGCTGATGAACAGGAGTCGCATAAGACATGCGATAAAGTGACACCTCCCAAATAAGCCACAAAATGGATTTCTAGTGCTGTAAGTTTTAATTTCTGCATGTAAAAAAACCTGTCTGATATGGAGAGAGGTATAACTGATGGATGAATGAAGGCGCTCCTCAATTTATGATTTAATTTAAAAAATGTATCTGCTATTCATTATAGATATCTCTGATGGATTTTGACATCTGTAATTTATTAGCGTTCAGAAATGGAGTAATTTGTAAAACAGACTGAAACAAGTGATACCTGGCACAACAAACCCCGTCCCTCGCACCTATTGTAGCTTATTTGGCTGTCGCCATGTCTATGTGCTTGCTGATGTCACCATGTCAGTTGCCTCTGTATGTGCCAAGTTTGAAATAAACTGAAACAAAATTGATGTTTTTACAGACATTAATGTTAGTGAACCTAGATCAACCCTGATCAACTGAATCAACCCCAAATCATAACACTGCCCCCACAGGCTTGCACTGGAGGCACTAGGCAGGATGGGTAATTACTTCATCCACATCTATTCTCACCCTGATGCATCCACCACCGTGGAACAGGGTCAGTGTGGACTCATCAGACCACATGACCATTCCACAGTCCAATCTTTATGCTCTTTATCAAATCAGAGCCAACTTTGACAGCCCATTTTCCAGCAATTGGCTCCAGGCACAACAAACCCCGCCCCTCACATGTAGCTTATTGTGGCATCGATCCAGCTGATGTCATCATGTCTATGCGTGTGCTGATGTCAGCATATTAATTGCCTCTATATATGTGCTAAGGTTGATGTAAAGTGAAGCAAAATTGATGTTTTTATAGACATTTGAAATTTCGCATGTTACAAGTAAATGGGAAGAAAAAAAAGATTTTAAAATTCGTAAAAAATCTGAACCTTGACGTATTTTTCCCAATATGTAATCAGATGTATTCTGGGTCACTGGCAATCTATAACCCAAATTGTGTATGAATTCAACTTTTTTTTTTAAAGTAAGTCTTCCCTTGTTTTTTGTTATATTTTGTTAAACATACCTTAGCACACAAAGATGTTGCATTTTTCCCTTATTTTCATTAATTGTTCCAAAAACCACGCAAGTTTCAGCTCCAGTACATTCAACCAGTTCAGTTATAACATGCCAATTCTAGTTAAGTTAAATCTGGTCTCAATGGAGTGATGTATACAGTCCGTTTTGACCACATTTCCATAAAGTTACCCTGTTTTACTTTCAATGAAAAGGACAGTTTCTCCATTACATAGATTTCTTAGATTGCTTTAAACCAGTCTTCAAGTTGTGGTGCCTCTGGTTGTAGCCACTTTCTAGTCAGAGCTTTTTTTGCTCCAGTAAATAGTACTCTCATTAAATAGTTGTCTCCTTTAGTTTGAATGTTCTGGCTCCCATAATATACAGTGTTAAAGCATCAAAAGGGTTGTGGTCTTAAATATAGATTCCAAACAATTGTGGATGTTCTTCTTGAATGACTTGACTTTTGGACATTCAACCAGTAGTTTTGCTGCTAGTGTTAAGCAAAGAAACAAACCAAACCAAACCACAAACAATACCCCTTGCCTCCCCTTTGGGGGGCAGGGTAACAAATGTCAGATACAACATCTAATACATTGATTTTACATTTTGTTGAGAGAATGTGAGGACGGAGGATTATCATACTTTGTACTTAGTATAATAATATGCAGAGGTAATCCCCAATATTTGCAGCAGGAGCAGGATTTGTATCTGTCGACACCCTAAAAACACTGGATTTTCCACTGACGGAGAAATCTGCATCAAGAATCATAAGATATGTGTATATTGCTGCAATGAAATCAGATGGTACCAGTGACGTAGGCCTTAGGGTTGCCAGACTTTAAATGATTCATGTGGTGTAAGGGTACTTTAAATATATAGAGTCTAAATTCACACTGCACTAAGCTCAGAAGAATAATCACAAAAAAGCGAATAGAAATAGCCTCATATCAATGACCATGGAATTTAACAAAACTGCAGCAATAGCAGAAGAGTGGAAGTGACATCCAGATTCTGTGAATTTAAATGGAGTCAGTGATCTGTACGAAGACGCAGCATATTTCTTCTTTTTAGTATAAAGAAAGTTCTTGAGAAGTCTACAAACCTTCATTTCCCACCATGACTGTAAGACTATAACCTCATGTCATTGTTCTTATCTGTAATTGTCTGTATTTTCTCTACACCACTGATGAACACATCCCCCCAGAATGTTGACTGTTTCACATATAGACTTATTCTCAACAGCATCTGAAATACTGAAGTCTAAAACTCATCTTATTATAGGTAGTCAAAACTAATTCATTTTCTCTTTTTCTTCCCCTGTCCTTGGATTCTTCTCCTTATCTTCCCCCTGCGTCTGCTTATCGATTGCTGATAGATTGTTTCTCGATCTCAAATTAAACGTCAAAGTAAATGAAATTATGGCGACGGAGCTTATTGCTAGTCACGGACAAACAACACCTGCTGATGGAGGAAACTAATTTCCCAAAGTGCGACAGAAAAGCAGTTTCTCGATTTAACAGATTCCAGACTACGACAGAGAAAATCATTTGTTTCTTTCTCATTATGTGAAGCTAAGCTACACGGATTCTTTTGTTCAGCTTTAAGTAGAATCACAGGCCGTAAGGGAGAAATTAAACTAACATGAAAAAAGAAAACCCCCAAAAAAAACCACCATTATTGATCCTTCTGTCTAATCAATCTGCGAGCAGTGATTTCATTTCTCCGTGTGTAAACATGACCTACATGAAATATATACTGTCATTGACCCTATGAATACATTCAGCACATTTGCTGAACACATGTAAGGCAAAATGGGATGTTTTAAAATGTAATGAAAATCAGAAACTCCGCTTCTTATTCTCATCTTAAGACATTATTACACCAAAGCTTTACCAATAACAACCAATCACACCCTTATAATAATAATAATAATGATAATAATAATAGTTAATAATAATAATAACAATAAATAACTTGCTTTTTTTCATTCTTTTGACAATGGATCAGTTTCCTTTTGCTGCTGTAGCAAAAATGCATGAAGTATAAAACATAATGAAGATGATTAAAGCAAAAGCAGCAGAAAGCAGCAACTCTGCTTGTCCTTAATCCTGACAAGAAGGGAATGTGTCGTGACTATTTTCCAAGTATTTCACAGATCTGTGGGTGGATCAGTTTATTATATCTCCAAACGCAGTTTCGGAATATTATGTTTTTGGTCCGACAGCCACCGCTGGCTCCGCCACTGCCAAATATCCTACGTGTTAATGTGATAACTTGAAAAATATTGGGTTTAGAAATTCCAAATTTTCCATGCCAATATCGTGGAGAGGAAGAACTAATTCGATTTTGGATGATTTACCAAATGTAGATTGGCCTCAAGGGGCCGCTCAAAAGTTTTAAATCCCTAAACACTCTTTTGTTCATATCTCTGGAACTATTTGTCTGATGCAAATGAAAGGTCATGACCTGGGGACGCATCACGTCATGACATCATAGCTGTCTGGTTAAGGACTGGGGGCGTTCGGGGATATACCCCTAGCCATTGCTTCCAACGGCTAGTTTTGTCTAGTTTCTTAATAAACAGTCAAAGTCTAACAGGACCTCTTCATGGCCTACAGTTTCTGCAGAAAAAAAAAAAAAAGGTCTAACAACACATTTATCTGATTCTTGTTCAACCATTTGGCTTTTTTTGACCTTGGCCCCTTGGTCTTTTATTTGTACAAACAGCAGTATCCACTGTCATTGGTGCACTCAAAGTATATGTGTATAGTAGTGCTGTAGTTCACGAGACCGGTCTTTTTTGTGGTATCAGTCTTGTCACAGACTCAACTCATTGTGTCTCCGTCTTGTCTCAGTCTTGACTCTCTTTGGTCTCCATCTGGTCATGGTCTTGGACATTAGGGGTGTGCATTGGCAAAAATCTGGCAATACGATACAAATCACAATACTAGGATCACAATACAATATATCACGATATATCATACTACTAATGAGGCTTTTTTTTCATTATTTCCTGGAAGAATTGAATTACACCAGAAATATGCACAAATACTAAACACATTTTTATTTGATCAGAACAGAATCTAATGCAATATCACACAATTTTCCTCTTACTCTAACTTAAAACTTAAATTACATTTTACAGACATTACAGTTTAAGATCCTGCTCAAATGTTCATATTCTGTTAGTTCATAACTAACATCGTGACATTATTTTTGTACAATCCCAACAAAGGAACTAACATCTGCCTCAGACAGTAAAATGTGCTTTTGGGATGCTTCAGATAACCATTATTTAATAAAACAGCGTTAAATAATAGTAACTAAAATATAAACAAAAAAGACAATATTTGAAGAAATATTGTCTTTTAGGCATTTGAAGAAATGCCTAAACATATCGATACATTCGTTTTTATTTCGATACAGTATTGTGAAATGAAATATTGTGATATATATTGCAGAACCGATATTTTCTTGCGCCCCTATCAGACATAGTGGTCTCAGTGGGATTTGTACAAAAACTGCATCATCATGGAATAGTATCATTATTACGCACCTTCTTCAAATGCAACCAGTCAGATGCATCTATTCTCAAAACATGTTACACTGTATACATTTTCTCAATAGACAAGGCCAGCCCTCCACAGTCCACTACTGATGTAGTTTGGTCTCGAGACCAGTCTCAAAACCAATTTTTGTGGTCTCGGCCTTGTCATAGACTCCTCTCATTTGGTCTTGGTCTCAATACCCCCCGTCTCGGCAGTGTCTTGGTCTCGTTCTAGCCAGTCTTGACTGCACCACTAATCTATAGACAGGAATACATTATAACAAATATGTTCAGTGAGATTCAGTACTCATTTATTCAGCTCATACACACTGGTGTTTCAACCCGTGAATTCTTACAGTGACACCTCTCTCCTACTGCGAGACATAATTCTGATCATCTCAATCCTTTTCTGTAACTTGATGTTGATAAGCAGAGTCTCCCATTTGGCTCTAAGTACATAGAAGTCAGGGTGGATAGGTAGATGAACAAAGCTCCAGTCTTAATCACATGAAAGCACTGTTTCTCTCAAAAATATAATTATATTTAATGATAACAATTCTTAAACCATATACTTATTACTGTAACATGGACGGTGATCATCATCTAATCTTAAAGGGGCCATATGAAGCATTTTTGCTTGCAAATATTAAAAGCCCTATAATAAAAAGCCCTTAAATTATGCCAAAAATGCCAATTTTTAAAAATGATAAAGATATGAACTGAATCTATCGGCAGATTTATGTGACCACTCGAGGGAGTAATTAGAGTAGTAAGAGTACTGTAGTTTTCACCACTAGATACAGCAGT
Source organism: Apogon hyalosoma (assembly GCA_037367295.1). NCBI lineage: Eukaryota > Metazoa > Chordata > Actinopteri > Kurtiformes > Apogonidae > Apogon > Apogon hyalosoma. Next base: position 11,899,866 of record JAPQRP010000006.1, on the reverse strand, counting down.
AAATTTAAAGAATGGAGTTTGATACTGAAACCGCAGCGTTTCATCTATATGGGTGGATTTAATTACGAGCTGTATGAATGTATGTGATGTTATTATCTTTGCTTAGTTAAGCATTTGTTCATCTACGGTTCAGACTAAACCGTGACAGTTCTGACCTTGTTTGGACCATTCCTAACAGGTCAAACACTACAGAAAACAGAGATGATTTTGGATTTTACTGTTTTCTGTCTAAAAACAGAGCTAAGCTAACAGAGCTGTAATGTAAACTATCAGGTGATGCATCATGTGAAGATTATAAGACAGTGATATTATGACCGAAGTGAGTTTTAGTTTGGAGAAGAAAACATGATGCAACCATAATACAGATGTGTGTCAAAAAAAAAAAAAAGAGGTTTAACCTTTATTCAATGAATGATACAGTCTGTGGATCCACAGTGTTGATATGTTTATGGTTTTGGTAGAGCTAGGTTTCTTCTAATACCCAACTTCAGCCTGTTGGCGATAGATTGGGAAATAATACTACATAAAACCCCCTCTAAGTTCATATTTTAACCCCTACCAAGCTGTTTTTGTTCTAGAATCTACAGTAGCTATTAAATGCAACAGTGGTTTTGTACAGTGTAATGTTAGAGCGACTGACATTTTGTGTAATATCTCCTGCTGCAGAAAGGGCTCTAATTCATCAAATGCTGCTATGGGTTGTATCAGTGGGTACAGATAAATGATATAGTCCTTCAGGCTGGGGAATTGTTGATTACAGTGGGTCTCCTCTGCTTTATGTATTCAGTGTCTATGTTAAAGTCATGTATTTTTCTATAAGTAATATTCTGATCATGTAGATGTTTATAAAAACTCAGCTTAAAGTTCAGGTTTATTAGATCAAAAACAGAAAACTGATGAAAAAGTGATGTTTTCAGCAAAGATATCGACAAGTGGTTCCAGGCACAACAAACCCCACCCCTCGCACGTATTGTTGCTTAATTTGGCATCGCTCCAGCTGATGTCATCATGTTTATGCATGTGCTGATGTCAGCATATCAGTTATCTCTATATATGTGCCAAGTTTAAAATAAACTGAAACAAAATTGATGTTTTTATAGACATTTGAAATTTTGCCCATTATAAGTAAATGGGAGAAGAAGAAAACATTTAAAAAATAATAAAAAATGTAAACTTTCACTTACTTTTCCCAAAATGTAACCACAACTATTCTGGGTCACTGGCAGTTTATAAACCCAATACTTTTGCTGCTACAGACATGTGAAATTTCACTCATTATAAGTAAATGGGGGTGGGGTTAAAAATTCAAAAAAATTAGAACTTTGGCCTACTGTTCCCAAAATATAATCAGATCTGTTCTGGGTCACTGGCAATCTATAAACCCAATACCAACCTAAATCCAAACCAATAGTTTTGCTGCTAGAGTGTTAACTAACAAACAAACAAACCGAACCAAAAACAATACCTTTTGCCTCCCCTTCGGGGGGCGGGGCAATAAGTGAATGTAAAAACAACTGTCTCCATCCACTGTCATTTATCAAACTACTGGTGAATCAATGTTGTAGACCATGATGGTGTTTCCACGGTAGTTATCTGACTATCATGAAAAGATGACAAACTGCATTTTACACCAATTATTTCAATGTATTAATAGATTTAGTGGCTCAGAAGTCATTAAACATTTTAGAATAGTAGATGCTTTTGGTTGCCGGTGGCTGCTTGGGTCTGTATGGGTGAAGATAATGAACTGAGGACAATTTATTCCAGTGATCATCTGTTAGATAACAATTAGACATCCAGCAACATGATTCCAGACAATGCTGGAAGGCTCATTTTTATATACATGCATTCACAAATGATGCCGACACAGGACAGAATAGTAAGTTTAATTTTGGTACTTTGATTTAACGTATGGTGTTTGACACAGACCACCTGTCTGCTACTATACACAGAATGGACACAGGAAAGTAACAATACGGTAATCCAGGGAGAGAAGTTCATCTCTATTGCTCTTCTATTATCAGACATTTTTATTTTTTATAGCGGGGAGCTCAGTGACAAAGCGGGGGAATCAATAAACAGGACTTCTTTTCTCTCTGTAAATGCCAGGTCCATATCAGTGAGGCTTGAGGTAAGGCCTATTGAATGCAGCGGCCGGGGTTGAATGAAGCGGCTGAGGAGGCTTTCACACACAGGCAGACTGGAAGAAGCAGATTAACTGAAGAGGTTGTTCACGTTATTCATGAGGTTCAGCACAGGGCTGATAATTTTAATTTCTCACAACCTCTGGCATAAAACAACTTGGTGAAGCTGTTGTGTATTCATCTGGGTGTCTCACACGATGGCAGGATTTCTGGCTTTATCTCTCTTCCTGTAAATCTCCTTTGTTATCTAGTGAATCCATTTATCCTCCTTTCCTAAAGGAACAGGGGTGATCTTGGTTATTTTATGATACTGTGGTATTTCTAAGCGTCTTTCTCCTGCTTGTTTTTTGCTCACGTTACTAACATCTAGTCTTTAACACAACCTAGGCACAGGATGAACAATAACAGCACTGGCATCATCTACACACACAAAACACCTGCAGACAAAGACAGACCACACAGAGGAAAGTAGCAATGCATGGAGAAGTGAGAAAATAGCCAGTGTGTGTGTGTATGTATCTGGAAAAAGGCGGTGACAGTGATGACTGACTGTCACTGTTTCGGCTGGTTTGATTGACAGCCTCTACAGGTGTGCTGATATGTGCTTGTTACCCAGAAGCTGTTCATTATAAAGTCCCTTCTTTGAGATTATTATTACCCCACCCTCCAAAGGGGAGGCAAGGGGTATTGTTTTTGGTTCAGTTTGTTTGTTTAACACTTAAGCAGCAAAACTGTTGGTTGAATTCATACCAGATTGGGTTTATAGATTGCCAGTGACCCAGAATGGATGTGATTACATTTTGAGAACAGTAGGTCAAAGTTCCAATTAATTTATGAATTCTTTAAATCTTTTTTTCCCCCATTTACTTATAATGGGCAAAATTTCACATGTCTACAGCAGCAAAACTATTGGTTGAATTCATACCAAATAGGTTTATAGATGACATCAGCTGGATCGATGCCAAAATGAGCTACAATACATGCGAGGGTGGGATTTCTTGTGTCTGGCACCACTTGTTATTTATTTATGTATTACAAAAACTAAGCACTTTATTGGTTTTATGTACCATACTTTCCGGACTATTGGCTGCACCTGACTATAAGCCACGCCCACGCTTCACGCTGCCGTCTCCTATATCTCGACTCATTGATGCCAAGCTCACGTGCAGCAGCACTATTTCCTTCTTCGACAGCCGGATCGATCGTTAACCCATGAAACATTAACTAACTGCATCATTGTTTGAGCCACGGGTTCACAGCATGTGAAAAAAGTAGCAGCTTATAGACCGGAAATTACGGTAACAGAAGGAACCATCTTGCTAAGGCCTGACAAGGCCTAAATGGACCTGTTAGATTTGTTGTACCTATAGTGCAGTGTTTCTCAAACTGTAAACTGTCTTCAGGTTAGAACATGTAGCAGGTGGAACTATTGTTTTAGTGATGAAGCACCCTGGACTCATTTTAGGAACGTACAACAAACCAATCTACTGCCATGATGATCTGTCACTAGACCAGACAAAGAGTTTAGGTTTGGAGAACAGACAAGGGTTGGACTGGGAAAGAAACATGTGCAATGTTTCTGTTTTTGCACAGTTTGTACTTTAATGTTCTGAGATGTACAATGGAAACAGGGTCATTACATCCACTGATATAACGTTATTCTCATAGTTGTAAGATAGTTGCACATTGGAAAAATATTGTCTCAGGGAGAAGTGTTGTTGAGTTTATTTGTATTGTTCAAGCAAAAATCTAAGTTATTTTTAATTTGAACAAAAAAATATTCAAGAAAAAGCAAAACATATTGTTAAAATATTGATGTTTCTTTAAATAAAAGTTATAATTGCATCACTGTTACAATGTTGTTGGGGTTGAGGGGGGTGAATAAGGCTTTTGTCAGTTATACTGAGATATGACTCCCAGTGATTTCATATTATTTGTCTATTGATATTTTTACTGTATAATCTGTCTGTAATCAATGACCGTATCCAACAAAACGGAGTCTGGTCCAAAAAGTTAGTTTGTTGGACCTTTTATTTTGGATTATAGCACATGTCTGTTGTGGCATTAGTTCAACATTGTCACAACATTTATTTTTGTTGGTAGTTGCATTAATTTTTGGCAAAAGATTTTTGGTTTGTTAATGTTGGGAGAGTTGGACCTGTGTGTAAAAGTCTTCTCTATCTTATCCCAAACATTCTCACAGGGATTCAGGTCTGGACTCTGATAGTCAATCTCTTTCTGAAAATGATGTCTCATGCTCCCTGACCCACTTTTTAACTAATTAATTTAGATGGATCCTGGTGTTGTCAGTTTGGAATATGTCTGTGTCATCAAGAAACAACCCACTGATGTTCATTCTGCTCATTCAGTTAATTCAGGTTCAGCTGACCTCATTTTACAGACATTAATGTTAGTGAACCTAGATCAACCCTGATAAACTGAATCAACCCCGGATCATAACACTGCCCCCACAGGCTTGCACTGGAGGCATTAGGCATGATGGGTTATTACTTCATCCATGTCTATTCTCACCCTGATGCATCCACCACTCTGGAACAGGGTTAGTGTGGACTCATCAGACCACATGGCCGTTCCATAGTCTAAACTTTATGCTCTTTATCAAATCAAAGCCTTTATGTCCAACAAGTGGTCCCAGGAACAATAAACCCCGCCCCTCACACATATTTTAGCTTATCTTGGTATCGATCCAGCTGATGTCATCACGTCTATGTGTGTGCTAATGTCAGCATATCAATTGCCTCTATAGTTTTAAGTAAATTGAAACAAAATTACTTTTAATGGACATTTTAAATTTCACTCATTTTAAGTAAATGAGAGAAGAAAAAAGATTTTAAAAATTAATAAAAAAATTTGAACTTTAACCTACTTTCCCCAAAATGTAACCATGTCTATGCTGGGTCACTGGCAATCTAGAACTCCAGTTTGGTGTGAGTTCAACCAGTTGTTTTGCTGCTACAGACATTTGAAATGTTCCCCATTATAAGTAAATGGGGAAAAAAAAGATTTTAAAAAATGCAGAAAAAATTGAAACTTTTACTTACTTTTCCCAAAATGTAACCAGATCTATTCTGGGTCACTGGCAATCTATAAACCCAATTTGGTGTGAATTCAACCAGTAGTCTTGCTGCTAGATTGTTAACAAACACAGAAACAAACAAACTGAACCCAAAACAATATCCCTTGCCTCCCCTTCAGGGGGTGAGGTAATTAGTCTCACTAATAAGTGGGTTTCTTAAGGTTGCACTGTTTTCTCCCAATCCCTTGAATTTTCTTAGCATTGTGCGTGTAAACATAAGTCTGAATTCTAATGTGGATTTTTATACGATTTGATTTTACCAAATGTTTAAGTGAACACAATCATTTAAGAATTTGTTTTTCCGACCACATTTTTATCTCAAAGACAGTGGTCCACCGCTGTCCTTCCACCTTTCACTGATAAATTGGACAGTTCTTAACCCACTTTCAGTATCTCCTCAGTTTTCTTTGCTTGATGTGGGCCAACACTGTGACCCTTCTGAAAGAGTTACATCTTTGTTGTTTAAAAAAGTTGAAGCTACTCAATGCTTCAGGTCAGGCTAAAGAATTGTTTCAGCTGAAACATATTAATCACCGCAGTAATTATCCAATAGAAGGATTCACATAGGAACTTCTTTTTGTCCAGGCTGTGTCGTAAATATTGGGGATTTACCTAGAATGTTAAACTGTTATGTGTGCAAACACTGTATAATTATCTACAAGACTTGAAAAACAGTTTTAATTTCTGTTTTTATTTCAGTTTGCACATATTTTGACTGTTCAACAGGTAATTAACAGCTAATTAAAGTGAGGTTAGAATATCACATAACTTATTGATGATCTCATTAGGGAACCACTTCTAAATTGCTTCACACATGGAGTGATTGATTGAGATTATTAGCTATACTGTAGATTAAGATAACGTGCCTGTACTTGAAAAACCTCAGCCTTCAGTCCACGCCAAAGTTTTTGCACATAGACAGACGGATGGACGACGAACTGATGACGATACCCTGCAGCAAGGGCCGAGGGTAAAAACTGCTACCATGAAATGGTAATTATACAGAGCAAAGAGAAAATGCCATTGGGAGGCATGTCTTCTTCCTGTTAGCAGAGTCATTAAAATATTCTCAAGAAGCAAATTAGTTTTTTTTTTCCTTTTTAATATTCTGCCAGTATTTGCAAGACTCAACACCAACTGACTACTATAACCAACCTATTTCCATAAAAGGAACCAAGTAGCAAAAAAACAATGACAGCGTTAGCTATTTGTGTGCCAAGTCTGACATACAGCCCAGACAGTAGTCAGGTTTATTCATTTTTATTACAATCCCCATGTCCCTTGAGACCAGTGTGGACACAGTCAATAGGGTGTTTGGCACATTCACTTTCAATCATAACACTGTGTGAGTACAACTCGTGTGTGCGTGTGTGTGTGTGTGTGTGTGGGCACTGTGGGTTTTGCAACACTCCAGAAACCCACACTGGACTAATGAGATGAAGAAAACCACATTATTGCACACACATTGATTTTAATACACACAGAGACACTTGTACACACATGCTCAGCTAATTTAAAGTCTCATTGGACTAAACAGACTCAGACCATTAACACTAACTCACACCCTGTACAAGAGTGACTTCCTGACTTATTCAGCAATGGCTTTTGTGAACTACATCTATTCAATGTGTTCTGATTTTTTTTTTTTTTTTGTCTAATAGTAATTCATCACCCTGAATAATATAAAGTGTATGGACATGTGAGTATTTAGGAGACCATCACTGTCCATCTATTACCTGTAAAACCATGAGCACTGAAGAGTAAAATTCTGCAAGTGTGCATGTTTGTGTACATTTCTGTCCTCCTTCATGTACCACATCAGCTAATGATCCACAGTGAACAGCAGATACAAAAGTGTCAGTCAGCAGATGTGGCAGGTTTTTAACAATTAAATGGTGTGGATAAATAGAGAGCAGCTGTGATGTGAATGTTTGACCCAATCTGAATGTACAATGTCAGCCATTCAGCTAAGAAAATACGATATTATGTATTGAATTCCTGTTGTGTTATATAGTAAACAATAAGTAGTAAACAGCTGTAACAATGCTTCACAAGCCATAGCATACAAAAAGTCAAAGGATGCATCATTTAATGTTCAGATCTACAGAAAACTCAACTACTTTTGGTGTATCCCATGGGAAACAAGCATCAGAAAAAATATGAATGGCAGTCAATGATGAAAAGTATTTTTTTTTTTTATCCCACTAGAATTGTGTCTCCATTTACCCATATGATGTTTGTGTATTTCTAATGAAGGAATTTGTGATGGTAAAAAGACTGAGTGAACTGCATCCCTAGTCACATGTGATAGAAGTCACCAACACAAAAATGGCTGCTGCCTTGGCACATTTTACCTCCTTGTCCATTAAGTGAAAAAAGTATTAAAAAGGGTAAAAATAACAAGTCTGATTATGTAAAAAAAACAACAATTTTTAAGTCCTTTGTTGTCAAATCACTTAAATGTAACACAAATCAATGGATTAACCAAGTTATGATCACAAAACAGCCAACATAAGACAAAACTCACAATCATTGCTTCATAATGTGGCCTTTATTTTTGCTTGTCTTTGTCTTGTTCAGTGAATTTTAGCTTTAGAGAAAAAATACTTGTCTTGTGGGATCTGCTTAGTGTTAGCTTAGCGTTGCAAATTTTGTCAAACTGGTCTTTTGTTGTCTGACTGATAGCTTGTTTTAGACATTTGGCCATTTAAGTGCTTGTTTGAATTGCGCTCTGTTTTCCTAGAGTTGGTTTTGTTTAATTTTTAGCTGATGTTCTTCTATTTACGTAGTTGTATAGCATGTGTGTATTGCTAGCGTTGCGTAGCATACGGAACTGCATTGCCATGGTACCAGGAACAACCGGTGTAAGAAGTTAAAGCTGTAGCTTTAGCAACTCTGAATGACTGTGACTTGATGGTGTGTAGTCTTTATGTTTGAATGTTTTCACGGATAAACTGTGGCTTTCATTTGTTGTAAACATTATCTTTAACACAAATGTCTTAAACTGAACTCATAAAAACCCAGTGCTACTTTTGTGTCAGTTCTTAAATGAATTTTTCTCTCTATCTGTCCTCTGTTAAGTGATATATCACAATTTATCATAATATTATCCTCTGCATTTTGCATGTTTCACTGTAAATCATCTATTTTCTTATATTTAATTTCCTATATTTAATTGAGCTGGTCACAAAAACTCAAAGTAAATACAAAGGTTATATCAAAACAGAGAAAACTGAAGAAAAAGTGACTTTTTCAGCAAAATATATTATGAACTTAATGTAAATAAAGTGTCTCCATCCACTGTCATTGATCAAACTCCATGGCTTTTACTGGTGAATCAATATTGTAGAAGATAACAGTGTTTCCATGGTAACTACGGAGCTTCTGAATGTCCAAATGGGTCATATTTGATGACCATGAAAAGATGACAAACTGTATTTTATACCAATTATTAACATGTATTGATAGGATCAGTGGATCAACAGGTATTAAACAGTTTAGATCAGTAGATGCTTTTGGTTGCTGGTGGATGGTTGGGTTTTTATGCATTAATGGTAGTGAAAAAAAAATTACCTGTCTAGCATCAACTGTAATTTTTTATTTATTTTTTCACAAAATAAGATCCCATGGGGATGGTTGGAACTCCTCCTCACTATAATCATACTGGCAAACAGACTAAAACAAAGTCAACTTCAATCAGTGAGAGAGTAAACAGGTCCTTACAATGACACACGTTTCAGACAGCGACGGAAAGAAACATAAAGCCATTTGGCCTGACAATTCTTGTTTTATTTCCAGAAATGTAAACTGTAACTTGACAAATTAAGGCTCTGTTCTAATTATAAATATTGATCTGTGCAGTTAAATATCAAAGTCAACCTCTTCTGTGTTCTGATATCCAGCTGAACTCACAGTTGGCGGCACTAATGCAGCGAAACAAAAGGCACAATGAACAAAGTGCCAGCTGTGAGCTTGTGCTGTAGAGATTAGTTCATATGAAGGGATTTGTTAAATAAAGATTACATTTTTCCTATCTTCCTGTTTGGTTTTTGGGGGTAGAATTCATTGAGGTTCCGCCAACAGAGCCAGTGGCTTTTGTTTAGAAACCTGCATTATCCCACTGGCGTTTTGTGGAAAAAAGCAGCAGAACAGAAAGGTTTCAAACAATGTAGAGCACACTTTATGTTTCTAAAAGAATCTAAAATTCATGCAAGTGAACACTAATTGGTGGTTCTTTCTGCTCTGAAAGATTTTATTTTCCAGTTCGGAAGCCCCATAGCCTGGAAACAAAAGCAAATAAATAAGTCACTGCAGAAATCCTTTATACAACAATAGAGAAGTAGCAGCACAGTTTAATGTTAATGGGACCGTATCTTGCTTTTGTTTTTCTACTTTTCATATTCTGAAGTAAGACAAATAATACTTAAATATTTAACAAAGTTAGCCCAAACCTAACACACACACACACACACACACACACACACGCACACACACACACACACACAGAAAAGCTTATTAATTAAATCAGTTAATATAAACATCAGGCTTACATCGTTTGATTAGTCAGAGAATTACAACCATAAAACCAAGAAACATTTGGGACTTTTAAATGAATGTACCTGTACATTTAACCCTTTATTGGCCAAGTGACTATTTTTGGTAATTTCCACACACATTACAATACAGTGGCAGCAACAGTCCCAGTGAGGACAGTGAGTCCACAATGTCAGGTCCAATGTGGTCTCCAGGGTCTGTAAGGTCCACCTCTGCATGAACAGTGAGTGGACCTGCTTTGTTC
>JAPQRP010000006.1:11868137-11881888 GCA_037367295.1 Apogon hyalosoma | reverse complement strand
TGTCATTAAGAACCAGGGTTATTCCACCAAATACTGATGTCTGAACTTTTACCAAGTTACAACATTAGTATTGTGTTGTTTACAAATGAATATGAACTGGTTTTCTTTGCATTATCTGAGGTCTGAAAACACCTGCGTCTTGTCCCATGTGTCATGTTCTGCAAATACATGTTCTAAATAACAATACTTTCATTTGGAATTTGGGTGAAATGTTGTTGGTAGTTTAGAGAATAAAACAAAAATGTTCATTTTACTCAAACACACACCTATAAATGGTAAAATCAGAGAAAGTGATCATTTTGCAGTGGTCTCTTATTTTTTTTTTCCAGAGCGGTAGTTGTGATAGTGTTTATTTTATAGTTACATAGATGGTAGAGGTTTCTATTGTTCTATTCTTCTATATTATTATTTTAAAAAAGCATCTGAAAAGGACTCTTAATTTATTTAAAAAAAGGAAGTCTTTATATCATTTGATTTCTATTTGTTTTTTTTTTTTTACTTTTAATTATTGTTTCAGTTATGTGTTTTCTTTAGATTCTTTGTGTATTGTTTATTTCTGGGAAGGCATTTATATAAGCCTTTTTTGGCCTTTATCCTTTATTCTACTAAATTGTTGGTACTAACAGCTGCATCAGTAGTATATCCACTGTTAGTATTTGTATACAGAGTAGTAGTATTAACAGTTATGGGTAGTGGTACTAGTTATTGGCAGTTATACTAGTAGCATCTATGCTAGTTCTTCCACCACCATCCTCCAGAGCCGGGGTCTGTTCCAGGTTTTTGCCTGTTAAAGTGAAGTTTTTCCTCTTCACTGTCACCAAGTGTTTGCTCCTGAAGGATTCTGTTGGTGTCTGTGAATTGGCTTAAGAGTCTGGTTTACTTTACATATTCATTCCTGCTGCTCTCAGGCTCCTGAATAGCGAATAGTGTGTGATTTGTGTTTTTGTATTGTATCTGTCATTTGTCGTTGATGTGTGTGTAACTGCTGGCTGTGCAACAATTTGCCCCTAGGGGATAATTTAAGCCTCAGTCACAAAGCTTCTTACAAACGATGGGTTCATACGAATCTTCTGGTTTGTATGAGTTGTGGAGTTCGTAGACATTCGTAGACGTAGGCGTTTGAGTCCAGTCATTCACTCCATCTTGACAGTCTGTATTCGACCCCTCTAAGAACGCCACGAATGTCGCACTACTGCCGCACTGCACCTTACGTCCACCTTAAGAAAGCCGTGTGAATCTCTGTCTGTGCGTTCGTTTGTGTGAATGCCGTAAGGGACCCCTACTAACACCATAATGTGTTCTTGAGATCTACTTGCGGCCACCGCAGGAACATGTGGGTGTTGGAAAGGCCTCCTGATCCATGAACGTGTGTTCTTACGTTGTTCGTAAGGCATTTGTTAGTGTGCTGCGCGAAAGGGGGTTTCGTACTGTGTTCGTAGAAAATCTTGGACAGGATCGCTCACCTGGCTATGAACTTAAGAACAGTCCATGAACACTCCATGAACACTCGCTCTTATACGGCCGCCTTGAGAAGGTTGTACGAAATGGTCCATAAATCATTAGCACGGTGTTTGTAGCCGTTCATAACAGCATTTGTGACTGAGGTTAAAGTACCTTTTTGACCAGCTCTAAATGTAAACTGTCATGAGATTTGATTGTTTATTTTGAATCTCAGCATTTAAAACCAATACAACTAGAAAAATCACTATAAAAAAGAAAAGAAAACATTCGGAAAGGAGCGGGATGAAGTTCAACTTATATACTCCTGCCCCCTTAGCCTCTTTTTACCATAAATTTCCATGTCATCTCCCCAAAGTAACTTAACAAATCTTATACGTATCAAAATAAATTCTGACATAGCCTGCACAAAACACAAAAACGCTATACATATTAACCCATGAAGACCCAGTGCGACTTTTGTGGCAGTTCACGAAACAGTTTTTCTCTATATTTATTCTTAAGTGATTTATCGCCATTTGTTACCTCCACCAAGGAAGTTATGTTTTCATCGGGGTTTGCTTGTCTGACTGTCAGCAAGAGAACTCAAAAAGTTATGGATGGATTTTGATGAAATTTTCAGGAAATGTTGATATTGGCACAAGGAACAAATGATTAATTGTTTTAGTTATACTATCCTGTTAATTTTGCATTTCTTCAGTAAAAAAAACAAGTATTTTGTTAATGATCATGTCGTCATTCACAAAATCTGAGTAAATTCAACAGTTATTATATCAAAAGTAGAGAAAATGGAAGATGAAGTGACGTTTTCAGCAAAATCTGTCATTAACTGAACATAAACCCAGTGTGTCCATCTACTGTCATTGATCCAACTCCATGGGTTTTACTGGTGAATCAATGTTGTAGAAGATGATGGTGTTTCCACGGTAACTACGGAGCCTCTGAATGTCCAAATGGGTCATATCTGATGACCATGAAAATATGACAAACTGTATTTACACCAATTATTTACATGGATTGATAGGATTAGTGGATCAACAGATATTAAACATTTTAGATCAGTAAATGGTTTTGGAGGACGGTGGATGTTTGGGTGTTTATGGGTTAAAAAAGAGAAAAACTGTCCATTTCATAATAGTATTACACATCCAAGTCAACTCTAGCTTTTTAAAGATAACTTGTTACGATGTGGCGCTATATACGGTAAATACAATTTGATTGCTTGATTGATGTCCCTTTATTTTTGGCATCTTTGCCTCACCTTGAACAAAATCAAATCATGTTGGTTGATTCACAGTAAGAATCCCCAGGAATATATTTTCACTGAGAAGTTAAAATGTGGTTAAAAATGCGACATCAGCTGGGCTTCTGTAAATGAAACACTGTTCACGGTCTTCAGTTCACACCCTCAAGATGAACAGTAATAGAAAGAGAACACTAGGTGTATTTGTTACATCATGTCTAAATGCCAAGTTTGATAAGCGATCTTCTTCTTTGTTATTGTTCAGGATCTTTGAACTGCGTTTCAGAAGGTTCTCACCAAAACAGTCCCTGAGTAATTTCTTAGTAAAGCAGGAACGAGTCTGGATTCTTATTTCTGGCCTCCACATTTTCACAGACCCTAGGTCTCTATTGAAAAAGGTCACCTCACCCACTGTGGCTTTCAGGCAATATAGTGACACTATTTAATTATAAATGATCCCTTGATTTCCCAGCATTCATGAATTTGGAGAGAACAATATACAGCGGGGAGTCTGGAAATAAAATAGAGCCTCTTATCCAGCAGTTCAGGGTTTTCATCACGTACTTTAATGTAACTGACACAGCACATTGGGACACGGCAGTAAATTTACTTCTACACTATCTGCAATTGACTCACCCACGGGCACAGGGGAAAAAAATGTAAAGAGCATGAAGCCTTTCAATAAATCCTATATTTGCTTCGATATCAGAAAAAACCTGAATCAAAACAACACGGTCTGGCAGTTTTTGCTTTTGTTTTTAAAGACATTTACTATCAGGCTGATGTCATAAATCTATGGATATCTCCTATAAAAGAGAGAATATTCACAGCTGTTCCATCAGAATAGACCTGGTTGTGTGTGTGTGTGTGTGTGTGTGTATACAGTATTTCCACAGCCTCATAAGTGAGACCTCCTTTTGCCCTTCTAAAATCAAACAGCATTTCTATGTTTAATGATGTACTTCAAGGGGATAGTTATTCACACTCCACTTTCCAAAAGACACAGTTAATGTTCTGTGGACGGCATCATCCCATCTCATCTGCATAATACGGCTCAAAATCACTAAGTCATCACAAAATATCAGCACAAAATATCCGCGTCAAACTGCCTTCATTGATGGGTGAAGTCTTTATTAGTCTGACTGCATGGAGAGGGAGACAAAACTTTAGGCATTTCTGAAAATTAACAGCCTATATTTCTTACTTTAACCCTTTATCGGGCAAGTGACTAGATTTGGTCATTTCCGCACACGTTACAAGACAGTGGCAGCAGTAGTTGAGGACAATGAGGAGATAATATCAGGTCCAGTGTGGTCTACAGGGTCTACAACAGTGAGTGGACCTGCTTTGTTCTGTACCATGAAGTATGGTACTAATGTAAGGAATGATGTTAAAGGGGTCATGTGGATGTGGACAGGGGTCTGGACCAGCACTAATGTTGTTGTAACGCTCAAAAAGTGATGCTCTAATGTTCTAAAATACATGTTCCATTCACATTACATGTGTTTTTTGTGTATTTTTTGTATTTATTTCTTGGAATTTTTTTTTTTTGACACTTATGGGTAAGGAACCAAATATGGTAACTTCATTAAGCTTCATTTTCTACATGACAGTAAAACGTTCTCAGTGTTATCAGTGATACAGAAGAACCGTCGTCTGTGTCTGTTACAGAATTAGTAAAAATACATGGACATTAGAGTGTTACTGAGCTGAAGATCTTTTGAACATCTGATGGTGTATTTTTTATATTTACTTGGATTTTTTTTTTGCCACATACGAGCAAGGAACCAAATATGGTAACTTCATTGACCTTGATTTTCTACATGACAAATATTTAGAAAAAATTCACAAAAGTAATGACGTCGTGTTATGTCCTGCAATAACACACTGAGGCTGACATTTTCAATTTCAGAGTATTTCTGAGTGCCCTATAAAGGGTTAACATGCACATGATGATGCCACGATCTGAAAGGTCAACATTCTACTTGAGGATCCTAAAAATTAAGGGCAAAATTTAGACGCCAACTTCGTTTAATAGCATTAGTGTGTCCAAGTTCCCAAAGAAACTATAGATTCTGATAATAAGTCTTTCCTCATCAATTTCCCGCTCCAGCTTTTGTTGTATTTTCTACATTTGCCTTGTATAGTCAATGTTTTCTCTTTAATTTGTGCCACTTAAGTCTCTCTTTTTATTTTTCCTTTTATCAATACCTAAAGCAGTCCCAGAGGAGCCCATCCTATTCCTCGTGTCCCCAGTTCAACTATTCACTGACATAATACAGGTTCTCCATGAACAAAAAATAAAACAAAGGATAAAACAAAAAAACCACTTATCTGAATGTAAACCCTCAGAATGCTCTTTTATTTTCACTTGTACCGTGTCTTTCTCTCGTCAGCTCCTGGGATGTGAGATGTGAGACGGAACCGAAATAAACATGAAAGGCAGACGCTTCTTGAAAACGCAATAGTGATATTTATAAATGCAAACAAGTGTAAGAAAATAAATGAGAAATCCCTCCGATGAAAGTCGAGTCTGAACTTTTTTTTTTTTTTCCTCTGCTGTTAAAGGTGAGGGGAGCAGATTGCCTTAGTTCAATCACAGCTGACACCAGACCAGCTGCTGTTCAAGGTACAAACCCCCACAGTATAAGGCGACACCCACCCACCTGGCAGTCAGCGACCGGAGCCGTGACCCCTTCAAACCACATTAGCTCCACCAGGTCCATATACAGTAGAGTAAACCCAGGAGGGGGAGAAGTGGGTCGGTTCACCAGTGTACGCAGTAGTCAGGGATTTAACTACATTTGTCTGATTTATAAATCAGGTCGTTTTTCAGTAGTTCCTTTATTGACGCGTCAGTGTGTCTGCATTGACAGCGGTTCTTTTTTTCAGAGCGATCCTGAATGTAGCTTAACCCTTTCATGCATCGTGGTCACTCCAGTGGACGGCTGTTCAAAGCTGTTTAAAGCTGTTCCCCTGTACATTCGTGGATTTTATTGTTTTAGTTCCATATCAGCCGTCACAGTGGACGCCTGTGCATCATCCCATTAACTGCAATTTATGCCGTTACTGTAACTTTCCTGTTCTTGATAAACCTGATCTGCAGTGACATGTTTGAGTGTAAACCAATTGCTTGTAATTAACCATTTTTCTTAACAAAAAGTTTTTTTTTTCATATTATCTCTATAAAGTGAGTAATAACTAGTATTAGAGTATGTTAAGATGTGACAAAACATCATATTATCAGCATTTAAAAACTGTATTTCATAGTTTTCACACAGTATACCAGTGAATACATGTTGCTCCCAGATGGTGGAACGTCCTTCCACTTGAGCTACGAGCAGCAGCCTCAGTGGACATTTTTAAGAGGCATCTTAAGACACACCTTTATTCTATTGCTTTTATGGGTATTCTTTGATTTTATTGGGTATTTGATTGGTTACACAAAATAAAACGTGGCGATTTTCTAAGCGGATAAAAAGGATAACTATAACGTATGGCGGAATAACACTTGGGAGCACTTCGATGTCGGCACAGTAATAAAATCACTCCTGAAAAATCCTGTTTTGTTTTTTGTGTAACCATACTCGGGTCGTGTAACTACTCACATAACCACATTTAAATAGGGAAAACGTGGAAGAGCTTGGTCACTTCTAACTTCACCCCCATTTGGTTCCTAATGAATGTACTGGGCTAAGCTAAACGCTAGCAAAGTAACGCTGTGCGCCAGATCAGGAAAGAACATAGTTCAGTATGGAAAAACAGTGGCATGTTCCTTTAAGGTTCTCGTAATTCATGTATGAAAGGGTTAACAAGTTTAACTTGACACAGTGATGCCGCCCACATAGATACATATTTATGGTAAAAGAAAAAAAAAATTCTCTTTGTACTACCATCAACTCCTCAGCTGACTTTCACTAGTGTACGTCACATTATTTTAGTACGTATTTACCTGCTGTACATTCTTAGAGAGTTATGTAACCTGGACAAATATGTGAATATATTACAAATAAATAACTAAAAGTTCATGGCGTTATTAAGTTAAAATGGTTAAAAAGCATAAATCAGTTAAATGTAGCATAACTATGTTGAAATACTATTTCATTTGTAGTGCAATATGTATAAAACATTTAAAAGTACCTGGACATTAGTTAAAAAAAAACAAAAAACATTTGTAATGTACAATGGAGTCGATGTATTTCAGTCGGTTGTGGGTCGCGGGCCTCTGGGCAGAAACTAATGTAAAGAAACCGGTCCTGTGCTTTATTTTTTATGGACTGAGTACTGTCCATTCACACTCCCCAACAGTAGGTGGTAGTAATGAGCTGTAATGCTAATTAACACCAGACTTTTAACAGCATAAAAGACCCAGAAGTTTCTGTTCAAATTATGGCAAAACTCAGGTATGACCACGACTACATCAGATATGAATTTACCAACACTGAGGACGAAAACCTCAGTGTGTTTAATTCTTGAAGTGACTGAAGTGGTCAAATACACGTTTGATTTTTAACTGAGTGCACTTTTTAGTTTTGGTTAAAATGTACCTAATTTAGTGTTAAAGTGAATTTAGCATTAGCATCTTTAGCATTTCCTTTCCCTCTTTAGCATCACCACCTGCTGGTCAGTTTGGTTTATCATTAACCCTTTATCGGGCAAGTGACTTTTTTTAGTCATTTCTACACACGTTACGAGACAGTGAGACAGTGAGTCCACAATCTCAGGTCCAGTGTGGTCTCCAGGGTCTGGAAGGTCCACCTCTGCATGAGCAGTGAGTGGACCTGCTTTGTTTGGTACCATGAAGTAATGGTACTAATGTAAGGAATGATGTTAAAGGGACCATGTGGATGTGGACAGGGGTCTGGATCAGCACGCATGATAGTCTAATGTTCTAAAATACACGTTCCTTTCACATTATATCTGATTTTCTTGTATTTTTATACATACTTTTTGGATTTATACATTTATATTTTGCCACATACAGACAAGGAACCAAATACGGTAACTTCATTGACCTTCATTTTCTACATGTCAATAAAAAAAATTCTCAAAAGTAAAAAAGTCTTGTTATGTCCTCCAATAATTGAAATTTTGAATTCCAGAGTATTTCTTTGAGTGCCTATAAAGGGTTAAACCTGTCTGTGTTGGCATACTGTGATTTTCTGAATGATCTCAGGTTCAAAACACACCATGTTTTCATTCAATATATTTCAGAAGTTTAACTTTTATCAGTTTGGGTAACGGCTTGTCATTGATGGGTGATAGTAGGTCCCAGAACCAGACCGGTTGAGAACCACTGATCTAGAGTAACATATCTTAGTTTGCTGTTTTACCAGTAACTCACCCAACGCTGAAGTTCACTAGTTTCATGTATTGTATTGTCCTGAAATTACAAGTAGAAAATGAGTGTTTGTCCTTACACCAGCAGTTCATATCAGGATTCCCAGAGGTCTGCAGTTCTCTGCCTAACAGGCTGGTCAGTCTTGATTTCAGCACTGACATCAATTTCCTGATTCCGTCCAACTGAGCGGCTGATCGATCCCTGTGTTGCTTTGTTACCACTCCATTACTGAAAACACCTTTTAGGCTTGAGCTGCTTACAGTTTGAAGAGTAGCATTAATGCTGACATTCAATTGCAACAGAAGACAGAGAGGAGGGAATATATTGAACATGCTTTCCCTTTTTTGTCTGTCACTTTTGCCCTTTCTTTATCTTTTCTTATCTTGTTTTTTTTTTTTTTTTTGTTTGCTTTCTGACTGTTCACATTTGTATAGCCCTACCGTCAGCGCCCCAGTCCAGGCCAACGCCGATACACTTGTGTCTAGTGTTCTTAGCAGTGTGTGTTGTGGAAAACAAAAAAAGGTAAAAAGAAAAAAAATAAAAGGTCTTTGTGTTAAGGATGCCCACTCTGCCCTACTGATACATTCTCAGTGCTTTCCAAATGATATAACCTTTTTTAAAAATGATTCATCTACCACCACTTTGTGAGGTCTAGTTTAGTTCAGAGAGCTCAACAAATAGACTTTTGTTTTTTTTGCTTTTAAGTATATAATTTTTGGCTTGCTGAGAGATTTACTCATGTGTTTATCTTGAAACCTCCTGGGTCAAACAGAATGTGGGTGGATGGGTGCACAGCTCTGGCACAGACACACAGTTAGTTAATATACATTTAAACACAACTTTTTACATTTCACTGTCGCGCTCACTGAATTTGTGTGGAATATCTTGGACTGCTTAAGTTCTAATCCTGGTGGGTATTCAAGGCAGGATACAGAGGTAAAATGTCACGGTTACCAAATGCTATCCACTTTTTGGTCATTTAGTATACGGCTGCTGTGACGCACATGAGAATTAAAGCACACTGAATTCACATAAGTGTTTCTTTTTTCTATTACAGAGTTTGAATGAAATAAAATGCAATCAGTTCCACATAATCAAACCTCCCTCAGACAAAACCTTTACTGACAAATCAAGAGCATAAATAATGAACACATGCATGTAGGTATGTCCTGAGAACCGGTACTCACGGTACCATTCGATATTATGATAAAAAAAAACGTCAATACTCATTTTTTTAAGAAACGGAAAAACTGATGCCTGCGTAAGAATTTAGACCATTGGCTACTCTTCCGGAATTGATGGGGTCAGTACGTGCTGATAGTACACATGCAACAGGGACAGCAACTAG
Source organism: Apogon hyalosoma (assembly GCA_037367295.1). Lineage (NCBI taxonomy): Eukaryota > Metazoa > Chordata > Actinopteri > Kurtiformes > Apogonidae > Apogon > Apogon hyalosoma. The sequence goes on along the minus strand of JAPQRP010000006.1, from coordinate 11,872,498 downwards.
TGAAAGGATGGCGACAGCTGCAGCGAATGCTCCGCCTCGTCTGATGGACAAAACGGGCCACAGGTCATGTGTGGGAGGATTTCACATTTCAGGTAGATGATCCCAACGCGGTTATGGACATGCATAAGCCACTGTGTCAACTGTGGAATTCAAACGGGGGGGAAAGGGGGGGTTACCATGAACCTTGCAAAGCCCCTTCAAGACCGGCACCCAGGTCTGTTTTTAGAATTCAAGGTGAGTTCCGTTATTCAGCATTAAACATCTGACATGTGATACCATCAGGGCTCCATATTGGCACTGGTCCGATGCAGTTTTTACAGCCTGGCCCGTTCAGACCACCGCCGATACGAAATGTTGACAAGGAACTATACAAGCGGTCACTAACAGGTGGACCGTGGTCCGGGTCCGCACCCAGAAGCCGTCCCATACGGACCCAGACCTACAGCCGGTGGTGGAACGCTTCTGTTTTAACTGGTGCAGCTTACAGTAGAGTAGATGAGGAAACTGAGGAAACGCACAGACCAGTTGCATACATGTAGAGCCATCCCACGTGATACCACTCAGCCAATCACGTCTGTGCATTCAGAGCAGGAAACGGTGACTGACAGTGCAACAGATGAGACAGTTAGAGGCAATAGCAATATTCATTTATCTGCAAATACTTAAAAGTATTGTTTAAGTTTATGTATTCTTATGATTTTTTTTAAAACTACAACAGTTAAAAAAAGAATTGTGCAATTTTAGTGGTATCGATATCGACCACTGAATTTTTGGCATGTGGACATCCCTAGTAGATGTTAAAGGATAATTTAAAGACTGATTTGTAACGCATGTGATTAATTAGGTTTGAAACTGAATAAGATCAAAAATCATTGAAGTTGAGAGTGTATTAAATAAAATTCTGAAAACCATGGACTCTACAGTCATATTTATACGGGAGCTACAGAACTGAAGGACGCTAATCTGGGAGATCTGCATCCACTTAGACCGCTTTGTAACAGACTCGTACATTAAACAGTGATATCAAAGCCTCCACCTCCAAGTTCTAATTAGCAACACTAAAGTCTTTGTGTCTTCATCATTTAACACCACCTTGTACCTGCTACCACCAGACTGAGCAGCACCAATTAAAGAGTGGTAATATCTTCATTATTTCATTTCACACTGTGCATAATTCAAAGCCTTTTCATGCTGCTTTTTTTGTCAATAACTGCGGCTACCGAGATTATTATGTAACCGTGGATGTGTCCACCTCAAATCACAGAGGACGTGTCATTTGGTTAAGGTTGGCCGCTCTGTGCTGTTATCAATATTAAAGACTGATCAAAGGTCAGCTCTTAACCTTTCAAGTGCAGACACACACACATACACCGACGGCGGTGGTGGCCTAATGAGTCAATGGACCTACATTACACATACATCCCATATTTTTATGTTCCATGAAGATGTATTAAATTATTTCCAACTGTCTATTCTCTTTATTTCTTTATTATTTATCTCCGCTTTTCTCTTGGTTGCATTGTTTTTTGTAACTTTTCAGTGAGATATAAGAACTTATGTTTAAACAATAGATCAGGAAAATCTTATTTCAAGAAATCTTACCAAGATCATTTTCACTTTTTCAAGATTTTATTTTATTTTATTTTTTTTTTGCTGAATTCAAGCACAAAAAAAAAAATCTGCCAATGGAGCAAGTGAAAATGATCTTGGTAAGATTTCTTGAAATCAGATTTTCCTGATCTATTGTCTAAACATAAGTTCTTATATCTCACTGAAAAGTTACTCTTTAGGTGATTCTGTCTGATTTTAGGTGTGATGAGATATTAGGACTAGAAATGAGAAAACAACGCTTGGTAAGATTTAGATTTTTGCAGTGTGTGCCGAGTGACTTATAATGTGATGTACAACAGTAGTTGCTAACACACCCATACGCACGATGATGTCACTCACAACCCCCCTATGTGTCCGCGCCCTTCCCAGCTGAGAACCACTGCCCTTTACAAACTAGGGTCCTGTTCTGAGCACAGAGTAATAGGTGAGACCAGGTGAGAATTCACTTTTCACCTCATCTGCCATTGGCTAGTGACCTCCAAAAATTTACCGGCCAAAACTATTTTTCACTGGCCAAATAAAAATGACACGCCTTATTTGTCTTAAATAATTACCATCCATTTTTATTAGGAAAATCCAACATAAGCATCAGTCAAAGAATACAGTTATGTACAAATAAAATTAGATTATTGCTATTTTATTAGGTTATATTTCATTTGAAGGTGACTGCTGCATCATCATGTGATAAGAATATTCAAAAGTGCAACCTTTGACATTGACTGAGTGAGCCAAATGTCTGTCACAGCTTTAAAAATAATGTTCCATTTAACCCCCAGGAAAAGGGAAAAGAATAAAAAAAAAACATCAACTGGGATTGAGTCTAAATGAAATGAACTCCATAGAGCAGAGAACTTTTTCTAGAATGCTCTATGAAAACTAAGATAAAAAAAAATCGATTAGATCAATTTTGGATCGATTTTATTTAAATTTTGCGTTATCGAGTGATAGTGGATGAGGTTGAATTTTTCAGAGTGGGACCGTGAGTACCTAACCCGGATACCATTGATGACTTGATCTCGCTCGGTTCTGGCGCAAAACAGGCGCCGAGGAAGGGTGAGGAAAACACCTCCGCAGAAGGTTCTCCCAGGAACCTGCTTAGAACGATCCTGCAGAAATGGTCAAATGTCTGAAAACAAAAACTCACACACAATTCAAAATTTTCCATCAGCCACCGGCGGGTGAGTGTTTTTGTTTTACAAGCCAAATGATTTTTTTACCTGCCACTGGCGCTTGGCAGGTGTTAATTTTACACCCTGAGTTTGGCCTGAACAAAACCACCGTCCACAGATGTGTGTAAATGCACAAAATGTGTTTCCATTACACTTTTGCATGATACTTCTGTGTGGAAATGTCTCAGAAACCACCTCATAAGAGTGTAAAAACTTTTTGGGGATCTTTGACAGTTTTTGCGACATTTCAGTGTTTCCAGTACCAATTTTCTATTGCACAATTTACATTTTGCACATTTCTGAGGGTATAATGTGTTAGTTTTCTGTATAGTATTGATATTAAAAGGTGGGTTAAGTCAGGTAGAACACCACTGAAGGCCTAGGAGTGAAATACACGGCCATTACCATTGTATTAATTATTGTAAACTACTATGCTTTGTCAGTTGTAATGAACACAAATGTGGAAAATAACAGTTTATGAAAATCTATTCTGTTTGGGTGAACACTGCAGGTCAGTGTGGAACTCTTTTTGTTCTCATGTATATTTCTGTCTTTGCATCCTCTATTAGCTGTTCTCCGTCTGCATCTCCCCTCTACACCACATTTCCTGCCTTTATTATCCATCTCTGTCTTTCATTAAATGATTTAATTTATATGTAAATAGAAGAAATGCTCAGCCAATGAATATTTCCATTGGCAGAAGAAAGAACAACATACAATTATCTCTGCGTTATACATAAACAAGTTGTTGGTACGGATGTTCTTGTAAACAATTTAGTACTGTGAAATCATCAGCTTTAATGGGTGCATCTGAGCAAAAGGCTGGCACACCCGGTAGTGTTGTCCTCACGCCTCCACATGCTCAGAAGCTGCCTCAGAACCTTAAAGAATAAAGTGACCTTTTTTGTTCTGAGTCCAGACGCTTTCATTTGAATATCACCAAATTCAAGCCTTTTAATATAATTGTGCTTCTTGCATACACTGCTTGGAAACAAAACCAAAATAAAACAAAAAAAAAGTCACAGATGCAATATTTTCTTCACCTTTACAGCATATTCAATGTGATAAAATGTCAAAATAAACACCACAGTGTTTACTTTCATCAAGAGGTACATGCATTTTTGACCAAACTCTTGTACTGATGATGGGGGGAGTCGAACCACTGCGTAAAATCTACCAGCACGTCCCAAAAATTCTCAATGGGGTTCAAGTCTGGACTCTGTGGTGGCCAGTCCATGAGTGAAAATGATGATGTGTTATGCTCCGTTTCACTATTTGAACTTGATAAAAGCTGGCATTGTCATCTCAGAATATCTGTGTCATCATAGAAGAAAAAAATAATCCACTGATTTATTAACCTGTCAGTGTATTTGGGTTCAGCTGACATGTCACACTGTTGATGAACCTTGACCTGATAAACTGAAGCAACCCCGGATCATAACACTGCTCCCACAGACTTGTATGGTTACAGTCGCGGAAAAAATTATTAGACCACCCCTTTTTTTCTTCAATTTCTTGTTCATTTTAATGCCTGGTCCAACTACAGGTCCATTTGTTTGGACAAATATAATGATACCAACA
>JAPQRP010000006.1:11792986-11808388 GCA_037367295.1 Apogon hyalosoma | reverse complement strand
TAGATAGATAGATAGATAGATAGATAGATAGATAGATAGATAGATAGATAGATAGATAGATAGATAGATAGATTCTCAGAGGGCTCAATAATCTAGATGTTCAGAGAGAAAAACAGGTACATAATTTATTATATTATCATTTATTTACTATATGGTAGTGCACTGTAATATATTATTACTTAAATATAATATGTTAACTTGTTAAAGAGTATATGTTGTTTTAATGTGAAAATCATCACATTATTATGTGATGAGTGGTACGTGTCTGTATAACTGTAACAAGAGGTGTGGAAATGTATTTATTTTAAGACCCATAGCAGTAAGTCAGTAATTCACTTGTAGCATACATAACATTTATATTTTATGGATCATATAAAACTAGCGAGTTGACCGTGGCTTTGGGGATCCACGGGTCCTATAGATGAGGTCGTTTTTGTGCTGTTATGTTTTCATGCATGCTGTACCGCATTTGTCCAGCAGTCACCACCAAAGCTTTCTGGCCATAGCAACGTGATTGTAAGGCTATTGTATTCCAAAATGACTAATATCTCCCAAACTATTGGTCCAATCAACCTGCTTTTTGCAGCAGTCTGTTCCTTGACCAAAAACACATAAGTATACCAAACTGCAGCAGTCAGCTCTGTACAGATTTTGTGTGAATCCCCAGATACATGCACACACACACACACACACACACACACACACGCACACGCACACACACACACACACACACACACACACACACACAGACCACTTGGCTTTTATAATATAGATGCTAATTGTTGATTTTCCAGCCTCAGACCAGACAATAAAGTTTTAAAGTCACATTGTTACGCTGCCCTCTGTCACTGAATTATGGGTAAACTTCAGGGTGATGGTCCTGATGGTTCTGTGTTGAGATGTGGCAGAATGAGGTGAAGGTTCACAGCAGGTAACACCCTAACATGTTGAAGTGAACATCTGGGCACATACTGGTTTTATGAACTTACTGGGAAACATAAACTGGACAAAACACAGACTGTTTGTATAGTCTGCCTCACAAAAATGACATCCTTGGAATAGGATGAATCAGAGTAAGTACATCAGCTGTTTTCGTCCCGAGCTGCCGTCTGCGACCATAAACACAGCGAGTCCAGCTGAGCAGAAACAACTGAAGAGGTGCTGTTAATTTTACCGCCCGACTCCCAGCTTTAAGAGACTCAGTCTGTGCCTGTGGCAGCCTTCATAGCCCAGGATATATGGCATTATTTGGTCTTAGAGAACCCCAGGTTTCACCACTTGTGGAACCATTGTTTCTACAATCCCATCATGAAGCCACTTTACAGAAACAGCAAGTGCTAAACCTGCACACCACGACAAAACCAAAGCATGGGTAACGGAATGTAGTTTGTAATTTTTATTTCAGAAGTGACAGGCCTTTTTCAAAGCTGGGCTGTGTTTTGTTTTTTTTTTCAGAGCTGGATGATTAGGATTGTCACGCTCCAGTCACACTAATGCAGATATTTTACAAAATGAGTCTTTTTCTCTACATTTGGACCTCTCATCCACATATAAAGGACAAAAATTGTTATTTTTAACAATGCTGTGAAAGGTGTAGATTTCTAAAAACTCAAATGTGTGTATCAGTGTGGACAGAGAAAACAGAAAGATTGGAAAACTATATCATCACGTTTATTGTTGCATTGTGTAAAGAACCTGCACCTGAAACATCAAATATCAATAAGTATAAGTATTAGTGTTGTCAAACGATGAACATTTTTAATCAGATTAATCACAGGGTTACTGTGGATTAATTTCAATAATCACAATTCAATTTCAGTCATTCTAAATCTATATTAATCATGTCTCATTTTGTATGAACAAATAGACTCAAGAAAGAAGGGAATATATCTGCATTTAACGTGTTTATTAAACACCTTCAACAGTTTCAACAAAACAACTGTAAACAACTGTTCTGTCTTGTTTTTTGTCCTCATATTTCCATCCACTGGACCAAAGTGCTGTTTAGCGTCTTCCATCTTTATGGGCTGGTTCTGCTGCCTGTCTCCACTGGATCAACTGCTCATTTTTTCATGCGTGACGCTAACTCTACTTAGACAAACTGACCGAAATGCGTTGCCAGAAATGTTCAGAGTCATTCTGCGCTACAGATGGGTTATTAAAATTTTTAATCAGATTAATCTTGATGATGGATTAATCTGCGTTACAGCCCTACTAAATATATGTCAGTGTATGACTGAGATCTGCACAGACATTTATGTACCAGTGTTGCATGAACATCCTCATAATACACCGTAGCCTATAAAGTTGGAATAATTTTCTTTTCAGACACATCCCTCTTTTCATTCTTATTTCTACACATCAGTATCACCTTTGACCAGGTGCAATGATTACATACTGTGTCCCAGTTACACTTTATCTATCAAGAATAAATTACATTGTCACAATCATTTCATGAGAAGAGATGAATATATTTTATTCCAACTCAACCCATAATGACCCAGTGCTACTGTTGTGACAGTTCCCGTCTGAATTTTCCCTCTAAGTTTAAGCTTTCTGAAATGATTTATCACCATTTATTGTAATATTATCCTCTGTTTTTTTGCATTGTTTCAGCAAAAAAATCCATTATTGTCCTTTATTTAATTTATTGATCATGTATATGTTCATTAAAGTTCAGGTTAAAGTTGAGAGTTATTATATCAAAAACAGAAAACTGAAGAAAAAGTGACTTTTTCAGCAAAATCTATCATTAACTGAACATATGCCAAGTGTCTCCATCTACTGTCATTGATCCAACTCCATGGGTTTTACTGGAGAATCAGTGTCACAGAGGATGACGGTGTTTCCACGTTCTTGACAGAACCTCTGAACGTCCAAATGGGTCATATCTGATAATCATGAAAAGATGAATAACTGTATTTTACACCAATTATTTACATGGATTGATAGGATTAGTGGTTCAACAGGTATTAAACAGTTTAGATCAGTAGGTTCTTGTGGTCATTGGTGGATGTTTTAGGTCGTTGTAGGTTAAACCGACATTTAAAGTAACTTAAGTTTATAATATATCTTGTTGTTGTCGCTCACTTTCATGACAGATTAAACCCACTGGGTCTGCCGTGACCCATATTATCCATTCAGTTCTAAGTCCACCAGAAAAAAAGGTTTATCCAATTGGTACTAGTTTGTAGTCATTTTTTGTTGTCATATGCACAGCTCATACAACGGAGGTGGAAAATATTTGTTCAGAAAAAGTATTCAGTGTCACGGGAGATGGTAGGACCCAGGTGCAACACACAGACTCAGGAATCAGTTCAGTAGTAATATTTATTTAAGCCAACAGTAGGGGGGAGTAGGTGAAGGGACGTGGATTCAGCGTAGCAGGAAGGCAGGTATACTGGAGCAGGCAGAGGGACGAGGAACCGCACTGAAGGTAGGCAGGTGGGAGACAGGAGACGAGGCGTAGTCCAGGGTAACAGGCAGGCAGACGTAGAACAGGAAACAGGAAAGGCTGACCAGGAGACAGACGATGAGATGTGGAACTAGAACCAGGCGGAGGTCCGAAACAGGAATGAACTGAAGAACAGAGCAGGATCTGGAGTTTACTGAAGGTACAGTCTGGCACAGAACTGGGAGAAGAGGAGGGACCGTATCCAGGCAGCCTGATGAGCTGAAGCCGAGTTCACAGGTGGACAGAGATGGCTGATGAGGTGGGTGTGGCTGAGGGAGGGAGGGAGCAGACGGGTGGAAAGGGATAGACTGAAAAGGTGTGGCAAGGTGAGGGGGAGGACGGCAGCAGAGCCCAGGTGAAAACAGTGATAGTGAGGAGGCGACAGGGTCAGAGAGGAAATGGCAGAGAAACGAACTGTGACGTTGGTATCAGTGTAGACATGGCGTCAGTGTGACCCAAACCAGAGAAAGGATTCTGGGACTGAAAATGTAGATATTTTTTCATTCTTCCATTTTTCCCCCCATTGGCAAATACATGGAAAATAATTTTGCAGTACTTCCTTCGACATTCATTATCGGTTGCGTATTTTTGAAAGTTTTACAGATTTCAGTTCATCTTGCATCAGTACATGGAGGAATCCAAACATTAGAATTCCTTATTCGTTGCAGTTACAGGTTTTAGTTTAATCTCACCAGTGTGTACTTACTGTTGTGTTTGTGTACATGATGAGTTTTGTGGAAATGAATGTGTAGTCATGCATTTGTGTTAAGGGGAACTGGAGCATACATTTCAGCAAATGTGTCTTTGCAAATAAAAATAAATAAATCAACTGTAATTCTCACTTTGACTTCACAAACTTTAAATCCTAAGAGCCTCCTTTTGGTATGGATGTCATTCATCAGTCCTGGTTGGGTTTGCAACTAAGGATAATGTTCAGTTCTTGATACTTTTTTCACAAATATTTAATGAATGTTTAGATCATGTGTGGGATTTGCATTAACAATGTTTGTTCTAAACATGAAAGTTTGCAATCTGATCTGATCGGTCTAATTGTTGGTGAAAACATGTCGGTGGATAGTTAGCATGAGCTTCGATCACGGTCCCCTAACGTGATTGTCATTAAACATTCACTTACTTTTTATAACATTTAGCTTTACGGTAACACAAAGTGGATTACTTAGCCACGGTTGGTGAGATTAGTGAGCTGTTTGGTGATTTGAGTGGTTTTTACCTTTGGGTGTTGGTTTCATAACGAGTGTCATTGATCCATGGTTCATTTACATGTCAGACTGTAGGACCTGCTGTAAGTGGTCCTCACCTGTCACAACACTAACAACTGTCACTTCTCAAACAAAATGATGATTTACTTCATATTAGATCTCATCAGATGGAGTTTCTATTTGTTAGTTTGTGGATAAAATGGTCATGATCATCGCAGAGGACCTGTGAGAAGTACATTTAGAGCAAGTGGAGGGCTGGCTGAACTCAGAATGACCTGCAAAACAATAACTCGATAACCATCGCAGCACAAACGTAAATTTTAACGGCATAAACAAACGAATGAGACTGTTTATCCAGAGGTTTCCAATGGGTGGAAGGCCAACTTCACGCAGACTTGCAGAGGTCATCTGACTGTAGCACCAACAGTTTTCACAAAATAGTTGTTTATTCAGGGAAGTATTCCACATCAGGTTCTAGTCTCAGCCTCCTTTCTACATCTAAAGTAGCCTGGCCAGCCATCTGTCTTTCTCAATGAGAAATCCGTCTGGAATCGCAAGGCTTGAATCCAAATATGAAGGCGGGATTAACAGGCCCCAGAGTAAACCAATCATAGATAAGACAGACGTGACACTTTTGTCAGAGAAACTAAGGAATATAGGATGTAATCTGTAAGTCAAGCCTTATTTTTCAATCATGTAAACAACTGACAACAGTTGTAAAGAGATTTGCGGATTGGAACTGACCTTGACTCACGACAAAAAGAAGTCAGTGCACGACGCACCCCGACACACCCGCCCCCCAGACTTGTAATCGTGCATATTTCACAGTGACTGGCCCAATTCCAGACTGTTTTCTCAGTACTGAATACGCTGAGAAAACCGGATGGCTGGCCAGGCTACATCTACAGACCCCCAGACCGTGACGTGGTTACACCTAAAGAAATCTTGCATCTCTAGTCTGAAAATGATTGTTTGTATGTTCCCCTCATGTCTGTGTGGGTTCTCTCTGTTATAGCCTGGCGCGCTGACCAAAACAAATACCATTAGTGCACCCAGAGTAAACTAAAAAGCAAAGTTTACTTAACCAAAGACAACCAATTTAACAAATGTAACCCAAATGATGTCCTTTAGCAAATGAAAATGGCAGGGAGCCATGACACCCAAATAAACTAACAAAATGCCAAGCTAATATATACCCATAATCACACAATAAATCAATGCTTTAAAGCAGGGGTGTCAAACATGCAGCCCTGGAGCCAACGCCGGCCCGCCAAAGGATCCACTCTGGCCCATGGGATGAATTTGTGAAATGCAAAAATTACACTGAAGATATTAACAATCACTTATGTTCAGGTTCCACATTCAGCCAAATTCACTCAGGTCAGATCAGTAAAAATACCATCATAACAACCTATAAATACTCACAACTCTAACGTTTTCTCTTTGTAAATGGAAACATTTTCATGTAATTTTACTGTATTTACATTAAAACAAACTTATCATTTCACAACAAAATGTAAATAACCTGAACAAATATGAACCTGAAATGTCTGAAGAGAAGAAAGTGTAATTTTAACAATATTCTACTAAAAGTTTTGTGTGTTTGTAGATCCACTGTGATCTGTAAGTTGTAAAGCACATATGTACATGACGAACAAGCATGATATAGTTAAAATGACACGTATTTTTCTTTATAAATTTCAGTTTGTTCATGTTATTCACATTGTTTTAAAGGATAGTTTAATATTTTCATACTGTAATTTAACCTTTTTCACTCTAAAACATGGAGAAATGTTTGGGGTTGACATTATTTTTCAGTTATCATGTTATTATCTTACTGGTTCGGTCCACTTCAGATCATATTGGGCTGAACGTGACCCCTGGAATGAAATGAGTTTGCCACCCCAGGGGAGAGGAAGCCTCAGTCTGGCAGGACAGGCTGGGTTTTATACATGTGGGTGGAAGTGTTGAGCCACCCCTGTTCCCTCCAGCTCCACCAAACCACGTACCAGGAACAGACTGGTTTCTTCCCACAGTCCAGAGACATGCACCTATGTGTTTTAACTGGTCACATTCAAGTACCTGTAGGTGTAAATGTCAGAGTGAACAGCTGCTTGTCTTTATTTTCCAGCCTTGGGACAAACCAGTGACGTGTCCTGGTGTAACTCAGCCTTCACTCAGTGTGAGCTGGGATAAGCTCCAGCCCTCCATGACGATCCAGAGGATTAAGGTTATAGAAAATGAGTGAATATTTGGTCTACAAAATGTCAGAAAAGGGTATAAATATTGAAGAGCATTTTCCAGAGTCCAAGATGATGTCCTTAAATGTCATGGCTGGTCCATAACCCAAAGAAATGTATTCTACTGTCATAGAGGTGTAACCCTCTAAGACTCAGACAAAAATATACAATTATTCTCAAACCATATTCCACACATATAGTTTAAAACAATGAAGTAAAGTGACATTTTTCAGCTTTTGAGGGGTATAATGTAGTTCTTATTTGGACATGAAGAGACTCCATAGTGAATGTGTTTAGACCCTAACATTGTACACCATAGACTCACCATAATGTCCTACTTTTAGCCAATAAATGACACTAATTTGCTTTGGAAAGGTTAAATGAAGACATATATTTGAAAGTTTAAAACCTCTACATTTAACTTTCTAAATGAGTAAAAAAAAAAAAAGAAGAAAAAAAAAACATATAGGTTAGCTATAAGCTGTAGTTTTGTCTGTTTTACAAAGTAAAAAAAAAATACACATTTTGACACTATTATTATTTGTCATGAAAATTATGACTCTAAATAAACTGGATTAAATCAAGGTACTAAACATTAGAAGATGTTTGACTCCTGATTCTGATTGATACTACAGAAATATATGTAGAAAAACTAAAACTAAACAGTACAGGTCAGGCACCACGAAAACACTTCTGGGTCTCTGAGGCTGAAAAAGGTCTGAAAAACACATTCAGGTATTAATTAATATTACATGTATGAGGCTGGAATTAGGGGCCAGATGTATTTATTTATTTATGTATGTATGTATGTATGTATTCTTAAAAATGTAGTCAAAGCAATAGTTGACAATTATTCTGTTAACTGATTAATCACTAGTTCTAATCCTGTAGAAAATCAGTCAGATGTGGAAAACCACTACGTTATATAAATTAAACTTTATTTTATAGATTAAACATTGTAATTTAGTTTAGTATTTTTTTCCGCTCTTACCATCTAAAGAACAGCTCTACATTTCCACTATATTTTTAATACTCTAGTGCTGAAAAGCACAGGTGCAATGGATGAAGTTAAAAAAAAAAAAAAAAGTTTCCACTGATGCTCAACATGGTGCTGGTTTCATGATGGATGGTGCATAATTGCAGGAATCACATGAAGTAATTAACACTCTAACAACACTTTTAATGTTTTTAGCTACACCACATCTACTGACTCTAAACAGTCCCCAAACATGCCCTTCTCCAAAGCTATTATTTAAATGAAAGCTTGGAAAAAATACTAAAATGTGAATTGATTTGGGTAAAATTGTCTTTTCTGCACTGGACCTCCTGATGGTTGGCTGCTGTTGATGTCTTATGTTTTAGTTGCTCTCACTTGCCAAAAAACATGAGTCGAAGTAAATCACGAAGCTGTGGAACTAAACGATTTACAAGGAACATTTTTTCCTGTATTTTGTTTTTGTTTTTTTTTTTTTACCTGAAATGTACTGTGTATTGCTGGAATGATAAGTGTCAGAAAGAATGGCAATAATTTATTTAATATATTTTCTAGTGTATCTGCAAACTAAAACTGCAGTATGTCCAATCTTTATTTCCATTTCTGTTTATTCAACTCTGCTGAGCTGTCAAACTATCAACCGAGTTCACATTTTCCAGGTCAGCACACAAGAGGAGCAGGAAGGAGCTATGAGCGCAGATTTCAGTGCCAGTTTATTGGAAAGTTACTTGCTCGGTAAATTTTAATTTGGCAAGTACTGATATATTTTTCTTTTGTAAACAGGAATGGTTTATTGTTTGGACAAAAAAATTCAATTCCAGTCTATTTGTGACAGCATTTCTTATGCAACATTGATTTCCCAAGTGCAAGGCTAAATTAATAAGCATTCATTTTTCTTTATCTGTTGTTTTTCCATATGGCTGAACACTGAGACCCATATTCTCCATGGATTTTCTCCTTGTCTCCCTTATTAATAAACTGACAATACAGCTGTTCAGTCTCATACAGCAAAGAAAAAAAAACAAAAAAAACTGTGCTGTAATAAAAAGGTACTGAGGCAGAAAGTAATTATTTTATTTCTGTTAACTCACTTTTTCCTGCTTTTTGATATACTTCCCAAATTATTATTGAATCTATTTGTATTATATTTTCTTTCCTGCAAATTGCTAAACTGACTTTTCTTTTGCCAAAATGCAAAAGTATTGGAAACACATGCATGTTGTTTCTAGTCCATTGTAATTGCATACATCATTTACATAATGTATGCATTTTGCACAAAGTGGCTTTATTTTTTTTTCTTTGCCACTAATGTGATTATGAGTTGAAATGTATTATTCATAAAGTGTGGAACTGCCTTTGGTTCCCACTCACAGAAACAGCGTATACATAGAAATGAACACAGAAATGAACATCAACAATAAAAAGGACATTAAAGAAGTGGAGACCTTGGGTTCACTTACAGGGAAGTTAATCTAGTACAGTTATTTAACACCTCAATTGCACTTGATATTTTTGCTTATTCACTGATCTGTGCTCATGACCATATCCCCTTCCCTACTTTTAACATGATAACGCAGTGATTTGCGTCTTCTTCATGAGCTCCTCCCACAGCTTAGTTCTGTAGCTGACTTGTCTCTGTCCATGGTGCTGACTTAGAAGCTTGCTCATCCACAACATTTCTGTTTAACTGACTTCACTAACACATCAAACCTTTATTTGCCTTTCCACATGCTGTGTTTCCTATCTGCAGCCCACCTCTTTTAACTGTTTTATAAAGCAATGCTCCCTGCTATTCCTGGCAAGACTGTACCTGCTCATCCTGCCCTCATTCACCAGGAATAAGGCGACAATAAAGGAAGCGCCTGTCATTTATACACAGATATTATTATTGCCTTCTTACACTGCTGGTTTAAAATACTGTGGCTTCCACCAAAAGTCCAGTTCATCTCTATATATCTATGTTTTTATTAATTAGTTAAGCATGGTTATCACTACACTGTTGAGATAAACTAGTTATTTACTGTGTAATTACTAGAATGGAATATGATAGAATATGATGGAATAAAATTTAATACTAAAAAAACAAGTGGTTCCGGGCACAACAAACCCTGCTCCTCACATATATTGTAGCCTATTTTGAGATCGATCCAGCTGATGTCATCATGTCTATGCGTGTGCTGATGTCAGTATAGACTTAGATAGCGTAGACAAATTTTGCCCATTATAAGTAAACTAGCATGTTGACCTGTAGAGATCCACAGCTTCTAGATGTGGTAGTTTTTATGCTGTTGTGTATTTGTGCATGCTGTACCGCATTCGTCCAGCAGTCACTGCCAAAGCGTTCTGGCCTTAGCAACATGATTATAAGACTATTGTATTCCAACATCACTAAAATCCTGGTCCTATCAACTTGCTGTTTTCACTATAGTCTGTTCTTTGACCAAAACTACATAAGTATACCAAACTGCAGCAGTTAGCTCTGTACGGATTTTGTGTGAATCCCCAGACACACACACATGCATACACACATGCGTGCACTTGGCTTTTATAATATAGATGGGAAAAAAAATATTTTAAAAATTCATAATTTTTTTTTACTTTGACCTACTTTTCCCAAAATGTAATTCACATCTATTCTGGATCACTGGCAATCTATAAACCCAATATGGTATGAATTCAACTAGTAGTTTTGCTGTTAAAGTGTTAACAAGAAACAAGTGGTTCCAGGCACAACAAACCCCACCCTTCACACATATTGTATCTTATTTTGACATTGATCCAGCTGATGTCATCATGTCTATGCATGTGCTGATGTCAGCATATTAATTGCCTCAATATTCATGGTAAGTTTGAAGTAAATTGAAGCAAAATTGATGTTTTTATAGATATTAGAGATTTTGGCCATTATAAGTAAATGGGAGAAGAAAAAAGATTTTAAAAATTAAAAAAAAAATAACTTAAGGGCTACTGTTCCCAAAATGTAATCAAATCTATTCTGCATCACTGGCAATCTATAAACTCAATTTGGTATGAATTCACCCAATATTTTTTAATACATTTTAATACCTTTTGCCTCCTGGCGGAAAAAGATTAAAAAATATATAGTATAAATCCAAATAAATATAGAACCATCTGGCAAAACATTATGCAAATCTAATATACAATAAATAGACAAGACAAAATCAACTATATATATAAAATAATAGGACTGTATGTAAAACTTGATTTATATCATTTATCTGACAACAATGTTTTAACACTGAATTAAAGTATAGTCAGAAAGAGGCTCAGATGGTGGTGATCAGTGAATGTCCAGGTGTTCATGTGAGACAAGAGTAGTTCAGGAACATCCGTATAACAGAGAATCAAATGCACTAAATGCACAACCACATGAGCCTCTGACAGAGTTGGTCTAATCTAATAAAAAACACCTGTTCAAATCAGAATTCATTTACATGTACACTATATTTAGAGTATTTTCACCACTTTTTCTTGCTGTCGTACTTTTTTTTTTTACACAGGGACCTGAAGCATCTTAAAATTACCAAATTTCCTCGACAAAAAACCCACTTCTGCAGCCTGTGTTGTGTCAGTGTGGTGTTCGAACCAACTGGTGAATTATCCATTTCAGGCAGTGTTTTTTGGAGACAAAACTGCTTCTTTCCTGTGGCTTCAGTGTTTATAAATGCAGCAATAAAACCGCTTCAGTGCAGCCCATCGGAAAATGAATGAGGTGTAGCTCAATATGCCTGAAGGACATCCATCTACCATCCAACCACTTAGTCCTCATGAGGGTCACGGAGGTGCCAGAACTGAAATCCACTGATTAGAGGTTGTAACATTTTTATTTATTTATTTATTTTTGTATGACATAGAGTCATACTGAAAAAAAAAAATACTAGTTCAACTCTACACACCATGCAGCTGGAAAGGGCTAGGCAATTTTTCAAGCAGTGAGTCAAGCTGTTTTCACCTGTTTTACATATTTGTGAAATTGTTTGTGCATTATTACAAGCATTCATGTGTTTCAACACAGCTGAGTTATACAAGTCTGTTTAGAGCTCCAAAAACATGTTTTAGTGCTTTGTATCACTATTATTTCCAATGAATCTGCACTCATATACAACAGTCCTGTAACATACAATATTATAAATGTTGGTGTTTTGACAAATTCAACAATGTGGCTAATGTGTTGGCTTTAGTGAGTGGGCCCACATTCAGACAGGAATCTATTATAAAGGAGTTGTGAGAACTGCTTTCAATTTGCTGGTTTTATTGTAAATTGTGTAACATCGTATACTGGACTTCCATTGGGTCCTGATTCTGACGTGCCTTATAAGGTACTGAATGTAACTGTGACAACTTTGAGATACCACCGGTGTACAAACCTCCAACTTTGCCTTTTTGACGATGTGGATATTTTGTTTGTTCTTCTTGTTTTATGTTCAAGTGTTCCTCATCCATTGAGCGTCGTTCCAATCCCAGATAGTTTCACCTGCTCCATCTGCCTCTGAAACAAGGCTGTCACCTCATTCATCACCTCTGTTTTGTGTTGTGTTTGACAGAGGATCTGTACAAGAGTTAACACATTTGAAACCATTTTTTCCTTCCCATGAACAATAGAAATCACAGATTGATAAATCACACAGTTTATAAATTGTTTCAGCAATTTATAGTCTGTTATTTTATCATCTGCAACAACTTTGCTTTAACAGATGAATGATTAATAAAAGGGACACTGGCAGAATATTTTGATACTTTGACACATTATTAAAGTCAAACCAGAGCGGAATTACCGCTAAAATCTTTTTTCAGTTCAAGTGAATGTTGCCAATTTTCAGGCCATTATGTCGAAGCGTTCCTGAGATATTGCATCTTAAATGTAAAACTGCTGGCCAACACGCAGACCTCCACACAGAGATCCAATAAAGGACTCTTTTGAGTGTTTCTGCAACACACAGTTTTTTGTGCTTTTTGTGAACTATTTTTGCCAAATGCACTGTTAACCCCACAGATGTAATACTTCCCCACAAATGTAATAAACCGTATGCGTAATAAACATTTGCAGCTTTTAACGTAATAATCCCACAAACATAATACCACATTTTCCACCAACATAATAATTATTACTTTTATGGGATTTATTACATTTGTGGTACGGTAAAAATATTCAGTTTCCAAAATTGTCATAACTTCCCACAAATATAATAAATGAGTACATCATATACATTTAAGTAATGCATGTATGCATTATTATGCATGCATATTATTTATTCTCATTAAGTATAATAGAAGCCTATGTTTGAACCATGTAAATAAAATGGCTGTATATGATTATAACATTAGAGAGGGCAGGAGCGCACTGTGGGAAAATGAGGTGTTACGTTTGTGGTAGGTGACTATTGTTACATTTGTGGGATTATTACGTTAAAAGCTGCAAATATTTATCACGTTTGTGCTTTATTACGCTTGTGGGGTTAACAGTACATTATGATAATGCTTTCATTATGAATCATTTTGTACCTTAAGTGTACAATATAAAGCTCAT
The DNA here is from genome assembly GCA_037367295.1 of Apogon hyalosoma. NCBI lineage: Eukaryota > Metazoa > Chordata > Actinopteri > Kurtiformes > Apogonidae > Apogon > Apogon hyalosoma. Next base: position 11,794,932 of record JAPQRP010000006.1, on the reverse strand, counting down.
CATTTTTTTGGTCATCTCTGCATCTCTAAGATCGGTGATGTACTGTTGCCAGGCAGCCATCTGTTCATATTACCCAGTCGGACACAAGCCCTGAACCCCATGTTGTTTTCTGTCTTGTGCAGATTATAAGTGCAGGTTCAGTGTCTGTGAGTAAAGACCACCTGAGGGTTAAGAAGTCCATTCATACTGTACATATATGATCATCCTGCTGGCGTTTCTTTTCTCTCTTTTTATCCCTGCTTCCCTGCTTTTTGTATTTTTGCTTCCCTTTGCTACACTTTTCTGTTATCATAATGCATATATTCAATATGTATTCATTATATGTATATATTATCTTTTCTTGCAATAAAAAAGACAAAAAATCTAATTTGCATTCAGTTATATAGCAAATTCAGCATTTCTCTGAGGTCAGTGAGTAGAAAGATGCATATAAATGCCTGATTGTTTGATTAAAGGAGACTTTAAAGGGAGGTAAAAATACCAAGTGAGCAGATCACATTTCATGTAGATACATCCAGGATTATTGTGGTATGTAGTGATTACTCAGGATAGGGAATATCTCCGGGAGTCTTGAGGGGTGGGAAAGCTATTAGTGTGGTGTCTTCTCTAATATCCTCTGCCATCCTTCCTATAAAGTTCCTCACCTCTGGATTTCCCCACTGGCGCAGTAGGATTAAAAGGAGTTGGGTTCTTTTGGGGATGGATGGGCTGCAAATACCAGCCTGTTAGTGAGAAGTTACACCAATTTGATCTGAAGTTTTACATCATGCTGGTCTTTGCCCCTCGAGTGCTGACTCTGATCCATTTTCTGTGCATGCAGTGACTAGTGTCGGCGTTATTTTTATTTGTTCGCATGGTGATAAAATCGAAACAGAAGGCTGATTTTCAGTCTCTGTCTTCTTTGTTTTATTACGGTTTGACTTTCCCTGAACACCCATATCTATTTACACGCATCTTGTTTAGATCGAGTATAAAAGAGCCCCTAGAAATCTTAAAAAATTAACACGTTCTGCTTTGAGTGTTTATAATTATATCCCCTATACGTACATGCTCCCAGGTCTGTGAAAAGTAGCTAACAGAGAGAGCTGTTTGAGTGGAATTTAGATACAAATTAAGTCTTCACAAGCATTTTACTGCGATAATGAATTATTTATCACCCAATATTTTGGTAAATTACTTGTTTCCATATGCTGTTCTTTTCCATTTTTCTCTTTTCTCATTCTAGTCAGTCCGTTAAAATCTCTTGTCAGCCGCTGCCATCAAATAAATGTTTTTGCTGCATATTTTGACAAGATGCTGAAAATTCATGATGATAATAAAAGTAATAATAATGTGATGATGATGATATGATCCAAAAGAGCAAATGTTTTAATTAAATCCCTTTCTCTTTTTTTCTTTTCTCTCATTTCTTCTAGGTAAGATGACCAATTCTGTCCCTTGCTGTGTACATATGTGTGATATGTTTGTGGAAAGACGAAGCCTTGGCTTATATTGTTCTTCAGAGGAGGCAATTAGAAAAGGAGAAGCCAGCACACAACAGTAAGTTGAGGAATACTAATGGTTGGCTTTTTTTTTTTTTTTTTTTTTTTTAATGTTAAACATGTTTCTGTGGATCAGTAAATGGTCTGTTGAAGAATTAAACTCCACAATGAAATGGCTAGCTGAGTGCCATTTGCTTTTGCATGTTTACATATTTCTTGCAAAAAACACAGCACTGGTGGACCCTGCATGTGGAGAATGACTGGTAAGGACTCAGTGATAATGTGGAAGTGTCAAAATCTGCAGTCAGTTGAACATCCACTGGGCTCTAACTCCAAAAGTGACATTTATACCTCTAGACATCCATGTGAAAATAGCTTACATTGTAGCTGAAATAAACATGATTGCAGCAAAAAAAAACACACACGCACACACACGCACACACATATATATATATATATACATAT
>JAPQRP010000006.1:11710131-11737492 GCA_037367295.1 Apogon hyalosoma | reverse complement strand
CGCTGAGGATCTAAGGCTGCGTACCGGCTCGTAATTGACTATCATGTCAGTTATGTAACTAGGGGCCAGGCCCATTCAGGCTTTAGAAGTTATCAGTAAAATCTTACAATCAATTCTAAAATGTACTCATAATAAAACCAAATCTAGGTATTTAGAGTGCAGGACATCCAGCCCAATTCACAGGTTCAGTGTGTGTGATTTGTGGGGCTTTAAGATGATTACAGACTGCATGAAAAGAAGATTTTTTTTTTTTTTTATTACCCTTAGACTGAGCAGTTTTTATCTCCCAGATTTTAGGATATAGCAAGTGGTATCTTGCTCTACAGTGCATTATTTCTACCTGTATGTTTGAGTATCAGTTGCGGTTATTATGAACTATTAAACCCATAATGGACTAATCAAAACACTCACTATAATAAGCATGTTTTCTATTTTTTGTTATTTTTTCTGCCACCAAACGGGAAGATGAGATGTATTCTTTAGATTATAATCTGCAACTTCACTAGTAGATAAACATGAATAATACACACTGAACAATTGAATAAACTGACATATGACAAAACATCATGGCTGAGTTATCACAGAAAAATAAACCCATGAAAAATACCAAGTTAAAAAACACAGGAAGTAAAATAAATCAAAGAAAGGGGTAGGAAGTTGTAAGTTGTGTTTGGCCTCCCATAAAGCTCAAAGTGTGCATAGATCAGGTCCTATAACTTCAGCCACTGAAGGTTTATGCACAATGAGTCACCTGAATCACTAGTTAATCCAAGTAAAGGGCTGAATTAAACCATAAAACTACTCTTTTATGATCCCTATCGGCTATGTGAGCAGACTGAGTAATATAAAAAATATGTTACGAGGAAATAGTTCCTATGTATCCAATCTTCATTAATCTCACACATTTGGGAGCACAGCTTTCACAGGGGAAATGAGTGGAGTGAATGTGTGGCCAGCGTTTACTGTTTGTCCCACCCACCACCCACCAGGGATCAGGGAATGTGCCCAGATGAAGCCACTGAATAAGACTACATGGAAATATGAAGAACCGTTATTTACTGGAAGTATAGATATAGATATCTGTATGGTTCATCATCGTCCTTGTGGACGATGATGAACCAAGCACACATTTGGTGTGAAAAAAAAAAAAAAAGGGCGCACACCTATGTTCCCCAGTGCCTAACTCTAACCCTAACCCTACATAGGCACTGGAGAGCATAGGGCTGACCTCTGCTGAGACAAGTGCCATATCAAAAAGTAATATTTCCCCAAAAACCTAACTGGCATCTGCTTTTAAAAAAAAAGAAAAAAAAAAAAAAAAGGAGGAGGATTATATTAAATAAGCAAGAGGGGACACTTCTTTATTCCCTTAACACCTGGATTTTCATACAAGAATATTAAAAAAAAAAAAAAAAGAAAAGCTGATGCTCAATTAAGTGGAGATTGTTAACTTGACTATAGCACATAAAACAGAAATTTGAGACAACAGGCATAACGGTCAATAAGTGCTTACCAAAGGTTCATTTGGTATGTATAGAATATGCCTGAATCAGCCTTGGGAGATTCTGTAATGGATGCCAATTTGCAACAGTTGGCGTTAAGGGGTTATTCTTTATTTTTATATATATATAATCCAACAGTTGATAAGGCACTATAGTATTGGCCTAATAATGTAAATGTCACGAGTAACAAAGTTCCTATGTTACAAGCAAACGTTTCACACAGGTATATTTGTCTGCTACCGGAAGAAAATAATCGGATATTAAGTCCTAAACATATTTTCAAATCCTGTACCAACACATCGTGTATGTTGTTGTGTATTTTATGCACACAGTCTGAACACAATAGGAGCCAAAATGGTAAATTTTACTTCTATTTCTAAGCATTAAGCCAAATTAAAATAAGCCTCAGTAGCTGTGTCCATCAGCTGGTTTCGTTGCCCAAAACCATGTCTCACCAGTCAGTCACAGGAGCATGTGCAGTGAGAGACTGATTCCACCCAAATGCACCACTGAACCACACAGGAAATCACTCCTGCCTGCGACCATCAGACTGTTTAAGGCAGGGGTGTCAGACTCTGGTCCTCGAGGGCTGTTATCCTGCATGTTTTAGATATTTCCCTCTTCCAGCGCACCTGATTCAATTAATGATCAACTCATCATCAGGCTCTGCAGAAGCCTGATAATGATGTAACGGCTTCAGGTGCGACGGAAGAGGGAAATATCTGAAACACACAGGATACCAGCCCTCGAGGACCAGAGTCTGACACCCCTGGTTTAAGGGCTCATTTATGCTCTACAACAGGGGTGTCAAACTCATTATTAGTTCAGGGGCCACATTCAGCTAAATTTGATCTGAAATAATAAAATAAAATAAAATAATAACATACTAATATATAAACAATGTCAACCCCAAACTTTTCTCTATGTTTTAGAGTGAAAAAAGTAAAATTACCATATGAAAAGGTTTACGTCTTCAAACTATCCTTTCAAACAATGTGAATAACATGAACAAACTGAAAAAAATAAGTGTAATTCTAACAATATTATGCCTCAGTTTATCATTTACCCATGTACATTATAACTTACAGATGACAGTGGATCTACAAATACACAATCTTGTGAAAATTGCACTTACTTTCCTTAAGATATTTCAGGTTGCTCATATTTGTTCAGGTTATTACATTTTTTTTTGCAAAATTATAGTTACACTAAAAAAGAAAAACATTTGGAGTTGTCATTATTTACATGTTATTATGACAGTATTTTACTGGTCTTCCCCATTTGAGATTGAACTGGTCTGAATGTGGAACCTGAACTAAAAGGATTGTTATTATCTTAGTGTAATTTTTGCATTTCACAAATTCATCACAAGGGCCGAACTGGACCCTTTGGTGGGCCAGATTTGGCCCCCGGGCCACATGTTTGACACCTGTGCTCTACATTAAAGATGCAGACGGATACGGATGGAGCGTTCTGTCGTCCCCTGTGTACATTATCTGTGTAATTCTGTCTGTTTTCCAGGAGCTTGCAGATGCATTTGGACGAAATGGAGTAGTGCCACTGGGAACAGTGGAGGCAGTGTTGAGGTTTGAACAGAATCATTTCCATAAATAGCAGAACTTTTCCAAGAGCGACTGTGTGAGTTAGTGAAAAACTACCGACATATTTATGACAACTACCCCTCTGAATATTAACATTAGTATCCACATTAGTAAAACCTCCTCTGTCGTTGCCATGTTTGTTATTATTGACTTTCTTTTACTCAAAAAACTTTACTCTTCTTTGTGGTATTTGGCCAGTATGGTAATTAAGAGCGGCGCCCTCTGGTGGGTCAATTGAAAAACACTCATTCCAACATACAGGAGGCATGGAAATAAGAAGGCAGCGACACATGACAATGTTAGAAATGGACAAACCTATTTATGAACGTAAAGTGAACATAAATGAGCCTTAAGTCCACCTTATAACCACATAATTATACTTATACACAAGATTGTTGAACGCTTATTTATGTGTATTTCTTTAATTATCATATTGATAATAAAGTACATATAAAACAAATTGCTTCCTTCCTTCTAATTGGGTCTTAATAGATTTTTTTTTCTTTTTTCTTCTTTTTCTTTTTTTTTTTCCACCTTCCTGCTACTTTTTATTATTCTTGAATGGAGCAGTTTAACACCCAGTAATGTCCCCCTGGGATTAATATGGTATTCTAATTCTGACCATTCTAGGGAAGTTTTGTTCTCTGGTCTGGATGCAATGACAATTCCAGCATTTGATTTTGATTAATCTAAAATCTTCCAAGATATGCAGCGAATGGTTACGTATTGATTTGTATGACTAAATATACTGAGGGGAAGGAGACGTTGTTATTTCAGATCTGGAATCAGGTGATCTGTGTGAAATCTTGTACTTTTCTCCCAGTAGCAGAATCATTGTTGACCAGTGTCTGTGTAGGTTCTCATTTGCCAAGGTCATCATTCTTCTTTGTAGTTCTTCTTGGTTCAATTGGACTAGTTTAGCCCTTTTGAAAAACAAAAACAAACAAACAAAAAAACTGCTAAACTAGTCCAGTTGAATCAAGAAGTACCAAGAAAAAAATGCTGACCAGTGTTACGTTCTGTGTATTTGCAGCCTATGACCGTTTGATTCACACTAAAGTGCCTGCAGATGTTTGCAGTTTCTGGAAATGTGGGATCAGGAGAAACTGCACAGGAACAGAAAACATGAGTCACATTTCTTCGCAGATGGACAATCCATGTCACCTATATTTATTGGATTTACTTCCACCCTACTTCTGTTGCTCCAGTCATTGCCTGTCTTGCATCTTTCATCTGGAACTAATTACATTTTTTTGATTCCCTTGGACTGTACCAAACCAGACTACATTGATTCCACCTCTGACTGTTCAGAGTTTTGTATCTGCAGAGATGTTTAATTGCTGCACGTCAACACAACCTCTCACAGCATTTGTTCCGTATCGAGTAACATAAAGAATGATACTGAGACCCACAAACAAAAGCACCTGAACTCTGAGCACATTCTGCAGACAAAGAACAGAATATTTCAGCCCACTGCACAGAGGGAGCTGCTGGTTCTGTTGAACTCAGATGGAGACCTGGAGTGGCCTCATCTTCAAGCCACACAACGCTTCCATTCTCCTGGAACAAACAACATGTTATCCACACCTCCAGTCGCTCCTTGATTTAACTCAAGCTGTGCAGTGAATAAAATAAACCAACTCAGCAAATGAGAAAAAAAAAAAAAACAAAAAAAAAAAACACACACACACATATATATAGATAGAACTGGAGCTGACTAACAGAGGGGTTAGAGGAAAAGGTGATGACATTTTTAACAGTACATACTCAGGAGCTGAACACATAATTCCATCCTAATTCTACATTCATCATCTGTCTGTTTCAGTTTTCCTTGTAAAAAACAACTATGATTATAGCTCCACCAACAAAGTGCTGCTTTCATCCCGAGTGTCTTGTGTTTGATTGGGAGGCATTCTCTTCAAATCACAGAGCTGTTTTCTGTGTCTGCACGCACATGTGCTGTCGAGGTCAAAAAGTTATCTGGGATGTATTTGCGCAGAGCTGCTGGTGAAGCAGATAAGCTTTCCCTTTTTTCCCTTCTGTCCTGCTTGTGAAGTCAAACTTAAAAAAAAAAAAAAACACCCGTCACTCGGGGTCACTGATGTGGACAGCCAACATAATTTTTGACATTTATTACAAACTTCTGAATGTAGATTAATCGAAGCAAACAAGACATCTACAACATGAGACACTTGAAAAAAAAAAAAAAAAAGATCAGATAAGCTGTCTGAACTCTTTTTAAATAATATGCTGTAATATATTGTTTTTTTTTTTAGGGTGCATATTGTCATCAGGGCAGGGACTACAGCAGGATACTAGCCATGTTGGCTAAAGCTGCCCTTTTTACTCTTACTGATACAGTTCATTCATTGGGACTGTCCACAACACAATAAACAATAAACTAAACTAAATTGACCCATAAAGACCCAGTGCTGCTTTTGTGGCAGTTCCCAATTTATTTTTTCTCTGTATTTTTAACCTTTCATCAGTGATTTATTGCTATTTGCTCTAATACTATGCTCTGTATTTTGGATTTTTAAGTGAACATCAGGAGTTTAAGTATCTTGGGTCTTGTTCACGAGTGGGGGAAGGATGGAGCAGGACACTGACAGGTGGATCGGTGCGACGTCGGCAGTGATGCAGATGTTGTATCGGTCTGTTGTGGTGAAGGAGCTGATCTGAAAGGCGAAGCTCTCGGTTTACTGGTCAATCTACGTTCCTACCCTCACCTATGGTCATGAGCTTTGGGTCATAACCGAAAGGACAAGATCCTGGATACAAGCGGCCAAAATGAGTTTCCTCCATAGGGTGGCTGGCGTACCCTTAGGGATAGGGGGAGGAGCTCAGTCACCAGGGAGGAGCTGGAGTCCAGCCGCTGCTCCTCCACATCCAGAGCTGAGGTGGCCACGGCATCTGTTTCAGATGCCTCCTAGATGCCTCTTTGGGTAGGTGTTCTGGGGATGTCCTGCTGGGAGGAGGCCTCAGGGAAGACCTAGGACACGCTGGAGAGACTATGTCTGTGGGCTGGACTGGGAACGCCTCAGGATCCCCCCGGAAGAGCTGGAGGAGGAGTCTGGGGAGAGGGAAGTCTGGGCAGCCCTGCTTAGACTGTTACCCCCACGACCCGGCCCCGGATAAGCCGAAGAAAATGGATGGATGGATGGATGGATGGATGGAAGTGAACATCAGGTATTTTTTGATGTTTAATTCACTGATCATGAAGACGTTCATTGAAGCTCAGAGTAAATCCCAAGGTTATTATTATATCAAAACAGAGGAAACTGAAGAAAAATATATTTTCTGTAAAATCTATCACTAACTGAACATAAACCCAGTGTGTCCATCCACCGTCACTGATCCAACTCCATGGGTTTTAGTGCTGAATCAATGTTGTAGAAGATGACGGTGTTTCCACGGTAACTACAGATCCTCTAAACATCCAAATGGGTCAAATCTGATGACCATGAAAAAATGAAGAACTGTATTTTACACCAATTATTTGTATGTATTGATAGGATTAATGGATTAACAGGCATTAAACAGTTTATATCAGTAAATCATTTTGGTCACTGGTGGGTGCTTTAGGGGTTAAACCTTACATACTTTTTGGGTCAATTTGACCTGTGTTGACATTTGACAACAGTAAAATTACCCTAAATATCATTCTTTTAGCCTGAACATTGATGACTTTTTCTAAAGTGAATACAATACAAAAATACACAAAAATGAAACTATATTTTTTGACTATATATTTTTTGAATATTCATGTTCATACAGGTGCTACAATTTTTTTTTTTTTACAACATTATACAGATACCGGAGCTGCCATTTCAGTTACTGACATCACGGCAGTTAGACTCAGTGTGCAACAGGCCCTGGATCTGATTGAAGATGAGGAGGCTGATAGTGATTTGGAGGAGGATGAGTCAGAGCAGGAAGACAACAGGGAAGAAAACCCTGATTACAGCCTGTCTAATAAGCTATTTACTATTTAATATGTTGTGTAAGTGGTAAATGTTGAATTGTTGTTGATAATTATACTTTCTTTTAATATAGCTGTGAGGACAGTGTTTGATGGCTGCAGTGGTTCAACATAATTATATTATAAATTTAGCTAAACTGTAGAATATTCATCCCACTTGCAAATTTGATAAAATGTATGTAATCATTGTGAATATTATGTTTTTATGTAAAACAGGACAGGCTATTGTGTAATAGATATTTTTTTCTTTCCCTGCTCTCTGAACCAGTTATTAAGGATTAATCATACATTTATTAACATGACAAAGTCTAATTAGACATACTACACAGATCTGTAGATATTTACATTGAGGGAAATCTTTATCTGGGTCAATTTTAACCCTTTAACCTCTGAGACATTATTATTTTAATGAGACATCCTGAATTAGCATCTGTTTCAGTGTCATAAAAGCTCCTGTGAGTTTGTGTTCTTTTTCTCCAGCGGTTTTGTTTTACTGTGTATTTTAGGGTCAAAACAGGTGCAGTAACAGAAAAAGAGATGAATGGATGTTTTACAGGTTATTACTAAATAAGGCACTAGAATGCACATCAATAAGAGATTTAGGATGTTGAATATGAGCTGTGAACTGGAACACACTGAACAACAAGGATTTGAATTTTGGTCCAGCAGTTTTTGTTTCGGGGCTTTTTTTTTTTTTTTGTAAATCAGTCCGGCTGCTTTTTGACACCTGGTTGAACTTCAAAAAGAAGTTGCACGGTCAAAACTCAAGAAAAACAAAAAAAAGGAAAATCACCATAACACTGCAAACAACAGCAAAAAAAAAAAAAAACATAAGGAAAATGGTGTAAAAAAAAAAAAAAAAAAAAAAAGCCCAAACCATCCATTTTTATAGTGAGTCGGTCTCTCTCACTCTCACTGCTGTGCCTTGCCCCCCCCCATTCCACATGTGGCAGGTGGTTGCACTGAGCATGCTCAGATGTCTATGGAAAGAACACAGTCTATTCTATCACCATGTTTTGAAATGTCTCTTATTGAGCAAATGGTTGAACTTTTATGAACATTTGAAATAAATCATACATTCAGAACGCTCACCACAGACACGTCAGGGCTTAAAGGGTTTACCCAATAAAAACTATGAACAGCATGTGAGGGTGAAAACAGTCCTGCCCAGATACTTTCACACCCTGCCATAACTTCAGCAGCACAATAAGCATAACACTGTGGCTTCCTCTGGTCCATCTACTAAATAATCAACCACTGGTATTTGCTTTTAAACCTCACTTTCTCCTTGTGTCATGGCCAGTAAAATTCATTTCCAAATCTGGTTGAACCCACGGATGTTTTTTTTTTTTTTTTTTTTGCAAGAAAATGATTTAGTCCCACATGGGAAAGTGTGGTAACGTGGCATAATAGATGAGACATGACCTCACCTTGTGGGGGATTCTGCAACATTGATATTAATAATGGAGTATTTCAGGGGCTGTGGGTGGGTTGTGTGAGGCTACATATGCCAGGTGAAAGCCTGCACTACATCTATATTTCATCAGGACACTACAATCCTGAAAATACAATAGAATAAAAAGAGGAGCTCTAAAATGTGCTTAACATTTTTAGCACAACCACAATACTGATCTTCACAGGAGTCATACTGGGAATGTAACAGAATGTTGATAGTACCTCAAGTACACATATTATTTACAAGAGACCGACACTTCATATGATTAACTTTAGAAAAGCAGCAGAAGTCCTTTGAGGTTTAAAGCTATTTTTAACACAGCTCTGTCCCAGTCTATATTTCCTTATTTTGTTTGCACAACATTAACTTTTATGTATTTTTTTAATGCTAACTAAAATGAAAGAATTGAGCTGGGACACACAGTGACATTAGCCTTACACCCCAGAGAAGTGAAGTAATGGGATTTATAAACCAAACCCAGCCCAGTGCAGGACCCGCAGAGCCCCCAGCACTTTAATCACATAAGCTTTTTCTTGTAAGGACAATGATTTCAAGAGGACAATAATAAGCACTAATTAGATTTTCTCGTAGAATTCCTTTATTAAACTACACCAGCTTCTGTTGCCTCGTGACTTATGAATGTAAATGAAGACATGATCCTGCTTGAGTAAATTGCTGAAACAATTTTCCTTTGTCAGTGAGTAATAAAATTGCTCTGACACAAAGCTTTTCTGCCACTGGAGAGGTCTGCATTATGTAAAGAAGCTCTAGGAGGGCTGCATTTAAAAAAAAAAAAAAAGAGGGGGAAGAAGAGAGAATCTGTGGGTATTACATAACTATAATCGGTGTCTGGTGTGTGGCAGAGTACTACGACTCAGCATTCACCTGAAACTCCAGAAAAGACATTCGGTGAGTATATGAGAAGCCTTTACAGCAACGGTTGAACATTTGCCTCAGTGAAAGGGTTCATTTAGCTCATTTGTTCATTTCCTTTTCATTATCTTACTGATACGCAAGTGCAAAAAAACATGACAGGCAATATGACACACATTACTTCATTTTCCTTCATTATCAATGTGTAGATTCTTTAACAGCACCATTGTACAGCGGTTAACTGGTAATAATGTGAGCCATTCCACCAGGAGACTGTGTATTAACAATTCATGTTGCCACAAATATTATGCCACAAATGTTATATCTGGATTTTCAGTGGAGGCATATCTATTTTTGAAGATGACAGGTTTTGACATGTCCTAGGGCAGTCTTTCCAGCATACCCCCAGGGGTACTTGGAAGAAGCCCAGGGGGTACTTGACATTTTTTTTTGAAAAATGCAAAAAACAACTCATCATGTACGGAATACAAAATAAATAATGATAATTAATGCTGAAACATAAAACATAATAAATACATTCACATAATAAAATGACACTCCTGACCTTATTTCATTTCCATATTTTAAAACATTCAGAGGCCCCCTTACCCCTGATGTCAGAATACTTTGACCCAACATGAACTTGTTTATGTGCTTTGTAAATGTATAAATTGTAATATTTCTATATTGAGAAGTAATCATGTTTTTAAAAAAATCTTAAGAAATCTGTAATAAATAATGAAACAATGCTAAATTCATGTAACTATTTTTTTTTCTTTTTCTATGTGCTTTGTAAATGTATAAATTGGAATACTTAAATATTAGTGATGGACCCCAGCAACAATAGTCTCTACTTTGGTACAGACTAATGAGGATCCTTCAATAAAGACATAAACAAACTCGCGTCACATTTCAATCACCGTCACTTATCAAGTAGAAGTAGACTGATCTATCAGCCGGCTGATATACCGAGCTGATATATTGATTTTTTTCAATATCGGCCATAGGTCTTAATTTTTTTTGAAAGCCGTTATTTGATCAGTAGTAAAAATATTATGAGACATTTGATGAGGCACCTGTGTGGGCAGCACTTGGAGTTTAATACATTTTAAAATAGTACTATGTGTACATGTCTTAATAATTTCATTTATATTGCTGCAAAAAAAAATCTTAATTATGTGAATGTTTCAATTGTATTTTAAGGTCAATGTGCTTTAAAAAAAAAAAAACAAAAAAACCCCCAAAAAACAGTCTTAAATATCAGCCTCAAAAATCAGCTGTAATTAATGGCCATTGGCTGACCAAATTTTAAAAAAATCTGCCTCAGCCTTAGAAAAACTCATATCGGCTGACCTCTATTGTCAAGCCAATGTCAGGTAAAAGTATGGGCTTGTGGTTAAAGCGAAGTGGCGATGCTGCAGACAACAACACATGTCAAGCACCAAAGGAAGCCAGGGCAGAACTTCAAAAGTTTCACCATTATATTGAGGATGCTGAAAGGAGAGTTGGGAGTACTTGGCTAAAAAAAGATATTTCAGGGGGTACTCAACTGTTAAAAGTTTGAGAGCCACTGTCCTAGAGTGTGTTGAGGGTGCATTTTGGACAGGTATCTGCTGTGCAGGGTATCTGCACTGGTCATGCTAACGACATTAATTGTGCTTCGTATATTACTTAGAAGCAAGAGAGGCGCAACAATTTCTATAAATGCACCACACTGGACCTTTTTAATAACGTGAATTAAGTGTAGGGGCAGACCCTATGGGCAACAGTCATTGCTGGCCAGAAGTGACGGACCATTGTTGATTCTGGGTGATCGAGTGCGAGTAAACAAGCAGCAGTCAGTGAGCAAAATTGAGTGGATTTCCAGGATTTCTACACTTATTGTTTGTGCAGCTGTAAGCTCTGTACTTGGCCTTTGTCCTAGAGACATGACCCAGCACTGGACAGTAATGTGTCATCTTAGACCGGTGTCTGCTGTACGAGGTCAGTGACCGGTTCATTGCAGCCCAGCTAATCAGACAATACAATGAGTCTACATCACTACTGGTGCTGGAACAGCCCATGAAGGAGGCAACATGTTGTTGACCGTGCTTGACTGACGGAGCAGTGACATAGTCCTCGTGCATACGGGTCATGACATAAGTTACCGTAATCTAATGAAAGAGCTTGCAATGAAAATTCACTACAGGTACCTAATAAGCATCGGCTGAATGATAATCTATCTTCTGCCCAGTCTTTATAATTCAGTCTTTTTAGACAGATCTTTTCATCTGATAGTGTTCTGAAGTCATGGTTTAGATTTCATTGTCAGCAGGGAGGAAGAATATAACACTTTGTTTTCTAAGATCTGCACTTATATACAAAAAAAAAAGCAAGGAAGTTCAAATATTATGATAGTAATAGTACTGATAGTATATTAGTACTGTTTAGCTCTGTATTTTGAGTTTAGTGCAATTTAAGTGAACTTAGCTCCAATGAAGCTTAAAGTAAAGATCCCCAGGGTTCCTCTTATTGACTCTGCAGGCATTTTCACAGCTACCACCTTTGGTCTGCACTTATGCATTTGCTTTATCCAACTGTGAAAACATGTTACATGAAGAAATCTTACATGAATGGCTCAATCAACAGCTATAATTTATTTCAATTTATGCAATAGCCTCATGTTACTGACTGTAGTTTAATGAATGGTGTTGAATAGTAATTTTGCCTGTCATTGTCTTCCTTTAAAATGAGAGTAAATTAATCAAGAAAAAAAACACAATTTATGAAAACTGTGTGCCAAAAATACAGAGCAATTACCATTTGACCTTAACTAATTCTTGCTGCTTCACGCATGTGGTAATATTATGCAAATTCTATGACAAAATGAGTTCACCTGATACTGCTTCTCAACACGTTCACATCTGGGCTTGAGCTGCATGAAATGGAGTACAATATATGCATTTGTGCACATGTGCATCCTGGAGTCCACTGGGGGGCTCGTTCCACCAGAACTCAGAACAGTCACTGTAGACAACCGAGAGTCCCAAAAAATAGCTGTCTGTTTGCTAAAAATATCTACCCAACCTGTTTGACACAAACCATGTGATGAAGCACAGAGCAGATGAGACGGGCAGAATAACTGTTCTTAGCTGGTGTGAGTTTGAAGAACAGGGCATGGTAAACAGATTCAGCTTTTGCCTGCATCCTCTCCCCAAACTGCTTCAAGGTGACCTAAAGTCTTTAGGATAGTGAATACATGCATCAGCTATCCGGTATGATATTTGTAGCACATAAGCTGGGAAGTGCATTCCGAAGTGGATCTGGGTCCTGTATAGAGAAATCTGTCTGTTTGTTTGTTTGTCTGTCTGTTTATCTGTCTGTTGTTTGTTTGTTAACACTCTAGCAGCAAAACTATTGGTTGAATTCATACCAAATTTGATTATATATTACCAGTGACCCAGAATTGATTTCATTATACTCTGGGAACAGTAGGTCAACATTAATTTTTTAATGAATTTTTCAAATCCTTTTTTCCCCCATTTATTTATAATGGGTGAAATTTCAAATGTCTGTAGCAGCCAAACTGTTGCTATAATTCATACCAAATTTGGTTTACGGATTGCCAGTGACCCAAAATAGATGTGGTTACATTTTGGGAAAAGCAGGTCAAAGTTAAATTTTTTAATTAATTTTTTACATCTTTTTTTTTTCTTTTTTTCTTATTTACTTATAATGGGCAAAATTTCAAATGTTTATAAAAACATCCATTTTGTTTTGATTTACTTCAAACTCGGCACATATGAGTCTGATATGCTGACATCAGCACATGCACACACATGATGACATCAGCTGGATCAGTGCCAAAATAAGCTACAATACATGTGAGGGGCGGGGTTTGTTATGCCTGGCACCATTTGTTTCAATAAATGTGTCCAGTATAATACAGCCACAGTGTTGAGCATTCTGCAGTTCCGTATGTATACAGTTTAATTCACTGATCATACACTGTTCAGCCAAAAAAAAAAAAAAAGTCATACACGCAATATTTGACTGCACCACCTTTGGTTTTGATGACAGGAGACACTCACTGTCACATCTTTTTTTTGCCACATAATGCTTATGTAGTGTCACAATAAGGTTCATGATATTTTTTTCCATCCATAGTTGCATTAATTTTAGATTACTGATGATGGAAAATTGGTCCGCTACAGCAAATCTTCATCACATCTTAGATTAGAGTCTGGCCTTTTTAGCGGCTAATCCATGTGTGAAAATGATGTCTCCTTCTCCCTGAACCATTCTGTCACATGCCCGATGACCCTGATCAATCCTGGCATTGTCCAATCTTTTTGATGTTAAAGACATGAGAGGCTGCTTACTGCATCAGTCAGAGTTCAATAACTTGTTTACAGCTGAAATATTATTAACACTGCAGTACTTACAGATAGAAGGATCTGAACTATTTGCTGAGTTAAACCCAGTGAATGTACTCAAAACCAAAGGTGGTGCAGTCAAATATTCCATGAGTGACTTTTTTTTATTTTTTTGGACAGGCAGTGTACATGAAGTATATGTATAGCATCATTAGATCAACCTCAGGATGAAGACAAAATAACAAAAAATTATGGACATAACTGTTTTAACTTTGTATTGGTGCCTAATAATAATACTAATACAAATTTAACAAAAGAAAAAAGAAACTAATTAACAATGTGGCCCACAAATAATTAAGAGAAAAAAAAAATCAAATCAGTCAACAAAAAGCTGGTCATTTTACCAGAAACATTCCAGTTAGGCTATAAAGTACGGTAACATCTACCAAACTGGCATATGACGATATAAAGCTGAAGGACATGACATTGGGATAATTCCCACCTTTTGTCTGCAGCTGTCAGTCATGTATTTGACTCCCCTAACTCTTTGAAAACACCCTATGAGCTGACAAAATCTCCCATCAAAGGGTAGATTTTCTACAACCAGAGAGCAGTGTCAAGGGGAGGGGTAGAGGTCTTGTTTCGTCTCACATCACTTGAATTACAATGTCCTGAAAGGTGGCATTTCAAGCCAGTAATATGATGATACATAAAGTGTACATAAGTAGTGGGTGGAGGAACTGTGCTGTCACCCGCTGATTTGTGAACTGCTATTTTGAGGCCAAAAGTTCGTAATTTGACTGTTGTCATTATTGGCTTTTTGCGCTAGAAGTGACCATGTTTGAATATTTGAAAAATGTAGGACTGAGAGGACAGAATCAACGTTTAGAGTATGTGGGTGAGCTAATGCTAAGTGCTAACCCACTGACTTGGCCAAAAGATCAAACTTCATAAAGCATTATGCAATGTCATTTAACGGTCATGTTAGTAGAATCTCTTACATACAACTTCAGTGGAGCTCTCTGTTAGGAAGAAATACATTATTAAATAAATAAGAAACTCTAAAGGTCCAACTCAACAGGCGAGTGAGACTTCTTATACACCTGTCAATCAAAGCCCACCACAGCATCAGACATCAGAGCCTTCTATCTGATCTGAGATCTTATTGAAGACGGACCACTGAAAGACTTAAAAGTGTGTCTACATCATACAAATAAGACGAAAGTGACTAGAGTAAAGAAATGACTACGTTTGATTTTGTTGCTGAAGTTCTTGCCTCCAAGTTTTGCCCTAAAGATTTCAATGACTATGACATTGGAATGTGGGCATTACAAAGACAATGAAAACAACAAACAAGCGAGCAACTTTAGCTAACTGTGTTCCCTCATATCCCATGAGCATGTGCTGTGTCAGGGTCATCAGGGCTCACTGTGCTGGCCTAGAGTTGAAATCACTGACCTACATTTACACCCTACTTTTTTATAAATATTTGTTCCATGAAAATGTATTAAAATATCCCCAATAGTCTATTGTCTTTATTTCATAGCTTTTCTCTGGGTTGCACTGCTTACAGTAGTGTATGTGTACGTTAGAACATTTGTCCAATCATATTTCAGCTGTCATGTGTTGCCGGGTAAAAGAAACCTTGAGGTCTTTGACAGTGCAGCCTCAGTAGTTTCAAAATCTTCCCATTTACTTATGATGGGAAGAATACGTGTAAGGGGTGGGGTTTGTTGTGCCTGGCACCACTTCTTAAGTTTTTTGATTGGATGGTCAAAGAGTGACTTGTCAGAGCAAACTCATCTTCCAAACTGCATCTGTAGTGACTTGCACAAGATAAAATACATTGGTTTAGATTTAATAGTTGTTTTCCCAAAATGCAGTGTCTGACTGTGGAGAAGAAATTGATTTGGTCACAGACAGACTAAAGAATAAATAAGCTGTAGTTTTGGTGAGTATAATTCATTTTATTAAAGGTGGGGTACGAGATCTTAGAAAAACGGCTCAAGCAAGCTACAGTTTGAAAATACACAATTCAAAAGTCCAACCCCCTTTCTTCAGACATCCCCCGAAGCCACGCCTCCAGAATACTGGCACGCGCAATGCTTGTTCCCGAGGGTTCACGAGGCTGCACAGCAACAGTTCTCCCGGCTCCGTTTCGAGCTCTGGTTCGGATCCATGCAGACCTCCTTCAGTCTCCTCCAACCCCCCCGCTCTTACAGAACAGCCCCAGATCACTCCTATCTGACTAACGTTACATTTCCTACTGATTTATGTTAGTGACTAAACAGTTTTCTGGTGAACTTTCCATCCTAATATTGCTAATATAGCTAGCCAAGCTCTGGTTTCATTTCCTGTACCAGTGCTCCAAGCCTCTGAGAACGAGCGATTCATGCAGGAGGGGTACACGCAGAGGGGGAGGGACAAATGGCAGTTGAGTTTGATAGACATATCAGCGTTCAATCATTTCGAGTGGGCGCTTAAAATGATCGGATGGTGTTTTTTCAGTCCTGTCCGTTCCACAGGTGACTACATTTTTTTTATTTTTGTGTTAGAGCATTTAATTAATTGGTTGTAATTGGGGTGTGAAGGGGATTTTAAGCAATATAGTAAAAAATGCTCCAGGAAAACATTTCACACCCCACCTTTAACATTTTTATGTTGTTTTTTTTCTGTAATTTTATTGACTTGAAAATATTAAATATTGTACATGGTGCACCTGTGGCTGTAGTGAAAGAAGACCTGCTGAGTTGTGTTCATTGGGTTTCTTGCTTTAGTAAAGGCACTCATTCTCTATGTGAAATAACTGTCTGTGACATAATGCCCTGTTACATCATGTTCTTTGTTGAGAATTTACATTAAAAGGTGGATTACAACAGGTAGAACATCACTGAAGGCCAAGGTGTGAACTATTCAGCCTGCCACTGCTGCATTAGTCTGACCCCAAAAACACAAACAGTCTATTAATGCAAAAGCAGTTCCATGTACCCCACTTAAAGATGTTACCTATCGGAGGTAAAGGTAAGAGGGAAAAAAGACAGAGTGCAGACAGTCCACAGCTCTCCTCTGGCAGCATGACAAGAACAAAAAGGTCTTTCTGCGTTGTAGTGGAAATCTGATATTTTTCAAAAATAGATTATAGAGAGACATTGAAATGCTCGTCTGGAGGATGGGGAAAATGGAATCATCCATCAGTCCAGCCCTGGTACCGAACCATGCAGAGGAAGGAACAAAACCGCATCAGAAGCTTAACACAACACATCCTCCCCCAGTGGAATCAAGAAGTTAGTTTTTCTTTACTGGCACTTACACTTTTTGGACAGTTAACCTGCATAAAAAGTGTTTGAAGGTGCCGCGACTCTAATATAAAAAACTTGTCATGGTTGATGTTATTAAACGACCTTTACAGTAGGTGTCCTTCAGTACGTGCAACTCATGTCCAAAAGCCTGTCCTCGCCACGCTAGAACTACTCCAGTATCTGCATTATAATAGTGTGAGTCCATCAAACTCTCCATGTCTTATCCATGTAACAAATTGTTCATAGTGGAGAAAAAAAAACAAAAAGAAATAAATATAACTGGAGAGATAAAAGATCGCCCAAAACACCATTATAATAAGGAAAATATAAGCACAAATGACAGCACCAAGAATATAAATTAGAAACTTTGGACAGTTGCACAAGCTAAACATGTCCCTCTAAAATGATATATACTTAATCTACCAGTGTTATATTTGCATCCTATTAACGTCTGGAGATAACACTGTAAAATGCAATTAATTGGATTGCAATCACAACATACTCTCAGCCAGATTGTCTCTGCATTTGTTGCTATAGATTCCAGGCTTTCGTTTCTCATGTTTTGGATGCTTTCTGTTTGGACTCTTGCCTGTTTGATTTTTTTTGGTCGTTTCTTTTTATTATAATTCATGATTTTTGTTTTTTCTTGTCCATATGTTTGGAGTGTTTTGGTACAAAACCACAACACCCACAAGCCTCCACTGTCCAGTTCTGTCTAAGCAATGATGGTACCGAGGCCAGATCCTGTCGCTGGAGGGTCAGGTGCATGTTATTTAATTCCGACTGTCTCTACTGAGCAGAGGCACTGACAGACGATTGGGTTTGCAATCTATTTTCCTACAACCTGTGTATGGAGAGACGATGAATATCAGAAATAGAATCACATTCTGTCCACAACGGTAAGTGTCTAAATGAGCCAGCAGCATCAACCTAGTCAGGTGCATGTGCTGTGTACGTTGGACCGACAGATGGATCGGACTGTGGCAGCTCTTTCCGTCCTTCTTGGCAGCAGGTGGATCATTTTCAAATGGAGCTGTAAGGATTTTAGATCGTATTAGGATGTCACTATAACAGACAGCTATAGAAGTGGCTGGAAATCAGTCAATTTACCAACAGACGAGAACGCTGACAGCCACAGAGTGGACACTTGAGGTGTAAAAAATGTCAACTGCGCTTCATTTCTCCGTCCTCTGCAGATAAAAACAGACCAGGTTTTCAGAAAGTGAAATACTTCTAATCCACACAGTTTATTTGATTGTTATACGTTTAAAAGGAGAGTCATAAACACACTTTCATCCAGCTGGCAACCAAACTGCATCAAGTGTCTTCAAATGCATTAGCAGCCAGTAACACATTATATTTAAAAATAACTCATTTGGAAACACTGGGTCAGCACAGTTTAAACCCATCGGAGAATAAAATTACAGCAGCCCTTCCCTAGTCAGGTTACAGGAAGCACGGAGCCAAGAAGACAAAGAGAGGGCCGCTCATCACTGTCTAATTACAGAGCAATCAGCGGACCCCTAATCTAATTCCAAAGCCTCTGTCTCATTCGACTACATTAGAAAGTAGATGTGAAGGTGGCAAGTGAAACAGGAGAGATAACCTAGAGGAAACATTTGCTGTGAGGTAGAAATTTTAAAGAGGGAGAGGAAAGAAAAGGGAAAACAGAGGAAGAGACATTGAAGGATTGATTCTTTAAGGCTCAGAGCTCTGTCTTTGTATCCCTGTGGTGTGTGATTGCCTCAGGAAAAGCAGCCACTGTGTCAGTAATAGAAATGTGAAGCATGTGGCTGAAGAGTGGACAGCACAAGGGTCTATTTGGCTGATTCTTTTCCCCCCTTTTTTTTTTTATCACTTTACACATATTGAAACATTTTAAACTGGCAAGGTGCCACTTTCTATGGAAGAACACCATGTGTGTTAGAATATCAACATTCCCAAATCATTAGAGTCACTCTGACAGTGCCTAGTAGGTATGTAGCATCATATCCCACATTTCCTGCCTTCTGTGCTGTGAATACCAACCGTATGCATCAGCTTTCAGTGATCTTACAAGTGCTACATTCTCAGATGAGGTTTGATGTTCTCTTTTTGATATACCCATGGGTTGAAGCCCCATCAAGCCCCTCCACTGATGATCTTTGAATCTCAGAAAGTGACTTCATACCTGCCCTCCACAAGACTGAAGAGTATGACACTTCATCTTCAAGTGTTTTTACGTGTCTCTTCAAAGCAGGTGCACAAGGTAGATGTGAAGACCAGAAAACTAAGTATTTTTGGGCAAAAAATCCATAGTTACCTTCAAGCATATTGTAATTCGATTGGTTTTAGAGGACACACAATTTCTGAATTCATTACTTGCCTCTGTTTCTGGGTTGTATTAAATCTACTCCATGACACCCCAATTTTTGTTTAATCATAGATATTGGCTCCTGCAGCTGTAATACAAGTAAAAACAGCATAAAAAACAGTACATTTATTCATTTGCTGTTAAAAAGATAAAAGCCCTCTGGTAGCAAATGAAGACAGAAATAAATAGTTGGAGTAACATGAAACTGAGAGACAGTGTAGTGAATGGTTTGTCCGTGGCATTGTAGCTGTCACTGGAGGGTTAATAGCTTACTCTGGACAGAGGAAATGTTTGTTTGTATAATAAATAGTGAGCGGTAACCTCAGGCAGTATCAATTAGTCAGGGTTGGTTGGAAAGCCTGGTCAGGGGTTTAGGGAATAACCTATTACAACATAATTTTGAGAAACACACTTTTTTTTCTATTTAGCCGCAATAACTATCCACTGAGTGTGTTTACATGCACATCAGCATCTCGGATACTGATTTTTCTTTTTTTTTTGTGTGTGTGTTTGTGGAAGTAAATGCTATATTCCATATTTTAGTACCTCAGACATAACTTTATTCCAGGTTTGAGACACTGGCATACTCTAGCTGGAGCACTCTGACAGTGTCTGGGATACTTTTACATGTTAATGTCTTATCCTGGTTACTGACATTAGTGGATTTTTATTCAGGAGTTAAATGAAAAAAAGAAAGAACTAGAAAAGCACTCGGAAAGTGCAGACCTCTGCCAAGGCAGATCAGTACCCCCCCCCAATCACCAAAATGTAATCATTTGTTCCTTGTACCAGTGTCAACATTTCCTGAAAATTTCGTCAAAATCCGTCCACAACTTTTTGAGTTATCTTGCTAACAAACAAACAACATAAAAACATAAACATGAAAACATAACCTCCAGCGTCCTTGGCGGAGGTAAATATTAGCATGGTGAAACGCATCAGTCTTCAAGAATGAGGAAGATTTGTCTTACAGTAAATGTAACACACACAGGATGTCAGCTTCTCCAAAATAAACTACGAAACAAGTCAAGTCACAATGGAAAACACAACAGAATCATTACTATATGGATTAACATTAAAACTGAACTCTGTCGTGATGATCCTATGCCATCAGTCATGGCTGCAGATCTCCATTCTTGTCCTCTGTGGTGACAGTGTCAGAATGACAGCTACAGAACATGTTTACTTCATCTCCCACTGCTGGCAGAAGACTAATCCACAACGCGATGCTGTCATTTAATAGTGCTTCATCTGCTATAAACTTAAGTGGCCTCGTAACTTTAAAGCAGCTGCTTAAATGTCAGATCAAATGACCATATTAGGTTGTAAACATCACAGGCACAAACAGCAGCAATAATGAGTAACAGGGATACTGGTATTTATCATGTAAACAGGGATATGAGTATCCAGATCTCTCTGTGTGTTATGAAAATTTCATATCTGGGATACGATTAAAACTGGGATGCGCCTCATACACTAGTGCATGTAAATAAAGTCACAGTTTGTCTGAATTACTTTTTAGATTAGATTAGATTAGATACTTTATTGATCCCAACAAGGGGACATTTAACCCTTTATCGGGCAAGTCACTATTTTTGGTAATTTCTGCACACATTACAAAACAGTGACAACAGTTCCAGTGAGGACAGTGAGTCAACAGTCTCAGGTCCAATGTGGTCTCCAGGGTCTGTAAGGTCCACCTCTGCATGAACAGCGAGTGGACCTGCTTTGTTTGGTGCCATGAAGTAATGGTACTAATGTAAGGAATGATGTTAAAGGGGTCATGTGGATGTGGACTGGGGTCTGGATCAGCACTGATGTTGGTCTAATGTTCTAAAATACAAGTTCATTTCACCTTACACTTGTTTTTCTTGTATTTTTTTAAAATAAATATATTTTTATAGTTTTCTTGGGGTTTTTTTTTTTTTTTGCCACTAAAAGGGCAAGGAACCAAATACGGTAACTTCATTGACCTTGATTTACTACATGACAAAAATAAAAAAAATCACAAAATTAATATAGTATTGTTGTGTCCTCCAATAACACACTACAGTTGAAAATTTGAATTTCAGAGTATTTCCATGAGTGCCCTCTAAAGGGTTAATGGTCAAGGCAGCAACAAAATTAAGTGCAAATGTGCATGCTTAAAGATAGTGCAAAAGACTATTGGTATAAAATAATAATAATAGTAATAAGTAATACAACTCTAAAGATTACGGACATATTTACAACAGAGTGGAATTGCGGTGTGTCAGATGAGACACAAACAGGACAGGGTTCTACTGTTGTGTTGTACAGTCTGACAGCGGTGGGGATGAGCAGTCCTGGTACCAGGCACGTGTTGTCACCAAAGGCCTCAAAATGACTAAATTCAACCTGATTACTCCAAAAATCACAGACTGTTCTTTTCAGATGCACTTTTGAAATGTTTTAATCCCAGCCCTCCAAATCCCCGAAACACTTAGAAACCTCGTCTCCACCTCAGCACCTTCCGATGATGCACCATCAAGCACTGCTGTCCTCTCCACTTCAGAGACGTCCGGTGACTTAGCATCAAGTGATCCAGGCCTCTCCACCTCAGCAAATCCTCAAATGTAGCATCAGGCATCTACAAAAAGGCTGTACAAATAGACCTTGTGGACCAGCCATCTGTTTTAACTGATAAGGTATGAAGTGAAGATTTTTTTTTTTCTCAGAGGAAAGTATCAAATTGAAACCAGTTTCACATTTCTGAAAGTAAAGACCACAGAAATTGTCAGCAAGACTATTTCTATACAGAGAAAAAGAATGAAAAGAAGCTGACTGATGTATGCAGGAAAGAATCATGGGTCACCGCGCTTCTGCTGCAAAGTATTTTGTCAGAGATTTCAAATTCAATAGAGAGAGAAAAAGAGATTGGAAAAATTCAAACCACTTGCTCGTGGTCCATGGGGACAGCCAGGAATACAATGCACACATGGCAACATAGAAGGTATTGGATGTCTGTCTTGCTAAGGGGCTGACAACAGAAAAACAAGAGATGGCATATGCTGAGTCTGAGAGAAACAGGTGGTGAGGAGTTCTTATTAGATCGGTGGCAATAATTCAGTCCTTTGCTAAAAGAAACATGGTTTTAAAGGACTCTACAGACACATTAAACAAACCAGACACTGGCAGTTTTCTCAAAGAGTTTGAGCTTATGGCCAAATTTGATCCTGTAATGAAGAAGCATGTTGATAGAGTGGAAAATAGAGCTGGCAGTCACACCTCACCTGGGCACTAGAATCCAAACAGCGATGATATACTCCATCAGCACAAAAATACTGTTGGCTTTACAAGACGTATCACAAATTAAAAGACATTTAATCGCATTTCTTGTGGCAAACGAGTGAAGAGTTGAAATTGGAGAGTTTTCATCCTCAAACGGCTGCAGGTCCTTAACATCCCCTTTGGGGTACAGGCCTATGGCCACGATGCCGACATGAAGGCAAAGAATAAAGCTGTAGCCAATGCTGCATCAGCGTATTCACAGTCATGTGGTGGGCCAGTCCAAGACTGTTGAAATATGTGTTCATTTGGGAAAAAGCTTAACACGTCTGAGGCTTAGGCTCCTGTCGCAGATATTTGCCAGTGTCTTGCAGTTGTATGAATAAGTGCAGGAAGAATCAACCAGGTGACACTGTTGAAAAAGACAATACTCGGACACATTTTAGGATGGATATGGCAAAACAAATGACTACTTTTCAAGCTAAAGGTAAATGCTGTGCTTATTTTAATTTTAGTTCCTTATTTTAGACTTTTCTCCAATCCGTTTTTTCCTTAAATATTATCTCATCTGTATGTTTGTTACTGCAGTCATGACAGTTCCTAACACCCTTAGTAGTTTTCCAACTTCAACGGGACTAGTTTTGTTCTTGAAAACATCCAAGAGACTTCATCAGTTCTACACTAGAACTAGAACTGATGACTTTTTGTTTTCAAGAACAAAACCAGTTCAGGTGAACTTCAAGAGCTGTTGAGGATGAACAATGACCTGGGCAAATGACAACTGACCACAGTCAGGACCGCAGTCAGGACCGTGGTCCATGGGGACAGCCATGGACCACGAGCAATAGACCGCAATCTATTCAGTCTGATATAAGACTGAATAAAAATATACTGAGACAGTGGCCATTTCTAAATATCAAGAACGCAGAGTACGGTCTTGTGAACTTGGCGAGTACATTCTTGGTAAAAAGGGTCCTAGAGAACGGACTTCCTAAGAACACAAGTCTCTCTGCAGTTTGAACGGCTGGTACTTGTGAACTTTCCTCCCTGTCTCTGCTGTATTTCCACAATCAGCTCCATAATGTATTTCCCTCAAATCATCACAATGTCACTCAAATTGATTTCAATACATTTGTACTACTGTTTACATGTCATTTATATTTTTAGACATTTTGCATTTTTTTGCATATTCTGCTCTTGTGCATGTTCTAACATCATCATCACATCATCCGGTGACGGTCATCGACTCAAACATTTCTGAATGAAGTTATCGCAGAAGCCGCCGTAGCATTCGAGAGAAGCACGAAGTGCATCTTGGGATACGGCCAAGTCTACATGAGCCACCAACCAGTGCATCCTCTGTTTAAGCCAAATTGTTCCTAAACATGAATGCATGAGTGAACATCAACCAGCGCTAGATACGTTGGATGCCTACACTTTAACTCTACTGGTATCTGATGCTGTAAAGAGTTTAAGACACTGGGGAATTTAACAGAATAATCTAAATGCTACTGAGCCTCTCCCAGAAAGACAGGGTTACCTGCTGAAAAAAAAAGTCAAAATATTCATAGTAATAGAGCCTGTGGGAAAACAGAGTAAAGAGCATTCAGGCATTATTGACCAGGAGACACTGCCAACCTTGCCTGTGCATGAGTGCTGCCTCACTGCACTGCTGCGTGTTGCTTTCACTACCTATTTTTGCTATAAGCCGCTTACGTCAGGCATAAAAAATAGATGCCTCCCCTATTTTCTAGATGACCTTTCACACATGCACCTTTCATACAGCCTATGTGGTCGCTCTAATCTGTCAACATGGGTCCGCAAATAAAAAAAATCAAGAGGTAACAAGACACCAGGCGGAACAAGTCAGGGAGAGTTTTATGGAGGGGAAGTAAATTACTGCAGACTCCAAAGTTGAAGCTGAGATTTTGGCTGAGGGGACTGGATCCTACTGTTTTTCTATTTTTAATATGGTACAGCATCCTCATCAAGATCCTGCATGTGAATACGCTGACACAGCCCCCCTCCACGCTAGATGTGGTTGTCAACTTACTAAAGAATAACAGCTTCCCTCACCTGCTACGGACACTGGATTTTCTGATGCACTGAGACAAACTTGGAGGCAACTACAGTTGAGAACCACAAAGAAAGCACACTTCACACAGACAAACCCTACAAACCTAATGAAAAATTTAGACTTTTTTTGATGTGGTTGTGGATGTAACCCTCTTCTCTTGATGACAGCTTTCAGAATGTGGATATGACAAATGTGAAGTGCTCATCAACTTGTCAAAAGATGGGATGATGGCAGGGAATTTGCTGTGGAAATAAAAATTTGATACACTTGTTGTCGAAAAACATCACAAGCATTAAACTCTTGGCCTTCGTGCATGAAAAGAGGCTGAGACATTTACTCTATTATGCATCAGCTCTGAGAATCTCTTCCACTGTTCCTCCAAGTGGCTGCTGTTGGAAGCGGCTTCTTTATGCTTCCAGTCATTAAAAATAACAGAGATATTAATTAATTAAGAGCCTTTATTTTCAGTATATGGTACATTTTCACCACACACTGAAATTCAACCTCTGTTTTTAACCCATCTCTAGAACATGTAGGAACACACCACAACCTAAAAACAGCGCATCAGCCGACAACTTTTTCTGTCAGTCCATGGAATCGAGCCGGCGACCCTTCGGTCTCCAGCCGACTCTCCCTCTGGGCCACGGCTGCCCCCAAGAGGTGCAAGAATGTGTCAGTAGTAGCATAAATAATGTCAATACTACTACTACTACTACTACTACTACTACTACTACTACTACTACTAATAATAATAATAATAATAATAATGATGTCAAGTCAGTAAAGCGATACAAAAATGGTTCCTTAATGGCAGTGTTGTATAGTAACTACGTAATAATACGTCACTACTGTACTCAAGTACGTTTTGGGAGAATTTGTACTTTCTTGAGTATTTTTTTATTCTGTTTACTGTCACTTTTACTTCACTACGTTTCGTAAGTCAACTACATATTTCTACTCCGATACATTTTTAATGCACAGTATCGTTACTTGTTACAAACATCTAAACTGAAGGAAATGTGGTGTTTTCACCTATGAGATTACCGGTGACCGCAACAAAGTCAGGATGCTGATTTACCATTGGGCTGAAATTGTTTAGACTTTGGATTCCTTGTTTACAAAGTGTAATGTTGGCTTCATGTTTTGAGGTGCACAAAAGATTCATACTTTTCTTTTTTTTTTCCACAAAATTCTGACTTTTATTTACCATTTCTAGATTGCCCACAAGGGGCCGCTCAAAAGTTTAAAATAACTAAACACTCTTTTGTTCATATCTCTGGAACTATTTGTCTGATTGACTTCAAATTAAGTGCAAATGAAAGGTCATGACCTGGGGATGCCTCACGTCATGACATCATAGCTGTCTGGGTAAGGATTGGGGGCATTCGGGGATATACCCCTAACTGTCGCTTCCAATGGCTAGTTTTGTCTAGTTAACATTTACTTGTACTTTTGCTTTTATTACTTGAGTACATTTAATTGTAGATTACTTGATATATTTAACCCATAACTACCCAGCACTACTTTTATGTCAGTTCCCAAATGAAAATGTCTCTATATCTAACCTTTCTTAAGTGATTTATCACTAGTTATTTATAATGTTATTCTTTGTATTTTATCAGTATAAATCATGTATTTTCTTATATTTAACTTACTGATCATGCAGATGTTCATAAAAGCTCAGATTAAACTTGATGGTTACTATCTCAAAATCAGAAAACAGAAAAAATGACTCAGTAAAATCTATCATTATCTGAACATAAACCCAGTGTGTCCATCCACTGTCATTGGTCCAACTCCATGGGTTTTACTGGTGAATCAGTGTTGTAGAAGATGACAATGTTTCCACAATAACTACGGAGCCTCTGAACGTCCAAATGGGTCATATCTGATGACCATGAAAAGACGACAAACTGGATTTTATACCAATTATTTACATGCATTGATAGGATTCATGGATCAACAGGTATTAAACATTCTAGATCAGTAGATGGGTTTGGTTGGTGATGGATGTTTGGGTCTTTATGGGATAAGTGCAGTAAATACTAGTCACTTAAAGTCTTTAACTTGAGTAGTATTGGTGACTTGAACTTCTACCCAAGTCATTTTTTTGGTAGGGTACCTGTACTTCTACTCAAGTGCCACTTTCCAGTCCTTTATACAACACTGGGTATCTGTCTTATCTTATGACTGAGGTTAAACATACAGTTGTGAAAAATATTATTAGACCACCCTTGTTTTCTTCAGTTTCTTGTTCGTTTTACTGCCTGGTCCAACTAAAGGTCCATTTGTTTGGACAAATAGAATGATACCAACAAAAATAGCTCATAAGAGTTTAATTACCTCCGCCAAGGAAGTTATGTTTTCATCGGGGTTTGTCTGTTTGTTTGTCTGTCTGTTAGCAAGATAACTCAAAACATAATGGAAGGATTTTGATGAAATTTTCAGGACATGTTGACACTGGCACAGGGAACAAATGATTACATTTTGGTGGTGATCGGGGGGCTAAGCTGCCTTGGCGGATCAGAGTGCTTTTCTAGTTTAAGAGCTGATATCTATCCATTTTCCATGTTTTCTTGATAATAACCAAAATCACTTCAGTTCTTCCATCAATATC
>JAPQRP010000006.1:11651561-11664458 GCA_037367295.1 Apogon hyalosoma | reverse complement strand
ATAATAATAATAATAATAATAATAATAATAATAATAATAATAATAATAATAATAATAATAATAATAATAATAATTTAGTCAGCCCTAGTTAAAATATTTAAATTAAAATATATATTAATATATGGTACATATTTTCTTTATGTGTTTGGATAACTGAAATATTAAAAAGAGTTACAGCAAAGGTCAGCTATAATGGATTGTGAAATCTGTATCACAATACAGCTGCTGAAATATACTCATGTGTCAGCCTAATTTAACTTTCAAATAATATTTTCTGTTTTTTCTTGCTGTTGACAGTAGATGGAATATTGTGAAATTTCACAACATCAAATAACTAGGGTAACATGTCCCTTTTTGCAATTAATTTCCCACATTTGTTCCTTCACAACATGTTGTGTATGTGTATGGATGATTCATTTCCTCAGAACCACAGGCCCACGTTCGCAGAGAATTGTTCCATTTATGTAGTAAAAATACATATGGAAACAGAATCATACAATGTAGTGGTTTTTAATCAAAACACTATTTTACAGGCATACTCTGTATAAATTGCTCTAAATTTAATTTAAGGCTCCTTTACAGGCTGTGAGATTTCAGCATTCTTATAAATGCATTTCCGACCTCACTATGCAACATGGATCTAATAAACTTGATAACATCTATTGATATGCTGGCTGTGATACAAGAATAAAATATCATCAGTTTGTGTCATCCATCTGTGCTGGTATACTAGTAAACCATGACGCTTTAAGCTAAGCACATTACAACAGTGAAATTCATCATATGTGTACAAAAACAATCAAAAAAGAAATAAGAAAGAAAAATTTGGGCCGAAATTTAGGGTAATAGACTATCTTTGGTTGCAAGACCATATAAATGTATGTGTAGGAACCTTTCATATGGCTTCACCTTATGAGTGTGACATAACAAAGATCTTATGCGTCGAAAGATCAAGAGGTACGGACCAAAACAAAAAGAGGCCAAGGCAATACCGCTGATAGCCACTGGGGGTGTCAGCTTAAAGCCCTGGATCCCATAGACCTACATTTAACTTCTTTCTATTAATAATAAGACTCATTTAGATATTTGGTCAAACAGAAGCTTTGATAACTGCAATGTCAGGTCTGTATGACGACTTTATCGTCTGCTGAGTCAGACTTACAGAGTATCTTTTTAGAGTTTGATTGATAGGTTCTACTAACAACACTGTAAAATGACTTTGCTATGCACTGCTTGATGAAGTTTAAGTCAGTGAGCTGGAGTTCACGTTTGACCCCTGTCCCTATAGCCTATAGTCAGTACTCCAGAAGTCAGTTAGTGGCTTCAAAAGTGCAGTTCAGAAACCAGCTATGACAAAGATGACACTGTCTCTTAACCCTTGGTCAGAAGGGTTGAGAATGTTGTGTGGATGGATGAAAATAGATTCATAAGATCTAACTAAAATAATACAAGATTATCACATTTTCCACAAGTAACTAACAAGATTTTTGAGATGTAATAAGAGTTCATTGCTGAGACAGTGACAGACTTCAATCAAAGAAGATACAGTATGTAGCTTGTGAAAATGGGTCTGGTATTTAGTTGGATGACTTTGGGGGAAAACAATTGGTCAAAAACGATAAATCATGTTCACTTCTTACATGGGGATGAATGGGAGTGGATTTCCTGAAGGGGTGGGAGAGTGGAGAAAGTCACATGACACTGAAACAGGAAGTCGTTCCCTGGTGAACCATCCTGTTCTGAAATATCTTTGGATATACCTGTTAAACCTTTCCTGATTACTAGTTCACAGTTTTTTTCTCACCTAACTTAATGACACTTGTCTGAATGAAGGCAGTTCGGCCTCTTTGAACAATCCCACTCTTCTTTTTCACAAACGCAGAGTGGAGCGGTCTTGAATGCTTCAACTCCCCAGCCTTCACAGACTCTCTGGCACTCACAACTAATCCCCATGTCAGGACCATGCCAATAGATCTGTGGTGCATGGGGGCTCCAATAATGACTTGCAGCCAAACCCACAGTGCCAGACCCGGACTTCTAACACCATGTAATTAGCAGGCTATTGACTTTCTCAGACACCCAGCCTGTGCAAGTTGAAGAATGGCTCCAATTTATCTTATACTCCCAAGACTGTACTGAATTAGGGACATGACAAGTGTATGCTTTGTGGAGGAGGATGTGGCTTTATAGTCTGTACGGTGTGCCTCTGTCTCTTTGTGTAGTTTTATGTGTTTTAAGCAAAGCCTTAGTACAATACATAAGCCGACTGTACTTTAAACATTCATGGTTGTCACCATTACCTATTACTGATTTTCTTGTGTCTCAGGGGCAAAAGAAAAAACAACAGACAAATGAATTCAGCAGCACAGACCAGTCAGCCAATAGGTAATCAATATCACTTTACTTTACTATTCTGATGCTGGCTATACAAAACATTTCTGATGTGATCATATGCTGATTTGTAGGTCTTATTTATGGGTTTATTTTGGATTCCTTACTTTATGAATTTATATTGCGTGCTCAGTCTCACTGTCTCACCCAAAGTCTTATAAAAAGCCATTTGATCGGGGTAGTAAACCTGTGGAGGCGCCGAGCCCACGGAGCTGAGAAAATACAGAGAAATTGTACTGCTTCTTGCACCTTCGGCATTATTCTGCTGTATTTCTCCTGAAAAATCCACATTTCCGAGCACAGAAATGTCTGATGGAAATGCCATCAGATCACAGACGATCAATGCTATTATTAAAAATGCCAACCACATCTGCCGGACTGAATTACCACACATCGGGCTTCACACCACAGTGGGCTCTGTGATGAGGAAAAGGAAAGAAACAATGCCAGAATATTTCTTTATGGCTATCAGATTCATCCTTACATGTTGCCAAATGGTGCCAATGTGCATCTTGTCATCAGCTGCATTTGTGGTGCAGATATGAACAAACTGGGTGATGTGGAGGATAGTATGTGCATTTCCATTCCTGTGTTCACCTTTGCTCTCAGTGTGTCTGTGTGTGTGAACCCTGCACATCTACACAGGGCATGACACCACCCCTGAGATGGCACATCTTAAGAATACTAAATATTTCATCCCTTATATAACTTCAAGAGCTGCCTACCATGAGCCATACTCTGTGGACTTAGTTCAAAAGGACTGTGAAGACATCGGGTGTGCAATAAGAGTGCAGCTCCACCACTGCCCTTTGGTGTTTCTACTAAACAATGTAAGGTTTTTTTTTAAAAGCATACATTGTTCCATTAGCAGCTAACCTCTGCCCTCTGCCTCTACAGTAATATTCATATCTAATACTGCAACACCCAACAGAAACCTTTGGTGGAAAACCTACATTAGTTGCATGTATCTTATTCTTTTGTGTAGAAACATACAGTTGTGCTCATAAGTTTACATACCCTAGCAGAATGTATGATTCTCTGGCCATCATTCAGAGAATATGAATGATTATACAAAAACCTTTCTTTCACTCGTGGTTAGTGGCTTGGTGAAGCCATTTATTATCAAACAAATGTGTTTGCTCTTTTTAAATCATACTGACAACAGAAACTATCCAACTGTCCCTGATCATAAGTTTACATACCCTAGTTCTTCATCCTCTGTATTGGCCCCGCCCCTTTAACATCAATGACAGATGTTAGTCTTTTGTGGTGGTTGTGGATCACTTTAATTTCTCAGATGGTAAAGCTGCCCATTCTTCTTGGCAAAACACCTTCAGTTCCTTTAAGATTTTGGGTTTTCTTGCATGAACTGCATGTTTTGCCGAGTTTCCATTACATGGTACCAGCTCGACTTGACTCAGCCTTTTTGCGTTTCCATTACGAAAAGGACCTGGAATCTGGTACCCGGTACTAGTTTTTTGGTACCACCTCCACCAAGGTTCCAAGCGATACTAAAACGTGACGTATAAACACTGCAGAGCTCTGATTGGTCAGACAGTTGTCTCCGTGAGCCGCTGTTTTACAAAAAACAGATGCGGAAGTTGACAGTAAATATAGCGGTACATTAATCCACACGATGACAGCCCAGAACTACACCATGGTCGGTTCAGCAGATTCAGTCCTTGGTGGTGGATGCAAAAATTCAGACAAGACAACACGCAATGAGTGAGTTTATCAACAATTCCCTGAGCAGACGACACAGAAGTAACGGACCGCACCGCTATGATGAACAGGTACTGGAAAGACAGTACTATCCTGGAATGGAAACGCTACCGAGTCGAGTCGAGTTGAGTCAAGCTGGTACCATGTAGTGGAAACACAGCATTCGACACCTCCCCAGAATGGCTCAATGATATTCTGCTGCAGCCAGTGACAGGTCAACTTGGCCTTCCTTTAAATCCCTCCAGTCACATTTTGCTAAAATTCTTAAATTTTCCGTCAGGTCAAAGTGAAGCCCTTTAACCATTAGATTCCAAATCGTCGACCTCACACTGATGCAGTGATTTTACGTCATTAAATTAAACTACTGCCTCAGTTGCTTCATTTGTTTGTTGGTTTGAAAGTGAAGTTACTTATAAACACACCTCAGTAACAAAATAAGACAAGCTGCAGAACTGATCTTTTTGTTGGACTCTGAAAGTTTTCAGTGGTTTCAAGGCATCAGTTCCACATGGAAAAAGGACCATATGACAGCGAGTAAAAGTGTTGAGAATCTTCTAAATATAGTGCAAATAAATGAAAATAACTTCAGAATTTTCAGAATCATGTTTAGTTTAGTTTGTTTTCTGATCATGAAGAAATGGAAGCTGTCATTCCAGTGCTGGTGTTATTGTTTTCTCATCAGTGTAGTATATTTCAGTTTCAGCTCAGTGTCAAAGCACCAGCCAGAGCCATGTTGTTTACTAGTGGTGCACGACATGACCTGTGGTTGGGGTAAACGTACCAGCAAATATCAAAGGTTCAGGCAGGTCACGGCAAAAAGTGACAGAGCAGCATTCCAGCCATGTTGTAAATGATGTTTTAGAAAACATCGCGTGCAGCGGCTCAGTCTGTGATTTCTAATCCACCTTCTATTCCTCTTCTTTTAGCTGCTTTCTCTCAAATACACCAACATCAGAGTACTGGAGGTCCTCTTACGCCCTGGTTGTTAACTATAAAACATTCATGCCGTAATCCTTCTGCCTCACAGCCCACCAAGACCACCCAATCTCCATCACATCAGCTCTGGATGTCAGCATTCATGAAGATCTAGGAGCCACTTAGAGTGAGACCTAACCTCGTGGATGAGATTGTGGAGTTCTGCTGTTGTGAAATGCGCCCATTCCATATTGTGACCCATGAAGGATTTAGTGGTGTAGCACAAAGGCCAGTACATAATGGTTCATGTTGTAGGCCAGTAGATGTGGACTCTTTTGCTGGTGGTTAGTGGCTCTGGCAGAGTGGATAGGGCTCTGATAATGGGTGGGTCAGTGTGAGCTTTAAAAACCTCGGCTCATGCTTCTCTTTTATTTACCTACTATCATGTTTTATATTGAAACTGTACATCAGAGCTGCATGGGTATTTGCATAAGTGAGGTATTGAAATGTAGGTACTGATGTAGTGCCTGAATAGTTTGGCACACCCTTACCTTCCAGAGCTTTGAACATTCCGGCCAGAGGAACATGATCCTCAAATCACCTGATTTTAGACTAAAGGCGACAGAGCCTTTTCTGTATCAGGTCCAAGGCTCTGAAACGCTCTGCACCAACATGTCACATGTACACAGTCCACTTAGCACTTTATATCTCTTTTAAAGATACACTTATTTCATCTGGCTTTTAATACAAGTGACAGACTTATTTACTTTATCTTCTAGTTGTG
Source organism: Apogon hyalosoma (assembly GCA_037367295.1). Taxonomy (NCBI): domain Eukaryota; kingdom Metazoa; phylum Chordata; class Actinopteri; order Kurtiformes; family Apogonidae; genus Apogon; species Apogon hyalosoma. The sequence goes on along the minus strand of JAPQRP010000006.1, from coordinate 11,658,646 downwards.
TTTTTCGATACAAGTCATCCTATTATTGTGTATGTGTTTTATCAGTTTTTGTATACCGTATCTTGTATATCTATACATAATTTTTGCAAATTTTATCATATCTTGTATTTTTACCTATATCTTTGTACAGCACTTTGGGCTAGGGCTGGGCGTGTCAATCTAGAGGTGAGTATCACTGTCGGATTGATACTAGCGTGATGAGATCGATACTTTTGTTGCAGTTTCTCTTCTATACGTCTAACAAATTACTCAAATTTCCTTACAGGGTTCATGCGAGTGCAGCTTCCCTCCAAGTCTGTCTGTGCAAACAGCCCCCCCCCCCAGGGAGTCAGAGCACTGACTGAGAGCAGTCCGTGATGGTAGAGAGAAAGAGAAATGCTGTATGAAGCTTATTCACTGCAGCTGACAGGGAAACTGACATATGTGATGTGTGCAATAAAGTCATTCGCCACTGTGGTAACACCACAAATTTAAAAGGATAATTATTTTATTATTTTTATTTTATACTGTTATTTTTTTATATTGTAGTAAGTTAATTAAAAAAGCATGTTTATTTGCCTAAAATCTTTGTCCTGTGCTTTATCATAATCATCATCAACTTACTAAAGGCAAAATCACAAAATTTGATAAATTTGAAAATTATTCAATGATTATGACCTTTCAAGTAAAAAGTATTGGTATTGGCAAGACTAGCCCTGTATTTACTCAGTATCGGATTGATACCAAAATTCCCAGTATTGCCCACCCTTACTTTGGGCACTGTGCATTGTCGTAAATGTGTAATAGAAATAAACTTCACCTTGACCTTGACTTCAAATAAAAAAGAATATGCTCAGCATGTCTTACCTCAAATATTCCATGTTCAGTATTTCACATGTGAAAACCAAAACTATCATTAACCACGGTGACTGTACTTATCACCGCCTGCAAATCAGGCTGTTTCATTCCACAAAAAAAAAAAAAAAATCAATCCTCAGTCACTTTAAAGAAGCCAAGGCCAAACCTTATAATGCTCATCATAATCTGAACTCAATACATGTATTTTCATTGGCGTTTCTGTTTGATGTGACCATGCAGTTTATTTCACCATCATGTCTGCCTCAGAAAGATGGAAAACAAATGATTCAATAACAGTAATGTGGGAGACACAAGCAAAGCTCAGAAGATCACATGATGTGAGGCATGACACTTTGGAGTCCCTGCAATCTTACAATGCATTCTGCAAGGACATTTTTACAGCTGACATGTTTACATCCCCTCATCACCAGACTGAAATTTATGTGCAGATTATACCCATCAGTCGAGAGCTGGGCTCTACTCATCTCTTTACCTAAGACCTTGCCAAGAAAGATAAGAAACCAGACCTGTCATAAAACTGACATATGTCTTCCTCACAGATCTACAGAGATGGAAACATTCTAAACTCTCTGTAGGTTAAGAATTCACTACTCAATGAAATCTTAAATTATGCATGAATGTGGGCTGTCGTCGATATCAGACTGTCATCTATTAGACCCAGTGAAGGGTAACAGCAGATGTTTAAACTAGACAAAACTAGCCGTCGGAAGCGACAGCTAGGGGTATATCCCTAAACGTCCCCAATCCTTAACCAGACAGCTGTGATGTCATGACGTGACGCATCCCCAGGTCAAGACCTTTCATTTGCACTTGATTTAAAGTCAATCAGACAAATAGTTCCGGAGATATGAACAAAAGAGTGTTTAGTGATTTCAAACTTTTGAGCGGCCCCTTGTGGCCAATCTAGAAATGGTAAATCATCCAAAATCGAATCAGTTCTCCCTCTCCATGATATTGTTTTATAACGATATTCTGTAGTTCCATCATAACATTTGCACATTTAAGGTCCAGACTTCCAGTGAACATTTCTCCAGAATGCCATGATTGTTTGTCATTGTAGTCCAGACTGAAAATATGTCCAAACTTTGTACCGATTACCTAAAATGTTCAGTTGTTGGTAGAATGGGACAGAGCAGCACAGACAACAAAGCGTCATATGGATTTAATGAGTATTTTTGCTATGGTTGCATTAAAATATACGCATTTAGAATTTATATTGAATATTTTTTCTAAACCTAATTTAAAGTGTATTTGAAGGATGTGATGTGGGCAGATCTATGTTTTTCTCTAAAATTATGAAACCTATTTCCTTTGTTCTGCATTCCATGCATGTTTTGTTATTCACTCTCTCTTGTTTTGATCTCTGTTGTTTTAGTGTTTGTGCCCTTCTTTACTTGCCGGTAATGGAAAACAGAATTGTATGAAAAAGCTTACATGAGCATAAATGAAGGCCAGCAGTATTCAAAAACTTTGCTCACGCTTTAATCTTGATTCAACACTTTTACCTTTAAAATCGACAGCTGCCAACAATTCCTGCTACTACTTTAAGCTCCTTTCAGCTTAAGCCGAGTACAATTTCGATCAATAACTGAACCAGAATCAAGTGTTTACCTGAGGCAGTTTTTAATTTTTATTTATTTATTTGTTTGTGTTTTACCCATAAAGACCCAAACAGCCCCTGGTGACCAAAACATCTACTGATCTAAAATGTTTAATACATGTTGGTCAACTAATTCTATCAATACATGTAAATAATTGGTATAAAATACAGTTTGTCATCTTTTCGTTGTCATCAGATATGACCCATTTGGACGTTCAGAGGCTCTGGAAACACTGTCCTCTTCTACAACATTGATTCAGCGGTAAAACCCATGGAGTTTGATAAATGACAGTAGATGGAGACATTTGTTTTATGTTCCGTTAATGTTAGATTTTATTGAAATAATCACTTTTTGTTCAGTTTTCACTATTTTTTGGTATAATAACCCTTTAATTTGAGCTTTTATGAACATCTACATGATCAGTGAATTAAATATCAGAAAATACATGATTTTCACTGGAAAAATGTAAAATACAGAGGAAAATTTCACAATAAATGGTGACAAATCACTTTACAAATGTTAAATATAGAGGGGAAAAAAAAAGTCTTTTGGGAACCACCGCAACAGTAACACTGGCTCTTTATGGGTTAATTATTTGACTTTGGAAAAGTCTCATTGCAAGATTATTTTTGTGACTCTTGACCAGCACAGTTCATTTTAAGACTATTCAGATTTTATTTAGGACTATTAGAAATATATGATAATCTTATCTGGCTTTAAAGATCACACACTCTACTGATTATCTGATTATCTGTCTTATCAAAACCAGTGACCAAGTGTGACCAGCTAAGCACCAAAATAAGATCAACTAGACGAGTAAGCTGTTGGAACCTCATCATCTGAACTTCTCATGTCTTTAGAGGCCAATGATCAGATAGACTAAAGGAGGCTGAACTCTACATAATACAGGCCACAACATCTGTCAAATCGTGCAGCACTTTCATTCAATCACTACACCGGATTTACACTTTACTCACCATTTATTCAACTGACTCAAAGATCAGCACACATTTCCCCTTCATTTTCATTTATGTCATACATTATATAGCTTATCACTCAAATAAATATCCCAATTTAGACCAAGCAGTTTGTTGTTTGTGTGTTGCTTTGTGATAGACATAAGATGAATGAAATCACAATTTCTAACCTCAGATATAAAACTGTTTATCCGATGTACTGTATTAGTCATTGGATTCATTCCATCCCTCTTATAGTCCAAGACACGTCTTATGAGGTATTGTTATGTACGGATCAAAATGTAATCATACTACAGTAACATCATTACGTTTCATAATGCAATATGTGGTCCAGAAATCCCCAACATTCATCATCTGCTAAAACGGGCTTTCACCATGAAACCAAAAACCATATCTACAGAGTATATCTGCTTTGTTATAAAGGACTCCGTCAATGTAACACACTGTTACACACCACACATCATAATCCACTACAGTCTTTTCTTCAGCAAACAAATGGAAACTGTTCCAGCTGATGGGCGACAGCAAGGAGAGCGCTGTTAAATGCGATGAACTGTGACGGAGAACTGAAGTGACCCTCCTCTTGTTACACCACAATGCCTCCATCCTCCAAGACCAAGACCTTCATTCAGAAGAACAAATTTTATTGTCCCCGTCTACAACCTCGTATCACATTCTCACTTTCGAGCTCTGTGAAAAGACTTGACAAGTGAAAGCTATGACTGAAATATGAATTGACCACAAACAGTAAAAGGATTCAAATGTCAAGCCTTGACTTAAAAAAAAAAAAAATCTTATTCTTTCTTTTTTTTTTTTTTTAAAGGATAAATACTAGATAAGCAAAACCACTTTGTAGGGATGATAAAAGATTCATTTTATCTCTTCCACTGACATTAAAATACATGAATATGGATTTAAACTAATTTGTGATGATATCTTCAGTCAAAACAGCAATCATAGTGTCTGCGGCCAAACCACAGGCTCCTTTAACTGTGTTTATTGATTGTCTTTCTGTATATCATCTTTTGGCAGATATGAAACCACATACAATTATGACTCTGTGCTGGAGGCCTGTTTGGACAGAGTGGATAAAACACATCCTTAGTATTTGTTGAACTGACTTCAGGTTTCATGCTGTTCAGCAACCCCCCCCCCTAAAAAAAAAATACTTTCTTTCCTATGTTGACATACTGTGCACAAAACTGCACTGACAATATGATCTATATGACATAGTATAGAGCAGAGGTCTCAAACTCATTTTCTTTCAGGGGCCACATTCAGCCTGATTTGATCTGAAATGGGCCAGACCAGTAAAATAATAGCATAATAACCTATAAATAATGACAACTCCAAATTTTCGTCTTTGTTTTAGTGCAAAAAAACATTAAATTATGAAAATACTTACTTTTATAAACTATCCAAACAAAAAATATGTGAATAACCATAAAAAAACTAAATTTCTTATGAAAAATAAGGGCAATTTTAACAATATTATGCCTCAACTTATCATTTATACATGTGCATTATAGATCAGATCTACAAAGACATTAAACACTTAGTAACAGGCAGAATGCTGTTAAAAGTGTTCATTTTCTTTAGACATTTTAGGTTCATATTTGTTCAGATTATTCCTATTTTAAAGTTACAGGATATTTTGTAAATGTAAATATTTTCAGAATTTAATGTTTTTTTTGCAGTAAAACAAAGACAAAAATTTGAAGTTGTCGTTATTTATAGGCATAATGTTATATTATTTTTTTTCACACCAAACTGAGAAGAAAATATGGAGTCATATTTTTATCACTGAATGGAGTGTCGGGGATACGTTTTTGGGTCGACCACGGCCTCCAGATATCCTTCATGTTAACGTGATAACTTGAAAGATATTCAGTTTATAAATTCCATGTTTTCCATATCAATGAATATCATGGAGAGGAAGAACTGATTCGATTTTGGACGATTTACCATTTGTAGATTGGCCACATGGGCCACTGAAAAGTTTAAAATCACTAAACACTCTTTTGTTCATATCTGTGGAACTATTTGTCTGATTGACTTCAAATCAAGTGCAAATGAAAGGTCATGACCCGGGGATGCCTCACGCCATGACATCATTAAGAATTGGGGGCATTTGGGGATATACCCCTTGCCGTTGCTTCCGACGGCGTAAGCCTGGTTTTTGGAAGGTTATTATGTTATTATTTTACTGTAGATCATATTGGTCTGTATGTGGAACCTGAAATAAAATAAGTTCAACAGCCTTGACTGGAATTTTTACATCTTGTAAATTAATCCCACAGGCTGGATTGGACCCTTTGGCGGGTCTTATTTGGCCCCCGGGCCACATGTTTGAGACCCCTGTTATAGAGTCATTATAAAGGACTTAATTTGTCCTATTCATGCTAATCCTTTCTGCGCTTTATCTGGAATCATTCTTGTTCTGTCTGTCACTCATGTTCTGCTTGTCTTTCATTTGTCGAGATCTGTCTTTCTAGAAAACACCGCTGTCTTTGTTAACGTCCATCCTTCACCATTTTACGAGGTGGCCTCCGATCGCCGCCCTGCTGCCGTCTCTCTCCACCGCTCTATGAGACATAACAGGCTCTCCAGTCCCAACTCATTCCTCTTCTTCTTAATAGATTCACAGCTACTGTGCAGCTGCCATTGTGTTTTATTGCTTCTTATCAGCCTAACCCCCTGCAGCAGGAGTCGCATCACATCTCTCCGATCTGGCGCTGCTTGTCCACAGAAACCTAAGAAAGGGCTGTAATGTAGTCTGGTGCTGAGATTGATATCTGTCTCTGAGGCTGGATGAGTTGACATTAAGAGAGAATCTGCTTAAAAGGAGTCATAGCTGGGAATACATGTAATCTTCTAAATGATGGTAGTTTATTCACGTCTTGGCATGATGCCTGGATGACTTCTGATCTCTCACAGATTCTGCAATATTGATATTTATGAGTATTTTAAGGGCAGGGAGGCTGTGAAAATCTAGTCTGTATGTCCAGCAATACTACAGTGACTTTCAACAAAAGAGTTAGTATAAGAATCAGCCAATGTACAAATCAGTTTTGTATTTTAAGCATCACAACAGTCACCTCATGAATATAAAAATGAAGAGACAATGTGAGGTTATTAATAGACAATTGAGGGGAATATGGATTTAACCCATAAAGACCCAGTGCTACTTTTGTGGCAGTGCTCAAATTATTTTTCTCCTCCTATAACTTTTTTAAAGTGATTTATCACCATTCATTCTAATAATCTCAGTATTTTACATTATTAGTTGAAAATCAGGTATTTTCCTACATTTAAAGCTATACCTACCGATCTGACATGTCTCACAGCACTTAATAAAAATCTGAACATGAACAACCCGCCTCCTCTGACTGCTGCAGTCGGGTTTTTGTTTGTTCCGTTTGGTTGTTGTTTCTCTTAATAAATCCTTTTTTTCCCCTTCAATACTGTGAATTTGAGTCCCATCGACTCACACCTCTAGACAGGAAACTGCAGTCAGTGACAGGAAACGTCAGATTCAGAGGCACCGATATCTGATGCGGGACTGGGTAACAGATGACTGACAGGAGGCTCAGCCAGGCTCGGCCAATTATTTTATTTGGACCGAATAAAATGATTGGTCAGACTTTTA
>JAPQRP010000006.1:11604934-11620249 GCA_037367295.1 Apogon hyalosoma | reverse complement strand
ATTAAAAAAAAAAAAAAAAAAAAAAAAAAAAAAGCAAAACACAGAGGATATTAAAATAAATGGTGATAAATCACTTCAGAAAGGTTAAATGTAGAGGGAAAAAAAAATCATTTGAGAATTGCCACAAAAGTAACACTGGGTCTTTATGGGTTAATTCACTGATCATGTAGGTGTTCATGAAAACTTTGATTAATTCAAATGTAATTATATAAGAAACAGAAAAAAAATGAAGAAAGAGTTACTTTTTCACCAAAGATATCAATAACTGAATGTAAAAACAAGTGTGTCCATCCACTGTCCATGGGTTTTACTGGTGAATCAGTGTTGTAGAAGATGACGGTGTTTCCACGGTAACTACGGAACATCCAAATGGGTCATACCTGATTATGATTTAAATCTGAGAAACTGCAGTTTACTTCAATTATTTACATGTCTTGATAGGAACAGGTATTAAACAGTTTCGATCAGTAAATGCTTTTGGGTGTTTGGATCTTTATGGGTTAAGTTAGAAGAATACGTTTGGCTCCACTCATGCTCCATGTGGCTGTTATCACATTTCATTCTTCTGTAAATACTCGTCATTATCACGTGAATGCGTCATCATTTTCAGTGTCCACCCAAACCTTTAAAATGTCTCCATCATCACACTAGTCACAGCAATAACTGTTTTTAGTCGGTCTTTCACAGAGGGGAGAGATACTGCAGCTGTTCTGTGCTGATCTGCCTCTGAAGATTAATACAGACCCAAGGAAGAGGCTTTCATTTGTTTGACATATCAGTTCCCCATTGTACAACAACCGAGGTGCAATACAAAGCAAGACGAGGTTGCCACAGTTTGTGTAGTATGTGTGTGTAGACATAGGAGTCTGAAGCCTCTTTAATAAAGTGCACACAGGGAAAACTAATGAGAACAATCCCACAGAGGTTTATATGCATCTGACACGCACAGCATAAGAGAAACATTAACATTATGGTGATGATGTTCACTCCAGGTGGACTAAACACAAGTAGACCTGCTGCTTGGCAGAAATTTATTTCGGAGATGATTAACAGGAGGCAATAAAGCAGAGATGAGGAGAGAGAGGGGCTGAAGAGGAGGTGGGTAAGATAATCAACTCTCCAGCCCCGAGAAATATTACACAGAACGATGACAGTTATGTTTAGTAGTAGACTGTTATGGTCATGGAATGAGGTGCAAGAACATTCTATTAGATCTAAACAGGTTTGTAAAAATTGAATCCGTTTTTGACTCAATGTGAATTCTGAATACTAAAAAAATGTAAGCACTAATATTATTATGATCAGAACTTCTGCTGACAAAATCTTTAGTCTTCAACCCATAAAGACGCAGAGCTATTTTTGTGGCAGTTGCCAGATGAATTTTTCTCTCTATTTTACCTTTCTTTAGTGATTTATCACCATTTATTATATTATCCTCTATGTTTTGCTTCATTTTTCACTGTAAATTGTGTTTTTCTTATATGTCATTTTCTATATTTGATTTAGATATTCATTAAAATTCAGAGTTAATTCAAAGGTTATTATATCAAAACAGAAAACATAACGTGCTGCACACTTTTAATGCCTCTTGGCCAAATATAGAGTAAGATTCTGTTGAAAGTTACTGTCCTATAATTTAGATTAGACTGTCTTTGTGTTAAACATTTATATTTGAAAGTACTCAGATATTATAACTGCACAAGGCACAAAGCCATTTGACCTTTAAGAAGTACGTCAAGGTCACTTATTTTCAAAAGGCTTCTGCTCCATGCCAAGATGCATCCACAGTATAAATTGGATGCAGATATGTCAGTGTGTACTTCAGATAATGCAATTATGTTGTTGAACGGACAGACGACAAAACAATGACAATACCCCTTGGCCGAGGGGAAATAAAAACTGAAGAAAATGTGTGACTTGTGGTTTGTTAAAGGCATTTATTGTGCCTACAGGAGTTATCTGTCTGCGATGCAATGGCTCTTTATACTGCATTTCTGCATAAGATGGTTTTTATAGCTATAAAACAGTTATTGAGGGGTGGATGGATTCAGACGGAGCACTACTGAAGGCCTAGGTGTGAAATGCACGGCCCGCCACTCGTATGGGTTAAGGTTCTCTATGTAAGATGTGCAGATGCTTATGTGCTGGATATGCTGTAGATGTGACGCTAGCAGTGTTGTAATATTTACATATAAAAGTGGATCCAGAATCCCCCGACACCACTGTTATCCTGCTAAATGAGTTGTCTCATTTAATAGAAATCGACAGGTCACTTAATTAATTACACTTACTACACTCAAACATTGTTCATTGTCATATTTTCTGTTTTTCTAAAAGTCAATGTTCATGATTTGAGGTTTCCATGCTGTGCTCCATGCTCCATTCCACACTTAATCATTTGGTGTTTCATTATGCACAGTGTGGTTTGTGTGCAGAATTGTTTAATTTCTCCAAATTCTGGGGATTATTATTGCATATTTCTGGCCTGTCAGTCATATTCCAAAACGTATCAGACTGTTGAGAGCAATAATGTATGTGTAAATGTATATGTGTGTGAATGTCTCTCCAGTAGGCAGGGGAAGAGGAGATAGATTGAAGAAGTTGCAGAAACAGACGGCTGGGTGTCAGGCTGTAGAAATGGTAGATAATATAAAGACCTGTCTGTTGGAGGTATTGCGTCCATGGGGATTTCAGTATAGAAAAGTGACTGTCTCTACTTAATCGTCCACTGTCCATGGAGTAAATCCCCCAGTGATCCACAGTCAGTGAACAACAGAAACACGGTTGTCTTTCAAATGATGCTGAAATCTGCGCTGTTCATTACTTTACATTGTAAATAACGACATGAGTGGGGTCAGCAGTGATACATCATGTTAGCAAATCGATGCTTTGACCGCCATTAACATTGCTCTTGTATTGCACGGGTGATTCCCATAAGCCACTGGATAAACTGTTATGAATGTGTCGTACTAAAAGCATTATCAGTCTTCTTCGTGGACTCAGAGAAAAGAAACAATTACATCCATTGTCTGAGGACTTCAAATGACCTTGAGATAGAAAGATCATCTTTAGAAAGCATTTTATCCTTCCTTTATAAGAAGAACAACAAGTCAACTTTGAATCTTGCAGGTTTTGCTCAAAAGCGGAAAGAAAATTAAGAAGGACTAATTAAAAACTCAAGAACGTTACTACATGCAAACATTGTTCATTGTCATAGTTTCTGTTTTTCTAAAAGTCAGTGTTCATGATTTGAGGTTTCCATGCTGTACTTGTAAAAGTTAATGTTACAAGTAAATGTCTAACATTGATGATTTTTTTCCCCATACAAATGACAAATGACTCCTTCTGCACAGTGAACAAATGTTTTAATCACATCAACAGTTTTTTGTAATATATTTTTTGTACTTCTTTATTTAATGTTCTCAGCATGGATCATTTATTATATATTTTCTCGATATTTAATATTTCTTTATTTTTAATCACACTGAATTGGCTTTCTGAATGAAATGTGCCGGATAAATAACTCTGCCTTGCCGGGCCTTGAAGGAACATTAAAAAGGACACTATAGATGCTTTAAACGTTTAATATACTGTTGGGAATTGATAAAATAACTAACCCTTGTCGTTTAGTAGCGTGGTGTAGTTATGTAATTTAGAAACCAAAAACAGATTAGGCCAAGATTAGTTCTCAGCACTTAACTTAATCACATTATCTTCTTGTTGTTAGGACAAACCATTAAAGGGGACATTTATTAAGCACTAAGTAGATTTTCTGGGAACAAAATCCTTTAAAGTACATTACCCTGAGCCTCCGTAACTACATTACAAATGTAAATTAAAAGGGCAGTAACAAATAGCTTTGGCAGAGAACTGAACAGCCTTTATAAGGGACGTGTAAGAGGAAAAACAAAGCTGTGTGAAGTGAAAGCAGAAACACTGATTTTTCTGTGCAGTCATTATACATTTTTTGTGTGTCACTGTGTGTCACTGCCATTCACAGCGAGCCTGTTTAACTCTCATGATGTGGAATAAAGGTAAAGGTATTGTTACTGTCACACATCCTTGGTAAGCAGCAGCTTGTCAGGTAAATGTAAGCATTGTAGGCGTGAAAACCCACTGGCAGATGTTTGTTTCTACTACAGGAGTCACTAAGTGGAAAATGTTTCTGTACTCAGATTTCCCTCGGCTAAAGTGAGTCAGAAACAACCGAAAGTGACTCCTCCCCTGCTGGGATCAAGTCATCACTGCGCTTAAATGCTAACTGCTTGGTCGGCCATGCTGCGTGATGGTGTTAATTACATGTCACCGTGATGTCTCAAGCTAGTTTTAATTACCGCGTCTCCAAATTCAAACCAGATGTCATCCACCGGGAAATCTGACGAGAGATTTTTACAAGAATAAAAACCAGAGAAGCAGCAAATCAGCAAAGTCCACAGAGTCTGATTCTGCTGATACAAAGTTTTTCAAGCAAATCCACAAAGAGATTAGAGACACAGAAACACACTCCATAGCACTTACCAACTCACTTTCACATAAATTATGTTTGATTTTTAGAATGTAAATCTTCGAAATGCAGATATCTGTTGCTTCTTATTTTATCCTAAAAATATTGAGTGTTTTATGAGTGTTTCACCCATGTACCCTTTAAGTGCATTTTGTTTCACAGAAGTCTGAAGGCTGTCTAATCGGTATCCCATGCGCCCAGTTGAAGTTCGCTTTCAGGGTGGGTGTGTTGAAAGTCCTAAATTTTGAAATGTTGTTTAGAAGTATGGAAAAAAGTTGATCTCGTAGTCGAATTTTAGAGTTTTCTCAAAGGCACATAATCTTGTAAGATAAGAAATACATGAGGAAAGCACATAAAAAACGTAATATGATTTCTCTAACCGATTGGTACTGGAATGATTCTAGTGAAACTTGTGTGTGATATCCATGCACTTTTGTGATTTTCATATTCTTTGAAAATGTTTCTGTCAGTAAAACATAATTTACTGCAAATTATGCATTCATTCATTCATATCTTTATCAAAATGAACTTTTCTACTACAATCTCGACCAAAAAGTAGGCACGCAACTATAAAAGTACGTAAAGTCAACGTCTTATGGAAAAAATAGCAGTTTTGAAAAAGTCTGGGATTTTTATTTGGATAAAGAGCAAGCACCCTGGATTTGGACCAAGGCCATTATTAGAATCAGAATCATGTTTATTGCCATGTAAGTCAGCGGGGTTCACATTACCAGGAATTTGCTTCAGTGGTTTGGTGCATACATAGAACACGGAGTAAGTAAGAAGCATGCAGTAAAAAAAAATTAATTAAACAAATAAACAAGTAAGATAGAGAATAAATAAGTAAGATAAAGTTTCAAAATATACAATATACAGTGTGGACAGTGTGGATTGAGTGAGGCTATAAGGGTACCGGTTATGGTTCTGTGCAGGTAGTGCAAGTAATTGACAGTGCAATCTTAATCAGCAGGTGAACAAAGTGACATATAACCTCAGGTAGGGGATAAATATGATGTATTTTGAGTGGTTTTGGACGGTTCTTGGTGCAGTGACATCTGAGGGGTCAGAGATTGCAGTGTTGCACTTCTGCCTTGAGTTTCCTGGAATGTTTTAATTCTGTTCTGTACCATAGAAGCTGAAATATCCAACACTGTTTTTGAACATTTCAATCATCTTGTCAGTCATTTGGGGTGGTGCAGTGGTTAGTATTGTCACTTCACAGCAAAAACGTCCTGGGCTCCATTCCAGTGTTGGCTTTCATGTTTGCATGCTCTCCCCATGTTTGCTTGGGTTTTCTCCAGGTTGTTTACGCATCTGACTCCAATTCTCTATCCCCCGCGTTCGTTACATTAAATATTACCTTGACCACTGAACAGACTTGAAGCAGGATTTAAGAATAACAATGACTCAATCATTTAACGAGCATGAATCAAACTTACACAGATCTGTGGTCTCCCAACAGACATCTGACATCTGACTCCCCATCCTCAAGAGCTCCAAATGGTCTTTTTCCTGCTTCTTTATGCTCTTCTATGGGGTGTTGTCTTCCTACTCCTAACTTCAGCCAATACCTTCACATATCACCCACGCTACACCTGACCGCTTCATTCTTAACCCCTGTCCTTGCACCCCAGCCCTCATAAACTCTTATCTTTATCCCTAGCCTAACAATGTAACATCGTACTCTTCCCTTATCCATTCTAAACCCACACTCTGCCCTCCTAAAAAGCAAGCTAACCCACCCGTGACACTGTATTTTTCCGTTTTACCCTTTGAAACCTGTAACCTTCCAATGTCACACAACACAGAGCAAATCAGCAAAACACAGAAATCATACCTATACCTTAAATGACTCCAGTACCTGAGTGGCTCAGAAAATGGATGGCTATATTTTGCTTAAATACTGATGTTTTTCTCTATTCAAGGAGCTCTTCTCCCTGTTTCTGTGCAATCTTTGAATAAAGAGATGCTGGTGTCTAGATCACCATTTTCAGCGATTACTTCACCCACAGACACTCAAGCACACTGTGTTACCAACAGTTAGTGTTGTAGTCAAGACCCCACCATCCAAGACCAAGACATTTCTGAGACCGGAGGGTTTTGAGACCAAGACAAGACCAAGACCGTACATATAATGAAAAATTATTCGAAGAGTGAACAAAGTAAGAATGATCTATTTTAAGATTGATTCACAGTAACAGTGACAAACAGTCTCTGCACTTTTTTCAAAGCACCACAATGCAGGAAATCTCAATTCTTAGTTTATTTTTCTGTGTCAAAAATCCAGCATCCATCGACCGAACAGCAGCTGTTTCAAATTACAGTATTAAAATGATGGGAACATACCAAGCCTGAATAAAATGCAATGTCAAAACACTCAAACATCTTCACCATCCAAAATAAACCCATGAATACATATGCCTTATTTTTGGTCACCGTTTTTGGTTCAGTTTGGTTTTGCATGTCATTTTACAGATGTATTCTTTGTGATTTTGGAAACCAAATGTTATTACTAATGAGTCTGCAGACATCAGTGCTGCTGGACATGTAAACGCCTTCTCCTGGTCTTCCTTCACTCTCACTGCATGCGTGAGGGAGCTGTTGTCACTCGTGCAGTGTGTCTGTATGCAGCTGTTGCTGGGGAAACTGTGGGAAACAAATCAAGCAACCAGTAACTGGTTACTGTGAAATAGATCCTTTCCACTCTAATCAGTTGCCTGAGCAAATAACTTAACAGCGGTGGTCTCAACCAGTCTAGTCTTAAAATCCCAAGTCTGCACAGTCTGAGACCGAGACAAGACCAAGACGTTAAAAAAACAGTCTCAAGACTGGTCTCGAGTACTACAACACTACCACCAGTGTTGTGCAAGCTACTTCCAAACTGTAATATATTACAGATTACTTGTTGCTGTTATTTAAAAGTAATTCCTTACCTTATAATATTACTGTCACTGAATTATAATGCATTACATGACTCCTGTATTACTTCTGAGTTACATACAGACTCTCGTCATAAATGGTGTGTATGCAGTCGAATCCCCCCAAAAAAATCTAATAATAAACCTCCCCAATACAGGAGGTAGGAGAGCCTTGGGATTTCTGAATTTGTACATGTAGACGGATAGCTCAGTAAGTAAGTAACACCACGGTCTACGATGTTCAAATCCCAGCAGGAATGCTTGCATTGTTTTGTACATTTTACATGTTCAAACAGGGGTTGCAGCGCCGAGGATGCTGGTAGATAAATCCGCAATTGATACAGAATTCTAACAAGTCATAGAAAAGTTAGCTGACCTTGTCATTGCTGATCACAGGGATCATGCTAACTAGCTTCTTAAAGCAGGGTTAGGGTTAGTAATGAGCATACATCCGTGTCACCAGTGTGCTGTTTTCTGCCATCTTCACCCACTGGCTGAACACCAACAGGAAATAGAACTTTACTGACACATTTATAATTCCTTAAGGTTTCACAGTCTTGCTGTTTTCGTTTTTTTTTTTATTTTCCATTTGGGCAGTTACATTATGGGTGATAAGTCTGTTGTAACGCAAGCACTACTGAACATGTACCGAGTACAGTATTACTGAAAATGGATTAGTAATGCTTTACACCACTGCATTACAGAAAAGAGTAATCTGTTACTGTAATGCATTACATTTGTAATGCATTACTCCCAAAACTGGCTACCACTGGATGACAGGTTGAAAATACTGGGCCATAGTACAGGTGGACAGACGTTATGAAAGTGTAATTAGTTGACAAAATAATCCATGACTGGCACAGAAATATCAGCAAACAGGAAAAAAAGATGTCATTTTGGAATTAAGGTGACTGAAGGATGTTATCAGATAGTCTAGTCTGATCTGTCATGAGGCCAGCAGAGGACAGGAGTATTCAGAAAGTCCATCTAGGACTGATCTCCTCCACTGACAAGGCTCCCGTCATCTAATTTATATTCAAACTGGAAGGATGAACAGATACAAAGCTGAGGTCGTTGTTGCGATGTAAAACACCGCAGTAAGTCAGACTGAACAGTGATACGATTGTCCAACATTACAACATGGATAAAATGTCCTCTGACACTCACACACTTAAATACATTCACACAATGAAAGGTTGCGGTCAGGGCTACAGATGAAAGTCTGTGTGGAGCTGAGTCATGTGTTTGTGAAACTGACTGCAAGGTGCAGTGAAGAGAGGACACACACACACACACACACACACACACAGCCAGGTTAATCCCAAGCGGTGTGTCAGATGGCATTTTCTATTCTAAGGGGAAACGAGCTGTGACAGACATTACTGCAGCGCACACACTCTGAATAAGAAAGAAGCCCCTGCCTCTGGAAACATGCTCAAGGTTATACTGCACTTTTAATACACTGGAAAGAACAAAAGTAAAATAAATAAATAAATAAATTTAATAAAAAACAAAGAAACCTTTTTTTTAAGCTTTTAACCTTTTTATTTCCATCATCTCAGAAAGTGCTATCTGCATTTACAAAACTACAAAAAAGTGACCAGGAGAAAGAACATCCAAACCTCTGATTCAGCACCACCTTTTCCAATGATACACACACAGTACAATAAGTTTGAAACAGGACCAACAAACCATCCTCGCTCACAGACCAGTGTGAACCAGTCTAACATAGATTTAATCGAGATGCAATCAGAAACATCACTGCGCTACATCAGTCCACCTCTGATCTTACAGCTGGTTCTTTTGAGCCTTCCAGATGGCTGGCATGACTGTTCCAAGCAGAAAGTTAACCAGAACTAGACAGAAAGAACCAAGAAGATGAGGGAGTACGGTGCCTCCTACTCACTCACAGGTTGCAAAGATCATCTTAACTTGCCGCTAACCTACAGCAGGAACAGTAACCTATTTCTATTCACTAAGTGTAAATCATTTTATGAAAAAAAAGAATATTAAAGAAAAGAACTGCAATTATTTTTCTCTCCAACACATTCTAATTTAATCTCCGTAAATACTATATATCATGGTAATTATAGTAATTTGTACCTTAACATGTTGACAGCAGGGGTAACTGTTAATTCTTGACATGAGTTGATTTCTTTGTCAGGAGGAACTCACGCTGTGCTTGTATGTACACAACAGTTGATGCAGTGATACAAGCCCTTCTGAGCTCCATGTGCAGCAGATATTTCAATCCCTTTCTTCTGATCCTTTTATAGGACGTAGAAACAGCCATGGTTTACTTACGATTTTTAACATGAATCATACCGATGCCCTCAGCGCCACGCCCCCTGTTTCAACATGTAATGGAAGCATTTTTGCTGGGATTTGAACCACCAATCTTTTGCACCACAGTTTGTAGAGCTGCTTACTGAGCTATCGGACATATACACCTAGAAGAGGAAATCTGTGGCCCCACCCTCTACTATCTCATATATTGGTGGGGGGGTCATATGCACATGACATTTATGATGACAGTTTATACGGTAAAGGGAGTTAAATCTAAACTAAAGTCTATTCATGAAGAGACAACTGTCTATTCAAGCAGCATTTGGGTCTGCATGAAAAACAAACGGGCAGCTGCAGAAGGCTTGTATTGTATTATTATACAGTGGGAACTATAGAACGGCATGGACTGAATATTAGATATTTTAAACACAGCCAGTGACTGAGTGAATCACCCAGTGTCCAACGTAGGCCTATACTGCTGCTGTATCCTCTGCTGTTGTTTCTACTTTTAAATTATTTGGAATCCAATGGAATTCAAAACCATAACTGAAGTCAACCTAATTAAAGCCAACAATTTGTTTTGGTTCCAAAAGTGTTCACATTAGTGAAGTTCAATTGTATTCAGTTTATTAGTGTATGATAATAACACAAAAAATAAAAATTACAGTTTTATGTGATTTGAAGCAATTATAATGTTAGTTTTGCTTCGCTTTGCCCCCTTGAATCTGCACTGTGGCTCCGACAACCCCCCCCCGGAAAATACATTATGGTAAAGTGATTGGATATAAGATAATGCGTTCTTCTCTGCTACTTTGAGCAAACCAATGCAAACACTTGTGTATTGTTTGTTCTGCTCTGTTGACTTTTCATAACAACTGAAGCAGTAATTTACTCCATTCATTGATCCTCTCCTTTTTTGGTGGAAACTCAGCAACACATACATTAATTTAACCTAAATATAATGTATTCCCTTGCACCAAATGCAAAATTACAATGTGTTATGGGTTACACACAATCCTGAAGGTACTGTTGTTCACTCATCCTTTTAAATCCTCCGCAGGCCGATCTCACTAAGTCAGAGGTCTGCAACCCTGGTCGTAGGGAGCCGCTATCCTGCATATTTTAGATGTTTCCCTCTTCCAGCACACCTGAAGGTCATTATCAGGCTTCTGCAGAGCTTGGTGATAGGCTGATCATTTGAATCTGGTGTGTTGGAAGAGGGATACATCTAAAACATGCAGGATAGCGCTAGACCCCTGCACTAAGTTCACTTCAGTTATTCAGAGAACTGAAATAACGCTTACGATGGCAGTGAGGCTTGCCCTGAAGGAAAGTGCCAGGGTGAAAGCAACTTAAACCGCAACCAGGACACGGCAATGGCGTGCGTGGTTGTTAACCCTTTAAACCCTAAGCCTAAAATGGTCTATCTTAACTTTTTTTTTTCTTATTTTGACAATGAAAGGGTTAGAAAATATGCTGTGAGTCCTTTTGCCCATTTTTCCAGAGCACTTAGAACTTTCAAAATCTAGCAATCATTTACAGTTTACTGTTAAACTGGCTTCTTCTCCAGCTTCTTGTACAAGTGTGAAGGAAATTACAGTAATGACCCAATACAGCTCATAAAGCGCAACGTCTCGGGTTTCAGAAAACATTGGAAAATTGCACAAACAGTGAAAGAGTTACAGCCATCCAAACTGCATATGCGCAGGGTGTGTCAGAGAGGACACGTCAGGATTTAAAGGGTGTGGGAAGGGAAGCCAAGACAACACCATCTGTCTTCTGCGTCCAGAACGTGTGCATTGGTGTTGTCAAAGCAATAAGCCCCACCCTTCACATGCAGATGGTTCTACTAGCACTCAACCTGAAGTAATTCCTGAAAACTCATATATTTCTACATTAAAGTAGTTAAAACATCATGGCTTCTCTGAAGTACATCCAGTTTTCTATCCACCACCATGGATCAGCTCTTGTGAGTGAGCACTTGATTCTGAAAATGCTTCCGCACATTAAAGAGCATTTGTAGAAACACTTCAAGAAACCTTCTTAACATTCATTATCAGGAAACGGGGCTGAGTTTCTGTCTGTAGTGTAACAGTACAACAGAATTACCCTTCTATGCTCATTGTTAAATTATTACAAAATCATCTCTTGATTCTTTGAACTGACAGAAAACTGAAAAATCAATGAAAGGTCTTGTAATGTGTCTCTATTAATTCCAACCATCATCTAAGAGATTTTATTAGTCAACAAGAGCAGCACTGCGGAGACCAATAAAATATTTATTCCTTAATACAACGCATATTTAACAAATGTTTTACACGCACTGTTTGGTCAAGCTGTGTAGCAAAGGGATTTAACTTAAATTGGTTTTTACGTCAAAATAAAGCAGATGCATTTTATTTAAACCTGAACTCTGGTGTGAAGCCTCGAGGAACGGCATTTACATCTGCTATAAGTGATAAAAAAATGCATAAACATGCAGCTCCATTTTAGTGTTGTATTTTCATTTTCCACCACAGTACATCAGGAAATACAGCTTTTTGTGAGACCGTGTGCATGTTGTGTGTACATGGTTGTCTGTTTGCCTTCCCTGAGGCCATTTTAAATTGTTGTCAAAAACAGAAAGTCTCCACTGACCATTACAGTCAGTGCTGGTTTGTGTAGCTGTAACCCATTCTGATCTATATTTAGAGCCTCACACAGATACACTACAGAACTACAGAACCACTCACAAGATACAGGGGGAAAAAAAATCAACAAAGCACAATATGTGTTCAATCTTCAATCCTTTGTTCATTTAAAAAGGAATCAGGGCACAACATTCACACCCACTTACACATCTTTCCACCTCTATGACAAAGGAGGTGATTCTGTGTTTCTCAGCCTATCCCATCCAGCTCTCATTCCCGGTCTCACCTTTCTCCGGTGGCTTTGTGATATATTAGCTGACAGCTAGCTCAGTACTCCAGACACACTGGCCTATTATTTGGCTTTGTGTCCCTGAGGAAGTCCTCTAATGCTGGAGCACACAAACCCTCTGGTCCTACGGAGAAGACTGTGCAAATCCGTCGAGGTCCCCTGGGGGTCACGCGGGGGGACAGTGTATATAGCATGACCAAGTAGCATGCAGTCAGCTTGTACAGGTGCAGCAACTAAACCATGTGAAGTTATTTTTATGATGCTGCTGTATGCGTGTAACTGTAGGTTACACAAAAGGAACCAGAGAAGAAGAACAAATTGTCTCTGATCATCGCACTCGGAGTCAGGAAGGAAGAGACCAGAGGAGCTTCAGGCGAAATGTACTGTTTAACAAATACAACCAACATGTCACCTCTGGCCTAATTTTAGGTCCATTTACCAGCTCTAACAAATCACTTTATAATCTAATAATAGAGTACGTCAGACACTGTTACACTGCATGTTTAATATGCGGGAAAAAAAGACAGAAGTGTTTATATATTTTCACTAGTTCTATTTTAGGGGTGAATTTATGTTAATGCTCTTATTATCATTAAGGATTGCTATTTACCTCAAATATTTTACATACATTTTCAGTTTGAAATTAATTGTGAATTGTCACTTTTTTGTGGGTTTCACAGATTTGTTATCGTGTTCTTTCTGTGACGTTACTGTCTTTTCCTGTCGCGTCCCTGTTCATCTACTTTATCTCATCACCTCATTTGCCTCTTCGCAGTTCCTTACTTTTCATCTCCTTGGCTCCTCAGCTCCTCGTGGCTCCATAGTGACCTGGATATTGAGCTCTCTGCAGCATCTTGAGGGATGTCTCAATCCCTTTAAATGGACACTGAGAATCGAGGGCCGAGAACCGAGGAGGCCAAGCAGGTCGGAAGAACAATGACGGTCCTGTATGTTTATTCATGATGTGTAAAAGACAAATGTCAGACGTCTGGATTATATAAACAACAGCAGGAGGAGGACTTTAACCCATAAAGACCCAGTGCTACTTTTGTGGCGGTTCCCAAATTAATTTTTCTTCTCTATTTAAAATTTCCTAACTGTTATTTCATTTTTTTTTTCTGTAACAATGGTGTATTTTCCTGTATTTAATTTACTGATCATAGAGATGTTCATAAAAGCTCAGATTAAAGTTGAGGGTTATCATATCAGAAACCAAGAAAACTGAAGGAAAAGTGACTTTTTCAGCAAAACATATTGATAACTGAACATAAAAACAAGTGTCTTCCTCCACTGTCACTGATCAAACTCCATTGGTTTTATTGGTGAATCAGTGTTGTAGAAGTTGACAGCGTATGTGTATGGAGCCTCTGAACATCCAAATGGGTCATATCTGATGACCAGGAAAAGATGAAAAACTGCATTTTTATTCAATTAATGCTATTTTTTTCACTCTTTACTTTCCTCTGTTTTTATACAATACTTGAATTCTCTGAGCATTTAAGTTCATGGTTGGTCAATTAAATAGAGGAAAATACCTAATTTTCCCTGGAAACCATAAAATGCAGAGAATAATGTTATAATAACTGATGATAGTTCACTTCAATTCATTTTGAAATCAACCAAACATAATACAAGGTCTTTACATCCTTTTTTTTTTCGTTTTGTTGTTTTTAATCCTTGAAATTTGAATTGAGAATGTTTTTTGCTTTTATTCTCTAGCAGCACGTAAAGGTGCTGTCACATTATTACACATTAGTCTGTGTAATAATGAAAGACACAGAGCACATAATGATATTCAGTTTAGTCCTGCAGTGTGCTTTGCCTGTATCACTGTACTGGCTTTTGGTCTTGACTTTTTCCATTTCTTGTCCACCAGAGGAGAGTTAAAAATGGGGAAAAGTCTTTCCCTTTTTTCAGACTAACATCAGGATACTGAGATCTGCATAATTTGCACTGGTTTATAATAGAACACTGACGTGGACACATGACAGCAAGAAAATTATCACGTGTAGATTTTACATCAGAGATGAAATTATCTCCTCTCTTCAATTAGTCATGACTGAAGTCATCATGCAGGCGTTAAAACAGCAGTGTGGTAAATGATGGAGAGAGTAGAGCCAATAAATGATACAGTCAGTCGGGTCCTAATGTGCAATTCTGGATGGAACAATAAAACAATCCTGCAGCTGTTGTAGTATGACTTTCCTGTAACACAACACAATAATCATGTCTGTAAACAACACAGGCCTCGAAGCAAATCAGGGCGGACATTAATCAACAATCTCACAATCAGTCCTGCAAATCATTCTCAAGTCCTTCGACCTCGCTCATATCTGGAATCATATCATAACCATATAAAATCATATTATAAACAAAAGACTGTTTTAATAGACTTCGTTGTCTTTACGCCTGTCTTTCAACTCAAGCAGCTCCTATATAGAGGTCTGAGCAGACGCATCTGTATAAAAATGAAGAAACAATCACCAAAGTGAATTGAGATCCACTTGGTCTGACATTACACTGACCTAAATTATAACTACCATTCTGGTACAGTGTGTGTGTGTGTGTGTGTGTGTGTGTGTGTGTGTGTGTGTGTGTGTGAGTGTGAGTGTGTGTGTGTGTGTGGGCACATAAAGAAAAGATGTTAGTGAATTCATTGGGTCATCATCTATACAATAAAAAAAAGAA
>JAPQRP010000006.1:11537324-11561975 GCA_037367295.1 Apogon hyalosoma | reverse complement strand
TATTTTTTTTTTTTTTTTTTTTTTTCAACTATTACAGCCTGTTGTGTCAGTGATTAGCAGGACCATTGATTTTAGCCATTATAATTTTTTTGTCCTGTGTCAAATACTATCACTCATACTGCTAAGCTCAAAAATGTGCTCTTTATTTATACACTGATTTCAATGGGTTTCAGTGGACTTGACATTTTTTTGTGCTGCACAGTATGAGAGTAACTTTTGCTTGTACACAGTATTTTAGACTTACCGCCAGAGCTGAGCTGGAAATAACAAGATAAAATAAAAATACAAATTCTTGCCAAATTTTTTCAGATGAATGAACAGAGCCAAATTTCTCAAAAAATGAACAATGAAAAGTGCTTTGAAATGGACATAGCAGGCCTTGAGAGTAAATAAAACATCTTTAAGCATTCTTTAAGAAGAACTAATGTTGTATATCATGTGATGTTTTGACACAGGTACCATGTTAAAGTTTGGTTTTTTTTTGCACCCCTATTAGAAATCTGACATGACACCCAATTCTAGATCAACAGGGAGATGTAGAAATGTACAAAGCAAGAGTTATCTGCTAAACCTACAGGAACCAATACGTAACCGTCACATGGGACCTATTACTGGTTTGACTGCAGCACCAGTGTACTTGGGTTTTTTTTTAGAATGTATGTTAGATGTGAGACAAGACACCAATATTGTTGTGTCACAGCTGTGCACTGGAACACCAGCAGACTATCATACAAAAAAAATTTTAAAATCACATGCTCCGGCAGCTTCATGTCAGCGTTGTTTGGTTCAGCATAAATAGGCAAAGTAATGAAGTGTCTCAGCATTTTCTCAACTAGACACATTGGACCACAGCTGCTCTGTTGACACTCTGTATGACAGAACCCCACAACAAACCACTGAAGCATGGGGAAGAGGCCACAGTTATGTTATGGTAATGTTTAATTTCCAGCACAATTTTGAAGTAAGCTAATTTCCCCATGAGACAACTGGTAAATTACAAAGAAAAGCTTTAAAATGTTCCATAAGTTTCCATCTCTTAAAACAGGGATGTCAAACTCATTTTAGTTCAGGGACCACATACAGCCTAAGTGGGCCGGACCAGTAAAATAATATAAATAATAGGACAAGAACTTATAAATAATATCAACTCCAAAGTTTTCTCTATGTTTATGAGTCAAAAAAAGGCAAATTCCGTAATGAAAATGTTTACATCTACGAACTGTACTTGAACATAACATGAACAAATATGAACCTTAAAATTTTTAAGCAAATTAAGTGCAACTTTAACAATATTACGCCTTAGTTTATCATTTATACATATGCATCACAACTTACAGATCACAGTGGATCTATAAATACACAAAACATTTAGTAACAGGCAGAATATTGTTCAAATTACACATACTAAGACATTTCAGGTTGTTCATATTTGTTCAGGTTATTCATACTTTTTGTAAAAGGCTGGTCTGTAAATGTATACATTTTTGTGTAATTTTACTTTTTTTTACTCTAAAACAAAGAGAAATATTACCTTTTTTCATTATTTATAGGTTATTATGATAGTATTTTACTGGTCTAACCCACTTTAGATTGAATTGACCTAAAATGATTTGAACATCCTTGATTATTAATATCTTCAGTGTAATTTTTGCATTTCACAAATTCATCCTAGGGGCCGGACTGGACCCTTTGGCCCCCAGACCACATGTTTGACACCTGTGTCTTAAAAAATGAGTGCGAACAGTTACGTATTACAAATGAAAACAATAGATGAATTCGCAGCAGTTACATTGGGATTATTTTCCAGTTCACTGTCCAAGCACAGGCTACACATGGTGGTCTTGTTCTGACAGTGGATGTTGTTATGTACCCCCCCCCCCCCAACTTCCTTCTACATCCCAGCCACTCCTGAAGCTTCGCCTGACACTGTGGCCAAGCCCACCACACAGCCAAGAGAAGACCCTTATCTTCACAAGAGCAGAGCTCAAACACATCTGTGGCAAAGCACCAAGCACATGATGCAGATGTGTGTGCTTTCTGCTTGTTATGAGTCCAATTAAAGTTTCATTAAGCGTAGAGTTCTGCCGGGTGATCCAGCATTTACATACAGAGAAGGTGAAGAGCGCTCATGAGGGGAGAGAGGACAAAACACAAGTGGCCTCTTTACTGTAAAAATCTCACCTTCACTGATCTTTTCCCATTCAGATCATTCTTGTCTTGTGCCATCCCTTATTCTATTTCAGTAAACCCTCAGCATGATGTCCTTCGCATCTATCCTAATGTGAAGCCTTGAATTTCAGGCGATAATTAGATGCTGCTTGTGCTACCGCCCTGAAGGAGCTTGTAGGGCTTATTTGAATGAATAAATATATCATCACCACTATAGACCATTAATATAAGGAAAAATATTTACAAAAATCTCTATTAACAAAGTAATGTTTTGAAAAATCTATACAATGATCAATACACCCACTGTATGCAAATGTTATTTACATAAATCTATAAAACATGAGCATGGCTTGAAGTATATATTAATGGGAAAAAAAACACAGCGGATAACAAGATGTTCGTGCAAATTCTCATCACTGTATTCACCAATTACCCTGTCAGAATGTAAAACTGACCTCGACTAAATACTTCCACCTGCTCTCTTTTTCCTCTGCAGTGTTGACACTGAAATCCAGAGAATCTGACCAATTTGCAATTCGGCCAGAAATCATAAGTATTTTAGCCTGAAATGAAAAATACATTCATAGACTGTCTCTTGACAAATTATTTTCCCAACTGACAAGCACAAACTGTTCCTTTCAGCGGATATGTGAAAACCAGAGGGGAGCATTTACCTTGATGGGTAATGCAGATATCTGACCTGAGTCCACTGATACAATCTGACAAAACACACCAGTGGCATAAACAAACACAATGCTTTATGCTTTGTTGGTATGTGGGCGTAGTAGTTCAGCTGAAATTAAACTCCATTGCCCAGTCAGCTAGAAATACTCTTGTTCATTCATACATTTATTCACACATATACATGTATTCATACTTGCTCACGACTGCTGATGCAGCAGTCATCACATCACTTCCACTCCTCACATCTTGCCATTTGCACCAGTGGTGGGTGTATTATAAATTAAACACAACATGACTCAGAACAGACACTGATTACCACCTATATTTTCTCAGCTGACACCACTGGGGCTGAAAAGTAAAGTCGATGTGGAAGTGTCAAAATCTGCACTGACTTAAATGTCCACTGGGGGCTGACTTCAAAACCATCCATCCATCCATCCATCCATCCATCCATCCATCCATCCATCCATCCACTGATTCATTCATTTTCTGGAGGGTGAAGGCAGGTTAGGCAGCTGTAATAAACATGTTTGCAGTATGCTACAAAATATCATTTTGATTCCTATAGTTTATTACCATGACAACTATGGGATTAATTTTTATATAACTCACCCATTTGCATTACCCAGTCCAAAATGATCTGCATGAATAACCATAAGCATGCTGTGTTGTTTCGGCTTTGCTAGCATTAGCTTGACTGCAAAGCTAACATCTGGACACCAACACCAGATTGGACACTAACATCAACTGTTTAAACAAACAGAAATATAAAGCATTATAATGACTGAAAACATGGATTCATTCTGTAAAGATCAACATGCTTGACATCGACACACGTCTCAGGACTCATCTAATGAGAAACTAAACAACATATGAACTTGCAACCTTAGATCACCAACACGCCTGGTACCCCTGCAGCCTCAGACCAAACAAAGCTGGTCACAAGGAGGAAAATGGAGTACTACGGATTCAGATAATCTACTCACAACTGAAACTAAGGTCAGAGCATTACAGTCCATCAGCAGAAAGCTCCATGTGTTTGTTACACTACATTTCAAATTGGAAGATATAAGCTTGGAGCTCACAGCCAGATCAACCACATCCAAAGAGAGAACACCTCCCTTCACAACAGTGGCAACAGCAAGTCTCACAAAGTTGGACATTAGGATGTCTTTTTTTATTTAATAAAAGGTATTTTTCTCCAGAAGCTAACAGGATTATGTCATGAGGTTAAATACAATAATGAAATTTGGCTGAATGAGCTGATGTTAACATTAATTTGTATTGAATTTTGTGGTCTGGCAGCTAGGCTGATAATTCACTCAGGTAGCAGTTATTAATGTATGGGGTTGCATTTAATAAGAAGCTGAAAAATTAAGTAGTTATTATTATTGATCATTATGTCATTAGTGAATGTGGTCAGTGTATTCAGTAAGTTGTGGTGTCATCCTTCACTCTTTTCAGTCAACCCAAAGTTTTGTCAGAAAATCAACATGGCGATGGTATGTTTAGGCTTCAAAAGTGCAGCTCCTAAAACTAATGGGTGACTCCATGGAGTGTTGGTCCACCCTTTATATGCAGTCCATGGAAAAGATTCAGATTCAACAAGTTTAATGATGATGGCTCAGTTGGCGGCTGTGGCTCAGTTGGTAGAGCGGGTCGTCCAATGACTGAAGGGTCAGCAGTTCGAGTCCTGGCTCTGACTGTCCACATGTCAAAGTGTCCTTGGGCAAGACACTGAACCCTAAACTGCTCCCAGTGGGTCTGGCAGCACCTTACATGGCAGCTGCCACTCACTGGTGTATGAGTGTGTGTGAGAATGGGCAAATGTGAGGCTTTGTAAAGCGCTTTGAGCACCATGAAGGTGGAAAAGTGCTATAGAAGTGCAGTCCATGTATCAAGGCTTAGACCGAAGCACATTAAACTTAAATGTCATGTTAAAGATGTCTAGCTATACACAACTAATCTCTGTTTCATTAGGATATTACAGTCTTAAGGTTATGCTGCTGAATTAGTACAAAAATGTACACAGTATATTCCTGTTGCTGCAATAGTTCTGAAGTTTGACACTAAAGAAACCTTTGGAGGAAAAAAATGTAATGTTTAGTATTCAAGAGCAGTAGAGTCTAAATTTTCTGATGGCATGCCGCCATCTGATAACTATTTTAATAATGTATAAGACACTTCATTCAAAGTTTTTATCTCCAGAAAAGCCTCATTACCGCTTTATCACGAAATTAAAGCTGAGATGAGCATTTTGTACTAAATGTCTACACAGCTGTTTCATTAGTGAGTGTTTCGTAGCGAGAAGGTTCATATTCTGTGACTAAGATATAAAATTGATAGCCCTTGATGGGATTTGTAAATAAATAATCATACACCACTAAGCACTCAAGTGAATGCAAGTGTATGCACGGTGCAAGAAACTGTTGATGTACAATGTAAACATACAAATAATCAATAACCCACCTCCCACCACAGGTTCCACTAGCTTTATATTAACTGTCAATGCAACACAGAGGACTATCCAGGAAATAGACCACTGGAGATAAAGAGGGGCAATGGAATACACTTTGGTTGGCTAAAACCCAGTGGAGTGGATCATTGTGACCGAGTACCCAGGAGCCCCCTGACATAGTTTGCAGTGAGATAAGAAAGGAGGGATGTTTAGTTCCCTCTGGCTGTTACCAATAACACATACAATACACAACTGCTGTATTATTGGACTTTTGGACATACGGTGTATTTCATGAAAACTGATATGGTTGTTCTGAGTCGGCTTTGGAGAGCTGTATGCCTCGTTTACTCTTCAATGATAATAAAGTGAAAATAATATTGATTTTTGTCTGTTACAACTGAATTCAAATGCCAGCTTTCTGTAAGCACATGTTCTATGACTGTTTGTACAGACTATATCTATACAAACTATTATCCACCACAAACTGTCTCATATTCAATTCAGGTTTCACTTTATTGATTCTGGTTTCCAGGAACTAATCTCAAATATTATATTTCTGTATGTCTCAACAATTCTTACTTGTAACAGGTTTTAACAGTACACTTGGTGGTATAAAGAACCATTTTGAGACAATCAAATCATACATGCGTGTATTTGTTATATAGCATAGACCGGTCCAGATCTAAACTCTGCAGGATTGGTGATTGTGCTTAATCATCATGTTGTTATTTATTTATAAGTTATTGTGTGCTTTGAGTGGAATCCACAAGAAACTGAAATTACCCATGAAGGCCAGACTGATATTAAATATTTCAACATCATAATGCAAAAGCAAGCGTGAACAGAACATAGCAGGCCATATAGGTAGTAAGAAAATAAAGGGAATGAGGTAGAGAGTGGTGATGCATCTGATATTTACTCTAAGGAGGTTTACTCTACTTCCACAAAAACATGACATTTACAGTGGACAGAATTTGCTTTTCAGGTTTAATTCATCTCACGAATCAAGGAATTAACTCCTGAGTTCATGAGAAGACGTGTAAGAGTGATTGGGACTAGAGGCAGCCAGTTCAAAGAGGGAGGTGATTAATTAATTCTGGCATTCTCTCTGACCATTTCAGTCATGCTGAGTGTAGAGCTGATACTTTCTTTTCATCCTAATTAAAATACCTCTGTCTCTCCTTCCCTATCAAGCTATTCTCCTCTATCCCTGTGACAGGTAATGCAATGCAAACAAGGAGACTTTTACACTGCAGAGCTTTCATATTGCAATTGATTTGTTTTAACAAAATGAAAAAAAAACATCATTGAGTAATAGCGTTGAAATCAGCAGACAAAGAAAAAACAGAGAGCCGCAAACAGCAGCCCTGCAGCCAGCACAAATAAGGTAAGAAACATTACATTCAGTTCATTTGCATGAATGTAAATTGGGGAATTTTCATACAGCTTCTGCTACCAGAAATCAGGCTACTAACTTACAAACACTTCACAGGGTTCCCACTCATTCCCTGAAATTATTTTCATGGACTTTTCCAGGACATTTTCTATGGCGACAAGTTCTCACGTCACTAATACATTCCCCTGATTCTTTGGAAGTGTTCTTTTCTACAATTGTAACTTGTATTTACCCAGATTGCTTCTATGTTTATTACTCAGACATCTGATGTGCAGTCTATGGCTATAATTTATCTAATGAAAAATAATTATGACAAATGTTCATAGAAAAATGCAAACACACCCACAGATTACAGCGTACTTCATTAGCATGACAAACTGGAGTTGCAATGTTAACAAAGATAATTTGACCGTTTCCAGGACATCTTATGTTTTTTTTTCTCATTTTCCAAATGTTTTCCATGACTGGAAAATTGGTCAGTCATTTTCCAGGTTTTCCAGGACACATGGGAACCCTGCTACTCTTCATAAACATGGAATCTGAGGGTCACATTTCAGTAGAATGTGTTGATGGCAAATACTAGCAAATAAAAAGAAGAAAAAAAATCATGAAAGTTAGTTTGCAATTATGACTGTATTGTGACTTTGCTCTCTGCATTTTTCACTCATCTGAACATATGGAATGAAGCCTGAAAACAGCTTCTTATTAGAGGCAAAGGTCACGTATACATGTATCCAGGTAATTATAGAAGCAAACATTTATCAACCTCTGTTTTCAGTAACATCGTACACACCAGATCATTTTCATCGCTTTTCATCTACACAAACCTGCATACATATGCTACAGTGTAGTATATGCCATAGTGACTGAAGCTGGAGTTTTCATGTGGATGAAAGGCAAACACACATTAAAAAATATCCGTTTTTCCTGATACCCGACTATATGTACATGACAAGAACCGGACATTACACTCAGCCACAAAACAATAGGAGTGCGTTTACACCAGCATATTATTAGTGCATAATTTTGTGAATGGGTCCTGAAAAAGCACCAGATTATGGAAATTAATGTTGGTATTAATATCTAATTATAGTATTTAATGTCAACCCCTCCTACTTTTCTTGCCTAGAAAAATCTATATTTTTCAAACCACAGTTACAACGACATCAGTGAATTATTTTCACAGCATGTTCCTGCTGCCAGTGACGTTAGATGACAGGCTCTAAAGAGATTCATTCACAACTGTTAGCAGCTGTGGATGGATTTATTTTAGCAAACAACACATAATTGCTGAGAAAAAGTTACACAGTGGTGTTAAAAAGGAAAAGAAATTCAAGCATCTAAAAAATTTCCTGCCAAATAAAGCATTAGAACAGAACAAAGCTGGTACTTGAAAAGACAGCCACTGTGTATGAATGGTCACAAAGAGGGTACAATCACCCACATCATTTATCGCTGTGAGGCCATTAAAAAGAATCACTAATGAAAGAATGCATGGTCAAGCCAGAATGTTTCCGTAAACGACAACAACTATTACTGAAAAAGCTATCAGTTGCTCATAAAAAGAAGAGATTTGAAATTCCAGCCTCTTCCTCGGTCTGTCTTGACTGTATTGAAATTCTGCTGATTTTTGTCCTCCTTGCATTTGTCATTAAAAGGCAGCAAACATTCGTGCTCTACTGCAGGTGGAGGTGGAATACAGACAGTAGAAGTGAGTGGGAGCAAACAGAACAGAGCCAATTACAGCATATAGTCTAATACAAACCACAAATCAGTGCATACGTCGATGTTAGTGTCATGTGTCAAAATACAATGATTACTGTTAAGAGGTTTGAGAATTAATACGATATAAATTATAAAAGTTATTCAAATTTAAACTCATATATATATGCTGATTAGAGGAAAAGTTTTCTAGTTTTCAGGAAATGCTCCCTGCGGCAGTGTGGATATACATACTGGTAATTACTGTTCATCCCTTCAGGCGCTTCTGCTGCATTTGCAGCTGCTGCTTTCGAGAAGAGATGGTGGATTAGGGGCAACCTGACACAATGGGCCTCACGCAAGAACATTCCCATATTTTTACCTCAACTATCTTTTACTTTTTCCATATGGTGAGTTCACACGAGTGTGCCACGTGAGATTCAGCAAATGCAGTGCCTTCAGTAAAGTAACGTACTAACGGTAACGTCAAGAACGTAACAGTGTAAATGGTACAAGCAAATACAATGAATGTTATCGGTGCATAATAACGAGCGTACGTTCTTGAGAGATGAACGTTAATAATATCAAAGCTGCATGTCTAAAAGTAAGTGCTAATAGTGAGTTAATACGGTGTCCTCTGCAGGTTATTCTGTTACGGAAAGACCGATTAATATAGTGGAAAAGAAAAGAAAAGAAAAGAAAAGAAAAAATATATTTTAAATTCTAGCCTCTTCCTCATTCCTCATATTACTGTATTCAAATTCTGCTGAGTTTTTGCCTTCCTTGCATTGTCATTAAAAAGCAGCAAACATTCATGCTGTACTGCAGGTGGATACGTGACAAATGATATGGGTGATTGTAACCTCTCTTTGTGACTATTCATGAAAGGAAAGGAAAGGAAAGGAAAGGAAAGGAAAGGAAAGTCTTGACAGAGGACGTTTCCATCACACAGATGCAGGACAGGATGCATTCCATAGCTAATGTTGTCAACCATTGCAAAGGTTGACATTCCTTCATGTGAAGATGTATACAATAAGCCTGAGGCACTGGTACGATGTAAATCTATTTCCTACTTAAAAGTGTACAAATGGAATCTCATAAACATTATCAATCAGACTAAAGCCCTACTCACCCAGGACTAGTGCTGCCTACAGACCTCAGGTCATTTGCAGTACTTTCATCTTAATCCCACACAAATCATTCAATGTGTGACACAACCCGACTCATAGATGAGATGATTGTAAAAATAAGTATTTATTTTAACTAAGATATGGACAAACTAATGTGTTGTGTTCATCAATATATCAGTATTTCAAATCTCTGTAATCTGAAGGAATTTGCAAACTGATTAGTTTACTCTGTGCATTTACTGAAGACCATAGATGCTGTGCTGCTGATGATAAATAAAGATTTCAAAAGTACATTTGATAGAGGCTCATGCTACGATCGGGTATGGATATTCACTGAGAGAGCAAACTTAAATGACGACATGCATGACAGCTACAGTAAGGAACATTTGTCTATCTTTTAACCATTGTTTGTCAGAACTATAGAATAATGTCTCTAAATTTGAGTAAAAAATAGACTTTGCTAATCCTGTGTGAATGTGCATGAAACACAGGTGTGGGAATTCATTTTCAAATCACCAAAGGTCCACAGATTAAAAATATTATGTGCTTAATAGTCTTTTTCATATTCTGCCTTACCAAAATTCATTATTTCTAGATTGCTTTTAATATCACATTTTTTTCTTTACAAAGTTGTTAATGAGAATGGTTTTTGTTGTTAATTTAAATACAGCTTATTTCTGAAGTAACTTTGTAAAGTAATTTGCGTTGTGCCAAATTTTTAATTCACATTGGCACACAAGAAAACCCTGATGGCTTTACCTCAACAGACAACCATTCATGTACATGTTGTGGTTATTATTCCCCACAGTCATAATTGAGCTAAATCCCCCAAACTTGAAACCTCAGAAACCAATATTTTCAATAAATAAGAAAAACTGGTCTTGAAATGGAAAGACATGAAATTGAGCATCAGGGGTTTTTTGCTGTAAAAATAATAATGTTTTTCTCTCTCTCATCTGTCCTTTCAAGAGAAATTAAGGACAGGAAGGATGGAGTGACAGTTTGCTAACAGGCAAAACTCCACTATAATATTTTCATTAAACAAATGACATACTGCTCTTGTGCCTGTAAGTACGGCACTCAATCTAATCACTTCAGTAAAAACCAGACTGAGGAAATTAATAACTTTATTCATGTTGTGACTGTGGCAGCCAGCCTCAGTATGAGCATCTGAAAACATGTAGTCATTATGGGGGAAAGCACAAGCACAAATGGCCATAAAAGTATTATCAATCCAATATCAATCTAATTCAGTTCATAGACAGGACAAGGAACCATGGATCAGGGCGGTCTTTTTTCTGATTAATTAAATTTTTATGCGCTGTCTTCCATCAATCAGAGTCCAATGACATGTAAATTATAAAGATGAAAAATTATATATATGTATGTAGAAAAAAATGCTTTTTATTATTTCTAGTGATCCTGCAGGTGTTAAAGCTGCGGGTGACTTTCGTCACCAATTTTTCATCAAACCTGGAAAACCCGAGTCAAAGCCTAAGTATCACGAATCCATGAGTCTTTCCGTGATTATGCACCTGAGGCTATGTTTATATGTAGCCGGGTATTTTTAAAATGGAGACTCTCCCCCTCTCTGTTTAAAAAAAAAAAAAAACACATGCAGACGTGATCATTTTTTTGGAAAACTGCCCTGTATATCAACACCGTCAAGGGAACGCCAGACCTGTACGATCGAGTCCCATTAACCAATCAGAATCCTGAATGAAACGTTACTTACGATATGAACCTATGGAGATGTAGTTTTCCTGGTTCTGCGTCCCAGACGTGTAACCAATACAACCACAAACTACTTCTCTGATGTGACAGAGGGGATGAAACAGGGTTTGAACTGTGAGTCAAACCGTGTTAGTTCTGTAGTCGTTAACAGCTGTGACTGTTTTTCATGCATACTTTGTCTTTAGTTCATGTAGACTGCTGTGCACGGATGTAAATTATGACTTCATGTACCTTCTACTGAACTGGACAGAACAGAGAAAGGATTATAAAATGAATAAAATATTAAGTATAACAATGTGGAAACACCTCATAAAAGCCTTATTTTATATCAAGTAAATACACAGAGATCCTGTTTAGCAGATGTCGTGGGCGCTAATTAGCTAAGACGCTAACATTCGCCAGCATCAAACGTCCTTAATTTCTCATTTAATTCTTGTAACTTCACTTATCATCTCCATCCTCTTCCTCTAAACTGGATCATGACGTGAACTTGGAGTAACTCTTGTCCTTCTGAGAATCTCTGTTTTTGCGTTTCCCTCTATTTACACACAAACACGAACACAGAGATCTGATGAAATCTCCACTTTGGCCAGACTTATTAGAAACCTTTGCCCGCTGTGCGCGTGCCCATCGTTGTTGTGTAAACGATAGGCACAAACGTAGACATAAATCTCCGTTTATAAAATCCCCAGCTACGTGTAAACAGCCCCTGAATCTCTTCCCTCTCAGTGAACAGTTTTGAAGTGTCCTCCACCATAAACAGTCCATTTGTTTACAGAGCTAGTAGCTCACTCAGGCATCTTCAGAAATTTGTCGCAACGCGCATTGTGGGAAGCGGCCCTTTTCTGTGTTTGTTGCCACTGCGGCCAAAATGCGGCTGAATGGGGCTCCGCTTCCCACAATGCACGCAACAAATTTCTGAAAACACCCGAGTGACCTACCAGCTCTGTTTGTAAACAAATGGACTGTTTATGGTGGAGTACGCGTCGAAATTGTTCACCATGAGGGAAGAGATTCAGGAGAGTAATCACGGAAAGACTCATGGATTCGTGATACTTAGGCTATGACTCGGGTTTTCCAGATTTGATGAAAAATTGGTGATGAAAGTCATACGCAGCTTTAAGATCCAGCATGTCACATGTTGAGATGATGAGTTAAAAGGTCCTCAACAATTTTGTGGTTTCTTAGTTTGAGCAACTTTAAGTGTTAGTGAGACTGAAATATTGGCATTAGGGTCTCATAAAAAGGTTAATAACTTTTAATAGTGAACAAAATACAGACTTACCTGCCCTGTGATAACACGATGCAAAACACTTAATGAGTGTCGAAGTCTTATTACCAGTAGTAGTAGTAGTAGTAGTATGATTATAGTGTATCTTATTTTTCTGTATTTTTGTCTGCTTTGTTCATGCATGTGCTACTTTACTGTAAATTATTCATTAGACTAAAATAAACAGACAAAACAATCACATTCATGAATATACCATTTCACACACAAAAAAAGAACACTTCCACTCCCACCTACATATTTAAATGTCATACCACGCATGATAATCAAATAGCACATTTTGGACAAAGCAAATGTGTAGAACTAAATGGATCTTATCACCTTGGTGTCATATTCACATAAGTCACATAATTTTTTAAGGCTACAAATGCATTATTCTGCTTTTACACACGGCTCTGCTGTCTGTTGCCTCTCATCTGTGTTTTAATTTTTGTTGAATATTTTATGTCCTCAGTCTCTCACCTCGCGGTTGGTACATCTGTAACGCTATCCGGTGAATATGTCACTTTAATTTATGCTCCACTGAGCCATCTCCCATAAACTTGATAAACAATGACAGTATTCTGTGGTTAACAGAGAAATTGATTAGAAAAAGGGATGTTTTTCCATCATGTTTCATCTGACCTCATTCTCATTAGAGCCTTTCAGTCACATAACAAACAGCAATAATAAATAAGAAAACAACCTTATTAAGGAGGTAAACATTTAGCTTCTCTACCAAGAGTCGGTTGATTACATTTGACTCACGGTGATTATCAGTGATTAACAATTAATAACATTCTGCAAAATAACGAGCTGGTCCAAGGCTGTTTCTCTTGGATGTGTTTTCATCCAGTTTAAGCATTTATTAACACTTAACATTTATTACACTGCAAACCCCATAAATGTTCAATTTCATCTCTATGCATTTAGAATTTAATATAATATAAAGGAAAATTATGACAACTTGGATAAGACCCTGAGACAAACTGTTGGCAAAATTCACCTTAATGCTCAGCAGTTTATCATTAATACCAAGAAAAATGCACAACTACACCACAAATATGTTTTGTTTTAAGTATAATACTGCCAGTATAATATTTTATTTCAAAATTATAATAAATTAATATAGTAGTTGATTGATACTTCAAATTAAAAAATATAAAATTGATTCTGGGAATAAATGTACTTTATTTATGTTTATGTTTTATGGTGAAAGAGGAACTTCTCAGCTTATTTTGATGGAACTTTTTTATGGACATGTTTGGTTTAAGACAAAATACCAGGAAAGCATTTATTAATATTTCACAAAACATTCGTTAATATTTCAACCAAACCACAATATTTTCCTTGGAATAAAATGAGAGTACTGATCGTTTGTACTAAATGTAATGTGGGTTTCGTTATGTTGAATTCAAGTTTCATAATTTAGTTGCATTTTATATCAACTTATGCATGGCAAATTTGCTAAAGGACCTCCTTTGAGAAGCTAAGAAATTAAGTGAATGCTTTGATTTCATACATGACGAGTTATATGTTATAAAATGGCTTTGTATTACAGTATATTCCTCACACTGACATCATCTTCTTTCCTGTGAATAATATATTTATATAAAGTGACTGGTGTAAAATATTCAAGTCAAATGTTGTATAAATATGGATGACCGATTGCTATTCACACAGCTACGGAAAATTGAAGCCACATTTCAAAAGCAGATTGAAACAGCAACTATTCTAGTTTCCCATCACTGTCATATGTCCCTTCTACCTGCCTAAAAAACACCTACAAGGAGCCAAAACCTCCTAGCACGGGGTACATTTTCTACAGTGTGAAAACAGAGTCTAGACAAGGGGGTAAAGTCCTGCTTCCTCCCAGACCTGTTAACTTTCAACATTCTGAAATCAAAAATCGCAGCTTTAACCCTTCATTATTATTATTATTATTATTATTATTATTATTTTCCCTCCTGTCCTCTGTTGAGAGTAGATGTGTTTTTCGGAGCTGTTCCTCCCTTCCTCTTTCCTTCTCCTGCTTTTTTGCCTCTCTGTCTCGTCTGACTTAACTTTTGGATCCCTGCTTGCTTGAGCTCCGAACAACCAAATTATGGAATTGATCAACTGGACACTCAGCGCAACTGACAGGATTCTTTTCACCCAAAACAGAGGCCTGGGACAGCCTGCCTGCCCTGATGGAACTTTCGCAGCTGGCTATCATCGACGCTTGGAGACAAGGGGGGTAGCTTGCTGTTGGTTCAATCGGAGGAAGATGTTTATACCTATTGGATGTTTACCAATTGGATTTTTGACAACGGGACACCTTCTAATTGGCCCCGGAGTTGCCCTGAGGTTGCGTAGTCAGAAAGACAGAAGCACAAAGAGCCCCCCCGCTGCTTGTCGGATCAAAATTAAGGATCACTTTGGAGTGGTTAGTGACAATAAAGGGTTTTACAGTGGATTGGTGACAGTCGAAGAGAGGTGCGGACTCACAAAATTAGTGTGCGAGCTGTGGACTCAAAATAAAGTTGGATTTCATTGCAGGACAGACTGTGGATGCGCTTCGGCAAATCGCAGGACTGTGGGGAAAATGCAGTAACTGTGGAGGAACCTATCTGCTCCGAAGTGTGGAGGAGTTGCTGAGGCCAGTTATAACTAAAAATCGAGTTATTAAAATTAAGCAAAACTAAATCCCGACCCCACCCCACCACCACCCCCCCTTCTCCTGGAAGCTCAAACAAGCAGCTGGTCTTTTCTCTCTCTATCTCCCTCGCAGTCAAAACATTCCAAGGCCAAGACACAGGACTGATAAGAACTGAATTCCTGCGTCTCCTACTCCCTCCACGCTCAAGGACTCACACCACACACACAATCATCTAACCCTCCCCCTCCCACCTAGTCTGCCTCAAAAAACTTTCCTTTCTCTCTGTTCCCCCCTCACACTGAAACCACTGAAAAAGTTCCATCACGTGACCGCATGTACTGTGTCCATCATATAATGTAATGTATGACGTCTAACTATGTCTTGTGTATGTGCTTGCATTTTTTGTACTGTAACTTCTGATGATGGCAACGCAGTAATATGGCAGCGGCTGCACAGGTTTTGGGGAGAAACTGTGCATTATCTCGTTTGCTGTGACATGTCAAATGATAAAGTTTCATTCATTCATTCATTCATTCATTCATTCTTGTCACATCCACTTCCTTTCTCATCACTCCTCACTCCACTCACCTGCCACTCCTCTGCATCACACACCTGTCCTCAAACACCATACACTATTTAAGCTTAACCCCTGCACTCCTCATCGATTTGTTTCTCGTGACTTCACCAATACTGTGCCTCCCCTCGCCTTATTCCTGGTCGGCCAGGCACTCGCCTATAACACCCTGCAGTCGTAAGACTCTAATTTTGTATTTTGCGCATCTCTACACGCAGACTGATCTCATGAAATCACGTTGTATGTCACACCAGTTCTTATGGCATTTGGTGTGCTATACATATGCATTTTCATCCTTTCGTGTGTTATTCAACGCCATTTGATCGCGTGTCAATGTACCCCAAGATCTCCGGTTTACATATCTGTAACTGCTAACCCTAAACCTAATCCTAACCTTAACCACTAACCGCTAATTGCGTGATATTTGACATGGTGTGAACATACATGCAGAAAGCTTATAATGCCTACAGATATTAAGCAATTAAAAGTGGAATGTTATCTGTACGCAATTCATGATATCATGTTGCTACACCCTTCCTCTGTCATAAGTTGCTTTTCCATTGACCCTCAAATTGCACAAATATAACTTGCACATAAAAATTTGCCTAATGGAAAAACAACAATTTTTCCAAAACTTTTGTTTTATGATGAAAAGTTTTTGCACTGGCAAGAGGTGGTTTTTTGGGTGTAGTGAAACTGGTATATCATGCAAAACTGCAATGGAAAGACCTTTTTCTGCAACTAGAGTCACGTGAATAATAAAAAAAGGAAAAAAAACAGATGTTGTCATTTACAATTGAAGAAGAAGAGTTTTAAAAGAAACATGGTGCGATATGTGTGGACACACCAGGAAACTCAATCATTTTTTTAATTTAGTACGGGATAGAGGGGTAATATATAATGATTATGAATATATCTGTAAATCAACATATTTATGTTCGTCACCATGTTTATGGAATGAATTATTTTGTCATCTCACAATAATAAATAAAAAAAATCATCGCATTTGCTATTTAATGGAAAAAACAACTTTACGCAAGTTTTGCACATGCCCAGTGGAAAAGCCACTATTGTCAGCAACTTCTTTGCTGTAATTATATTGTTGGACGTTGCATGTCTCATCATACGCCCTGTGTTTGTGTTTTTGCCATGGAGCTCAATAAAGAGCCTTTTTCTGTTACACCACTGAGTCTGCTTGTGGGTCCTTATTCCTCGTGACATTTATAGGTCACTCATAGAAATACTGTCACATCGACTCCCAGACACTAGTCTGTTTTTTGTTTGTCTGTCACTTCCTGTTTTATTTTGTCGGTCTTCCTCCTGTGTCGTGTCTGCCATCTTTACTTCCTGTTCCCTGCTTTCCCACCTGTGTGATTACCTGTCCCCTCCCTGGTGTCTTCCACCTGTGTCTCCTTGTCTCCCTCTCCCTCTGTGAATAGAACCCCTGTGCTTCCTCCCAGTCAGTGCCAGTTCATAATCTTCCTTTGTGAGTTCCCAACCAGCGTTCCTGTTCCAAGTCTATCTGTTTTCTCCACCCTGCCTACCTGTTTTTTGACCTGAGCTTCTCCTGTCCCTTGCCTGTACTTCTGCCTCCTGACCTGATTCCTCATTTTTGGATTTTTCGCCTGCTTTTAACGGTACTCTGTCTCTGCCTGTTCCCCTCATGTGCCGTTGCCAGATTTTTTTGCCTTTCCGTGTGTGACCTTGCCTGCCTGCTGACTATCCTCTGCCTTTCCCTAGTCAAGACTCCAACAGTTAAGACCGGTACGGACCTGTCTACCTGTTTCCCTGTATCTCATCCGGAGTACCTCTGTGGACCAGGATTCCTGGACATTGGAGTTTTTCACCCCTTGGATTTTTGTATTGAGGATTTCACCTGTGTCATTAATAAATACTGTTGTTTTACTTATACTTCTGTCTACGGTTCTTGCATTTGGGTTCAGCCACCTGTGCTCGGACGTGACACTCTGAAATTCAAAATTTCAACCTCAGTGTGTTATTGGAGGACATAACAAGACTTTATAACTCTTGTTAAAGTTTTTTTTGTTTTGTTTTGTTTTTTTAATTTCATGAGGAAAATCAAGGTCAATGAAGTTACCATATTTGGTTCCTTGTCCATAAGCGTGAAAAAAAAAAAAAAAACTAAACAAGAAAAACACATGTAATGTGAAAGAATGTATTTTAGAACATTAGACCAACATAAGTGCTGATCCAGACCCCTGTCCACATCCACATGATCCCTTTAACATCATTCCTTACATTAGTACCATTACTTCATGGTACCGAACAAAGCAGGTACATTCCCTGTTCATGCAGAGGTGGACCTTACAGACCCTGGAGACCACGTTGGACCTGAGATTGTTGCCTCACTGTAGCTGTTGCTGTCACTGTTTTGTAATGCATGAAAAATTACCACAAAGAGTCACTTGCCCGATAAAGAGTTAAGATGTAGCAAAAATGTGTCAGTATTTATTATCATATTTATTTCTTAGATTAATTTCAGTCACTATTAGTTTTTGCCATGATCAGGCTGAGAAAAAGAATATATCAGTAATAGGAGACAGATGCCTTAGGTCTAAACTCTATACTACATATTTTTTGTGCTGACTTTTTCATAATCAGTTATTGTAAAAAAAAAAAAAAAAAAAAAAAAAAAGGAGCCTGTGTAGTGAATTGGAAGTTTGGAAATACAGTAAGACCGTCAGTGGTAGAGTCTCAGAAATACACACACAGATACACACAGTCTCCATTGGGCTGCGTAGGATGAGGGACATGGGATTTTGGTGAGAAGAGGTAGCTGATGTATTCAAGCTGAAACTCTGCTCAGAGAAAAACGTTTCTCATCATGCTACCATCATCTAGAATGGATTTCCGAGTGGAAATGACTCACCTCACCATAAAGTGGTGGTAACAGACTGGGGCTGATGTATTAGTGGTTTCCCAGGCAGCGTAACTGTGTCGTGGTGTGATGAAAGGCTGTGAGTTGGTCTGTGGTTGTACGCTTTTGAGATCAGGACAGTGCAGCTACAGGCTGAAACGAGTTAATCAATATTAGAGTCTAAATCCCAGGATCTCTTCTGGTTGCCTCTCTGTGGAGGTACTCTGTTCACGTCTGGCTGACAGAAGGCCGCCGTTAAATCCCAGGCCACACTCTTGGGGCAACATATCCTGTCTGACCTAACATCTCCAAATCCAAGAGCTGGAGGATAAACCTTGAAAAAAAGCCTCCTGCTAAAGTCGTTTGTTCTTTCTTATTATTGTTCACATGCAAATTCAACATGTGTGCCTTTGTCCATAGATGGGAGGATCCACTTAAAACTGATACTGATTTATTTAACTGTGCATGCTTATTTCATCTGGGGTAAAAGGTGATTAATATTAAATACTTGGCTCTGTTTACATCTTACATTATTCTGTTCATTTCCACTGCATTTCGGTGTAATTTCTTCGGTTATATTTGTTCAGTTTCTTTCTGAGGTTTCTCGTTAGACCTTTGGGCACAGGTAAAATCTTAAAAGTTAATTTATATTCAGCACTGGCTTCTGTCTCTCATTTGTATTTTAGACGCTGACATGAAGGATACCGTTTTTAATATGACAGGTAAGCAGCGACACAAAGGCAAGAACAAAAACAAAAGTTAGATTGAATCTTATCAAAACAAGATGATGGAAAATATAGTTTCCTGTCAAAATCAGAACAGATCAGATCAGACTCAAAGACAATGTTTCATGTTGGATCCTGCACAGACCATCAGTCAGGCGGATCAAAAGTAAATGATTCCTGCCATGACATACTCGCTTCATGCAGTCATACATTATTCATGACATGACATTTCAGCCTGGGTAGTAAACAATAAAACCATCACAGACTACTCTTAACCTCCAAACCTTTGCATATTTACATAACACGTACTGTACGAACACACCTTAAGAACAGACACCAAATTGTGTAGCCACACAACGAAAAGCATGAACTATGTTCACAAAAATCAATTTGGTTTTGTCCCATTGCTCAGCTTAACAAACACATAAATATGCATTGCTTCCTACTGACAACTGTTTGCTATGAGTAATTCAATTGTGGGCAGATGGCAGCTTGAGCACACTGGAAGATAAGAATCATCCATCATTCACCGAGGGAATCAGATCTACACAAACAGCCATTTCTACCGTTATTAACTGTTTACCACTACTACAATTTAAGATAGTTAGCATTCTAATTAAAAGTAAATTAATTACACAGCTGATTAAGGTCCACATTTTCTCATTTAAAATGGCTTTGGGATATCAGAATTGTGGTAATTCGGTAAAATCTTTCCTGTAGCGCAATATGGTGGTTTATTCAGGTTTTCAGTCATTGTCCGTGGACAGAAACAGTGCAACAGCTCCCTGTTGAGCTCCTACTGTGGCATATTTTTCTACTTTTTTTTTCTACCCTGCTGTGGCTTCATTTATCCAACATTGCTGTAAATCTAATTTAATGAGTGCATTCTTTGTTCTGTTCACACAGCTTATTAAGGCTGCATGTTTCATTTAAAAACAGTATTATTTCCCACTTGCATTGTATGACAGTCCTGCACTATATTTTTGTCTGTTACCATAGAGTCAGTTATGTGTTGTTGTGTTATTCTGAGGACTGCAGATGTACCATTGTGTGTGTGTGTGGATAAACACAGTGATGAACATGACAGTTCATGATTTATTAATGGTCCATACTTTTCTTATTTCTTGGGGACCAATTATTCCACTCACTGGGACGAGTATGCATGAATCACACACTGGAGTCGCCATTAACACTGTATCACTAAACTTAAAAGAAAGAGTTGTACATGCTAAGAGAGAAGACAGACTGAATTCACCCTGCTTTTTCTTTGAACATCAAAATGCACTTTGCTTTCTTTCAACTCATTTTGCTCAGGGCAGCACAAGTCTCTGTGAGCATTACAGGGATACAACCAAGGAAAGTATCCACCTCCACACAACGAACACTGAACATCAATCAGTGTTTAAAGTGATCTTTGACCTTAAAAAGCAGGAACTGTTCCAAGATTCCCATGCACCACATGTTTCTAAACCACCAATCTATCACTGCAAAACCACTCCTGTACAATACTGTGCTGGTAATGCACCTCTGTAGGGATACAAATGAGGAAATCTTACATTGTGTATTCTCTTTCAAATGGGAGTTTATGATTCATCTAGACTCTAATGTGCAACCTTTGTAGTGGTTTAATGTCTTTGCATTTTTTTTCTATACTTGCCGTTTTAATTGCCCCTCTGGGACAAATAAGGATTACTGAACTGAATTGAACTGTTGTCTGAATTTGGCTTTCTGCTGTTTTAGTTTCTAAATGGAGACTGAGTGTTTGGCTTCCCAATCTAGTTCATAAAGCTGAGAGATTGCTCTCTGGAAATCAAATGGAAAGACATTCTGGAAAATGGCTAAATAAATAATTCCATTTCAGAGTGAATTATAGCAACCATTATTGTGGCTTTTGGAAAAGCTACAATGATTCTTTAACACACACTCACACACACACACACACACACACACACACACACACATATATGAAAGCACATTATTAAAAGCCCTTTCAGCGGACGGCCATCTGCATTAAAGATACGGTGGCTGGTGGTAATTTTTTTAAGTGTAGTAAGTTGGTGGAAGCATTGCAGTTGCAGAAAAAAGGCAAAGCTCTAAGGAAAAGATTGGGGTTTAAATTCATTGACTGCAGTATTTCACTTAAGAAAGGAACGTTGAGGAGCTGTAATGGTATTTCTATGTTGTTTTTAACAAGATAAGTTTGATAATTGGCTCCTAGCTGGTTCATTTTGGGGTTTTTTTTCATTCCAAATAAAGACATTTGGATTTATTTTAACCAAAAATGGTTTCAGTTTTTACCTAGACATACACAGAACGTTTCAGATCCTCTTCTCGCGTCGTGCTGTGATGTTAATGACTGTTGCAGCTCTAGTTCCTCTCATTGTCGGTCTGTGCCCCGGATAAAGAGCTCCTCTGTCTATTTCTAGTGACTTCCTCCCAGTGGCTCCATCACACAGACCCTGCTGATTAACTGTAACTCTGCTGAGTGTTTGATTTATGACTGTTTGCCTCTTTTTACACTAATTTCACCCCAGCTGAGCCCTAAGCTTTGGCGAGCAAAACCTAGGAAAGTGTCTCTGAAGACTTGAGTCTGTTGCAGTGTGATTGCCTCAAGTCTCAAGTATCCCTACAGAAGTCAGATATTTAAATGTCTTTCAGCAAAAAATTATGAATATAGACACAGTAGACGGATAAATGATGCAGACAC
This sequence comes from Apogon hyalosoma, assembly GCA_037367295.1. Taxonomy (NCBI): domain Eukaryota; kingdom Metazoa; phylum Chordata; class Actinopteri; order Kurtiformes; family Apogonidae; genus Apogon; species Apogon hyalosoma. The sequence goes on along the minus strand of JAPQRP010000006.1, from coordinate 11,539,914 downwards.
TGATGAACACAGGATTATGGTAGGGATGAAAGCTACAAAACTAGTTCCTATTTCACACCCCTCTTTAAAATATGATGCCAGTGGAATTCACAGAAAACAAGCTCAGCCATGTGACTACCAGTAAATTAAAAACATCTGATTCATTGAGATAGGAACAATTATCTGCAAAAACAAAAGACAGGCATGACTTGGCTTAACCTAATTGAACAATATGTTTCAGCTCACTGCGTTTCTATTACCGTATTGACGTACCCAGAGACCAGTTATTTACAGTGTCTATTCATAAATGAAGGAGAAAAGATGATAGATAGCAGATAATGCAGAAAAGTCAGATTAAGAGAGATTCTGTGTTCAGCTGTCTGGAACAACAACATAAAGAAAAGCAGCAAGTCCATCAGTTAAAATGATGGGCTCTGCTCAAGCATGAAGAACCATCAGTTTACAATTGCATTTATTTTTAATGTGCAGAAAAAGACATTGGTGCAATAATTAGGAAGCAGTTAAAAATGTTCCATCAGTTAGCATTTGTTGTAGAATTTACACACCACGTTTACTTTTCAGAAACAGCTGACAGTCAATTTGCATACAAGAATCACCTCATATGACCTCATATGTCTTTGTTTGTGTGCAAACAAAAAGGGGACTGACGGGAAAATGATAAGAAAGAGAAATTAAACCTCAAGCATGCAACATAAAAAGCTAGCTCAAGCTTCCACAATCACAGCAAGAACTAACGTAGGAAGACCTTCATATGGCAGTGTTATTTAGAGGCCAATTATTTTGTTTCCAGCCAGACAGTCTGACTTCACCTGTTTGGAGCCTCTCCTGAATAAGAAAAGAGCAATGAGAGACACAGGAGGCCACACACAGATACTCACTGCCGCTCCAGAGGTATCTGCTCCATAAGTAACACTCAAAACTGATGACATCTGACCTTTTAATTAGCTCCCTACAAAGGGGGAAGCCAGAAAGTCAGTTAATCTGCGGTCCATTTATTCATTCTATAGCAGTCTTTGTCTGTTCTGTTTTGTTTTTAACACGATAACACTGAAGAACTGTCAAAACGTATTATTATTTGTCTCACATCAGAGTCGCCTTATTAAGTTTATAATTTATCAAGTTATTCGGTCATTAAGTTTCTGTTCACATCACCTGAGACTCCCAGAGGCCTGTCAGCACCGTTTGGGTGGATCAAGTTTTAATGCTGAATAAAGGTCAACTCTTAACCTTTGAAAGATGCATGCACACTCTCACAGACAACAAATTTATATACCAACCTTTAAAGCACAAAGTGATACCTGTACGCTAACTTCAGTATATAGGGCTATTTTCAAGAGTCAGTATTGTATCACACAATTTACACGTTATCCTTTAATGAAGGTCACATCACACAGAGACAGAACAATAGAAATATGGAGAAAAGAAAGGAAAAGACAGACATGGTCCTCCACTAAGCACCCTGTTCCCAGACTGCATGTTAAAACACTGAATGTCTGTGAGCTGCATAATACAAGGTGACATTTTGACAGTTTAATAAAGTTAAAAGGTTTCAGCAGAAGAGCTTCACATCCATACTGTGTTGACTGTCATGGTCAGACATCTATCAGAGCTACACATGAGGACACTGAAAAATATTTTTCTCACAGAGAAAGACGTAGAGATAAAGGGAGGAAATGGGTTTGACGGGCATATACACCCATTCATTCATTCATCTTCTGAACCTGCTTTATCCTCACCCCACCTCACGAGGGGTGCTAGAGCCTGTCCTACCTACCAATGGGCGAAGGCGGGGTTCACCCTGAGCGAGTCGCCAGTTCATCGCAGGGCTGACATATAGAGACAAACAACCAAGCACTCTCACATTCACACCTATGGGCAATGGTAGGAGGAAGCCGGAGTACCTGAAGAGAACCCACGCAAACATGGGAGAACATGCAAATTCCACACAGAAAGGTCCCTGGGTGGAATCGAACCCTGTGAGGCGACAGTGCTATCCACTGCACCACTGTGTTGCACCATATACAACTATATGACGCAGACATATTCACTTTATTTCAAATGTCAAGTCCACAAAGGTCAGTCACAACTAACCACCATATCGCCTTTATAATTACCTCAAATAAAATAAAGACACAATAGAGTATGAGGAAAAAGTATAAAGGGTTCATTATTAAGATGATATCTCTAATATGTGTTTTAGTGAAAATGGCACTTACTGTCATCTTCCTAAAACAAGTTTATTCATAAAGGTAAATTATGCATAAGTAATGCAATATCAAAGCTGTCAGTGCTGATCAACAGAGGTTATGATTGAGGATTTGGATGCTTATTGGAGCTGACACTGTCACTCTGATGTTTTTGAGAATAATGTAGCATCAGCACCACCAGAACTTTGAAAATTAAAGTGCTAAATTGTGCTTTTTTATTTACTATTATTTACTATTTTAATTATACATATTTTTACCCCACATAAGTAGCTGGGATAGGCTCCAGCCACCTTATGCCACGTTTCCACTACACTGCGTTCCAAATTATTATGCAAATTGTATTTAAGTGTCATAAAGATTAAATTTTGTGTTTTTCAGTTAAA
>JAPQRP010000006.1:11525915-11537003 GCA_037367295.1 Apogon hyalosoma | reverse complement strand
TGTCATCATGTGGATTAATGTACCACTATATTTACTGTCAACTTCCGCATCTGTATTTTGTAAACCGGCGGGTCACACAGACAACTCTCTGACCAATCAGAGCTCTGCAGTGTTTATATGTCGCGTTTTAGTATCACTTGGAACCTTGGCGGAGGTGGTGCCAAAAAACTAGTACCAGGTACCAGACTCCAGGTCCTTTTTTGTAATGGAAATGCAAAAAGGCCGAGTCAAGTCGAGTTGAGCCAGTACCATGTAGTGGAAACGCAGCACTAGTGAGGATAAAGCGGGTTCAGATGATGAATGAATGAATATACTTATATTTATGGGTCACATCTATTCATATTCATCACAAATCTTGCCTCTAAAAGTTGCACATGCCCTTTCACTATGCATCAGGTTTCAGCCAATGTTTCATGTTAGTAACTGGAGTTACATCCACGGTGGCCCCTAGCGCTCTGCTGCCCATTACAACTCCATGGTGCGTTGCTGAAGTGGTTAAGTACCTGTAGATCATCAACTTACTTCACAAACGAATTATGAAAGTGTCTCTTCAGGGACAGATTTTGAGCTACAAACACAGATATACTGATGTTTTCAAATAATTCCCCTAAGTCTGTGAATATCTCTGTAAAATTGTTCACCGTGTCTTCTGATCTGAGCCCTCACCAGATTTTTGGTTCGTAAAATGCCCATGAGTGTGTGAGGAGATGCACAGGCTTTCATTGTACCAGGAGAACTATCAGTGTTAGCTTCACCTGAAGCAAAATACACATGACAGTAAACATGTGAACCCAGTATACATATGTGTGTATGAAAGTGCAATCCTTAGATATGAAATTAACACCACAGAGTAAAACATCCTCAAGCTACCAACATGAAAGGCTCCTCACGCAGGTACCCGGGTCTCAAAATAACTTCTGACACCGCATTAAATTGTTACCTACCTACCTACCCTAAGGAAAAAAACAGATTTGACATTTGTCAGATTAGTTTTGTCAGTCAGTGCCACAGATTCACTGACAGATTCATTGTATGCAGTGAATGTGGATCTGTCAGGTCTGAGTCACTAGAGCCTTAAAAGAAAACAAATGATGTCCAAAGGATGACCTGCACCCTCTGCAACAGTCCTTTCATCTGCTCTGTGGTTATAGCTACAGCATTTGTACAAATACAGTCACAGTTCAGCCTTTTTATACGTTTCACGTCACACACACTTTCGACGTCTTTTTACTCCTTTTCGTGAATCCTGTTGGACTCGGTTACATTCAGAAACAAAGAGCCTTTAGCTGCTCTTCTGGGATTCTCTTTTTAAGTCACTGTGGACTTGTTACTTCATTCATTGTCTGCTTCTTGACCAAGTCTTAATGTTGATTCTGCGCTCTGAGATTTGAAACCATAGTGAAGTCGCGAGACTAAGAAAAAGATGTTGCTGACAAGAGACGTACAACAAATGCAGAAACAAGCTGTAAGAATGAAAAATACCAGACATAAAAGCAGTGCGCTGTGGATTTAAGAATGATATAATGTTATTAAATTCTATCATATGTATGATGTTAATGTTGATGTTAGATACTGTACCAAAATGAAAAGAAGCATGTGATGGACCTGAGGGGAAACCCCCCCAGAAATGACATGTAAATAGGAGGGAAAGGAGAATGAAGTCTGTTTCTCCCAGGCTGTAGCTTCTGCACTCTGAGATATGAAACAAAGAACTAAAGGCTCCTTGTTTCATAAACACTCAAACCAGCAGTCAAGAGACAAAAATAAAGATAAGAATACACAATAACAGACATATAGCAGGGCTGAAAAGATTTAAAAACAATATAAGAGGTGTTTTATATGTGATCTAACATCTAAAAGGATGAGGATTTATTCTGGGCATTATACTGTTGCATCACACTGTTTTTCACCACGATGAGCTGCAAGTGTATGATGAAACTGAACTTTTGACACAAAATGAAAAAAACAGTAACTTTATGTGTGACTGTAGTAGGAGACAAGTGAGTACAGCAGTGTATGTATACAATAAAAACAAAAATGTAGATGTTCTGTAAATTATTAAAGCTGAGATAAAATATTAATAATTTAAAGCAGAGAATCTGGCAAAGACTTGAATGAATGAGACAAAGTTGTGTCCTCTTTGAAGGACAGAAGATAAAAGTGAGTTTGCATGTAGTTAGTCCGTCTGGGGAGTCCGATGGAGCAGAGATGGAAAGAACTAAGGTCCAACCACTGACGGGACACAAGAGAGCAGCTCCAGCCCTCTGGCTCTGACAGAAGACCGACTAAGAGGGAGGACAGATGTTCAGCTTTGGATCGGCGAAAGGAGAACATGGAAAGATATGAGAGGACAGGACCAAGGACTGGATGCTGAGGGGACAGACACCATCCCTCTGGCTGAACAAGAGAACAGACACTGACTTCACAGTGTCACAGAGTTCACATCATGTGAGGATGTGGCCCTCATTTCCACTGACAACTGCAGGGTACTGGCCTACATACAGTATGAGACATTTGCATAGCACTGCTTTGCTATATTAAAGCAAAACCAATGTAACATTGAAGTACTTCAGGGTTTGTATCCAGGGTCCTTTTTTTTTTTTTTTTATAACCAATGAATAGCGCCAACAGCTTGAACAGGCTGTGAATTTGTGTTTGATTCCCAAAACCTCTAAAGGCCATCTAACTAACTTTTCTTTCCTTTTTTTTTTATAGAAAAAGTGAGAAAGCTTACTGGGGACTCAATTATATGAGAAGATACTTACTTGGAGTGAAGATAAGATAATGTAGACACTATCAAACAATATTTCACAGACTCTGTGTGGACATATGACACACAGACACACTCACACACACAAAAGCTACCCAACAACAACTAGAGTTGACAAGGTGACTCGTGTATTTGTCAGAGCTAATAAAAAAAGAAGTAAAACATATTGTATCCAGTCTTATTTAGTTAAAATAGCTTAAGGTTAAGGAGAGATGGAGATTTTTGTGCTGTGGCAGGGGAGACAAAGGAGCTACAGGACTGCTATACTGTAAAGACAATGGAAGATAGACATTGTGAAATATCCACACATTTAGCAGAATAAAAAAAAAAATCCTCCTACTTCTATGCAAATAAGCACTGGTGCAAAAACCATGTAATTCACAAAAGACCAGCATAAATTGCCACAGGAAGTTTGGTTTGTAGCAATTAACACCTGTAGAAAGCTGGTGTTAACTACACGCAAACTCACTTCTGACTCACTGTCTCACACTTAGATACTGGAAGGATCAGGTTCATATGGGACTCACCTTACTGGTTCAGAAACTTAACAATGAAAAGTGCTGATGGAGATCAGACTGTGTAACTACAAAAAATCACCTTATTACTCCAGTATCCCTGAGTGGAAGAGCAGTGGGGTACATAACTTTAATGACCCTTAGATCAGTTTTAATGACGTTACCACTGCCCACACGTGCACACATTCACTTTTGGAGTTCAGAGATGCTGTGACATATGAACACCTCTGAGAACCAAACAGACCATCAGTGCTGGTTCAGTGAAATATCCAGATATGTTCTGTGGCACACATTATTTTTAATATATCAAATATGTTTCAGATCTGCCAAAGCTACATTAATAGCACATTAATAGAGTTTATTTTGGACATTTCAGTGGATTATGTTCCAACCAGAGATGCAAAAGAGGCAACAATTAATAGCTGATTTGTGATTGTGACCAGCTCTGGCTGCGCTCATCTGTGCTCATTACAGAGTTTTCATTATGAACCAGTCTCCGCGTTGATATGTAAAGACATGCCACTAGTAACTCTGATGCAAAACCAGGGCAAACTGCGCTCAGGTGCAAGCTATTCAGATGTATTTGCAACTCCATACTATTGTGAACCTTTTGTTGTGAATACATCCTCTCCTCAAATCAGAGCAGATTGCAGGCTCATTCTGGTACAATTCCCTGTGCAATGTGTGGGCACAATCTATTCTTTGTGAATGTGGCCCTAAATTTACAGTACATTTGTTGTATCTGGTCACAGTATACTATATTATTCTACAGTACATTATCCAGCATATACAGATAATATCACATTTGTATATATGACAGATTAGATATTCCATATCTGCAGCATAAACACAATGGATACATGACAGATCAAGAACATTGCACACTTCTGGATCTTTCAGGATGGCTTACACGCCCTTTTATCCAGTAAGATTTAGGACAAAATACTAGTTACCTATATCACATGAATATCAAATATCACATATCAAATAGAAGCTGATACCTACAGTTATATTTTAACAGATTACAGAATATACAGTAAATTAGGAAAAGTTAGTGCCTCTGATACATCCATAGATATGCTAACCCCTGTGTTAGACCTTAGATGTCTAATTTGATATGGACCTGTCGAAAATGAGTCATGGTTCTTTGTATCTCATTCTATATTGAGCAGACTGAAAACCTCTTTGTGCCATTTTGTGCATAATATTTGAAATATATGAAGATATATAAAATGGATATTCTAATTAAATATTACAAATCTGGATAACATCAATACATAAGCATCGATGATGGAATAGGTCTTCTACGATTCTCTCCTTAAATGTTATGAATATGTAACAGACCCATGAGCTTGTATAATATTAGATCCTGGTCTTTTTTATCCAGTATTCCGGAGTGTAAATGGGTAACAAAAAAGGCAATTTTCATATTAACACACATATTTTAGAGAGCAGAATCAAGCTGTTTCAGTTGACTTCAGTAATACAGTCAAAGCTGTCAGAGCTCCTCTGTAGAACACGCTGTGTGTGTGCGTGTGTGTGTGTGCGTGTGCGTGTTATACTGTAGTTGTCACAGAGTCTGTTTCTCCCCTGAGAGATCCTCTGACTCCACAGGATTCCTGACATCATCCGACAATCAGAGGAAGAGTGTGTGTGTGTGCGTGTGTGTGTGTGTGCGTGTGTGTGTGTGTGGACGGTCATACCAATGCACCTCCTCTGACGGGTTCACTACTTTAGGTGTATTACTAAGCTCAACACAGCGCCAGTTTTTGTTTTATCTGACTGACAGCTGCTGCTGTGCCTTGTGTCAAGGGACAAATTACATCAGAGCAGAAATAAACAGATTAACAGAAATGGTTTCCAACAACTCCCTGTCATTGCAGTTACAGCAGGAGGATGCTGCTTTTGGTGAGCATCATCGTTCCGCTTAAATGTAACATCTTTGCATAGTTATAAGTTCCTACTAACGGCTTGTAAACAAAACCATTTCTCTTGAAAATGTTCTGTCTGCTTATTTCCATAATAAGTCATGCATATAACTCCCAGAAATGTCCAGAATGTTCCGAAACTAGAAATTCAGCCAGCTAGAAAGATCTGTTGAGACATCAGCATTTGAGAAGGATGATTTAAGAAAATATTTACACATTTAAGGGCTGGCAATCCTGCCCAAAATGCCTTTTATGTATATTTAATGAGCATGTAAATCTTTTCACATTTTCTGGAATTTAAACCATTTAACGCCTTAATAGTATCTGTGGATGAAGCAATCCTCCAAATGCCAGGCTTAATATGGAGAAATGTGTTGGGAGCAGAGGAGGAGGAGGAGGGTGTTGGTACAGCATGTAAACAGAAAAGTGCACCATATTACAGTAGACAACAGGAAACACACTAGAACAATAAACCAGGAAGGAAATTACACAGAATAAATACTATGGAGTAAAATTATGTACTCTGCAATTTAAAAAGAAAAGGAAAAAAGAGAGTAATATTTCCAAAAAAAAAAAAGTGTAACAGATAATAAACAAGCATTGGCACATTGAAGTGACATATGTGTGACACTAATACGCTAACAGACTGTGACTGTTATCCTGCCATTATTCCAAATGCACTGCAAATTTCAAACAGGTATTGAAAACAGCATAATTACTTGAAAAGCTGAATTACCGATCGCATGCATGTCCAGAAATGCTGTCTAATCAGAATATATGTTTTGATGATAGCTTTGTCAAAAGGAGAAACATATCTTAACTATTAAATACTATAAAACATTTGGATATTGAGATTTTTTTTTTCTTTTGGAATTAGAGTAAGAAAATAATATTTTGTGCATGTGAAATAAAGTATCTAATATCCTCTGATTTAACCAGCACAAATAAAACTGTAGCTTAATAATTAACAAGAAAAAACGATTCATTTAATCACAATTGCAATGTCTGCCTGTAAAACTAGAAAAGGCTGCTGATAGTTTTACTTCCTTTACATTGACCAGAGAGAGGTTCTGTGTAAAATATGCAAAATCAAAGTCTCTGCAGTTTTTTTTTTTTTTTTTTTCTTGAAGACCAATATATAGATTCTTCTGACCTTCTGTCAGTGAGTGGTGGTGTATTCACCTGCAGAGACCTTGTGCTCTGTCAGTACTTTCTATTTTCCTCTTGTTTTGCTGTGTTTGGGACGTTTTCTTCAGCCAATCAATAACAGCATCACACAGTGTGTGGGGGCAGAAAAATAAAAAATGAAGTGACTTCTCTCTCTTCTGTCTCTTTCTTCTCACTTACTGCACAATGGTGTCCAAGAGACAAAACTCTGGAAAAAGAACTTATGTGCGTACAGACATTTCATCCTCTGACAGACCTGAGTAAAGAATATACTTCAGCTGTATTTATCCTCTAGAAAATTCCCACTGACTTTAGCAAAGGTGTGTGTGTGTGTTTGTGTATTTGTGTGTGTGCGCACGTGCATGTGTGATATGCTGACATCAGCACATGCATAGACATGATGACATCAGCAGGATCAATGCCAAAATAAGCTACAATATGTGTGAGGGGCGGAGTTTGTTGTGCCTAGCGCCACTTGTTTTTTTTTTTTTTTTAATCAATTTGTGTAGCCTTGATGTCAATGAGGTTTTACTTGACTGTTCATTTTCTCTGAACATGAAACAGAGACAAACGAGACTCACATTTGCATAATTCCCTCATCATTTGTTACTAAGGATTTGAATGAATTGCATTAAACTTGCAAGGCCTCTAAATTAAATAGTATTTAACCACAAACATTTATTGAAAACAGCAGTTAATACTGGTTTAATCCTCATACAGCCACCAGTGACCAAAGTATCTACTGATCTAAAATGTTTAATAACTTTTGAAGCACTAATCCTATCAAAATAATTAAATAATTCAGGCAAAATGCAGCTTTTCATCATCAGATACAACCAGTGGTGGGCCGTCAGGGCCTGCAAGGCCTTCTCTGCTGGCCTAAAAAATATCTGAATCACAGACTGATGTTAATTTTATTTTGTCCATGAATACTTATAAAATAATTCTAAATGGTCTGTCCGCTTGTTTTCATAGCTTTTCCCCTGGTTGTGCTGCTTCCAGACATGTATTTTCATATTAAAGCTTTTAACCAATCACATTTCAGCCATCATCTGTTGCCAGGCAGGGTCAAAGTCACAGAAGTCTGTCTGGAGGCCTTCACTATCAGTTCCACAGGCCCTCCAGCAAAAAATAAGTGTGGATGAAACTGTTGCTTCAACCAATCAGATTTTGAGTTTGCGACACCAAGGCCCTCTAGCAGGTGTACGATGACGTCAGCGTATTCACACCCTTTGACTGGATAGTCAGAGTGTACGAGCCAAAACTAGCAAACTGCATCTGTAGAGCTGCACCAACACAAATATAGTTGTGTTGATTTATTAGCTGTTTTGTCAACCCACAATGGCTGAAGGAGGAGAAGAAATGGATTTGGTGCAGATCTATTGTCAAAGTTTTTTCAAGATGGACTTTTCAAGAAAAGCGGGACATAGTTAAGAAAGGTCGCACAATTCTGAAGCTAGCAAGCCTGTGACAACCAGGAAAAGGATTTGTCCGTCACTGTCAGTCCACTAACTACAAACCCTAACCCTAACTATGGATCTGTACGATAGAGTAATTTGACTTTTTTTGAGGAAACAAAGGAGGATGGATTTAGTGTACAACTTATCTGAATTTTTGGTGAGTAAAATTTTGCTATTTTCCTAAAAAATATTGCAGTTTTATGAGGTTATTATGGATGCTTTATGTGCGTGGCAGCTGTAGCTGCAGTAGAAGGAGACTTGTGGTTTATTAAAGGCATTTATTGTGGCTACAGGAGTTATCTATCTGCGATGCAACGGCTCTGTATACTGTATTTCTGCATATTATGGTTTTTATAGCTATAAAATAGTTATTGAGGGGTGGATGGATTCAGACGAAGCACGACTGAAGGCCTAGGTGTGAAATGCACGGCCCGCCACTGGATACAACCTATTTGGATGTTCAGATTCTCTGCAGTGAATGTGGAAACACGGTCATATTCTGCAATATTGATGTAATTGTTTTATTTTTCTGTTCAGTAAATCATGTATTTGCTGGGAAAAAGTCTGGTTTTATTCAGTTCACTCTGTTTTGATATAATAGCCTCTGAATTTCCTCTAAGCTTTTATAAAGAGTTACATTATGAGTACATTAAACATGGGAAAATACCTGATTTTGCTTGAAAAAAAATGCAAAATACAGAGGATAATAATTTAATAAATGGTGAGAAATCCCTTAAGGTTAAATGTAGAGAAAAATGAAAATGGAAGTCATCACAAAAATAGTTCTGGGTCTTTAAAGAGATAGGGAACAGTTAAAGAGATAGGTGGGAATTAAAAGCAGGGTGACTTAATATCAGCAAAATGACAGAGCAGCACCAGAGAGATCTATTATGCCCAGGGCGCAATAAGCGAAGCCAAGAAAACATGTTAATAAGTCAACACAATGGACAGTACAATGGAGTGCTCACATTAATCTTGATTTAAAGAAAAAAAAAAGTAGTCTGAATGATGCACGTGCGATAAAGCTGTGCTGTAGAGTTTTGTCAAGTCAATATGTCACTGAGGCAGAACAATATCGATACCATTTTGTTCCTTCTGTTCATTACACCTCATCCGAAGAGGGCCTGATCTCACAAAACACGCCAGTAATTTTCAAGCTTTTATTTCCCAGCAAAAACACACAGTGTGAGGTTATCACTGGTGCCACCGTGCAGAAAAGAAGGAAGCCAAGCTGAAAAAAAAAATATCTGCAGAAAAACAAATGACTTTCTTTTTTAAATGAGAATCATGGAGAACCGTTCTCTTTCTCCACTTTCTCTCTGAGATGTAGCCTTCAAGAATTTCTCTGTGGTTTTATTATGAAGTAATTCCTACATGAGTAACTGCATATCACTGTTTTATCTCCAGCCTTTTCATTTATCCTGCATGCTGGTTGATGTTGCAGTTAATCTGCCTTGTAACCTCATGGATCTCCCAGCAGGATGTTATTATGCAGCATACTGGGTCCTGATCACAGTCACACCAGCACATCTGCCCTGACGGCAACAACTGGAGCTGGAAGGAAATTAGAACCATTTACAGTAAGAATCATTTAACTGATAGGAAAAAAAAAAAAAAAAAAAAGACAGTTTTCAGCTGAGAAACACTCAAATATTCAGCAGCTCAGCGTGGGGACTGATTAGAGATAAACAATGCTGCTGGGTTTCATTTTACAGATAGACACAGAAAGGAAGCCCACTAGTAGACATGCTCCTTTCACTGTCCTAAGGGATTTAATGAAATTGGAGTTTGTGTTTTGGTAATCTGAAGGGAAACAGCAAGGGATGAAGTTAAAATACTTTGAAAAGGGAAGGCAGAATAATGGAGTTTGAGTCTTGGAGGCACTGACTTGGAATGTTAAAATCCAAGGCACATGATCCTCTGGGATACAGACTGTAGGTCAGCCTCTGATTAATGCTAGTGAGCACATGGCGCCATGCAATACATACTGGTAGACCACAGCAGCAAAGATAACACAAAAAAGTTTCTGTTTAGTACTGCTTTTTTTTCTTAATGACCATCCATCAAACACTGCCGCCTTAAAGCACAACAGGTGCTAGGCCAGAACCACAAACGGACACACTTGATTTAAGAGAACTAATCGCTTCCATTCATCTTATCTTTGGCATGAACAAACCTACACAGACAGTCACAAACCCGCTGAGACACGAATGGTGCTGAAGAGATGGAAGATCTTCATTCACTCCTCTCTCGCTTTCTCTCTCAGGCTCACACTCCTGGATGAAGTCATGTGCAGAACTTACCTGTAAAAGGAGGGAGAAAGAAAAAAAAAAAAACACCCACAATGGTTAGAGCCTGAAGCACTACTTTAATTCTCAAAATGTACTAATGATGTGTCTGAAATCTTTAAAAATTCACTAATTCATTACTGAGCCTGGCCATAGGTGTAATATATCTGCATTTATTACCAAAAATGAGTGACAACCTGAAAATAAGTGGACCAAAAAATTTACCAAACCCAAAGAAATAAAAGAAAACACTTAACAAACCTTAAGTTAACAGAACTCAACTTGCAAAACAAGCAGTGACAGGCACAACAAACCCCGCCCCTCATACGTATCATAGCTTGTTTTGGCATTGATCCAGCTGATGTCATCAGGTCTATGCATGTGCTGATGTCAGCACATCTATTGCCTCTATATGTGTGCCAAGTTTGAAGTAAATTGAAACAACAGTTGATGTTTTTGGTAGACAGTTCAAATTTCACCCATTATAAGTAAATGGGAGAAAAAAGATATTATAAATTCCTAAAAAAAAAAAAATAACTTTGATGTACTTTTTCTAAAATGTAATGACGTCTATTCTAGGTCACTGGCAATCTATAAACCCAAATTGGTATGAATTCGACCAATAGTTTTGCTGCTACAGACATTTGAAATGTCACCTATTATAAGTAAATGGGGAAAAAAAGATTTTAAAAATTCATAGAAAGTTTGAACTTTGACCTACTTTTCCCAAAATATAATCAGATCTATTCTGTGTCATTGGCAATCTATAAACCTAATTTGGTATGAATTTAACCAATAGTTTTGCTGTTAGAGTGTTAACAAACAAACAAACAAGTGGTGCCGGGCACAACAAACCCCGCCCCTCGCAAACATTTTACCTGACTTGCCCTATCTCTTATCATTGCGAAAACACATTTTTGGTGACCTTGACCTTTGACCTACATTCACCAAAAGTTAATG
>JAPQRP010000006.1:11515543-11525815 GCA_037367295.1 Apogon hyalosoma | reverse complement strand
TCTGATTGGTCAGACAGTTGTCTCTGTGACCCGCCATTTTACAAAAAACAGATGCGGAAGTTGACAGTAAATATAGCGGTACATTAATTCACATGATGACAGCCCAGAACAACACCATGGTCGGTCCAGGAGATTCAGTCCTTGGTGGTGGATGTAAAAATTCAGATGAGACAACACGCAATGAGTGAGTTTATCAACACTTCCCTGAGCAGACAACACGGAAGTAACGCACCGCACCGCTATGACAAACAGGTACTGGAAAGACAGTACTATCCTGGAATGGAAACGGTCTCCAGAAATACCGAGCCGAGTCAAGCTGGTTCCACGTAGTGGAAACACGGCATTAGACAGGGTTTCTCCTGACTATGAACATGGATGAAAGCGTACAATTTCACATTTCCATAAATTAAATTCCCAATGCTCAACTCAGCTTGTAACAAATCTAAATACTTACATAATACACTTAGTCATGCTGTAATAATACATAATATTCAGATGCATAATAACAAAATAAGCACAAATATAAGTGATCCAAATGTATCTAGTCCCTCTTATGGAATGCTAAACTTAGAACAATGAACACTAGTTAAAATTAATATGAGCAGTGTTTTATAAAAACAGTGTTTATAAAAAAGTATTGCCTTATGGAGATTAAAAACTAAAATAATGCAAAACATAAAACAAACCCACCGTATTTCTATGTTTAGACCTTTACTGAAAATGTTGTGAATTGTGTTGTAAAGGTTAAACAAAACTAAATATTAATTAAATAGGCAATAAGAGGATTGTGGTGTTGTGGAGACTAATGACAAGCGTTGTGTTTCACCAACCTTGTCACAATTAGTGTTTTCTCTAGCAGCATCGACAACAAAAAACTGCATCTGAGACAAAATCCCTTCTAAATGATTTCAATTCAGATTGTTAGATCAAAAACAACTCCTGACATTCATTCCCTGAATTGCAGAGGTTTTCAGAAAACCCACTGTTTTCCTCCACGTTTTTATCAGCAGCTCTAATTATTAGACCTTACATGAGGAATTTTTGATTAGAAGAGGCTAACAAAGATAAGCGCAGATAACAGAAAGTGGCAGAAATCAAAATAGTACTTTGTATGTTCAGGTAAACAAAATAATCCATCAGATACCCATCGAGCTATTATACAGACTCAATTTGTACTTCTCATCATTAAACTAAATATCTGAATCTTTTCTCTCTCTCTCTGTCTCTTTATTCGGGATATGACTGTGTATTTCTGAAATGTGAAGAGGGAAAATGCTCCGCAATCTTTCCAGCTCCCCAAACCTGGCATTTATGCTGTTGTGCATTTATGTTTATGCATTCTATGATCTTTAATCAGCCATAGAAATGTGTCTACAAGTATTTAATCTATCATGTTGCAAATACCATGTTTAATAATGAATACACTCTAGTGGGAAAAACAAAATAAAAACGAGAAAAAGGTCAACCTTGCCTAATGCTTAGCCTTTTTTAAATCTGACGTAATGTTAAACTGATGAAAAGCAGCATGTTTACTTTTGCTGTGACAGGCCATTAGTCATGTTCTACAGAACTCAGCGTTTGGCATTTACGTACAGTACATATCAATTCACAAAAAAGAAAGAGGGAAAAATCACCTCTTTTTTACTGAATAATGCAGAATGAGGAATTAAATTAAATTATAGAAGTGCCAGAAGCAACAATGAAGCAAAATATTTGATCAAGGTTTGTGAATGAGTCAGATCAGATGTTTTTGTCCTTATGATTTGACACTGGTGACATTTTGGCGCGCTCATATTTGGCACATGGTCATGTTTACATAGAATGATAGAAAAGTGTTCTGCAAACAAATAGAAGAGGAAGACCATAATTACATTAGAATTATAATATTGAGATTGTAATCAAAGACCATTTCAGTGCATGGATTGTTGATTAGGTGTAACTTGCCAGTGAGATATGGGTCAGTAGCTAATAAATGGAGTTGAATCAACGAGCTGGTGAGCTGAGGTGGTGCAGTGGTTAGGACCGATGTCCTGAGTACAATTCTATGTGGAGTTTTTATGTTCTCCCCCTGTCTATGTGGGTTCTCTCCAACGTTCTCCCACCATCTAAAAACATACACTTAATAGGTTAACCGTTCAAGCTAAATCACCCATAGGTGTGTGTGTGTTGTCCTGTGATGAACTGGTGACATGTATAAGGTGTACCCTAGTTTCACTGTGTAGCTGAGATAAGTTCCAACACCCCCGCAAGGACTAAGCAGTTTGGAATCAATAAATGAGCTGAGTCAGTTCTTGGTTTTGGTGGTCTGGTCCGGTGTGGCCTCTTTAACCGGTTTGATTTATTCAAATTGAATGGGCTGACAGTTATCATTATGACAGGAAAAGTGTCCAACACCAGCAAAAATGCCGACGGCGCCATGACACTACATCTGACTAGATTCACATCATTACTGGCAACATGATTTGGTCACAGCTTGACCAAAACAAAAGTCCTGACCTGGATTTAACTATGCCAATATGTAAGAGCCTTCATCTAGATTAGTTTAGCTTCTTAGCATAGCTTCTCATTTCTTCAACAACCTTCAGTTTATTAAACCCCCTTTAGACAGGGGTGGCAATCGTTGAGAGACAGTTGAGCAATGAAAAAATGGCCTGATCTCTCAATGATCTATCAATGAGTGCCCAGCGATCACCAAGATCTCTCAATGAGCTTCCAGTGATTTCCACAGTCTCCTCAAAGTTTTGACTCGGTCCAAAACAATCTCTTAACGAACACTTCAAGGTGCACTCAATGATCTCATCGATCTCCAAATGATCTCTCAGCAATCTTTCAATGAATGCCAAATTTTCCCACCCCAGAGGCAGAGATTACCTCTGGGCTGGGCGATAACATGATAATGATATATAACACAAAATAACCTTTCCTTGATAGAAATATGAGACATGCTCGATACAATCTTGATAGAATTAATTCGTCCATGTTTTGACAGACATAAGAATAGCCAAACATAATTAAGTAACAGAGGCATAGAAGCTGGGAGTTGTACATTCAAAGCATGTTAAGTTTCACTTTCTGTTTACACCAGTTACGTAACGCACCCCCATGTATATACCCCCGGCACTGTTTCGTGAAGATGGTCTATTTTGTTTGTGATCTCTTTTAAAACTTGAAAGCTTTTTCCTGCTGGTCAGACTTTTAGTTTAGTTTGAAATATATGCACCATTTTCTTGTATCATGTTCTTCAGCACATCTGTCATGTTCAACCTCTGACAGAAAATAAATCATATTTAAATCAAAAATAACCGTCTGATGTCTTCACAGAAGTCTTCTACTTCTTGATAGCTCTGGTTCAATTATCTGTGCATCAACTGCATCCATGCCCCGCCCCCCAGTCTCTCTATCTCCCTCTCTCTCTTTCTCTCCTCCTTTACCCTCTATCTCTAACTCCAAATGGTCAAGGCAGATGGCCATTCTCCAGGAGTCAGGGTCTGCTCGAGGTTTCTGCCTGTTAAGAGGAAGTTTTCCCTCACCACTGTTACCAGTCACTAGTGTTTGCTCCTGGAGGATTCTGTTGGGTCTCTGTAAATTGGCTTGAGCATCTGGTTCCAACTGACTCTATATGTTAAGTGTCATGAGATAACTTTTGTTATGATTTGGCGCTATGTAAATAAATTATGATTTGATTCACAACTAACTTATGAGTAACAAAAAATTTAAGCTAGACAAAAACAGGGATTAGATTTATATCATGATACATATCGATATCGTCTGATATGAAAAAAATTATCATGTTTTTTTTTTTTTCTTTCCATATCGCCCAGCTCTAGTAGAGATGGTTGACAGATCAATGAGGGAATGGGTACCACTCTCACGATGACAGCCCCCCCCCCACCTGATCCAACTGACCAGACAGTTTAAAGTAGGGGGCTGAAAGCAGAAGGAGACCACAAGGATCTCCCAAACATTTAAACAGAAACAGCTTTTTCGATGCTTAGGAGATCACTGAGAGATAGGGCCAATTTTTGATCGCTCAATGGTCACCCAACGATCTCCGTGCTGTGTAAAGGGGCCCTTAGATAGAGAATAAAGATTGGACTGTGTTTCAAAGGTCAAGTGGTCTGATAAGTCCAGACTGACCATTCCAGAGTGATGGATGAAGTGATAACCCATCATGCCTACTGTCTACAGTGCAGGCCTACGATCCAGGGTTGCTTCATTTTGATCAGGTCTAGGTTCACCAATGACGTGTGACCAGAAAATGAATACCTGATTACACTAATTGGCCAGATTTTACACCAGTGGAGTTTTTTTCTTCCCTGATGAAACAGACATATCCCAACATGACAACACCAGGATGCATCAGGCCTGACCTGGACCTGACCTGAATATCTGGGATGTGCTGAAGAAGATTCTACTAAAGCTAAAGCTACTCCACCAAAATATTATTTCGTGTAACTATTTTTGACAAGACAGTGTATAATATTCTTATAAACTGAGTAATGAGTATTTTATATTTAATTTACTGCTGAGCGAAACCAAGAAAATCACATTTCAGCAGAGGAATTGGAAGGTGCTCACAGTGCATGGTGCCAATGTTGACTTGAGATTTCATGTTTTTTGGGTGACAAGGAGAGGAGAGTTGGCAACTTAAGTCTCAAAGAAAACTAAAACAGCACTGCAAAGTCAGACAGCTGCTTTAGCCTTGTATATCATGACCTATATACGTCCACACTTTATTAGCACTGTGCTCATGCTGCTTCATTTCTTCCTCATCTGTTCATTAATGTGTTTATTAGTGGATGTCAGAACAGTGAACTGGAGTAACTACACTCTCATTCAGTCTCATGTCTGTCAATGAAAATGTGTGCTAGTGGAAACATGACATCTAGAAGTAAAATTTAGTGTATCGTTCAGACTGGTGTTAGAATTTTTTATACAAGCCCAACTCTGTCAGGTCCCATCTATATTAACATAACCTGCCTGCACTTGAAAACCCTCAGCCTTGAGTCCATGCCAAAGTTTTGCACATATGGATGGACATACGGATGGACAGACGGAAAACGAACTGATGACAATACCCTGCGGCAAGGGCCAAGGGTAATAAAAGGAAAATGGACTGTGTGTGTGGTTTGTGTGTGTGTGTGTGTGTGTGTGTGTGTCTTGGGCATCCCACAAAATCTGGAAAGAGCTGACTGCTGCAGTTTGGCATGTTTATGTATTTTTGGTCAGGGAAGAGACTAGCGAAAACAGCAAGCTGATAGGACCAATATTTTGGAAGATATTAGTAATTTTGGAATACAATAGCCTTACAATGCCCAGAATCACACGAACACTTTGGTAGTGACTGCTGGATAAATGCGGTACAGCATGCATGAATACACAGCAAACATCCGTGGGGGGACTGGGATGTTGCCCCTCAGGGTCAGGATGTGGATTTTAAACCCCCCCCTATTCACATCCCACCCTCGGTATTGACAATGATGAACTCAAGGATCTAGAACCCCTGGCTCCCCACGGGTCAACGTGCTAGTTTACTTTATTACACTTTCACTTATGTGTATGCTAGTGTGAATTTCAACCTTTACCAGTTTGCATTAAAAAAATCTCCAGTTGTTTCACTCGGCCAGACCTGCAGCCTTTTCTTATCTATTCAGAAAGAAATATTCTGAAACAGTGGCTGGGAGGAGCATAATAAAAATGTCTCGCTGAGCCATTAAACCATTTGTATCATTGTTCATTATGAATACAATGTGCACACACACACACACACACACACACACACAAAATAGTGGTTCTATTGGTCATGCTCTCTCACTCCTGCTCTCTCTCCTGCTCTCACAGCTGGCCTCTCCTTTGGTGTTTATCGCCATGTGGCTCACAGCCCAGCTCATATCTGAGGGAGCTGCTGATTATGGAGCACCATCAAACCTGAAGAGATGGAGCCAAGCGTAGAAGCATTTTACAGTGCAGTGGCTACATAAGAGGGCTCTCTGGTTGCTGTGGCTTCTCCTACAAAGGTGACTGACAACTGTAAATGGAAATGTTGCATCTGACTGATATGATTGCTGTAATTTAGGAACATTAGCTGAAATATAGTATTGTAAACACTGCGTCTTTAGAGCCCTCTTATGAAGACCACATTTAAGAGCCCAAAAGCTTCCCTCCTACAACCACAATTGTTCTGTGTATTGGTCAAACCATATTTTGTCTCTGGGGGAATTTCAATGAGTGGATGTAATGGATGACTGCGTCTAAGTGTTATCGAGTCACATTACTAATTCAAATTATTCAAATTATTCAGTATCTGCACTTTTCCCATGATAACACTATCTGCCAAACTGCTCTCTTTATTACAGAAATTATGCATACTGTATTTGTCGACAAAATGTGCAAGGTTTGCAGAACAGGAACAACTGGCAGCCAGAGACCTTCAAGGAATCTGCATGAGCATAAAAGTAAGAAGAAATGAATTTGCAATGTCCAATAAACCAAAACCCTGAGCAAACACTTTCTTTAGACCTCGGCAGTTTTTATTGGTTTATGTCACTGTGCAAGCAGAGTCAGTTTTAACATAGATCAACAATTAGCCACAAATTGAATGCAGCAGAAGTGTAAATATGTTAACTTCATCTTTCTGGTCTTATGCACCCTGGTCTGGACCAATACATCTGTATAAATTATGTTATCAGTCAGTGATACATCACATGAGCCAGTTACATTACAACCCCAAAGAAGAAATAACTGGAACAGTAGGAGATGGGAAATTACAGCTAGGCAAATTACCCTAACCCTTTGGCAACCCGAAGCAACCCTTAAGGTCAGTTAAGTTTATAACTTGTTGTTACTGCTCACCATCATGACAGTTAAAGCCTGTGTGTCTGATACATCCAATATTATCGAAGGTCCACAGATTCAGTCCACCAGAAACAATGGTATGTCCAAGTATTTGTACAGATGATTTTTTTTTTTAAGAGATAAGGAATTATTATTACGTATTCAGAAACATTCATGTTAGTATGGGGACAGGATAAATAATTGATTTGTTTGATTTAAAACCACTGATGTGCAATAATAATAATAATAATACAGTGCCTTTCATGGTACCCAAAGTTGCTTGAAAGGAAAAAAAAAAAGAGGGGGGAAAAAGGGGAGTGGGGTTTAGGGGTCAAAGGACTTGGTGAAGAGAAATGACCAGAAAGTGTTAACTACAACACCACTGTGCCACCGCAGATGTGTGAGAAAATGAATGAAAGGTTTCAAAATAATGTTGGATATTCCAGACTCTACAATCCAGAACAGAATTCAAGTAATCTCACTGTATTTCAGAGTGTAAAGGGAAAGGGTGCAATCCTAAGGTAAACCCATGACCTCTGACCCCTCAGATGACACCGCATCAAGAACCATCTTTCACCTACAGCTGATAGGACCACATGGGATCAGGATTAATACAAACCTTCAGTACAAGCACAGCAATATGTTACAACACAAATGTCAGTTTAGTCTTTACTGAACCAAAAAGGAAGTCTTAGAACTGCATTTACTGGGTCCAGGGGTGTCATAGATGCCTCTGGGCACCTCTCTGGGGCTTTTGGACGGATCATTACTCAGTGGAAACATGGAATGCTGTCAAATGAATCAATATTCCATGTCTTTGTTTGTAAGAAGTGGACTATGTGTGATTCAGAACAACTAAAAAATGCTTTTGATTGTGGATTTCTTACTCCTTTATTCATTCATTTTCTGAACCCGCTTTATCCTTTCTTACTCCTTAATTTCAACTTTACCTTATTAACTTTTTGTTTTAAATGCATCATGTTGCCTTATGCTGTTTTTTTTTTTTTAATTTTCGATTGTCTAGGCTTTTTAATGCTTCCATACGATGTAAAACACTTTGAACTGCCTTACTGAAATATGCTGTACAGATAAACTTTCCTTACCAAATGATGATTCTTAATGTAGTGCCCTTGAAGGAGACAGTGGTATTCAGCTTAGACTTGATCCCTTTACAGACTGAAATGCATTACTATTGCTTGAATCATTGCTGTTCTGCACAGTAGAGGCTGGAAAAAACAAATCCCTCCCTAAATTTCACTACATTTGTTGAAAAACTAGTGATCCTCTACACATCCTCTCCTTGACTTTTCATACATGCTGCTTTTGTTCCAAATCATGATTATAAGCACCCTAATTATTTGCCATAGATTATTATTATAGTATTATATACTGTGTTTTTTTACTTGTTATAACATGAATGTGAGGGAATGATGTATATTTACAGTTACATGACGTTAAACAGACAACATGAGATATATGTTTTGTTCTTAGTGTCGACAATGAAATACAAGTTAAGACACATTAAGATGCCTGCATTCTTCTTTAGTTCCTATTTTCCATAGAAACGTCCAAAATCATTTCCACCATTAAATTGTTCATAAAATATTTTTAACCATAGACAGAGGGAGTCATTTCTCATCGCATATCACACAGTAACCACTCTCCTGTCATGAATCCCTTATTTATTTCATCCTCAGCCACCTGCTACGCTGTAAATGTACAAGAAAGAAAAACCCCAACAACAGCTTGCTAATTACCCACATGATTAATGTTTTTACATATGTATATTGAAAAAATCCGGTTCTCTCCTTCTCCCATTCTTTCACACAAACACAGATGTTGAATTATTTTAACTGCATTTGCTTCATAAGGCCATGGCTGTTGTTCATTTCACTGACAAGAACTAACATTACTAAGACCAGTGCTTAATTTGTAAAGTGGGAGGTGCTGGAATGTGGGGGGGGGAATCAGGTGACTCGTAATGGGGGTGAAGGTCTAAAACACTTAATGTCTGAAAATTGCGAGCAGTCATCACCAAATTTGTTAGATAAATTCTGTCTCTCTCTCTCTCTCTCTCTCTCTCATATACAAATTGTCAAGACGGAGTGAATGACTGGACTCAAACGTGCGGTGCTGAAAGGAAAGTGTTTTATTAACAGAAAAATAAAGCTTAATGCAATAGCATCCATAATTATTGGGGATTTCATTTTGATTTTTGCAGAGGTGAAAGTGGACATGATTAGAGATGTTCATGCATAATTTGGTGATCACTGATGATTGTTTTCGGACATTGAGCTATGTTAAGCTTTTTTTCTATAATGTGCATCTATGGAGAGGAAAACTTTTAATGTATATAGCATCTAAAATGGGGTTTTAGTTTTATTTTGTATTTTAGGAGAGGTGAAAGTAGGCATGACTAGAGATGTTAAATCTGGTGATAACTGATTGCAGTTTTCAGATATTAAGCGACATTAAGCCTTTTTAAACGTTTTAGACTGTCCCAGTTACATACATGTTTCCCTCAAAATTTACCCTAAAATGCATTTGAAAACAAGATTTTTGTGTAACTTCTATGGGGAATAAAGATTAACAAGACAGAAAACAATAAACATCATAGAGGTGCCAGATTCAATGACATAGGTTCTGGATCTGACGTTGGCGGTGCCAGATCCTGATCTGCCTGGATCTGGCTCAAATTAAGCCCTGACTAAGACCTATGGCACTTTAGGTTGAAGGAGTGTGTGTTGGTTTCAAGAAAATCAACAAGAAGGAAAGAGAATCAGTCCTTTGGATTAAATGTGAAACAGTCTTCTCATCTGAATACAAAACTGTTGCATATAGATTCTCTGGCTCAGGGCAGCTGCTCTGGGTATTCCAAACACAACTGCTCAGTAGGGCCTTCCCTGAAGAAAACAACAAACAAACAAACAAAAAACAGAAACCTGAACCAACCTTACCTTAACCTTCACCAGGTACTTGTGGTGCCGAAATCCACTGACCCTTTGCACCGTCGTCACATTTATCACCTGACTCGGGGTGCGGCGCCATGGTGGACAGAAAAAGCAACACAGCAAACAAACAAACGAGCTACGCATGATTTTAAGCAATGACTACCAGCACAGAATATAATGTTCTGGAGTTGTCCTGCGAAGTGACTCACCTTACAGGATGGCACAAAGAAGGCTATTTGGAGAAACTAGCGATAGCAGGGCTAGCTACAGACCATAGCTTCTGCCTCCTGATGTGTTTATGGATCTGTCAAAATCCTCCAGTCTACCGGAGTTTAAAGGCGTCGTGCGGTAATATCAGCAATCAGGCTGTACCATATGTCAGAATGTCAGGTTTGGTGGGTTATTCGAGCCCCTCTGCTTCCCGCGGTCTCAGTGTCACGATGCGCCCGCTACAAGCATTTAAAGTTGACGCACACTTGCCAAATTT